>CP125979.1:45254692-46454692 GCA_030063025.1 Avena longiglumis
CTCGTGAGTATCATACCTCTCTTGTACACATTATGTTTGGCTTACTCGATGTTAAGTGTAATCGATGATGAGTTATGCGTGAGGTTCCACTTTATTCGCTAGTCATTCAACCCGACTGAAAAAGTCCTTGTCATGGACTCGTTATTTAAAAGAAAAAGAGCTATGGGCAGACTTTAGAGAGATGCTCAGAGGTAATTTCAATCATATTATCGCACTAGATCGGCAACTTTCGTGACAATAAGTAATTAATTACTCCTTTATCCATTTTCTTTGTCGGACAGGGTTTGGAAAATGTTCACGGGCAGGGCCGTGGGTGAATGGTCAGAAGAACTAAAATTTGTAGACCAAAATGTAAGTAATACTAGCTAGCTTCCAATTCCATTATATCATGCTTTATTGATTATTATTTTGATTGAACTCTCTATTCTCGTAAAGTGCGCGCATCTGGGACACGGCAATAACTTATGTGGGTACTATGTTTGCGAATTCATTCGCAACACGATATGTGCGATAGGCCAAGCCGCACTAGAACAACTTAGAGTAAGTAAACAAAGTCCACAACATTATTTTATTACCATCAATTGTGTTGAGTTTTATTCTTATATATATATATTAACGGCCCATTCTTCATATATATTCAGATCGAACGGATGCGGGACCAACTCCTACCATTTGAACGCATACGAGCCATTCAAGAGGAATTGGCGGGGTTCATACTTGATGAGGTCGTCACGCTTGGCGGAGAACTCTTTAGATATCCACCAAAATGAACGATGACGATGTATGTGCCGATGACGATGTTTGTGTATAATAATAGTTGCTTAATTATTCATGTACTCGTATGTACCGATGACGATTTATAAGTATACCGCTCCCGATTGATTTCCCCTTGCTCCCCCCCTCCCGCAGAAATACGCCCAGAATGGGGCAGAGGCAGTCTCGGCGAGATTTAGGCGTTTTCTGCCGCGAAGGCGGAAAACGGCCTAAATCTGTCAGCAGAAGAACTTTAACACCGTTTCAGACACGAACCGGTGTTAAAGAGAACTGCCTGCAGCCCCACGTGCGCCACCCTTTAACACCGGTTCGTATAAGAACCGGTGTTAAAGGGGCCCCCCCTCTAACACCGAACCCTCAACAGCGGTTGGGGAACCACTGTTAGAGGGCCCTCCCAACCGGAGTTAAAGGGGGGGCTCTGCACTAGTGTTTGTTTTAAACCAAGCCTTTCTTGCTCTCTTGTTACTTTGTTTGATTGTTGGAGTTTGGTGGAAATTTACAAAACAAATATGATTCAAAGACCATTTCTAAAACCTTTTCAAATCATGTGCTATAGCACTATTTATTTTGTTTAATCAAAGGACCAAGCTAGTACAGAGAGACCACATGTTTTTATGCCTAGAAATATGAGTGTTACACTCTACAAAAATCCAGAAAAGGTTTGAATTCAAATGGCTTTTGAAATCATTTGAAAATGTTTCCTGGAAATTCAAATAGAAAAAGTAAAGGAATAAAGAAATAAGAAAAGGCCGGCGCCAGACTTTTGGCCCAACAGCGAAACCAGCCCACTAAGCCCACCTGGGGTTTTTCCCTCCCTCTCTCTCTCACGCGCACCCACTCGACCCCGCGCTCGTTGACTGGTGGACCCAAGCGCCACGCAAGCGTCGTCTCCAGCCATGCACCCCCACGACGCCGTCTGACGCCGCCGTTACCACATCACTGCCGCGATTGATGCGGGCTTGATTGCCGGCATTTCCTTGCGAGATTCTCGCCCCTGCTCCAGCTATAAGACCCCCTCCCCTCGCTGCTCATTTCCCCTCACTCAGCACAGACACCACGCCACCAGGCTGCCCGTAATCGTGCCCACACCACCGCAGCACCGACGACCTCCAGCGACCAATTCCGGTGAGCATCGTCCACCCCTTTGTCTCTGCTTCATGCGAGCATGTTCTACATGTCCTTGCGCATCTTCTCATGCATCTAGTTTTCTCTGTACCCTCCTAGAACGTCGTCACCGTCCACCACTAGAAGCAACCGAAGCTCGGCGCAACTACGGCAACCCCTCCTGGTAGTTCCCGACCACCCCTTTCCCCCTTTTCGATACGCACATGTTCGCCTGGCTTGTGCGCATCTAACAACCTCGCTGGTTTGTCTTAGCGCGCACCAGAACCTCGCCTCCGACGACGCCAAGGCTTGCCCGACGTCTGCCTCTACTCCGACGAGGAATCCTCGCCGTGTCCGCGCGCCCCTTGATAAGGCACTGCCACATTGAGCTTCAGCACATCGCCGCGAGTCAGGTAAGCCTCTCCGACGACCCCAACCCCCTCTCTAGCCACCGCGCCGCCGTAGACAGAGCGCGCCGCCGCTCACCGTTGCCGCGCGCCAACAGTCTTTGGTAGGTTGATCGAGCACCGTTGGATCTGGATCTGACGTGTAGGATAGATCACTTAACGAAGGAGTATGGATCAGATCTGACCGCGCGTTTTAGTTAGATCTAACGGTTCGCAATGCGTGATCCGCCCGAACCGGTACCAGCCAATTAGAAAGCGCCGCATGGCATGTTCTTTGATTTAAATTTCTGAATTAGATCTATTAGATGTTTGAATTTGTTTAATTCATAACTTTTGAATGCCACGTCCAAATTTGACAAATTTTATATCAGTGGAATCAGGAGAGAAAATCCTTTCCATCTATGCAATGTGTTTAACGTTTTGCTTCTGTTAAAATGGTTATTTTTACAGAAACATGTGTAGGCTTATTTTAATTGAAAAATGTTTTAGTGTTCAAATAAAGTTTATTTGGCAAGTTTTGAACTTGTTTATGAATCAGTACCATGCACTTGTATTGTTTGGTGTAGAAAATCATCACATGGCATTATGCATGCATCCATATATTTTTGCTTGTATTTATTTTGTATGTGATTTTGGTGCTATTATTTTATGTGTAGATTTTGGTGCAAATAGTGATTGTGATTGTGAGGATTGTAGCTACTCTACAAACTACCAAGGAAAGTGGTGCTTCATGATATTATTCCTATGTTTTTCAACTATGCACTAGAGATATTTTTGCTAGACATGCATAGTTATTTTTATCTATATACTATGCTTGGGTAATCCTAGTAGTTGTAGAATTGCTAGAAAATTTCTAAGTTAAGATGGTTATCTATGCCATGCTTAGCCTAGCTAGTAGCAACCAAGGGTGGTTATATATTCATGCTATGATAAAATATTTCTAAGTCTTTGGACTTGTGTTTTGCTTAATAAAACAACTAAGTGAATGAAACACCTGGGTGGAATGAAGGAATGGTTTATGTTGAGTGGTTACACAAGGCCCATTTCTATGGTTTACCTTGTGTATCTCACTTGTGGAAAGCCACCCAGGAACAAAGGGATTTGAGAGGCCAAATGTTAAGAAGCTTCTAGTGCAGCCACTTGGCAATATGGGCTCTGCCTGGATCATATAGGTTGCAATAACTTAGCCATTTGGACAGTTGGTGGTAGTGGGATGATAGGTTGGAACGCATCCATTTGGTCTAAGTGAAGGCTTCTGAAAGGTCTTGTCTTGGTGAAAATCAAGTCTTGTGGGGAAAGTGCACAACCTCTGCAGATGGAAGAACCTAAGTACTTAGCCATGTCCCTGGTATTGGACAACTTGAGCATCAAGACATGGAAGCTATCAAGAATCTCCTCATCCCAATTTCTAAGTAAAATCTTGTGGTTGAACAAGGGTGAAGGACCCTAATGTCTATTGGTGGTTCCTTGGGAAAGTTTTGAAAAAGAAAAACTTAGAGATTTCAACTAATAGGTAAAACCTATTTTGAGCAAAGCAAGCCTAAGCTACACTTAGCCAAAATGCATATAGTATCTAGTCCACCAATATTCTACTAAGGTATCACTTGCCAATTGTCGTGGTATTGCCGACGAGTACGCCATGGAGGGGTCCTCACAGTGCGTGTTTAGAGACGTGGGTTAAGGCGGACGGTTGACGGGTACGAGGTAACACATCTTACCCAGGTTCAGATCCCACAACGGTGGCGGAATCCTACTCCTGCTATAAATCACTATAATGGCAATACGCCGACTTACAGAGATTAGGTTCGCTGTGCGAGGTGACTAGAAAGTCTAAGTTATCGTTTGAGATTGTGCCCTAAAGGCTCCCATAGGCCCGACTTATATAGTCGCCAGGTCCTAGGGTTACAGGGAAAAGTCCTAGCCGGACAGGTTACAGAGTTCTACACCGTCTATTACTAGTCTTGTGTATCTTGCACTCCAAGGCTCCAGGTACGCTGGTGACTCCACCGTATCCTTCCTTTATCCGGCATGGGACTCCCTTCTGGATCCACCTAACTGGGCCGCCCAGCAGGCCATAGGCCATTCTACCGACTATGGGCCACCCGGGTTAGTCAGATAAGAGACATGCTATGAGGATACCCATATAGCATATCCCCAACAGTAGGCCCCGGAGAAGTCCAAGATCTTGCGTCGTCTTGCCTCTTCACGTGGAATGCTCCTTCTAGATGGATGTCGGCAAATCATCAAGAAACATCTTGTAGTCCTCCCAAAGAACCCTGCAAAGGTTTCTCCGTCTTCTATCAGTAAGTCAGAGCAATGCTGAATCTTCCATCGTACGCTCCCGTTGTCGGATTAAATCCGTCCATGCCGGAATCTTCGATGGGATGGCTCATCTACCATGTCAGTTATGGCGATGTAGGCTATAGGTCAGCGACGCCTCGTAACTTATACATGCAGAGAACGTAATCATATCCGATTTTCCGCGCGAGCGATACGAACCGTTGGCGGCGACGGTTGGAGACGTGGCGAAATTACCGCACACGTTCACGAACACGTCGTCTACGCGGCAACCGTCCGATTAGCTGCACGAATCTTGACACAGAGTAAGATAAATAGTAATCGTTGGACACTCGCCACTTTTTCACCCCATTCTCTCGCATCATCGTCTTCTTCCTCCAGCCGCGCGCCTCCTCGAGCTCTCCGCGAAAACCTCGAGAAACCCTAGCCTCGCTCTCTGCACCAGTTGCGTTCTCTTCCTCCTCTATGGCTAGAAGCAGCTCATCCCCGTCAATGGAGGCGTCGAGCGAAGCCGCGGTGAAGTCGGTGAGCTCCATCGTCGTGCCCCCAGAGGGCCTGGTCATCCCCGCATCGGCGGTGATAGAAACCATCGGCGGCGACCATAATCTGGCGGCGCTAGAGCCCCTGGAAGAGGAGCCAGACTCGCACAAAGGCGACTGGCGTGGCTCGGATATCACCGGCAGCGACATCCAAGAGATGATTGCTGAGGGTTACCTTCCGGCGACGGAGGGGCTCGCCTGGCGGGCGGCGCCGGCCCGCGAAGTGACCCCTTCTCCCCAAGCCGGAGAGAAGGTGTAGCTCAAGGCGCAATTGGTACGCGGCGTTTCTCTGCCCATCTCTCACTTCTTCCTGTCCGTCTTGAATCACTTCAAGGTCCAACCCCATAACCTCTCCCCCAATAGTATCTTAGTGCTTAGCAACTTCACGGCACTTTGTGAGGGTTACCTAGGGATTAGGCCTAGGTTAGATTTGTTTGTATACTTCTTCACCGTCAAGCGTGAAGCCGGACACAGTAGGGAGGAGCTTAGAAACTGCGGCACCATAAGCTTCAAGATCCGTCCTGGCCGGCGGTTCCCCGACATCGTCGGCCACGAGTCATGCAAAAACTGGCAGCGGACGTACTTCTACGGCCCCAACATTCCTTTGGCGGGCCGAGAAGTAACGTACCCGGACTTCGTGGATGGAGCCGCCGCCAAAGTCTCCACGTGGCGGTCTCATGCCTCCCTTCGCTCCGACCTCGACGCTTCTCGCGCAATAAGGCGGATCGAGTGGTTCGTAGAAACGGGTCTGACCGGCTTGGACCTAGCCATGTGTTGGTTCATCAGGCGGATCCAACCTCTGCAGCACCGCACGAAGTATATGCACGAGTACACCAGCGACCGAAGGGATACCCTCCGGATCTCCGAGGACAACTTCTCGAGCGATTCCGTAAAGTTCCGCCTCAAGGACATCGTCAAGGTGAAGGATAAGAAGCGTGGCTTCACTCTCACCTATGACATGTTCGTAGACGGAAAGTGCCCAAAGGTAGACATTTATTTTCCGCGTATGACATTGCTCCAGTTTTTCCGTCTTGCCAATATCATCTTGTCTAACACGATGATTTCTTCACTTAACAGCTTAGCGATCTAGAGGAGGGCAACCTGCCTGCCCAAATCTATGATCCAAAGATGAAGGAAGTCACAGTCGTGTCCGACGATGATGCCCCGTTGGCGCGAAAGCGGAAGAGCTCCACCTCTGACGCTGCCGACGGAGGTAAGAAGAAGAAGACGGAGGGTGGAGCCTCCAAAAAGAGTACAGCCGCCCTGGAGGCGGAAAAGAAGAAAGCCACCGGGATGTTTGCCAAAGCGCCCCCCCTAGTGTAAGCTTCTTATTCTCCGACATTGTCTCATTTATCTGTCTTATTCCTGTACTTATGCATTTTGCACGTTTCAGGAAGAAAGCCACAACCAGCCTAAAGAAGTCCTCCAAGACTCTTGGGGCTTCTAGAAATATCAAAGATATGCTGCATCGCGACTCCTCTCCCGCCATCGCCCCTGCCACTCCTGCCGTCAAGCCCTCCTCTGCTCTGACAAGCTCCCCAGTCCAGGAGGCACCAGGCCCTTCCGCCATGGAAGTGGACTCTGGCGCTTCTACCGAACTAGCTGTCGTCGGCGAGCAGGCGACGCAGGAGAGTGCTGCTCTTCAAATGGCTGAAGCTCCGGCTAATGATGCCATCGGTAGCGACAAGGCGGTGATGGGATCTTGTACCTCTACCGAAGGCGGCACCTCTATTCCCCAGAAACCCTTCGAGTTGCCGAAGATTATTTACCCGGTGCTTACGCCGGGTAGCACAACTATGGTTCCTGGAGGAGTGTCGTCATCTCTGACGTGCGGTCTTGAGGTGCTACTCCGTCAAGCAGACATCTTGCAAGGAAACAATGTTTCCTTTGGCAAGCTGCTGGCCGAGAGCGCTACAAACCTCAAGATCATCGCATTTGTAAGTTTTACTTTACCTTTTGCATTTTATATGAGTATCCCATTGTAGGCCCCGAGGATGTAGACAGAAAACCATTGGTTTTGCATCTATATGCTCTAAGAGTGACTAAGTTGGAAAAAACTCTCATTGTATCCCCCAAGCATTTAGATGGAATGAATTATTCCGACTAGATGCTTTAAGAGTAGCATACACAGTGTTCATAAATTTAAGTGTTGTAGCCCCCAAGCCTCTAGTTGTAACTGAATTAGTTCCGACTGGATACTTAAAGAAAATCTAAGCATTTTCCGAGTTAAAACTTTATACTTTAGCCCCCAAGCCTCTAGTTGAGAACTGAATTAGCTCCGACTAGATGCTTAAATAAAAGCTAAGCATATTGCTAAGTTAAAATCTCTCGCTGTAGCCCCCGAGCATCTAGGTGGAAAATTTCCGACTAGAAGCTGCAAGCAGACTAAACAAGGACTTAACTTTGTATTTGTTTCCACAGAACGAGAATGCTCGGAGGGGAATGGCCAACGATAAGTACCAGAAGATGCGCGCGGACCTTGAAGCTGAAAAGGGTAAAACCGCCATCTTGAAGGAATAGATCATCAAAAACAAGAGTCTGTTTTCTTTTTGCGCATTTCCGTCTTACTTTTGTGCCCATAATCTCCGAGTACTCAATGTGTACTTTGTTTTCTCCGACATGCAGAACATGTTGCCAAGGCTAAGGATATTGTCGAGCAGTCCAAGCATATCTAGCAGCTGGACAGCAAGAACAAGATCCTTAAGAAGGAGAGGGAAGAAATGTTGAAGATGCACGAGGATTCCATGAAAGCCCTGCAGGACTCCGCCTCCGCTGAGATCAATCGCTTGAAGGAGGAGCTTGCGATCCTAAAGGATCAGAAGCAAGCTGCCGATGAGCAAAACCTTCGCCATAGCGAGGCGTTTAAGCTCCTCCAACAAGAGAAGTAATCCTTGGCGGACATCGTCTGGCAGGCTAAGGCCAGCATCTTCAGTAAGTGTCCTCCGCCTTGTAGTTCTGTAGTATGGATACTTAGAATTTTTGAACTCATGCAGTCGTTGTCGGAATTTTCAGCGCCCATGGGCTTAACCCGCTCGCCTCCTTCGGACAAGGAATGCATGATTCTTGCCGGCAACTTCATCAACACCGCCATCGCCCAAGCCAAGGAGATCGCCAAGCCCCTCCAGATTTATATCAAGGCCTCGGACTCCGTGGTGAAGTACTCAGAGATTCTGCGCCGAGCCCCCGAGCGTGTTGCAAGCTGGAAAGCTTCATGTGCACGGGCTGGCGCAAGGATGTCGCTGTCTATGGTGAAGGCACACTATGAAGATACCGACATCGACACGGTGACATCTGGTATCCCCGACGTGGATGATGACGGCAAGGAGATCGATCACGAAGCCATCTTGTCATCACTCGCGGGTTATGATACCAGGGTTGCCGAGTTGGTGGATGTGGACGTCTTCGTGCCCAGGAACTTTCTCGACAACACCAACCCAGAATCCTCTGAGTCTCACCATAGTACCGATGCTGAGGGTGATTCTCCGGCTGGTGATGATGCGGCCTCCAAGTCTCCTGCACCCAAAGAGTGAAAAACACTTTGTAATTTCTGTTTCACCTCTGGAGTGTGTGCGGAAAAAACTTTGTTGATGTAATCTTAAGGCCGAAAACAATGGTTATCGTATCCTGCTACTTAAGAATTAAGTTTCAGTATGTATATATTTTTTAAGCAAGTGCCGGCGTATCCATTACTTTGGTTCGTATGCTTGACTTTTCGTGAGTCGGAAGACTCGTTGTCGGAACCATGCGCTTTAGGTGATGATGCCCAATGGCACCGTCAATAACCTAAGCACAAAATCGCCGACAATGAGTGCCGAAAGTCACTACTCCAGAATCCACATAAAAACAACAAAGAACGTGTAGACCAGAAAACTTAAGCTAACGCCCGTAGGCGAATTTTCACAAGTGCAATCGCAAAGCTTGTGCATAAAGGTTTATATGATCCAAAAATGAACACTAAAGGAGGTAAAAGACTCAGCAATATGAGTGAACCAAAGATCTTTATTTCATTGATCATATAAGAGGTACACGATTAGATAAAAAATGCTAAGTGTAGAAAGGACGTAGCTGTGCTATGTTCCATGGCCGATCAAGCTCCAGGTAGTCATTATCCGGGTCACGTCGCTTACGCTTATGATCCTTGTTGGGTCTATCCTTGAGCTCACGATTGTCGACAAGGTAGTAAGACCCATTGAGCAGCGCCTTGCTTATGATGAACGGTCCTTCCCATGGCGGGGATAATTTGTGTGACTTCTTCTGCTTAAGTCGGAGCACCAAATCCCCCTCTTTAAACGAGCGATGCCGAACACGGCGACTATGGTAGCTGCGTAGCTTCTGCTGGTAGATGGCGGATCTTTGGCATGCCAAAACGTGCTCCTCCTCGAGAAGGCCCACGTCTAGGCGTCTGGATTCTTCAGCGTCATCTTCGTCGTAGGCGGCAACTCTTGGTGCATCGTGGAGGATGTCGGAAGGTAGGATGGCTTCTGCTCCATATACCATGAAATAGGGGGTGTAGCCGGTGGATCTGTTGGGTGTAGTTCGTAAAATCCACAGCACAGATGGCAATTCTTCCGCCCAGGCTCCAGCTGCTCTATGTAGCGGTGCCTCAAGCCGTGGATTGATTCCCTGCAGAATTAATCCATTGGCTCGCTCAACTTGACCATTGGATTGTGGGTGTGCCACAGATGCAAGGTCAAATCGGATGCCTTTGTCCCAGCAATAGGCCTCCACTTCTCCGAGTGACAAGTTGCTTCCTATGTCGGTGATGATGCTATGTGGGAGATCAAACCTCACCACTAGATCCCGGACAAATCTGAGGGCAGTTGCCCCATCAAGCTTTCTAATGGGTTTAGCTTCTATCCATTTGGTGAACTTGTCAACTGCTACAAGCAGATGTGTAAATCCACACGGTGCCGTTTGTAACGGTCCTACCATGTCTAGCCCCCAGACTGCAAACGGCCAAGTTATTGGTATTGTTCTTAATTCTTCAACAGGAACATGTGGTTGTCGGGCATAATACTGGCATCCTGTGCATGTCTCAACCAGCTTGTCGGCGTCTGCCTTCGCGGTCAGCCAGTAGAATCCTTGCCGGAAGGCATTCGCGACCAACGATCGAGGAGCAGCATGATGCCCGCAATCTCTGAGGTGGATTTTGCGTAGGATTTCCATTCCTTCTAGCCGGGAAACGCACTTTAGGTATACCCCAGTAGTGCTCCTTTTATAGAGTTGCCCATTGATTATGGTATAACCCTTTGCTCGCCGTACTATTTGCCGTCTTTCGACCTCGTCGTTGGGCAAAGTTCCGTGTTCGAGATATTCCATGAATGGTTTTGTCCAAGCCGGAGGGATCTTTGTCACCATGTTGACGAAAGAGTCAGCTCTATCCGGGTTGTCGACGTCGGCTCCCTTCACGGATGGTGTGCGTAGACGCTCTAGGAAAACTCCTGGCGGAATTTGCTTGTTCCCTGATCCAAGTTTAGATAGTAGATCAGCCGCCTCGTTTTGCTCCCTAGGAACATACTTGACTTCGTAGCCCAAGAAGCTCTTGGCTATCTCATCCACTTCCTCGCGATATGTCCCCATCATAGGGTTCCGCGCATTCCAGGTGCCAGCCACCTGCTGGGCAACCAAGTCGGAATCTCCGCAGCAAACTATGCGCTTGATGCCAATATCCTTGGCTACACGTAATCCGTGAATGAGTGCTTCATACTCCGCCATGTTGTTTGTAGCCTCGATGTGGATCTGCAGAACGTAGTGTAGCTTGTCTCCTTTTGGTGACTGTAGCAATACAGCAGCCCCCGAGCCGTTGAGCAGCTTTGATCCGTCATAGTGCATCATCCAGTACTCTGGCTCTGGCAACGGAGTGGCATCTGGCATCTCCGTCCAATCTGCAATGAAATCCGCCAAGGCTTGTGACTTGATAGCGTCGCGTCTCTTGTAGGTGATCTCGAAGGCGGCAAGTTCAATGCCCCACTTCGCGACCCTTCCTGTAGCGTCGCTGTTGTTGATGATGTCGGACAGTGGAGTCTTGCTCACTACTACTGTGATTGGGTGCTCCTGAAAGTAATGCGTCAGCTTCCGCGAAGCGAGGAATACTCCATAAGATATCTTTTGGTAGTGCGGGTAACGCTGCTTGGACTCCGTCAAGACTTCGCTTACATAGTAAACTGGTCGTTGAACGCCATGTTCATAGCCTGGTTCCTTCCGTTCTACCACGACGACGATGTTGATAACCCGGTTGGTTGCCTCCATGTAGATTACAGGGGCTCCCCAGGCTCGGGTGCTGGAAGGATAGGCGTTGAGGAAAGAACCTCCTTAAGATGCTTCAATGCTGCATCTGCCTCGTCTGTCCATGTGAATTTGTCCGCCTTCTTCAGCAACTTGTACAGCGGCAGAGTCTTCTCTCCAAGTCGGCTGACGAACCGACTAACTGCTGCAACACAACCTGTTAGTCGTTGGATGTCCTTTAGGCATGTCGGACGATTTATGTTTAAGATGGCCTTGATTTTCTCCGGGTTGACCTTGATTCCACGCTGGGAAACGATGAAGCCTAACAGTTTGCCGGATGGAACCCCGAAGACGCACTTCTTAGGGTTGAGCATCATGTTGTATTTCCGGAGATTATCAAAGGTTTCTTTTAAGTCGGAGATTAAGTCGTTTTATTTTTTAGACATCACCGCGATATCGTCCACATAAGCGTGAACGTTCCGACCAATTTGGTCGTGAAGGCAATGTTGCATTGTCCGCTGGTAGGTAGCACCTGCGTTTTTCAACCCAAAGGGCAATGTGACATAGCAAAACGTGTCGTATGGGGTAGTGAACGAAGTGGCCAATTGGTCCGACTTCCTCATCTTGATCTGGTGGTATCCTGAGTATGAATCAAGAAAACACAAAAGTTCCGAGCCAGCCGTCGAGTCAATGACTTGGTCAATGCGAGGCAAAGCAAACGGATCTTTGGGACATGCTTTGTTCAAGCCGGTGTAATCAACGCACATTCTCAATTCAGTAGTTCCCTTTTTGGGGACAAGTACAGGATTGGCCACCCATCGGGTGTGAAGGACTTCTCGGATAAAATCGGCCTTAAGTAACCTAGCTATCTCTCTTCCAATGGCGCGTCTCTTCTCATCTCCGAAGCGTCGTAGAGGTTGTTTCACTGGTTTACATTTTGGATCTATGTTTAAGCTGTGCTCGGCAAGTTCCCTAGGTACACCTTTCATGTCGCCAGGTTGCCAGGCAAAGATGTCCCTATTCTCACGGAGGAACTCGACGAGCGCGCTTTCCTATTTGGGGTCCAGGTTCGTCCCAATGGCGACGGTCTTGGAGGCATCGCCTACCACAAATTCTACCAGCTTGGTCTCGATGGCGGCCTTGAACGCAGGAGCGGAGTCGGAGATCTGCTTCTTCGACGCGGGCATATCTGAGTCATTGACCTTGCTCTGGATCTCCTTGAATTCTTCGTTGTAGAGGACAGCTTCTGCAACGGCTGCTCCATTGATCTCGCAGTCCCTTGCCTTGGTAAAGCTTCCGGATACGGTGATGACACCGTTTGGTCCGGGTATCTTGAGTTTGTTGTAGAGGAAGCATGGCTTGGCTATGAATGTGTGGAATATGTCGCGGCCGAATATGACGTGGTACACGCTCTTGAAGGGGACCACCTCAAAGGTCATGCGCTCTTGGCGGTAATTATTAACGTCGCCAAAGGCTACCTAAAGTGTGATGCACCCAAGAGACCGAGCCTCCCGACCAGGAACTACGCCATGGAACACGGTGTTGGTCCGCCTTAGGTTTGCCTCCGTCAAGTTCATCTTCTGCAGTGTATCCAGGTACATGATGTTGATGCTGCTTCCACTATCCACCATGCACTTGGTGAACTCTACGCCATCAATCAATGGGTTGATGACCATGGCGTACTGGTTCTCCGTGGGCACAAGGTCTGGGTGGTCCGTCCTGTCCCAAGTGATTGGAACCTCCGACCAGCGCAGGTATTGGGGGACTGGGGGCAGAGTAGCCATCAGGATCCTTAGAGAGGTCTTCTGTTGTCGGACGGTGGGGGTGCCAAGGAAAGTGTGGTAGACTGGGGCCTTCTTTGCGAATGGGTTCTTGCCCTTGTCGTCGCCCTTGGCGGCGTGCTTGGGGTCAACGTCCTCATCCATGTCACTTGAATCCTTGGACTCCTCCTCCTTCTTCTTCCCCATGCCCTTGCCTGGCGGTCTGTTCTTCCGACTTCGCTTATAGCCGGACTCCGGGTCTTCCTTGAGGTCGTTGATGAATTTGTAGTGTCGATTAGTATGGGTGGCCTTGCCGTTGGCGTCGAGGTGTACGAGGCACGGCATATCGAGGTACTCTTCGTAGGTTTGGGGAATGCGGAGCGGCGCCGAGTTGGTTTCACTTCCTCGCTGCTGCCCGCGGCCTGCTCCCCTTCCTCAGCCACTTTGTCCTCCTTCGCCTCGTCCTGCAAAAGTCATGGCGACCATGTCGGTAGATTGCTTTTCTTCTGGAGCGGTTTTTCGCTTTGTACTGCTGTTCCTCCGAGCTTGGGTTGGAATGGCCGTTGCCGGCAAAGAGCCACGGGCATCGTCGTCGGCAGCTGCGAACTCACTAGCTAACTGAATCATCTGATTCAAGTCAAGCTGATGATTGTCCTGCAAGCGCTTTAGTTTATGTCGGAGCAACGTACCCCTTTCCAACCCATCGATGAAGGCGGCCATGGCGGTCTGGGCGTGCACTCTTGCGTAGGAATTTTTCATATCCAGCCAGCGGGAGAGGTAGGCACGAGATTCCGTGCAGGGACGCTTATATGTACCCTCAAAGTTCTTGGTGAATGCTTCTTGCATGTCCAGCCAGTTGTAGATAGATCTTTCCGGCAAGTCGTCGATCCATTGACGGGTCGTGCCCGCCAACATTAACGGGAGGTACTTGACGGCGACGTTGGGGTTGCCTCCGGCAATCTCCACCACGTTGTCGTAGTCCTGCAACCATGTTGAAGGCTTGGCGATGCCTTCATAGGGCTTGATGGTCTTGTCAATCCGGAAACCTTTGGGGTAAGTTGCGGACCGTATTGCAGGTCCGAAGCAACTTGGTCCCAAGTATGGTCCTTCCCGGGCCTCGTGGATCTTATCGATCCGCGAACGTGCATCGTATGGCTCCAGGTTCTTCTTCTTGTTGTCAACAGGGGATGGGCTGCGTGAACGACGCGGGCCTCTTCCGCCATGGTGACTTCTTGGCGGCGACGGAGGCGGAGGTGGCGGTGGGTTAGCCTTCTTGCTGTTACCCTCCTGCGACGCCCCACGCCTGTCGCGGTTGCTTGTTGGACGCAGAGGGTCGTGGTGCGACATGCTCTTATGTCCTTGGTGGTGCTCTTCATCATGACGGGTATGTGCCGCGTTGTCGCGGATGACGATGCCACACTGCTTTGGTGGAGGCATATCCGTGCGATGGTGAGTATTGTAGTCTTCCTGACGTCGGGGGGATCGGAGCGGTGGCGATGGACGACGAGGTTGGGCTCTTTCTCCGTGGTCGGAAGATATGGGAATAGCATCCTTCCTGTTGCGTGCATCCCTCCGTCTTTGTTCTGATGAACCCGTCCGTGATCCGACATCCTGAGGAGATCCGTCCCTTGGCGGTTTGTACTAGCTAGATCGGCAGAGCGCTGGGTCAGACTCAAGCCTTTGAGAGGTGGCCTTTTCCTGCTGCTTTACCGCCTTGGCCATTAGGTCATAAACCTGTTCTACTGCCTCAGGCGATCTATCCTGCTCCAGAAGGGTCTTGGCGACGGCGAGGCTAAGGAGTGGGGTGGGCATCAGCTGTTTGCCTTCACTGTCAATGTATGGCTTGGCCTGTGCCGGCTTTGAGGGAGCCCATCCTAGGTTGCGCCGTACACCAGGATCGTTGATGACGCGAGCCGGAGCTTTCTTAGCCTTCTACTGCTGTAGCAGAGTCTTGTAATCGGCCTCCATTGCTCTAGCTTTTTCTGTGGACTTCTGCGCGTTGACCAGATCTCGATCTAGTTTAGCGCCTTGCTCCACGATGGCTTGTGCTTCCTCCAGCAGCTGCTGGCGCTTCTCGTCAAGCTGAGTCACATTCCGGATATGATCAACAGTTAGTGGCTCAACGAGGAGATTGTCATACATCACTCTATCAGCTGGGGTAACATGGGCTGCTGCCGACGTGGATGCTGGAGGTGGCAAGTTTGCGGTGTTGTTGTTGCTCGGACCGGTGCCGAGTTCCTGCGGATGTTGCACTGGATTAGGTGGAGGAGGCATGACCTTTGCGCGAGCATCGTCGGCAGCAATAAGTGGTCCCTTCCCCTTATCCAGCGCCGTATGCGGAGCTTGCTCGGGATGGTCTTCATCCATCGTTGTCACAATGGTGACGAACACCCCTCGGGACATGACGGTGTTATTAGCTTGTTCGTCGCGCGAGTACTCCTCCTCCATCTCCTGCATAGCGGAGTCTAGCTCTTCTGGACTGAAGTCTACTTCCTCTGAATCTGCACTGAAATCAGCATAAAGCGCGTCAATGACAGAGCCGGAGGGTGCCAGGACTTGCTCGATGACGGGCGGTGGAGGTGCAACGGCCTCGATGATGACTGGAGGCGGTGGCGCTGCTGCGACGATGGCGGCCAGAGGTGGTGGTGGTGGCTGAATCGGAGGTGCCCCGTCAATGAGCGCAAGCGCTGACTGAGCTGCAGCTTCAGCCTCCGCGCAGTTGTTGACGGTGTTCACCATGCCTTCGAAGGTAAGGCGTCCTGACGCCTGTTGCCGTCTTAGAGAGTGTCGGAGAAGCGTGCCATGGTCCAGTCCTTCCACAAAGTGATAGATGGCATCATTATTGGGGTAGTGGGCCAAATCGGCTCGTATACGGAGCCACCTGGCTAGGTAATCGCGGGAGTTTTCGCCTTCTCTCTGAACGCAGCGCGCCAGATCGAAGATGGTAACCACGCTGACGAACTTGGATCTCTGCTGTCCAGACGCACGGACAAAGCCGGCGGATTTGCAGTGCTCTTCCACCTTTATATCCTGCACAGGGGCGGTTTGGGTGGGTCTTGAATTTTTCCAATCTTTGCCGGCAAACTCCGAGGAGAGATCCGACATCGATCCTTCCGTGAACGTGTCCTACCCGTAGGCGGTCCGTGCGGGTCTTGATGTTTTCCGATCTTTGCCGGCAAACTCTGAAGAGAGATCCGACATCGATCCTTCCGCGAGCGTATCCTGCCCGTAGGCGATCCGTGCGGGTCTTGATGCTCCTCCGACTCCCAGGGAACTAGTGCCCGAGTCGGTTTCGCCGATGAAGAGGTGGATGTCTCCGATAGGAACGATCGAGCACCACGTAGGGTTCGTCTTCGCCGGGATCCAGAACTCGTCGGGGGGGACGATCGGAACGTTGCCGGATAAGAGAACACGACCGATGGCTACGGTTTCACCGATTCCCGCGAAGATCTTGTTCCTCGCCCGCTGAAGAGCCTGAAGCGCCTCTTGCCCCACGGTGGGCACGAACTGTTGTGGTATGGCCGACGAGTACGCCATGGAGGAGTCCTCACAGTGCGTGTTTAGAGACGTGGGGTAAGGCGGTTGGTTGACGGGTACGAGGTAACACAGCTTACCTAGGTTCAGATCCCACAACGGTGGCGGAATCCTACTCCTGCTATAAATCACTATAATGGCAATACGCCGACTTACAGAGATTAGGTTCGCTGTGCGAGGTGACTAGAAAGTCTAAGTTATCGTTTGAGATTGTGTCCTAAAGGCTCCCATAGGTCCGACTTATATAGTCGCCAGGTCCTAGGGTTACAGGGAAAAGTCCTAGACGGACAGGTTACAGAGTTCTACACCGTCTATTACTAGTCTTGTGTATCTTGCACTCCAAGGCTCCGGGTACGCTGGTGACTCCACCATAGCCTTCCTTTATCCGGCATGGGCCTCCCTTCTGGATCCACCTAACTGGGCCTCCTAGCAGGCCATAGGCCATGCTACCGACTATGGGCCACCCGGGTTAGTCGGATAAGAGTCATGCTATGAGGATACCCATATAGCATATCCCCAACACCAATACTATTCCAATGTATTGACCCACTGTGGCTGTAACTTGTGATGTTGCAGGTTATTCTGATGATGATTAGGAGTCATGAGTCTACACTCAACATGCTTGCCTGTGGCACATGAAGAAGAAGACTTATTTATCTTATTACATATTTAAACTCTTGTATTAGGCCTGTGGCCATAGAGTTGTAAAAGACTATGTTTGTCTCTAGAATGACTTGTAATAATGACCTTTGCTTCTGTGTACTTCATCTTAAACTGTGGATGGTAGCATTGATCCAGGGACTAGCATTGCAATCACAGGGATCCTTTCCTTTACAAAGGAGGGATCTTACATAAACTCATTAATCTTCATCTTGAAAACCCGTGTAACCAAGTCTGGCCTGTCGGCAGGTGTTTGCCCAGGCTCAAAGAAAAGAGCTTCAGAGATTTCATCCCACTTTGAATTGCACGTGAATGTAAGAAATAGATCAGGAGCACCATGGACTCGACAAATAGCCATTCCATCTTGATAATTCTGAATCATATAACGTGGACTCCCAGTATAGCTAGAATGTAAAATATATTCAACTCCAACATTTTTCCCAGTCTCATTTCCTTCACCGAGGGCATCGGATATACCTTGATATGTCTCAGAACGCAGATTGTCTTGATTCAAAAAATGATAACTAAGCCTACATGACTCAACACATGAGAAAGAGTCGACCATAATCTGATGGGACGACCGGCCACAGCATGTGAAAGGATTAGGCTCTCCTTTCCAGTAATGAAACCTGTAGCAATAATATTCAAGCATAGTTACATCCTGCCGCCCACCAGTGGGAACACCGTCAACATGTCGGTACTTGATGCCAAGGTGAAATCCCATAGAACCATGAGGAAACAGAAGTGGATATTGCAAAGCCATGAGAGAAGGATTTAGAGGGGATACACGCTGAAAATATCCAGCATTTTTCTGAACGATAATATCAAATCTATTCAACTCTACGGAGAGATCATCAACAATCAGAGCGGCCAGCTCAGATGCAGCAGGAAGGGAGTAACGATTCCCATGATCAGCCCCTTCACGACCAAACAACTGAATAGCAACCTCCGGATTCTCATGCGAGAAGAGCCTCCTCTCAGCCAACCGGAAAGTTTGCACCAGTGGATTACAACTATTAAGCATTGTCCTCAACGAGTCAACTATGGCACGATCAGGCTCCTCTCGGCGCCTGCGCTTGCGACGAACAAAACGACCACTCACTCCTTCCAACTCAGCATCATGGCGCGAATCTCTGGAACGACGACGACCATGCGTCGAAGAACATATCCGTTCACTCAACGGAACAAAGTCATCACCTTCAACATCATGAAGAGAGAAAATATCCATCCTGTGATCCAACTCATTCTCCGTATCGAATATAAAGCTGAGCAAACTTAGGAACCGGGTTATCAGCTAGAGGAAGGAGAGAACCAATTCCATGGCAGACCACACCACATATTTTGAAGACATAAGGCCCACCTCCAACATTCACAGAGTTATCGACGTGAACGCCAAGAGAAGTAAAGGCAAACATAGAATTATACTCTCGAATCAACCGCATAAAACGATTAGACTCCGGGCAGCCATCAAACCTAAGAAATTCCGCCAACGGCAGCGGCCAATCAGGATAGACAGGAAGCGATATCCTCCCACCGTGGCAACAACCATTGTAGACATGGCGGCGTTTCTCTTTATTGAGATGTGTACATCGTTCATGAAACCAGAAAGAAGCACCACAGTGCATACAAACGTGATGTGGGCTACCGTAGTAGGACCGGTTATGCCAAGCACCTGTGAAAGAAAACACATTAGCGCACCAAGAATAAGAGGAACAGAACTAAAAGAAGTAAACAAAAAGAAAAAAGGATAAAGGAGCAGGCAGCACTTACGTTTTAGGATAGTGATCAAATCAACAGGCAAAGGTAACTGAAGGCGTCCAAGTCAGAATCCTCGTCGAACAAATACTTCATGCCGTCGTGCAAATAAACGCGTCCGGCAGTTCAGACGTGCCCTACTTGTAGGAACCAAAGGAGTAGGAGGGACCGAGACAAACAAACAAATAACAAATGAGCAAACAAAGATATGTAAACAGTCAGAACTAACTTCTGACAGTGATACAATAAGATAACTTGAAAAGAACAGCGAGAAGGAACCCCATACCTCGGGGCAAATAATTCAAGAACGCACCCAATGGAACCAGTGGAACATCAGCATCCACAGACAAATCATCCACAGACAAAGATGAAAAAGTGCCGTCCTCAAAACAAGAACAGCTGACAGCAGAAGAATGCACATGCGGCAAAGGAGCCCAAGAAGTCGGACCATCCAAAGGAGACACAACGCTGGGATCCAAGTGCGGCCAAACGGCCAAACGGCCAAACGGCCAAAACTCCAGGACCCACATTCGGCCAAACAGCTGGACCCACATTCGGCCAAACAGCTGGTGCTTCATCGTCAGAGGAATCCATGTAGGGAACTGCAGAGAACAGGAACGAACAATCAGAGTGCAGCAGAAGGACCTGGACAAAATATGAAGAAAGCACCTCCAGAAGAAGCAAACGCACCAGGGTTAGAAGAACTCGCTGCAATAAAAGGCAGAGCAGCACCGTACGATTCAGCCTGATCTGCAAAACAATGAGCCCAGGTGAGGAAAACATACATGGCAACATGAAGATCTCAAATAGCAGAAAGAACAAACTAACTGTTGACGCGGACATGCGCAGGCACGTCCTCAACTGGTCGCTTGCCCAAGCGAATCTCACGCCTCCGTGCATCCTCTTCCAATGATATAGGAACGGGAGCAGGCCGATCGGAAGGAACACGTGCGGCAGGGTCCGGAACAGGCGAAGAGCAAACAACGACAGCAGGACCACTCAAAGCATAGCGGCCGCGGCCGCGCGCACGCCCGCTGCTACTGCTCCCACGGGAAGAACGCCCACGACCACTCCCACGAGAAGAGTCCCTGCCCTGATCGGAGGTAAACCATGTTGCAAACCAGGAAAAGATACGACAGCGACGGCAGCATGAGAAATCGACGAAGAAGAAACATTCTCAAAACAACGGCGCCGACGCAATCACAAAGCGGGTGAAGCGGAGGCATAGAAAACATGGCCTTCCCGCCGGGGAGATACCAAACCCACAGGCACATCGAACGGAACAGCCGCAGAAGGAACAGAAGTGGCAACCGGCGGAGGCGGGTCGATCGAGCGGGACCACGGCGTGCACGCGCGGGAGGCTGAAAAGGCGGCGCATCGGACAGATCGAACAACCCGCGGCGATGTCGCGGAGCCGGAGGGGGTGAGGCCGAAGAGGAGCGGCGGAGCCTCCGAGCAGAACGGATAGGCTCCGCCATCCTAAACCTCGCAGAATACGCGCGCAGTGGAGGCCGAAGAACGAGGCAAAAACGACGGCGGAGATGAAGAAAGAAGGGGAGGCGCGGAGCACGTCTCCCTCTTGGCCGGAAAAATAGAGGGAGGGAGGGACACGTAGTATTCAGGACATCAAACCGATTAAGGCAGGACGACACGTAGCGGGCCATGGAACATACGTGGCTTGAATAGCGAGAGCTGTTACACAGTCATGGCGTGGTCAGTGAGCACTGTTGAACACTGTAGAGGTCTAGAGTACACCGCGTTGTTGATATAGGTACGTCGCCTTGATTTGGCGAGTTCCTGTGCTCCTAAATTTTCCGTCTTTCATATAGGTAGTATTTCTCATTTCCTTTAATAGATGTATCGAGGCGCGCCACTCCCTGGCTGGATGGTGGAGGTATGTTACTGTCTCGCTACCTAATAATCATACTCCCTCTAACCTAAATTAGTTTATTTAGATTTTTTTAGATTCGTCGGTATCTAGACATGATTTAATATTAGATTTATCCATATTTTATTTAATTTGAGTCAACTAATTTAGATCAGAGGGAGTATTAAAGTTCATGAGCCTATATAAGATTGTCCCTTGCGCCACTCGCCCGCGACGAATGGGTTCTATGTTTATCTTTTGTGTAGATTTTGTAGCCCGACAGTCCCCGTTTATCCTATTTTGTTTGCTACTTTTCTAATTGTCAATCTGAAATTTTTATGTGTTATCAGTCTATGTGTCCCAATTTAGTCAATTTCTTGGGAAGTTCTTCGAGGTTCGTTCTACTATTATATTGGTTCCGTGAAGCTGGACATTTTTTGAGAAACGCACCTGAACAATTACATCAATTCAGGCTACTTCGACTTGTGGATTGGCATCACTCCTGGGAAGTCCTCCCTGACCACTCCTTCTGTTTACATCAGGAGTCTATGTCGTGTTTAACATCTCCCTTTGTGGGTCGTCTCTCTATCTTTTCTATGAATTTTTGTAAGTATTTAGCACAATTTAATATATCCAGCGATTTACCACCAGTTTCTGCTGGACTTAATATAGTCCTATATTTTCTTACAGCCTTTGTTGCTTCATCTGTACCAACTAATTCCTTATCTTCCATTTTCCTGCATTAATGATGGTTCTTTTTTCTTGAGATGTTAAACCACATTTTTTTTGTCAAGTGTAGAAAATCATAATTTGAGACACGTGACCTCACTTTAATCAGTAACTTCTTTGTAGTGAATGACATTTTTCAAGAAATTGGTGCAAGATGATTTTCCAAGAAAAAAAAGGTTCACATTCTATGTTTGTAGGTTGAACTGTTAATATTTTTTGCAGGTGAAGTACGAACGAGATTGAGAGGCAGCTTGAGCTTTGAAAGAAGCCTCGCCGAGGTGTATCCATATTTTGGAAGTTTAAGTAAACCTGAATGTTCTTTCCGATCTTGGCATCTTATTCAGATTTTGTCATCACCACTTTGAGATGATTTTTCTCAATTCAGTTAATTATGTTACCATATACCATATAATTTTACAGGATAGAAATTTTCATGTAGTGTACTAATTATTTAGGTTTAGTGACGTACACTAGTGCACACGTACCCCTCTAACACCGGTTTGGAGGACCCTCTAACAGCGGTTCCCCAACCGCTGTTGAGGGTTCGGTGTTAGAGGGGGGGCCCCTTTAACACCGGTTCCTGTACGAACCGGTGTTAAAGGGTGGCGACGGGCTGCCGCGAGGCCAGGCCTCTTTAACACCGGTTCGATCTGAACCGGTGTTAAAGGTTCTTACATGGCAGAGATTTAGGCCGTTTTACGCGGCAGGAAAACGGCCTAAATCTGCCGCGCATTTCTGCCCTGCTCGGGCGATTGCCGGAGGGGGAGAGCGAGGAAATCGATCGAGCGGTATACTTATAGAATCGTCATCGGTACATACGAGTACATGAATAATTAAGCAACTATTATTATACACAAACATCGTCATCGGCACATACATCGTCATCGGCACATACATCATCATCGTTCATTTTGGTGGATATCTAAAGAGTTCTCCGCCAGGCGTGACGACCTCATCAAGTATGAACCCCGCCAATTCCTCTTGAATGGCTCGTATGCGTTCAAATGGTAGGAGTTGGTCCCGCATCCGTTCGATCTGAATATATATGAAGAATGAGCCGTCAATATATATATAAGAATAAAACTCAACACAATTGATGGTAATAAAATAATGTTGTGGACTTTGTTTACTTACTCTAAGTTGTTCTAGTGCGGCTTGGCCTGTCGCACATATCGTGTTGCGAATGAATTCGCAAACATAGTACCCACATAAGTTATTGCCGTGTCCTTGATGCGCGCACTTTACGAGAATAGAGAGTTCAATCAAAATAATAATCAATAAAGCATGATATAATGGAATTGGAAGCTAGCTAGTATTACTTACATTTTGGTCTACAAATTTTAGTTCTTCTGACCATTCACCCACGGCCCTGCCCGTGAACATTTTCCAAACCCTATCCGACAAAGAAAATGGATAAAGGAGTAATTAATTACTTATTGTCACGAAAGTTGCCGATCTAGTGCGATAATATGATTGAAATTACCTCTGGAGCATCTCTCTAAAGTCTGCCCATAGCTCTTTTTCTTTTCGTAACGAGTCCATGACAAGGACTTTTCCTGAGTCGGGTTGAATGACTAGCAGAATAAAGTGGAACCTACGCACGCATAACTCATCATCAATTACACTTAACATCGAGTAAGCCGAAACAGAATGTGTACAAGAGAGAGGGTAACAGTACTCACGAGAAGTTGTAAGGCAATAGTATTTCCCTTTTGGTTTGTTGTCTCAGTAAAGACTTTAGCAAGTAATCTTCTGTTTGCCCGGGTTTGTCTCTTACCCCTTGTTCATGAACTCTATTTGGGTCAACGAACCCAATGTCAAAAGGGCCTCCTTTCATGCATTCCATAACCTTTTTCCTGCATAATAGTATATACATATATGGTGAGCATATATATATACATGCAATTAATGAAGTGAATGAGTTGAGATAAAAATTACAGAAATAGTACTTACACACAATAAAGGCTGATGGCAGATTTGTCGAGTTCCTTCTGATTGAATAGAAAATGCAAGTCTTGAATGTTGAAGACGATCGCGTCGTCTCCGCACAAGAAAATCTGATCTCTTATATGCGCCGTGATCCATTCTTCTTTTCTCGTCTTGCAGAAATGAAGGTACCACTTGTGCAATTTTCGCATCTTTGTTGGTAGATTCTTGAGCTCCTCTTTCTTGACGAGATTCTTCCCATACTTCCATGGCTGTATGGGGTTGACATCGCATTTGGGCAAGTTGTCTCCCATGACGTTCAAGTATGCAATGTAAGTCATCCCCATCTCATTGGCCTTTCTTTGTAGCTCTGCCTCGTAATCATCTACGGGAGGAGCGTCCCGGACGTCAAACATTTGGAGCGGGGCGCATGATTGGTTTTCCTGCTCTCCGAGCATGGGAACTGTTTTCTGGGTGCCTCACGATCGCTACTTTCAGTCTCCTCGGCGCCTTGCATCCGCCTTCAAAATCTGGCGCTCGTAGTCCGGCACAAGTGGGGTTTCAGGTTTCAAAAGATTTTTGTAAAACTTCTCCACCACCGCCGGATCTATTTTCTCCTTTGGCTCGGCCCGTCTAGGTGCAAAGAATTTCTTGACCTGTTCTCCCGAGATCCTATTGGTCTCCTCGTCGCTGCGATTCCACGGTAAAACCGGCAATGGCTTGGCGGAAGGCTGCGGGACGTAGTTTTTTGAACTCTTTGCACGGTTTCTGCGGATTTCTTTGTGGCAGTGCACGATGCTCCTCGTGGCAGTGCTCTTCCGCTTCTGTTGAGGAGATGGCTGAAGCACGGAGATGGTCGACGGCGGAGATGGCTGCCGCACAGAGATGGTCTGACGGCGGAGATGGCTGCAGCAGAGATGGCCGACGGGCGGAGATGGCTGCCGCAGAGATGGCTGACGGGCGGAGATGGCTGCCTTGAGAGATGGCTGAAGCGGCTCAGACGCCATGGAGACGGCGGGTGCCAGTGACCTCAATTTGGAAGCACAATGTGTTCCTTCTTCCAAAGAATGGTTGTTTTCACCGCAAATTTGAGTTGAGTTTCCCTTCACCTGTAGCATGGTCAAGCTGTGCTTCCTCATATTCCTTCACAACCTCATCCACCCGACAATAGCATAGCCATCTGGAATCGGTCGGCGGTGGTAAGTTCCACCACCAGGGAGGTAAGGCATAGCCGATACCACCTTAATGGATAAGCCCATTAATCTCACATGCAGCTCAGCGTGTTCGCTCTCCGTGATCTCATCAACGGGTATCGAGGACCCGTCATTTCAAGCGTTGGCACGTTCTCCGTGGAAGCCACACCGCTTTTCGCAGAGTCCGGCCGCGGCAGCTTCCAATGCAGGCTCTTCATGCCGCTGAGATGGGCCGGTAGCTTGATGGTTTCATGTGCATTCACTTGCGTCGCAGCCGCAAGTGCATGTTCTATCTGTCATCCGATCCAGACGCTTTTTCTTTTACGCGCCATCCGTAAGAGTCGCCCACCGGCAAACCCATCCTTCCACGTCATACCCCGTGCCTCGTGCATGTCCAGAGTGTTCTTTTTTACCGATGGCGCGTGTGAGCTGGTCATTCTCTGCCGGGATGGAAGGTCCCGGCGGATGTTTCCTCGTATGCCGTGATGAGTTCGGACGGGTTTGGCAAGGATGGTTGGGAAGATACACAATCCTGTTTCGGGTCCAACCTTGCCCCGATTCCAGAGAACCAAGTCTTTGCACGTAGGTCCCACCCATCTGTCTGGGTGTGGTCCCTCTCGCAGGCCCTCTCAGCTTCCTCCCACTTAGGCCTCTCGAGATATGTAGCCACCGACCTCCGGTGATATTCCTTCAGGGCATTAAGCGTATTGGTTTCGACCTCTTTTAGCTATAGCACTTTCTTTATATGTCTTAAATTCGGGCCGTGAGGTCTTATCTTCGCATAATATGCGTCGAAATTTGAGTCTCGCCACTTTGACAAATTTGTTCAATTTTGTCTTCCAGCCATGGAAAGCATCAGCCATCTTCTTTAGAGTCCACTCTTTGACCTTGTTCTCTATAACCGGGTTGTTTTCATCCTCCTCTGGCGGAAGGGTGAAATTTACCAACAACGAATTCCAAAGCGTTTCTTTGGATCTGTCATCGACAAAGGTACCGTCGCCCTTCTTTGGCTTATTCCAATTTTCAATTGTGATTGGGATTTGGTCCCTAACAAGAACTCCAGCCTGACGTATAAATTTGTCTGCGGCCTTCTTGGGCTCCATCGGCCTGCCATCAACACGGACTGCTTCGATCGTGAACTTTGCACGATCTTTCAACCGCTCGCGCCTCGCTTGCTCTTTTTCGTAGAAGAAGATGGTTGCTGGCTGGTCGATCCAGAGGGCTAAAAGAAGAAAGAAGCGTTAATTAATACATGTAGAAGAAGATTGTTGGTGGAGTTCAGCTGAGGCTTAATCAATGCATATACCTCGCCGGACTTTGTAACCATTAAATTATGCTTCACCGAGTCTTCATCTTCTCCATGACTAGTACTTGAGCTGTCGTCGTCATGTCCCTCCAAGTTCAGATATTGTGAGGTGTCCTCATCAATAATGTTCTCCATTATTTCTTCTTCTTCAAGGTTTCTACTAAGTGGATCCATAGTTTCTAAAACAATAATATTATCACAAAAATATCAGTAATACATCTATTGAAATGCTCAAGCAGGACGATGATATGACAGGTTAAAAGTATTGAAATGTAACCCTAATACATGCTTGGTCATTTCAAACCCTAATGAGAAACCGGACTCATATGAGAGGGTACATTTACTTCTTCTAATTAACTTGTCATCAAAGTTGATTAACATAGCATGGTTATTATAATGCTATATTGACAACGAGAGGTGGCGGCTAGGCGAGAGCGGGCCGGGTGCGTGGGGTGCGTTCGAACCAGACGACGTGATGGTCTACCTAACATGGGCGACACACCCTCGGCGTGTGTAGGCTCAGCGAGGACATAGGAGGTCGGTCGACGGCATAATGGTGGCGGTGGTCGGCGTGGCACAAAATATACACATGCATATACAATACACATACAATACAAATCCTTTGAATCAAACATGCATAATTTCCTATAGGATTTCCTATAGGATTTAATCCTACAAATTTCCTATAGGATTTAATCCTACAAATTTCCTATACAAATCCTTTGAATCAAACATGCCCTTACTTATATCCCGCGGGATGGCGACGGCGAGGGCGACGAGGGTGGTGTGGGCGAGGGCGACGGCGAGGCAGACACGGATGCGGCGGTCTCGTCGGGCGGCGGTGCTAGCGGCGTTTAGGCGTGGCCTATGAGCTCCGAAGCGGCGGCGGCGAGACGCTCCTGCACGGGGAAGAGAGCGAGGTGGTCAGTTAGGGTTTAGGCGTGGCCTATTATAATATCTTTGCTATAAGCTATTTTATTTTTACTCCACATGCTTCTAATTCACATGTGCAAGGATTAAGGCCTAGATCGTCGGAGTCGCGAGGCCCGGAGGCGGTTCCAGAGGAGGGCGCCATGGCCATGGCAGCTGAGCTCGCCAAAAGGGCACGACCAAGGAAGACGGGCCTGACAAGTGAGCTATACCGATTCGGGGGCCGCCGCCCCCCCAGCCCAAGAATTTTTTTCCTAATATCCCTTCATATTTGACAAATTTTGGGTAAAAATAACGTATATTTGGCCCATTTGCCCCCCCAATAGTGGCCCAAAGTGTCTCCTTGGCCCATTTGCCCCCCCAATTGGTTGGCCCAAGCTCCGCCAGTGAGTGGGAGGGAGGCGCCGGAACAAGGGGACGGCCACAGGGCGACGGTCGACGGTCGCGGACATGGCGGCGCTCGCAGGGCCGGGGAAGGAGAGGGGGCAGGTCGGTTGAGGGCGGGTCCGCGCGTGTCCGACTTGTGGTGCATCTCCGAGGTAGATCTTGGGGAAAAGCCGCACAGAAACTTGACGAGGCAGGGGCAGCTGGCCGAAAACTTTGGTCATGGCAGCTGGCAAGCTAACAAGGCCTCACGTGGGCCCTCACGTGAAGAACACCAGAGGCCAACCAGGACCGGGCATGGCTGAGAGCCGACGACGATGAAGGAAGGCGGCCACGGCGGATCTGGCAGCGGAACACGCGGGCTACTGCGCTGGTGAGGAGATGGTCGGAGCGGGGAGGCGCGGGGAACAGAGGGCCGGAGGCGAGGAGCTGGGCGGCGGGGCGAGGCGAGCATGGCGGTCGCCGGCGGAGGGAGGCGGCGGCGCAGCGTGCGCTTCGGGACGCCAGGAGGAGCGGTTGGGGCTGCTGCGGTGAGCGGAGCGTGGCGGAGCGGCGATCGGGCAGCGAAGTGTGGAGCCGGGCGGCGACGCTGGCCGGGCGCCAGAGCCGGGCGGCGGAGCGGCGCGCGGGCGGACGGGGAGCTGCGGCGCGAGCCGCCAGAGCGGCGACGGCGACGCGAGGTTGGAGGCGCCCAGCGGACCAGGGAGGAGGCGGCGAGCGCAGAGGGCGGGTCGCACGCGCAGCGGCGGGTCGGCGGCGACGCGTCTGGCGGGCGAACGGAGGAAGCGGCCGCGCTGAGGCAGCGGCTGGGCGGAGGGAGGCGGCGAGGGCGCGAGGCGAGGCGGCGCGGGCGGAGGAGGGTGGCGATGGAGGCGGAGGAGCTCAGGGAAGAGGGCGGCCGCCTCGGTGGCTGCCGAGAGGGCGCGAGCGGCGGGCGGCGAGGGCACGGCCAGGCGGGGGCAGGGCCCGACGTGGCGGCGGCGTGCAGCGGCGGCGGAGGAGAGCGGGGGAGCTGGGCGGCGGCGCAGACGGGCTCGGCGAGGCAAGACGCTGTGCGGAGGCGGGCGGGCAGGGTTCTCTGGGGGAAGGAGGTCGCGCGGCTGGGCGGGTCGGAGGCGGCTTGCCGGAGGGCGAGGCGACGGCGAGAGAGGCGGAGCTCGCAGCGAGCTCGCGGGGTCGTGAAGGCGACGGCGGAGCGGCGGGGCGGCGAACTCGAAGCGGCGGGCAGACGGCGCGGCTGGGGCGGCGGGCAAGCGCGGCAGCGGCGCGTCGGGCGGGGCCGATCGATCTGTCGTGGGAGGAATAAGGAGGAAGGTGAATAATATTTCTTTAACACGGTTCGTGGTCGAACCGGTGTTAAAGGGCGTTCACAAGATTTATTACCCCTTTAACACGGTTCCCAACACGAACCGGTGTTAAAGAGAATGCTTCTTTTAACACCGGTTCCCAAACGAACCGTGTTAAAGGGGGTGTTTTCCAGCATTTATTTGAGGGCTTTTTAATTCAGGGCTTTTTAATTCAGGGCTTTTTAATTCAAAATATGAATAATATATCATAATTTTCAGAAAATAATATCTATCCATTCATGTAAATAATTTTATATTTACTTTACATGAAATTTTTAAAATAAATAAACACTTATTTCATGCATTAAAGGGGCTTTTTAATTAAAAATATGATATGAATTTAGAAAATTCATATCTTTTTCATTTCAACTCGAAAAATATGAATAATATATCATAATTTTCAGAAAATAATATCTATCCATTCATGTAAATGATTTTTATATTTACTTTACATGAAATTTTTGAAAATAAATAAACACTTATTTCATGCATTAAAGGGGCTTTTTTAATTCAAAAAATATGATATGAATTTAGAAAATTCATATCTTTTTCATTTCAACTCATAAAAATATGAATAATATATCATAATTTTCATAAAAATAATATCTATCCATTCATGTAAATGATTTTTATATTTACTTTACATGAAATTTTCTAAAATAAATAAACACTTATTTCATGCATTAAAGGTGCTTTTTTAAGATATATAAAAGAACTAAAAATTAAGATACATGGCCGATTAAGTAACAATCGGCCGAATCGAACTGAAAATTAAGATACATAAAAGAACTGAAAATCAAGATACATGGCCGATTAAGTAACAATCGCCGAACTTGTTTCGAATGTTGGAGTGATTTAGTCATGCTCCCGCCTACACTGTAATACTCGCCATCGTAGTCGCCAGATCGCCGCCGTCATCGCTGCCGCCGGGGTCACCGTAATTGAACCTCTGGAGAGTACGCGTGGGCTGGACTTGAGGGTAGCGCGGGCTGGACTTGAGGGTAGCGCAGACGGGGTTAGAGTCGGCGGTGTCACAGGCCATGACGCCTGGAGAGTCCGACCGCGCCACCATAGCCGATGGCCGGCCTCGTTGAAGTTAGGAGGAGGTGGGCCGTCCTCCTCGTGCCTGGCGAGCGCCCTCTCACGCCGATCCACGAAGAAGGCTTCCCAAGTAGGGAAATAGTCGGAATGCCATCTGGGATTCCTCCGCTGCTCCGGCGTGAGCTCGAAGTAGTAGTGGTTCGTGATGGACATCCAGCGCGCCACACCTAGAGGGACAGGAGGAACCGGCACGCCTCCGACGCTCAGCATCCAGCCGACGGGGACACAGTAGCCCGGCGGGCAGGGGTAGTTCGAGGCGCAAAGCGCCTCCGCCTCCCTGGGGGTTAGTGCTACGGTGGAAGCCATGGGAAAGAGTGATGAGGTTGCAGATATGAGTCTAGAGATGTGCAATGACAATGGAGGCCAACCCCCTACATATATATATAGTGAACTAGCAGGAAGAACTGGAGGGAAGAACTGGCGGGAAGAAAAATGGCGGGAAGAAAAATGGCGGGAAGAACTGGCGGGAAGAAAAATGGCGGGAAGAAAAATGGCGGGAAGAAAAATGGCGGGAAAAAATGGCGGGATGAACCTTTAGTCGGTTGGAGACACCAACGGGACTAAAGATGAACTAGTCCCGGTTGGAGACACCAACCGGGACAAAACACAAGTCACTAATAATAGAGGTGAGTGCATGTCGACATTATGTCGCGGCGTGTACCTTGTCCGGATGGTGTCACCAACCGGGACTAAAGATGAACCTTAGTCGGTTGGAGACACCAACCGACTAATAATAGGGTGAGTGTCGACATTATTTTGTAAGTGTCAACACTATGTCGAGCTGCTTGTACTATAAATAGGCATCCTTGTGTCCTCCAGCCAGTTTGAGGCAGGGACACCACTACGGCCAGTTTCAGGGAGATGCCGACGGAGCCCAGTCCTCCGGCATCTCCGCGAAACTGGTCATAGAGGCACTCCTAATATGTGAAATTAGTTAGCTCCTCGGTGTATTGATCTAGTTAGACAAGTTACAAAGATGCAAGATGGTTTTGAGAGCAGGACACCACTACGGCCAGTTTCAGGGAGATGCCGACGGAGCCCACTCCTCCGGCATCTCCGAGAAACTGGTCATAGAGGCACTCCCTAATATGTGACCGCGCACGTTTGGAGATCAGATCTTAATGGTAAGTACGATTGGACAACTTCTTCTCATACTCGGTCCATCCACAAAACATGACTAACACTCAAGACATGTATTAAAAACATGAACTAGAGTTACATAATATGAGCATGAATTTCTTGGCATATGCCCTTCCTTATGATCGCTTCAGGCGTAACCATGGAGCATCTTCTTTACTTAACGGAATGTTTGGGTCAGTTTTCACTGTGAAGGGCGGAATTTCATCAAACTTATTATAATCTTCTGACATGTCTGTCTTGTCCTCGATTCCCACGATGTTTCTTTTCCCTGAAAGAACTATGTGACGCTTTGGCTCATCATATGATGTATTCGTTTGCATATTTTTTCTTTTTTTTGGTCTGGAGGACATGTCCTTCACATAGAAAACTTGAGCCACATCATTGGCTAGGACGAATGGTTCGTCTAAGTTCTTCATAAGATTGTTGAGATCCACCGTTGTCATTCCGTACTTCTTGTCTACCTCAACCCCTCCTCCTGTTAGCTTGACCCATTTGCATCGAAACAAGGGGACCTTAAAATTAGGTCCATAGTCAAGTTCCCATATCTCCTCTATGAACCCATAATACGTGGTCTTTTGCCCATTGTCTTCTGCATCGAAGCGGACACCACTGTTTTGGTTGGTGCTCTTTTTTATCTTTTCCTATCGTGTAAAATGTATTCCCATTTATCTCGTACCCTTGGAAAATACATACGAAGAGGCGGTGTCACCGCCAACAAGTACAGCTGATCCCCAATAGTGGTGTTATTCGTGAGAAGTCTTTGCAGCCAGCCGCCAAAACTCGCCATGTGTTCACTTATAATCCATTCATCAGACTGCCCCGGGTGTTTGAGGCGTATTAAATTCTTGTGTTCATTGATATACGGGGCAACCAAGATAGATCTTTGTAAAACCGTGTAGTGTGCTTGATTGAGAGAATGCCCGCCCTACATATCATTGCTTTACATCCTAGGGTGCCTTTTCACGCAGTCTCCCCTCATGTCGTGATTACGGAACACCAATCGCCTTAAGGTCAGAATAAAATCAACACGAACTCAATGACCTCCTCTGTTACATAGCCCTTGGAGATGCTTCCTTCGGCCTAGCACGGTTATGAACATATTTCTTTAAGACTCCCATGTACCTCTCAAAGGGAACATATTGTGTAGAAATACAGACCGAGAATGGCAATCTCTTCTACTAGGTGAACCAGAGATGCGTCATAATATTGAAGAAGGATGGTGGGAACACCAACTCAAAGTGACAAGACATTGGGCCACATCTGTTGTAACCTGGTAGGCTTTCGGATCGATTACCTTCGAGATATTGCATTGAGGAATGCACATAGCTTCATAATGGGTACTCGAACATTTTCAGGTAGAAGCCCCCTCAATGCAATCGGAAGCAATTGTGTCATAATCACGTGGCAGTCATGAGACTTCAGGTTTTGGAATTTTTTCTGCCATATTTATTATTCCCTTTATATTCGACGAAGCGAGACGGGACCTTGATCTGCTCGGACATTCAAAAAGATTTCCTTCTACGCTTTGGTAAGAGCGTGGCGGCGGAGTTAAGTGGCATCGTTTACCCTTCTCGTTCTCGGGATGCATAGGCTCTTGAGGGCCTTGACGCGTTGGTCTTGTCGTGCTTCCGGTGTATCTTTTGTCTTCCCATACACTCCTAGAAAGCCTAGCAGGTTCACGCAAACATTCTTCGTCACGTGCATCACGTCGATTGAAGAGCGGACCTCTAAGACTTTCCAATAGGGTAGGTCCCAAAATATAGATTGCTTCTTCCACATGGGCGTGTCCGCATCGTCATTCGAACAGATAGACTGCCAGGACCTTTTCCAAAGATTACTTCTAGGTCCTTGACCATACCAAATACCTCCTCCTCACGGAGGAGGAAGCTTCCTCCGGGTTACGCCAGACGTTTGAAATGCTTGCCTTTCTTTCTTACTGGATGCAGGTTCGGAAGAAATCGGCGATACCCTAGGTACACAACCTTCTTACATTTATCCAAATATACACTTTCGGTATCATCTAAACAGTGTGTGCATGCATTGTATCCCATGTTTGTTCGCCTACGAAATGTTACTAAGAGCAGGCCAATCATTGATGGTTACGAAAAGCAATGCTCGTAGGTCAAATGGCTCCCCTTTGTGCTCATCCCACATACGTACCTGGTTTGGCCCACAGCTGTAAAGTTCTTCAACTAATGGCCTTAGGTACACATCAATGTCGTTGCCGGGTTGCCTCGGGCCTTGGATGAGCACTGGCATCATAATGAACTTCCTTCATACACAACCAAGGAGGAAGGTTATAGATACATAGGGTCACAGGCCAGGTCTTTGTGCAGCTCTGCTCACCAAAAGGATTCATGCCGTCGTGCTTAGACCAAACCTTAAGTTCCTTGCGTCACGTGCAAAGTCCGGGTACTCTCTCGACTTTTCTCCACTGTGACCCATCGGGTGTCTCAACATCGCGTCTTTCTTCTGATCTTCCATGTGCCATCGCAACAACTTGGCATGCTCTTTATTTACGAAGAGACGTTTTAACCGTGGTATTATAGGAGCATACCACATAACCTTGGCGGAACCTTCTTCCTAGGGGCCTCGCCCTCAACATCGCCAGATCGTCTCGTCGATCTTATACCGCATGCGGTGCATAAGGCATGCATCCAAATTCTCGTACTTCTCACGCGGTAGAGGATGCAGTCATTAATGCAGCATGTATCTTACGACGTCTAATCCTAGAGGCGAGACAACCTTCTTTGCTTGGTATGTACTTGTCAGCAACTCATTATTTCTTGGAAGAAGATTCTTCATTTTACCAACAACTTTGAAAATGTGTCGGTCACACCATTCTCGCCTTCCGTTGCAGCAAATCCAAGGTGGCACCTAGCTTTTGTGGCCATCTTCGCAAGTTGGATACAACAATGTTTTGTGATCCTTTAACATCTGCTCAGCTTCTCCTTCTCCTGTTCAGTTTCACATTCTTCCTTTGCATCGTAATGGCCCGACCAAGATCGTCATCGGGCCCATCCTCCCTCTTGATCTTCATTATCTACCCCGTTGCGGTATCATATTCAGGATACATATTATGATAGTTTTCATCATCCTCTTCTTCTTCGTTGTCTTCCATCACAACCCCTTTTTCTCCGTGCTTGGTCCAACAATTATAGCTGGGCATGAAACCAGATCGAAGCAGGTGGGCGTGAATGGTTCTGGTATTTGAGTAGTCTTTCTTGTTCTGATAGTGAACACACGGACAACACATGAAACCATTGTGACCACGGTTTGCATTAGCCACAACGATGAAATTTTGGAGGCCCGTAATGTACTCGGAAGTGCGGCGGTCACCGTACATCCATTGCCGATTCATCTGCATTAATATGTAGTATATATCAAAAAATAATAGGGAGATGACCATTTATATATATAGTACATCAATGACACATGAAACTATAGTTGCCGACCTCGACCGAGACGGAAAGAGCAACAAGAAAGCTTATTTTGAGCTCTCGGGCATTTCACCGAACACCTCTAGTGCATATGAAAAAAACACAAACTAGCACTCTTCACACCCTCTTGATAGGCTCCAAAATGTGAAAAAATGGAAGAGTGGGGTGTGTGTGGGCTGGGGTGGTGTCTTATATAGCCCCCCCTTTAACACCGGTTCGTGCCACGAACCGGTGTTAAAGGGTCTGTGAACCATCAGGTGGAGGGACCTTTAACACCGGTTCGTGGCACGAACCGGTGTTAAAGGGGGGGCTCCTTTAATGCCGCAGAGGCCACGCTGGTACGGCCCCCCCTTTAACACCGGTTCGTAGAAGAACCGGTGTTAAAGCCCATTTTCGGGATCAACAAAAGCCCGCGTTTCCACTAGTGGTAATAAATATCATCATTAGCAACTTAATCCATAGTAATATTTCTACATAGATTTTTGTATTCTTGTTTCTTTGCCCATATTGAAGAAATTTTAGCATATTCTCTCGCAGAAAATAGCTAAAACTATCAATTCAGTTTTATCAGATGTAATATTATTCACGATGGTCTGCGTATAATTTTTTGTTCAGTTGGACAATCAAGATTATTTGTTTCTTTGCCTATTTAAGAAGTTTTAGCTTATTGTCCCCCAGAAAAAATCTAAGTGTATCAACTAAATTTTATCAGGGATCCAAACGAACAACTAGAATGTGCCAAGCCTGAACACACCGACTCACTGACAGGTCCTACCCTTTTAGTATGTGCATTACGCCAGCATATGTTCCGGGTTCGAGTCGAGGGACTCGAATCTGAAAAAGATCGTGTTGTTTTTTCCTAAGACAGTTAACTGGCCCTGATCCGTCGAGAGAGTCAGGCACACACATCAATAATCCCTACACACTCAAATTATTCTCTAAACAAACAGAGATAGCTGCACCCGAAAGATTGAAGAGTCCTCACCCGAATCTACGATTCGACTGAACACTCGGGGGCTACTGACATGGTTATACCCTACGGGTACACGATGTTAGCATACCTGGTCCAGCCCAAGGAAGGCCCTACGGGTAATATATCTCATGAATCTGGCCATAAAACGCGAAAACGACGAGTTTTTATCAGAACTCTCAAACATGTATCGGGTCTTACGGTCCTTGTAAATCACCCTAGAATGCCAACACTGTGGGCAATAGCTTATGAAAACGGCAACAAAACACGAAAACAACGAGTTTGTGTTCTTAACTCTCAAACATGTATCGGCTCTTAGGAGCCATAAAACATAAAAGATACGAGTTTTTGCTCATAACTATCAAACATGTATCAGGCCTTACGGGTCATGTTAATCCCCTAGAACTCCAAATAGTGATCAATAGCTCATCAGAAAGAACCCGGAAGGCAAAAACGACGAGAGTTTGGTCCTAACTCTCAAAAATGTATTTGGTTCTTATGGTTATTGTATATGCCTTAGAACTCCAGAACTGTGGGAAATAGCTCATGAAAACGGCCATAAACCGCAAGAACGACGAGTTTTTGGCCATGTTTCTCAAACACGTATCGGGTCTCATGGGCCATGCAAATATTCCTAGAACCCCAAAGCTTTGGGCAATAGCTCATGAAAATGGCCATCAAACGCAAAATTACGAGTCTTTGGTCCAAACTCTCAAACAAGAATCGGGTCTTACGAGCCTTGAAGATCGCCCTGGAACACTGAAACTGTTGGCATAGCTAATGGAAATGGCCATATAACGTGAAAACGACGAGAGTTTGGTCCAAACTCTCAAACATGTATCAGGTCTTATAAGCCCATCAAATCACCATGAAACCCAAAAACTGTGGCCAATAGCTCATAAAAATGGCCATAAAACATGAAAACAATGAGAGTTTAGTCATAACACCCAAACATGTATCATCTCTACGGGTACTGACATGGTTATACCCTACGGGTACACGATGTTAGCATACCTGGTCCAGCCCAAGGAAGGCCCACGAGAATATGCACCAGCCCATGAAGACTTTCGGGTGGCCAGGGCCCATGACACCTTCGGATCCTTGGAGAGCAAGACTAGAATAGATAGAATATTCAAAGGGGCAAACCCTAAAACCTGTAACCGACTCGATCTGTGCCCAGGACCTGCCTATCTCTATATAAAGGCTAGGAGGGCACGACGAGGAGGGCACTTCATACCACCGCATACACACCTCTCAAATATATATCGGCTCTTACGGGCCTTGCAAATCCCCCTAGAATCCCAAACCTGTGGGCAATTGTTTATGAAAATGGTCCTAAAACGCGAAAACAACGAGAGTTTGGTCCTAAATCTTAACCATGTATCGGGTCTTACAAGCCATGCAAATCGCCATGAAACCGCAAAACTGTGGGCAATAGCTCACGAAAATAGCCATAAAACGCGAAAACGACGAGTTTTTGGTTATAACTATCAAACATGTATCAGGTCTTATGGGCCATGCTAATCCCCCCCTAGAACCCCAAAACAGTGGGAAATAGCTCATGAGACGACCCTAAAAGACGAAAACAACGAGAGTATGGTCCTAACTCTCAAACATGTATCGGCTCTTACGGTCATTGTAAATCTCCCTAGAACCCCAAAACTATGGAAAATAGCTCATGAAAATGGCCATAAAATGCAAGAACAACGAGTTTTTGGCCATGCTTCTCAAACATGTATCGGGTCTCACGGGCCATGCAAATCTTCCTAGAACCCCAAAGATGTGGGCAATAGGTCATGAAAATGGCCATAAAACGCAAAAATTATGAGTCTTTGGTCCTAACTCTCAAACATGAATCGGGTCTTACGAGCCTTGAAGATCGACCTAGAACCTAGAAACTGTGGTTAATATCTAATGGAAACGGCCATAAATTGTGATAATGATGACAGTTTGGTCCAAACTCTCAAACATGTATCGGTTCTTACAAGCCATGCAAATCACCCTGAAACCCCAAAACTATGGCTAATAGCTCATGAAAATGGCCATAAAACGTGAAACCAATGAGAGTTTACTCATAACTCTCAAACATGTATCGGGGCTTACAAGCCGTGCAAATCACCCTAAAACCCCAAAAATGTGGGCAATAGCTCATCAAAATGGCCATTAATGCAAAAACGATGAGTTTTTGGTCATAACGCTCAAACCTGTATCGGCTCGCGAAAACAGCCGTAAAATAGGAAAACAACGAGTTTTTGGACATATTTCTCGACCATGTATCGGGTCTTACGGGCCTTGCAAATACACCTAGAACCCCAAAATTATGGGCAATAGTTCATGCAATCAGTCGTAAAACAAAAAAAATGAGTTTTTGGTCATAACTCTCAAACTTGTATCGGGTCTTACGGGCCTTGCAAATCATCTTAGAACACCAAAACTTTGGGCAATAGCTCATAAAAACGGCCATAAAACGCGAGAACGACGAGAGTGTGGTCCTAACTCTCAAACACGAATCGGGTCATACAAGCCATGAAAATCGCCCTAAAACGCCATGCCTTAGAACCCCAAAACTGTGGGTAATATAGCTCATGAATCTGGCCATAAAACGCGAAAACGACAAGTTTTTATCATAACTCTCAAACATGTATCGGGTCTTACGGTCCTTGTAAATCACCCTAGAATGCCAAAACTGTGGCAATAGCTTATGAAAACGGCCACATAACACGAAAACAACAAGTTTGTGGTCTTAACTCTGAAACATGTATCGGCTCTTAGGAGCTATAAAACGTGAAAAATACGAGTTTTTGCTCATAACTTTCAAACATGTATCCGGTCTTATGGGCCATGCTAATCCCCCTAGAACTCCAAAACAGTGAGCAATAGCTCATTAGAACGAATCTGAAAGGAAAAAACGACGAGAGTTTGGTCCATACTCTGAAACATGTATTTGGTTCTTATGGTTATTGTAAATCGCCCTAGAACTCCAAAACTGTGGGAAATAGCTCATGAAAACGGCCGTAAAAAGCAAGAACGACGAGTTTTTGGCCATGTTTCTCAAACATGTATCGGGTCTCCCAGGCCATCCAAATATTCCTAGAACCCTAAAGCTATGGGCAATAGCTCATGAAAATGGCCATAAAACGCAAAAAGTACGAGTCTTTGGTCCTAACGCTCAAACAAGAATTGAGTCTTATGAGCCTTGAAGATCGCCCTGGAACACTAAAACTGTTGGCAATAGCTAATGGAAACGGGCATATAACGTGAAAACGACGAGAGTTTGGTCCAAACTCTCAAACATGTATCGGGTCTTATAAGCCATGCAAATCACCATGAAACCCAAAAACTGTGGCCAATAGCTCATGAAAATGGCCATAAAACATGAAAACAATGAGAGTCTAGTCATAACTCTCAAACATGTATCATCTCTTTCAAGCCATGCAAATCACCCTGAAACCCTAAAAATGTGGGCAATAGCTCATCAAAATGGCCATAAACGCGAAAACAACGAGTTTTTGGTCATAACTCTCAAACCTATATCGGTTCTTACAGTCGTTGCAACTCTCCCTGGAACGCCAATACTGTGGGTAATATCTCTTGAAAACAGCTGTAAAACAGGAAAGCAACGAGTTTTTGGCCATATTTCTCAAACATGTATCGGGACTTATGGGCCTTGCAAATCCACCTAGAAACCCAAAATTGTGGTCAATATCTCATGAAATCAGCCATAAAACAAAAATACGAGTTTTTGGTCAAAACTCTCAAACTTGTATCGGGCCTTACAGGCCTTGCAAATCCTCGTAGAATCCCAAAAATATGTGGGCAATAGCTCACGAAAACGGTCGTAAAACAAGAGAACGACGAGAATGTGGTCCTAACTCTCAAACATGTATCGGGTCATACAAGCCATGCAAATCGCCCTAAAACCCCAAAACTATGGGTAATAGCTCATGAATCTGGCCATAGGACGCGAAAACGACACTAGTAGGAACAGCCCCATTGGTCCCGTTTGGTAAGGGGCTTTAGTCCCAGTTACCCAACCGGGACGGGGCAATCGGGACTAAAGCCCCAACCTTTAGTACCGGTTGCCCCACCAACCGGGATAAAAGGGGGTACACATGGAGGTGGCAGAGGGAGAGGGGGGGGATTGGAGCAACCTTCCCGGTTCGTAACACGAACCGGGACAAATAACCCTCTGCCGCGGTAGATATTTGACACATTTCTCTGCCGCGGCAGAGAATTCATTTTGACAACTTTTGTTGCTGCGGCAGCATTTTGGACACTTTTTGTGCCGCGACAGAGAATTCATTTATGTTGTTTTATTGTTTATTTAGTGTTTTTCACTTATCAATGAAGGAACCATTATATTACACAAGATCATCATGACAATATAGATCCAAGTGTTGAACATATTACATTCGATACACGGATCGAGTTCATGCACTACATACAAAATAAGCTCTTTGTACAATCCCTATTGTTTATACACACCCGAATAGTATTCCCCTTTTGGGGTTAGGACTTCTGCATCCAAGAATCCCGCCAATTCCTCCTGAATTGCTCGTAGGCGATCCTTTGGCAGAAGACCATCCCGTAGACGTTCGATTTGATTTAAAAAAGGAGTCAGCCTATATGAATGAAACTAAACACAATTTGATGGTAATTAAAAACTATAGAGTATTGTTTGCGTACGTGGAGTTGCTCTAAATTTCTGCCCTTCTCACAGCACGTCTGCCGGATGAACTCGCAAATATAGTATCCACATAAATTGTTCCCTGGTCCCTGTGTCAGGCACTTTACGAGAACATTGTTCAATCAAAATAATAATCAAGCATGATAATAACGGTATCAAAACTAGAATCAAAGAGATGCGCGGATATAGCTAGTGGTGCTTACATCTAGTGCTTGAAATGTAAGCTCCTCTTTCCAAACACCCCTAGCCTTGTTGGTGAACCGTTTCCAAGCGCTGCCCGGCAAAGAAAACGAATAAAAGAAGTTATTAATTACTTGATATCATAAAATTCACGAACGTTGTCGATATAGTGTCGTAATGATTAGAATTACCGCTGGAGAAGCATCTGCATGTCCTTCCACTGCTCAAGGGGTTTATGTTTCGAGTCCATGACTAGTACACGCCCTTTTTCGAGTCCATGACTAATCAATTATATACTTAACATCGAGTAAGCGAAATAGAAAGTGTATACAAGAAAATAACACTCACGAAGTTGTAAGGAAATAGTATTTCCCTTCTGGTTTCTTGAAACCTTAACGTGTCTACTATATTATACTCCGTATCCTGGGGGCTTGTTTTGAGATTAGCTTGATGAACCCAATATGGGCCAATGAAGCCAATGTCATAGATTTGTCCTCTGCTGCATTCGAGAATCTTCATTCTGCATATTACAGTATGATTATATACATGCAATAAACGAGGTGAGATTGCTAGAGACTAAATTAATTATAGAATTAGTACTTACAGACAATAGGCACTGATGATTGATTTGTCCAAGGCGTCTTGATTGAATAATTGAAATAGTTCATCAAATTCAATGGATATCATGTCATCTATTTCTTTCCCATAATGATTTTTTGTAACCCTCAGCACTATCCAGTTAGCCCCAGCCTTTGTGGCATGCATGTACCAGTTATGCAATCTTCGCATTTTTGTTGGAAGATTATTTACCTCCTCAGGTTTGATGAGAGATTTGCCGTACTGGTATTTGTATGCTACTTCACTCACAGGGAAGTACTCTAACTGGGATAAGTACTGGGCAATACTCATACCTTGAGCAGCGACAGCTTCTCCCTATTGTGCAACTACCTCTGGATCATACTGCTCTTCGGCCCCATATTTGCTTGACCCCACATTGGTATGGGAAATCACCTTGAGCGGGGCGCAAGACTGTTTTGCTTGTTCTCCGAGCTGGGCAACAGATTTCTCGCTTGCATCAGTACTGCTCTTCGAGGCTTTTTGTGCCGCATGTGAATTGAGAATAGAACGCTCATAGTCTGATGACAGCTTTGGCTCGGGTTGATGAAGAGTCTTTAGCATTTTGAAAACTCTGCCTTTTTCTTCTTTGGTGTTGGGGAACTCTGGCTCTTTCAGCCGCCTCATCTTAGCGAAAAACGATGTCGTTTCCGCATCAAGGATACCTGTAGTCTCCTCTTCAGTACATTCATAAGCTCTCTTGGGAGGAACATTTGGTACTTTTGGAAGAGGCTCTTGTTTACGTTTAGGCGATCGCTTACCACGACGCAGAGTAGCGGTACGCTTACGCTTTTTATCCTGAGGCGCCGGCGATGGCTGCCGCGACGATGGCTGCGCCGGAGCCGGGTGAGGCGACGAAGCCGGGTGAGGCGACGAAGATGGCTGCCGCGGCGGTGACGACCTCGCTGAAGACGGGTGAGGCGGCGGCGAAGATAGCCTTGGCGTGTGATTTCAAAGCACGATACATTCCTTTGGCCATAGAATGGTGACGTTTGTTGCGTCTCCTAGTTCAGTCACATCCCCTTCACCTGTAGGATAGTCAAGCTTCAAAACTTCAAAGGTGGGCATGATTTCATCCACTCCGACAACAGCGTAGCCCTGTGGAACCGGACGACAGTGGTAAGTTGGTGTGGGTCCAATTGGTAAGGCATAGCCGACCGCCACCTTCATTGATATGTTCACAACTTTGACATTTAGCTCACAGTGTGTCATCTGTGTGATTTCATCCACTGGGTAGCCAATAGGAGCCATCGTCGGTGCACCATCGTCATCGTCATTGTCATCACCCGGGACCTTGGTGGAAGCCACACTTCTTTTTCGATTATTCGATAGGCCGGTAGCATCGAATGCAGTGTGCTGCTGAGATGGGCCGGTAGTACTTTGCTCTTTAAGTGCGTTAATTTCATCTTGTTGTTGCTTTATTCGTTCTTCAATTATACACATTCGCTCTTTCTGAATATCTGCTTCAACTTCCGCCTTGTCCTTTCTCCTCTGCTATCAGGATATTTCTTCCTCTCTCCGGGAAACCAGTCCTCCATGGTTTGGAGCCTATTGTGCCTCGTGTTCGTCCATCATGTTCCTTATTTCCAAGGGTGAGTGTGAGCTCATCATTCTCTCTATCGGGAATGAAGTCCCCATCTTTAACAGCCTTTACTGCTTTTCTCATCTTCTCGATTGGCAAGGGGTCTTCTTTATGTCGTATGTTATATATACACTTCCCTTCCGAGTCCAACTTGCCCCCATGCCCGTAAAACCAATTCCTTGCACGTTCGATCCAATCGTCTGTCTCTGGGATGATGTTTTTAGCACGCAGTTCCTGCTCAACTTTCTCCCACTTAGGAATGCCAACCCTGTAGCAACCTTACCCCATAGTATGGTGATACTTCTTGTTAGCAGCATTCATCTCATTCCTTGCAGACATTTTCTTAGCTTTTGCTGATGTCTTGTAATTCACAAACTCAGCCCAGAATGGTTTTATCTTCTCACACTTAATCTTCTTGAAATTCGGAGTCTTATCTTTCACGACATAGTCAAGGTGCAATATTTTATTCCAATTAGTGAAACACCGGCCCATCTTCTTCAAAGCCCACTCCCTGACCTTAGCCTCCATGGATCTCCCATGTTCTAAGGCGTCCTCAACTGGATCCTCCACATGTGGATCCAACTCTATCTTCGGTAGTTTGAAATTAATCATGAGCCTATTCCACAGTAAATCTTTGGCCTTGTTAGGGACAAATAAATATGTTCCCTCTTATTCCGCATCAGCAGGCCTATTCCAATTTTGAAGGGTGATCAGGATTAAGTCCCTAACGATTACTCCGCATTGTGCCACAAATTTGTTTGCGACAACTTCGGGAGCCGTCGGTTTGCCATTTTCACCGACATCTTTGATCCTGAACCTCTCATGGTCTCCCAACTTTTTGGTTGGGCCTCGGCTGCTCTCTTCAGTAGATTTCTTCGATCCGGAGGGCTAAAAGAAGAAAGATCGTCGTTACTATTTGTATATAGATAGCAGATGATTAATTAATGAATTAATTATATTACATGCACCTCGCCGGAGCGGTCGTCTTCTCGATCACACAAGGAATCGCCTTCTCCCTCGCGGAAGGCATCACCTTCAACCTCAAACAAGTCGTCTCTTCTGGCAGAAAGAGGATCACCCTCACCGGAGTTGTTCAGAAACGTCGATACATCTAAATTTTCTTCCCCGCGGATCACACCTTGGATCAACTCTTCCTTTTCTTCGTCTCTGTCGTGTGGGTCCATATTTTCTACATTGGTGGAAAAACGGATAAGTCAAAGCGGCTAAGGGAGAATGTTAGGTACGGTGTTGAGAGATATAAACCCTAATTCAGAGAAACCCTAATATATACATACACAACAATAAAAATGAATTTACAATATCAAAAACCCTAATTCGGAGAAACCCTCGGGCTCGAATCTTATCGCGAAGAACCAATACCGGAAAGAAAGGCGGCAATCAATACATGGCATAATACAATGCGCAATCAATATTTACATCAGCACATGGGGGTAGTTTTTCATCGGGTCTAGGGCTACCCACAGTGACTGACCACTGGGGCCAAAGACTAATAATACCTAACTAATTAATAAACCTAATAATACCAAACTAATAATAAACAAGCATACTTACATCCTGTCGCCCACTAGTGGGAACACCGTCAACATGTCGGTACTTGATGCCAAGGTGAAATCCCATAGAACCATGAGGAAACAAAAGTGGATATTGCAAAGCCATGAGAGAAGGATTTAGAGGGGATACACGCTGAAAATATCCAGCATTTTTCTGAACGATAATATCAAATCTATTCAACTCTACGGAGAGATCATCAACAATCAGAGCGGCCAGCTCAGATGCAGCAGGAAGGGAGTAACGATTCCCATGATCAGCACTTCATGGCCAAACAACTGAATAGCAACCTCCGGATTCTCATGCGAGAAGAGCCTCCTCTCAGCCATCCGGAAAGTTTGCTCCAGTGGATTACAACTATTAAGCATTGTCCTCAACGAGTCAACTATGGCACGATCAGGCTCCTCTCGGCGCCTGCGCTTGCGACGAACAGAATGGCCACTCACTCCTTCGAACTCAGCATCATGGCGCGAATCTCTGGAACGACGATGACCACGCGTCGAAGAAGACATCCGTTCACTCAACGGAACAGAGTCATCACCTTCAACATCATGAAGAGAGAAAATATCCATCCTGTGATCCAACTCATTCTCCGTATCGTAAATATAAAGCTGAGCAAACTTAGGAACCGGGTTATCAGCTAGAGGAAGGAGAGAACCAATTTCATGGTAGACCACACCACATATTTTGAAGACGTAAGGCCCACCTCCAACATTCATAGAGTTATCGACGTGAACGCCAAGAGAAGTAAAGGAAAAAATAGAGTTATACTCTCGAATCAACCGCATAAAACGATTAGACTCCGGGCCGCCATCAAACCTAAGCAATTCAGCCAACGGCAGCGGCTAATCAGGATAGACAGGAAGCGATATCCTCCCACCGTGGCAACAACCATTGTAGACAGGGCGGCGTTTCTCTTTACTGAGACGTGTACATCGTTCATGAAACTGCAGAGAACAACTGGTGCTTCATCGTCAGAGGAATCCATGTAGGGAACTGCAGAGAACAGGAACGAACAATCAGAGTGCAGCTGAAGGACCTGGACAAATTATGAAGAAAGCACCTCCAGAAGAAGCAAACGCACCAGGGTTAGAAGAACTCGCTGCAATAAAAGGCAGAGCAGCACCGTATGATTCAGCATGATCTGCAAAACAATGAGCCGAGGTGAGGAAAACATACATGGCAACATGAAGATCTCAAATAGCAGAAAGAACAAACTAACTATAGACGCGGACAGGCGCAGGCACGTCCTCAACTGGTCGCTTGCCCAAGCGAATCTCACGCCTCCGTGCATCCTCCTCCAATGATATAGGAATGGGAGCAGGCCGATCGGAAGGAACAAGTGCGGCAGGGTCCGGAACAGGCGAAGAGCAAATAACGACAGTAGGACCACCCAAAGCATAGCGGCCGCGGCCGCGCGCACGCCCGCTGCTACCGCTCCCACGGGAAGAACGCCCACGGCCACTCCCACGAGAAGAGTCCCTGGCCTGACCGGAGGGACAGCCGGCACGCTGTCGACCAGAAGAAGGTAAACCATGCCGCAAACCAGGAAAAGACACGGCAGTGTGAGAAATCGACGAAGAAGAAACATTCTCCAAATCACGGCGCCGACGCAATAACAAAGCGGGTGACGCGGAGGCAGAGAAAACATGGCCTTCCCGCCGGGAGATACCAAACCCACAGGCACATCGAACGGAACAGCCGCTGAAGGCAAATAAGCGGAAACCGGCAGAGGCGGGTCGATCAAAGCATCACCGGAAGGAACACTGGCCGTAGGGAGCGCAACAGAGAAGTCGAGAATGACGGAAGACGCGGAAGCTCCATTCGGGACACGAGCAGGACCACGGCGTGCACGCGCGGGAGGCTGAAAAGGCGGCGCATCGGACAGATCGAACAACCCACGGCGACGTCGCAGAGCCGGAGGGGGTGAGGCAGAAGAGGAGAGGCGGCGCCTCCGAGCAGAACGGATAGGCTCCGCCATCCTAAACCTTGCAGAATACGCGCGTAGTGGAGGCCGAAGAACCAGGCAAAAATGGAGGCGGAGATGAAGAAAGAAGGGGAGGCGCGGAGCACGTCTCCCTCTCGGCCGGAAAAATAGAGGGAGGGAGGGACGCGTAGTATTCAGGACAGCAAACCGATTAAGGCAGGACGACACGTAGCGGGCCATGGAACATACGTGGCTTGATTAGCAAGAGCTATTACACAGTCATGGCGTGGTCAGTGAGTATTGTTGAACACTGTAGAGGTCTACAGTACACCACGTTGTTGATATAGGTACGTCGCCTTGATTTGGCGAGTTCCTGTGCTCCTAAATTTTCCGTCTTTCATATAGGTAGTATTTCTCATTTCCTTTAATAGATGTATCGAGGCGCGCCACTCCCTGGCTGGATGGTGGAGGTATGTTACTGTCTCGCTACCTAATAATTATACTCCCTCTAACCTAAATTAGTTCATTTAGATTTTTCTAGATTCATCGGTATCTAGACATTATTTAATATTAGATTTATCCACATTTTATTAAATTAATTTGAGTCAACTAATTTAGATCGGAGGGAGTATTAAAGTTCGTGAGCCTATATAAGATTGTCCCTTGCGCCACTCGCCGGCGACGGATGGGTTTTATGTTTATCTTTTGTGTAGATTTTGTAGCCCGACAGTCCCCGTTTATCCTATTTTGTTTGCTACTTTTTTAATTGTCAATCTGAAATTTTCATGTGTTATCAGTCTATGTGTCCCAATTTAGTCAATTTCTTGGGAAGTTCTTCTAGGTTTGTTCTACTATTATATTGGTTCCATGAAGCTGGACATTTTTTGAGAAACGCACCTGAACAATTACAATGGCCACCATGCTCTGCGGCCTGCAGCCCCTCTAGCCGCTTTTTCTGCGCCTGAATTCTCCTTTTCTTCGTTAATAGGCTACTTCGACTTGTGGATTGGCATCACTCCTGGGAAGTCCTCCCTGACCACTCCTTCTGTTTACATCAGGAGTCTATGTCGTGTTTAACATCTCCCTTTGTGAGTCATCTCTCTATCTTTTCTATGAATTTTTGTAAGTATTTAGCACAATTTGATATATCCAGCGATTTACCACCAGTTTCTGCTGGACTTAATATAGTCCTATATTTTATTACAGCCTTTGTTGCTTCATCTCTACCAACTAATTCCTTATCTTCCATTTTCCTGCATTAATGATGGTTCTTTTTTCTTGAGATGTTAAACCACATTTTTTTGTCAAGTGTAGAAAATCATAATTTGAGACACATGACCTCACTTCAATCAGTAACTTCTTTGTAGTGAATGGCATTTCTCGAGAAATTGGTGCAAGATGATTTTCCAAGAAAAAAAAAGGTTCACATTCTATGTTTGTAGGTTGAACTGTTAATATTTTTTGGAGGTGAAGTACGAACGACATTGAGAGGCAGCTTGAGCTTTGAAAGAAGAAGCCTCGCCGAGGTGTATGCATATTTTGGAAGTTTAAGTAAACCTGAATGTTCTTTCCGATCTTGGCATCTTATTCAGATTTTGTCATCACCACTTTGAGATGATTTTTCTTAATTCAGTTAATTATGTTACCATAGAATTTACCATATAATTTTACAGGATAGAAATTTTCATGTAGTGTACTATTTTTTTAGGTTTAGTGACGTAATAAATATCATCATTAGCAACTTAATCCATAGTAATATTTCTACATAGATTTTTGTATTTTTGTTTCTTTGCCCATATTGAAGAAATTTTAGCATATTCTCTCGCAGAAAATAGCTAAAACTATCAATTCAGTTTTATCAGATGAAATATTATTCACGATGGTCTGCGTATAATTTTTTATTTAGTTGGACAATCAAGATTATTTGTTTCTTTGCCTATTTAAGAAGTTTTAGCTTATTGTCCCCCAGAAAAAATCTAAGTGTATCAACTAAATTTTATCAGGGATCCAAACGAACAACTAGAATGTGCCGAGCCTGAACACACCGACTCACTGACAGGTCCTACTCTTTTAGTATGTGCATTACGCCAGCATATGTTCCGGATTCGAGTCGAGGGACTCGAATCTGAAGAAGATCGTGTTGTTTTTCCTAAGACAGTTAACTGGCCCTGATCCGTCGGAAGAGTCAGGCACATGCATCAACAATCCCTACAGACTCAAATTATTCTCTAAACAAACAGAGATAGCTGCACCCGAAAGATTGAAGAGTCCTCAACCGTAAAACAGGAAAACAACGAGTTTTTGGCCATATTTCTCAACCATGTATCAGGTCTTACGGGCCTTGCAAATCCATCTAGAACTCCAAAATTGCGGGCAATAGCTCATGCAATCAGCCGTAAAACAAAAAAAATTAGTTTTTGGTCATAACTCTCAAACTTGTATCGGGTCTTACGGGTATTGCAAATCATCTTAGAACCCTAAAACTGTGGGCAATAGCTCATGAAAACGGCCATAAAACGCGAGAACGACGAGAGTGTGGTCCTAACTCTTAAACATGTATCGGGTCATACAAGCCATGCAAACCGCCCTAAAACCCCAAAACTGTGGGTAATATAGCTCATGAATCTGGCCATAAAACGCGAAAACGACGAGTTTTTATCAAAACTCTCAAACATGTATCAGGTCTTAGGGTCCTTGTAAATCACACTAGAATGCCAACACTGTGGGCAATAGCTTATGAAAACGGCCACAAAACACGAAAACAACGAGTTTGTGGTCTTAACTCTCAAACATGTATCGGCTCTTAGGAGCCATAAAACATGAAAAATACGAGTTTTTGCTCATAACTATCAAACATGTATCAGGCCTTACGGGCCATGCTAATCCCCTAGAACTCCAAAATATTGAGCAATAGCTCATCATAACGAACCTGAAAGGCAAAAACGACGAGAGTTTGGTCCTAACTCTCAAACATGTATTTGGTTCTTATGGTTATTGTAAATGCCCTAGAACTCCAAAACTGTGGGAAATAGCTCATGAAAACGGCCATGAAACGCAAGAACGACGAGTTTTTGTCCTTGTTTCTCAAACATGTATCGGGTCTCATGGTCCATGCAAATATTCCAAGAACCCCAAAGGTGTGGGCAATAGCTCATGAAAATGGTCATAAAACAGAAAATTACGAGTCTTTGGTCCAAACTCTCAAACAAGAATAGGGTCTTACGAGCCTTGAAGATCGCCCTGGAACACTAAAACTGTTGGCATAACTAATGGAAATGGCCATATAACGTGAAAACGACGAGAGTTTGGTCTAAACTCTCAAACATGTATCAGGTATTATAAGCCATGCAAATCACCATGAAACCCAAAAACTGTGGCCAAAAGCTCATAAAAATGGCCATAAAACAAGAACAATGAGAGTTTAGTCATAACTCTCAAACATGTATCATCTCTTGCAAGCCATGTAAATCACCCTGAAACCCCAAAAATGTGGGCAAGAGCTCATCAAAATGTCCATAAACGCGAAAAAAATGAGTTTTTGGTCATAACTCTCAAACCTATATTGGTTCTTACAGTCGTTGTAACTCTCCCTGGAACGCTAACACTGTGGGTAGTATATCATGAAAACAGCCGTAAAATAGGAAAGCAACGAGTTTTTGGCCATATTTCTCAAACATGTATCGGGACTTACGGGCCTTGCAAATCCACCTAGAACCCCAAAATTGTGGTCAATAGCTCATGAAATCAGCCGTAAAACAAAAAAAACGAGATTTTGGTCAAAACTCTCAAACTTGTATTGGGTCTTACGGGCCTTGCAAATCCTCGTAGAACCACAAAATTGTGGGCAATAGCTCATGAAAACGGCCGTAAAACGCGAGAACGACGAGAATGTGGTCCTAACTCTCAAACATGTATCGGGTCATGGTCATACAAGCCATGCAAATCAAACCCCAAAACTATGGGTAATAGCTCATGAATCTGGCCACAGCCACGGCCAGCAGCGGGTTTTATTAGAACTCTCAAACATGTAACGGGTCTTACGGTCCTTGTAAATCTCCCTAAAATGCCAAAACTGTAGGCAATAGCTCAAGAAAACGGCCGTAAAACGCAAAAACAACGAGAGTATGCTCATAACTCTCAAACATGTATCGGATCTTACGGGCCTTGCAAATCCCCCTGAAAACCCAAAACTATTGGCAATTGTTTATGAAAATGGCCCTAAAACGTGAAAACAACGAGAGTTTGGTCCTAACTCTTAAAGATGTATCAGGTCTTACAAGCCATGCAAATCGCCATGAAACCGCAAATCTGTGGGCAATAGCTCATGAAAATAGCCATAAAACACGAAAAGGACGAGTTTTTGATCATAACTATCAAACATGTATCAGGTCTTATGGGCCATGCTAATCCCTCAGATTCCCAAAACAGTGGGAAATAGCTCATGAGACGATCCTAAAAGGCGAAAACAACGATAGTTTGGTCCTAACTCTCAAACATGTATCGGCTCTTATGGTCGTTGTAAATCTCCCTAGAACCCCAAAAATGTGGAAAATAGCTCATGAAAATGGCGATAAAATGCAAGAATGACGAGTTTTTGGCCATGCTTCTGAAACATGTATCGGGTCTCACGGGCCATGCAAATCTTCCTAGAACCCCAAAGATGTGGGCAATAGGTCATGAAAATGGTCATAAAACGCAAAAAATATGAGTACTTCGTCCTAACTCTCAAACATGAATCGGGTCTTACGAGCCTTGAAGATCGAACTAGAACCTTGAAACTGTGGGTAATAGCTAATGGAAACGGCCATAAAACGTGAAAACGATGAGAGTTTGGTCCAAACACTCAAACATGTATCGGGTCTTACAAGCCATGCAAATCACCTGAAACCCCAAAACTATGGCTAATAGCTCATGAAAATGGCCATAAAACGCGAAACCAATGAGAGTTTACTCATAACTCTCAAACATTTATCGGGTCTTACAAGCCACGCAAATCACCCTGAAATGCCAAAAATGTGGGCAATAGCTCATCAAAATGGCCATTAATGCGAAAACGATGATTTTTTTGTTATAACACTCAAACCGGTATCGGGTCTTACAGTCTTTTTAACTTTCCCTGGAACGCCAACACTGTGGGTCATAGCTCATGAAAACATCCGTAAAACAGGAAAACAACGAGTTTTTGGCCATATTTCTCAACCATGTATCGGGTCTTACGGGCCTTGCAAATCCACCTAGAACCCCAAAATTGCGGGCAATATCTCATGCAATCAGCCGTAAAACAAAAAAAATGAGTTTTTGATCATAACTCTCAAACTTGTATCGGGTCTTACGGGTATTGCAAAAATCTTAGAACCCTAAAACTGTGGGCAATAGCTCATGAAAACGGCCATAAAACGCTAGAACGACGAGAGTGTGGTCCTAACTCTTAAACATGTATCGGGTCATACAAGCCATGCACAACGCCCTAAAACCCCAAAACTGTGGGTAATATAGCTCATGAATCTGGCCATAAAACGCGACAACGACGAGTTTTTATCAGGACTCTCAAACATGTATAGGGTCTTACGGTCCTTGTAAATCACCCTATATGCCAACACTGTGGGCAATAGCTTATGAAAACAGCAACAAAACACGAAAAAAACGAGTTTGTGGTCTTAACTCTCAAACATGTATCGGCTCTTAGGAGCAATAAAACATGAAAAATACGAGTTTTTGCTCATAACTATCAAACATGTATCAGGCCTTACGGGTCATGCTAATCCCCTAGAACTCCAAAATAGTGAGCAATAGCTCATCGAGCACCGAAGGCAAAAGCAGCGAGTTTGGTCCCAACTCTCAAACATGTATTTGGTTCTTATGGTTATTGTAAATGCCCTAGAACTCCAAAACTGTGGGAAATAGCTCATGAAAACGGCCATAAACCGCAAGAACGACGAGTTTTTGGCCATGTTTCTCAAACATGTATCGGGTCTCATGGGCCATGCAAATATTCCTAGAACCCCAAAGCTTTGGGCAATAGCTCATGAAAATGGCCATCAAACGCAAAAATTACAAGTCTTTGGTCCAAACTCTCAAACAAGAATCGGGCCTTACGAGCCTTGAAGATCGTCCTGGAACACTGAAACTGTTGGCATAGCTAATGGAAATGGCCATATAACGTGAAAACGACGAGAGTTTGGTCCAAACTCTCAAACATGTATCAGGTCTTATAAGCCATGCAAATCACCATGAAACCCAAAAACTATGGCCAATAGCTCATAAAAATGGCCATAAAACATGAAAGCAATGAGAGTTTAGTCATAACACTCAAACATGTATCATCTCTTACAAGCCATGCAAATCACCCTGAAACCCCAAAAATGTGGGCAATAGCTCATAAAAATGGCCATAAAGGCGAAAACAACAAGTTTTTGGTCATAACTCTCAAACCTATATTGGTTCTTACAGTCGTTGTAACTCTCCGTGGAACGCTAACACTATGGGTAATATCTCATGAAAACTGCCGTAAAATAGGAAAGCAACAAGTTTTTGGCCATATTTCTCAAACATGTATCGGGACTTACGGGCCTTGCAAATCCACCTAGAACCCCAAAATTATGGTCAATAACTCATAAAATCAGCCGTAAAACAAAAAAACGAGTTTTTGGTCAAAACTCTCAAACTTGTATTGGGTCTTACGGGCCTTGCAAATCCTCGTAGAACCCCAAAACTGTGGGCAATAGCTCAAGAAAACGGCCGTAAAACACGAGAACAACGAGAATGTGGTCCTAACTCTCAAAAATGTATCGGGTCATACAAGCCATGCAAATCGCCAAAAACCCCAAAACTATTAGTAATAGCTCATGAATCTGGCCATAGGACGCGAAAACGACGGGTTTTATTAGAACTCTCAAACATGTAACGGGTCTTACGGTCCTTGTAGATCTCCCTAAAATGCCAAAAATGTGGGCAATAGCTCATGAAAACGGCCGTAAAACACAAAAACAACAAGTTTTTGGTCATAACTCTCAAACATGTATCGGCTCTTACGGGCCTTGCAAATCGCCCTGGAACACTAAAACTGTTGGCATAACTAATGGAAATGGCCATATAACGTGAAAACGACGAGAGTTTGGTCTAAACTCTAAAACATGTATCAGGTATTATAAGCCATGCAAATCACCATGAAACCCAAAAACTGTGGCCAAAAGCTCATAAAAATGGCCATAAAACAAGAAAACAATGAGAGTTTAGTCATAACTCTCAAACATGTATCATCTCTTGCAAGCCATGTAAATCACCCTGAAACCCCAAAAATGTGGGCAATAGCTCATCAAAATGTCCATAAACGCGAAAAAAACGAGTTTTTGGTCATAACTCTCAAACCTATATCGGTTCTTACAGTCGTTGTAACTCTCCCTGGAACGCTAACACTATGGGTAATATATCATGAAAACAGCCGTAAAATAGGAAAGCAACGAGTTTTTGGCCATATTTCTCAAACATGTATCGGGACTTACGGGCCTTGCAAATCCACCTAGAACCCCAAAATTGTGGTCAATAGCTCATGAAATCAGCCGTAAAACAAAAAAAACGAGATTTTGGTCAAAACTCTCAAACTTGGATTGGGTCTTACGGGCCTTGCAAATCCTCGTAGAACCCCAAAATTGTGGGCAATAGCTCATGAAAACGGCCGTAAAACGCGAGAACGACGAGAATGTGGTCCTAAATCTCAAACATGTATCGGGTCATGGTCATACAAGCCATGCAAATCAAACCCCAAAACTATGGGTAATAGCTCATGAATCTGGCCACAGGACGCGAAACGGCGGGTTTTATTAGAACTCTCAAACATGTAACGGGTCTTACGGTCCTTGTAAATCTCCCTAAAATGCCAAAACTGTAGGCAATAGCTCAAGAAAACGGCCGTAAAACGCAAAAACAACGAGAGTATGGTCATAACTCTCAAACATGTATCGGCTCTTACGGGCCTTGCAAATCCCCTTGAAAACCCAAAACTGTTGGCAATTGTTTATGAAAATGGCCCTAAAACGTGAAAACAACGAGAGTTTGGTCCTAACTCTTAAAGATGTATCAGGTCTTACAAGCCATGCAAATCGCCATGAAACCGTAAATCTGTGGGCAATAGCTCATGAAAATAGCCATAAAACACGAAAAGGACGAGTTTTTGATCATAACTATCAAACATGTATCAGGTCTTATGGGCCATGCTAATCCCTCAGATTCCCAAAACAGTGGGAAATAGCTCATGAGACGATCCTAAAAGGCGAAAACAACGATAGTTTGGTCCTAACTCTCAAACATGTATCGGCTCTTATTGTCGTTGTAAATCTCCCTAGAACCCCAAAAATGTGGAAAATAGCTCATAAAAACGGCGATAAAATGTAAGAACGACGAGTTTTTGGCCATGCTTCTGAAACATGTATCGGGTCTCACGGGCCATGCAAATCTTCCTAGAAACCCAAAGATGTGGGCAATAGGTCATGAAAATGGCCATAAAACGCAAAAAATATGAGTCTTCGGTCCTAACTCTCAAACATGAGTCGGGTCTTACGAGCCTTGAAGATCGAACTAGAACCTTGAAACTGTGGGTAATAGCTAATGGAAACGGCCATAAAACGTGAAAACGATGAGAGTTTGGTCCAAACACTCAAACATGTATCGGGTCTTACAAGCCATGCAAATCACCCTGAAACCCCAAAACCATGGCTAATAGCTCATGAAAATGGCCATAAAACGCGAAACAAATGAGAGTTTACTCATAACTCTCAAACATTTATCGGGTCTTACAAGCCACGCAAATCACCCTAAAATGCCAAAAATGTGGGCAATAGCTTATCAAAATGGCCATTAATGCGAAAACGACGATTTTTTTGTTTTAACACTCAAACCGGTATCGGGTCTTACAGTCTTTTTAACTTTCCCTGGAACACCTTAACTGTGGGTCATAGCTCATGAAAACATCCGTAAAACAGGAAAACAACGAGTTTTTGGCCATATTTCTCAACCATGTATCGGGTCTTACGGGCCTTGCAAATCCACCTAGAACCCCAAAATTGCGGGCAATAGCTCATGCAATCAGCCGTAAAACAAAAAAAATGAGTTTTTGATCATAACTCTCAAACTTGTATCGGGTCTTACGGGTATTGCAAACATCTTAGAACCCTAAAACTGTGGGCAATAGCTCATGAAAACGGCCATAAAACGCTAGAACGACGAGAGTGTGGTCCTAACTCTTAAACATGTATCGGGTCATACAAGCCAACGAGAGTTTGGTCCAAACTCTCAAACATGTATCGGGTCTTATAAGCCATGCAAATCACCATGAAACCCAAAAACTGTGGCCAATAGGTCATAAAAATGGCCATAAAACATGAAAACAATGAGAGTTTAGTCATAACTCTCAAACATCTATCGTCTCTTACAAGCCAAGCAAATCACCCTGAAACCCCAAAAATGTGGGCAATGGCTCATCAAAATGGCCATAAACATGAAAACAACGAGTTTTTGGTCATAACTGTCGAACCTATATCGGTTCTTACAGTCATTGTAACTCTCCCTGGAACGCCAACACTATGGGTAATCGCTCATGTAAACAGCCGTAAAACAGGAAAACAACGAGTTTTTGGCCATACTTCGCAAACATGTATCTCGTCTTACGAGCCTTGCAAATCCACCTAAAACCTCAAAATTGTGATCAATAGCTCATGAAATCAGACGTAAAACAAAAAAACAAGTTTTTGGTCGTAACTCTCAAACTTGTATCGGGTATTACGGGCCTTGCAAATCCTCGTAGAACCCCAAAATTGTGGGCAATAGATCATAAAAACGACCGTAAAACGCGAGAACGACGAGAGTGTGGTCCTAACTCTGAAACATGTATCGGGTCATACAAGCCATGCAAATCGCCCTAAACCCCAAAACTATGGGTAATATCTCATGAATCTGACCATGAGACGCCAAAACGACGAGTTTTTATTAGAACTCTCAAACATGTAACAGGTCTTACGGTCCATGTAAATCTCTCTAGAATGCCAAAACTGTGGGCAATAGCTCATAAAAACGGGCGTCAAACAGGAAAACAACGAGTTTTTGGTCATAACTCTCAAACATGTATCGGCTTTTACGGGACTTGCAAATCCCCCTGGAATCCCAAATCCGTGGGAAATTGTATATGAAAATGGCCCTAAAACACGAAATCAACGAGAGTTTGGTCCTAACTATTAAACCTGTATCAGGTCTTACAAGTCATAAAAGTCGCCATGAAACCTCAAAATGGTGGGCAATAGCTCATGAAAATAGCCATAAAACACGAAAACATCGAGTTTTGGTCATAACTATAAAACATGTATCAGATCTTACGGGCCATGCTAATCCCCCTAGAACCCCTAAACAGCGAGTCAGAGCTCATGAGACGACCGTGAAAGGCGAAAACGAAGAGAGTTTGGTCCTAACTCTCAAACATGTATCGACTCTTACGGTCATTGTAAATCGCCCTAGAACGCCAAAACTGTGGGAAATAGCTCATGAAAATGTCCATAAAACGCAAGAACGACAAGTTTTTGGCCATGTTTCTCAAACATGTATCGGTTCTCACGGGCCATGAAAATCGCCCTAGAACCCCGAACTTGTGGGCATTGGCTCATGGAAATGGCCACAAAACACAAAAATTACGAGTCTTTGGTCCTAACTCTCAAACAAGAATCGGGTCTTACGAGCCGTGAAGATCTCCCTAGAACCCTGACACTATGGGCAATAGCTAATGGAAAAAGCCAAAAGACGTGAACACGACGAGAGTTTTGTCCAAACTCTCAAACATGTATCGAGTCTTACAAGCCATGCAAATCACCACGAAACCCAAAAACTATGGCCAATAGCTCATGAAAATGGCCATAAGACGTGAAAACAATGAAAACAATGAGAATTTAGTCAAACATGTATCGTCTCTTACAAGCCATGCAAATCACGCTGAAACCCCAAAAATGTGGGAAATAGCTTATCAAAATGGCCATAAACGTGAAAACGATGAAGTTTTCGTCATAACTCTCAAACCTTTATCGGTTCTTATAGTCGTTGTAACTCTCCCTAGAACACCAACATTATGGGTAATAGCTCATGAAAACAGCCGTAAAACAGGAACACAACAAGTTTTTGGCCATATTTCTCAACCATGTATCGGGTCTCACGGGCCTTGCAAATCCACCTAGTACCCCAAAATTGTGGTGAATAGCTCATGAAATCAGCCGTAAAAGAAAATAAAAGAGTTTTTGGTCATAACTCTCAAACTTGTATCGGGTCTTACGGGCCTTTCAAATCCTCGTAGAACCCCAAAACTATGGGTTAGAGCTCATGAAAACGACCGTAAAACGCGAGAACAACCAGAGTGTGGTCCTAACTCTCAAACATGTATTGGGTCATACAAGCCATGCAAATCGCCCTTAAACCCCAAAACTATGGGTAATATCTCATGAATCTGACCATAAGACACGAAAACGACAAGTTTTTAACAGAACACTCAAATATGTAACGGGTCTTATGGTCCATGGAAATCTCCCTAGAATGCCAAAACGATGGGCAATAGCTCATGAAAATGGCCGTCAAACAGGAAAACAACGAGTTTTTGGTCATAACTCTCAAACATGTATCGGCTCTTACGGGCCTTGCAAATTCCCCTGGAATCCCAAATCCGTGGGAAATTGTTTATGAAAATGGCCCTAAAATACGACATCAATGAGTGTTTGGTCTTAACTCTTAAACCTGTATCAGGTCTTATAAGTCATAAAAATCGCCAAGAAACCGCAAAATTGTGGGCAATAGCTCATGAAAATAGCCATAAAACATGAAAACGTCAAGTTTTTTGTCATAACTATCAAACATGTATCAGATCTTACGGGCCATGCTAATCCCCCTAGAACCCCAAAACAGTGGGAAATAGATCATGATGCGTCCCTAAAAGGCAAAAACGACGAGAGTTTGGTCCTAACTCTCAAACATGTATCGGCTCTTATGGTCATTGTAAATCGCCCTAGAACCCCAAAAATGTGGGCAATAGCTCATCAAAATGGCCATAAACGCGAAAACGACGAGGTTTTGGTCATAACTCTCAAACCTGTATCGGTTCTTACAGTCATTATAACTCTCCCTAGAATGCCAACACTATGGGTAATAGCTCATGAAAACAGCCGTAAAATATGAACACAACAAATTTTGGCCATATTTCTCAACCATGTATCGGGTCTTACGGGCCTTGCAAATCCACCTAGAACCCCAAAATTGTGGAGAATAGCTCATGAAATCAGTCGTAAAACAAAAAAAGAGTTTTTGGTCATAACTCTCAAATTTGTATTGGGTCTTACGGGCCATGCACATCTTCGTACAATGCCAAAACTATGGGCAATAGGTTCTGAAAACGGTTGTAAAACGCGAGAACGACGAAGTGTCGTCCTAACTCTCAAACATGTCTGGGGTCTTACATGCCGTGGAAAAATTCCCTGAAACCCCAAAACCGTGGGCAATAGCTCATGAAATCAGCCATAAAAGAAAAAAACAAGTTTTTGGTCATAACTCTCAAACTTGTGTGGGTCTTATGGGCCTTGCAAATCCTCGTAGAACCCGAAAACTGTGACAACAGTTCATGAAAATGGCCGTAAAGCACGAAAACGATGAGAGTGTGGTCCTAACTCTCACACATGTCTCGGTCTTACACGCCATGCAAATTGCCCTGAAACCCTAAAATTGTGGGCAATAGCTCCTGAAAATGGCCATAAAACGTGAAAACGATGAGTTTTTATCAGAACTTTCAAACATGTATCGGGTCTTACTGTCCTTGTAAATGTCCCTAGAATGCCAAAATTATGGGCAATAGCTCATGAAAACGGCCGTAAAACACGAAAACAACGAGTTTTTGGTCTTAACTCTCAAACATGTATCGACTCTTACGGGCCTTGCAAATCCCCCTAGAATCCCAAAACTATGGGCAATTGTTTATGAAAATGGCCCTAAAACACGAAAACAATGAGAGTTTGGTCCAAACTCTTAAACATGTATCGAGTCTCACAAGCCATGCAAGTCGCCATGAAACCGCAAAAGTGTGGGCAATAGCTCATGAAAATAGCCAGAAAACGATGAGTTTTTGGTCATAACTATCAAACATGTATCATTTCTTACGGGCCATGCTAATCCCCCAGAACCCCAAAACAGTGAGAAATAGCTCATCAGAACGAACCTAAAAGGCAAAAACGATGAGAGTTTGGTCCTAACTCTCCAACATGTATCTACTCTTACGGTTAACGTATATCTCCCTAGAACCCCAAAACTGTGGGAAATATCTCAATAAAACGGTCATAAAACATGTATCGGGTCTCACGGGCCATGGAAATATTCCTAGAACCCCATAGTTGTGGGCAATAGCTCATGAAAATGGCCATAAAATGCAAAAATTACGAGTCTTTGGTCCTAATTCTCAAAAATGAATCGGGTCTTACGAGCCTTCATGATCGCCCTGGAACCCTGATACTATGGGCAATAGCTAATGGAAAAGGCCATAAAACGTGAAAACAACGAGAGTTTGGTCGAAACTCTCAAACATGTATCAGGTCTTACTGATACGTCGGAAACGTATCTACAATTTTTGATGCTCCATGCTTGTTTTGTATCATTTGTCTTATGTTTTGTCTACACTTTGGGTTATTTTTATACACTTTCTGGAACTAACCTATTGACAAGATGCCACGGTGCCAGTTGCCCGTTTTCTTCTGATTTTGGTTCCAGAAAGGCAGAAAAATATTCTCGGAATTGGACATGACAAAAGCCAAAGTCATTATTTTTCTCGGAGCAACACAGAACCACGAAGCAGAGCCGGAGGGGGGCCACAGGGTGGCCGCACCCCCTAGGCACGGGCAAGCCCTGGGAGCGCCCATAGGGAGTGTGGGCCCCCTGGACCCCCACCGACCTTGATTCCTGCGCCTATAAGAAGCATCCGACCCAAAAACCCTAGGGCATCCAGAAGAAATCCACGAAAACCACTGTAACGCTGCCGCCACCGAAGGGGAGATTCGAGGGACAGAAAGTCTCTGTTCTGAAACCCTGCCGGGACGGGAAAGTGCCCCGGAGCCATCTCCATCGATCTCCATCGCCATCTTCATCACCATTGCTGATTCCCATGATGAGGAGGTAGTAGTTATTCCTTAGGGCTAAGGGCTCTACCGATACCTATGTGTTCATCTCTCTCTCTATGCATGGTCTTGTGGTCATGAGCTTTGTAATCAAGTAGATCTACCTTGCTACTCAAGTGCTTCATTAGATCTCTGCTCTCCCCATGTGTGTGAAAGTGACAGCATGCACGCCATGGTGGCACTTAGGTTTGAGTCTACATAAATACTCTTTGTGCTTTAATAGATCTATGCTTTTCCCCACGTGTGTGAAAGTGACAGCGTGCACACCATGTGTGGCACTTTGGCTAGATTGAATATTTGTTATGAGTTATATTTGGAGTTGGATGTCTCTATGAAATTGTGGTGTTTGTTGGAACCATCTAGCACTCAAGGTGACAGTGTGGGGTTATCTAGATTGGGGAAGGCAGACTTTGAGGTGTGCTGTTATAGCCCTACCATGGATTAGAGTGTCCAACCAGAGAGTAGTTAAGAGTAGTATCATGAAGAGAGGATATATATATGAGAGAGTGATCACTAGTGAAATTATGATCCCTAGGCCTTGTTTCTAAGCATTGAAACACCGTTTGCTACTAGATCTGTTGCATGTTTGCTTGCTTCCTTCTTGTTGCCTTTAGTCTTTGCCTCACCGTCAAGCTATTTTCTGGCACCGTTACCACTTGTATTTCACTATCTCTTCGCCGAACTAGTGCACCTATTGGGTGTGTTCGGGACACAAGAGACTTCTTGTATCTTGATTGCAGGTTTGCTTGAGAGGGAATACCTTTGACCACATCCTCCCTGAGTTCGATAAACCTTGGGTAACCACTTAAGGGAAACTTGCTGCCGTTCTACAAACCTCTGCACTTGGAGGCCCAACAACTGTCTACAAGAATAAAAGTGCGTAGACATCAAGCTCTTTTCTGGCGCCGTTGCCAGGGAGGTAAGGTAAAAGGTACTCACATACTCCGGTGTGAGTGCTCGAAGTTATTTCCTTTAGATTCTGCAATTTTGTCTTTTTGTTTCTTGTTTTCACTAGTTAGGCTTAATGGAAAACAACAACAAAATTAGAGAGCTCTATAGCATTTATCTTGAGTTAGGATATGAAGTGTTTGAAGATAAAATTAAAAAACCTATGGAGCTTTATTTGCATGCTAATAGCAATGTTATTAGTATGAATTCTTTCGACACCATTGTTGCTAATGCTATGGAAAAGACTAAGCTTGGGGAAGCTAGTTTTTATGAAAATGATCTTTTTAGTCCCCCAAGCATGGAGGAGAAATTTTACTTTGATGATACTTTACCTACAACATATGATGATTACAATGATGAAAATGATCTTTTTAGTCCCCCAAGCTAGTTTTATATGATGATTAAAATGATGATACTTTAACTCCAAAACAGTGAGCAATAGCTCATCAGAACGAACCTGAAAGGCAAAAACGACGAGAGTTTGGTCCTAACTCTCAAACATGTATTGGTTCTTATGGTTATTGTAAATCGCCTTAGAACTCCAAAACTATGGGAAATAGCTAATGAAAACGGCCATAAAACGCAAGAACGACGAGTTTTTGGCCATGTTTCACAAACATGTAACGAGTCTCATGGGCCATGCAAATCTTCCTAGAACCCCAAAGCCGTGGTTAATAGCTCATGAAAATGGCCATAAAACGCAAAAATTAAGAGTATTTGGTCCTAACTCTCAGAAAAGAATCAGGTCTTTCGAGACTTGAAGATTGCCCTGGAACACTGAAACTGTTGGCAATAGCTAATGGAAACGGCCATATAACGTGAAAACGACGAGAGTTAGGTCCAAACTCTCAAACATGTTTCGGGTATTATAAGCCATGCAAATCACCATGAAACCCAAAAACTGTGGCCATTAGCTCATGAAAATGGCCATAAAACGTGAAAACAATGAGAGTTTAGTCATAACTCTCAAAAATGTGGGAAATAGCTCATCAAAATGGCCATAAACGCAAAAACAATGAGTTTTTCGTCATAACTCTCAAACCTATATCAGTTCTTACAGTCGTTGTTACTCTCCCTGGAACGCCAACACTATGGGTAATATCTCATGAAACAACCATAAAACATGAAAACAACGAGTTTTTGGCCATATTTCTCAAGCATGTATCGGGTCTTACGGGCCTTGCAAATCCACCTAGAACCCCAAAATTGTGGTGAATAGCTCATGAAATCAGCCGTAAAACAAAAAAAAAATTGGTCATAACTCTGAAACTTGTATCGGAAGTTACAGGCCTTGCAAATCATCATAGTACCCCAAAACCGTGGGCAATAGCTAATGAAAACGGCCGTAAAACGCGAGAACAATGAGAGTGTGGTCCTAACTCGCAATAATGTATCAAGACATAAAAACGATGCAAATCGCCCTAAAACCCCAGAACTGTGGGTAATAGCTCATGAATCTTGCCATAAAACGCGAAAACGACGAGTTTTTATCAAAACTCTCAAAAATGTAACAGGTCTTACGGTCCTTGTAAATGTCCCTAAAATGCCAAAACTGTGGGCAATAGTTCATGAAAACAGCCATAAAACACAAAAACAACAAGTTTTTGGTCATAACTCTCAAACACGTATCGGCTCTTACGGGCCTTGCAAATCCCCCTGGAATCCCAAATCCGTGGGAATTGTTTATGAAAATGGCCCTAAAATGCGAAATCAACGATAGTTTGGGCCTTACTCTTAAACATGTATCGGGTCTTAGAAGTCATGAAAATCGCCATGAAACCGCAAAATTGTGGGCAATAGCTCATGCAAATAGCCATAAAACACGAAAACATCGAGTTTTTGGTCATAACTAATCAAACATGTATCAGATCTTACGGGCCATGCTAATCCCCCTAGAACACCAAAACAGTGGGCAATAGCTCATGAGACGACCCTAAAAGGCGAAAACAATGAGAGTTTGGTCCTAACTCTCAAACATGTATCGGCTCTTACGGTCTTTGTAAATCGCCCTAGAACACCAGAACTGTGGGAAATAGCTCATGAAAATGCCCATAAAATGCAAGAACGACGAGTTTTTGGCCATGTTTTTCACGGGCCATGAAAATCGTCCTAGAACCCCAAAGCTGTGGGCAATAGCTCATGAAAATGGCCATAAAACAGAAAAATTATGAGTCTTTGGTCCTAACTCTCAAACAAGAATCGGGTCTTACGAGCCTTGCAGATCGAACTGGAACCTTGAAACTATGGGTAATAGCTAATGGAAAAAACCATAAAACATGAAAACGATGAGAGTTTGGTCTCAAACATGTATCGGGTCTTACAAGCCATGCAAATCTCCCTGAAACCCCAAAACTATGGCTAATAGCTCATGAAAATGGCCATAAAACGCCAAACCAATGAGAGTTTACTCATAACTCTCAAACATGTATCGGGTGTTACAAGCCACGCAAATCACTCTGAAACCCCAAAAATGTGGGAAATAGCTCATCAAAATTGCTATTAATGCGAAAACGACGAGTTTTTGGTCATAACGCTCAAACCTGTATCGGGTCTTACAGTCGTTGTAACTCTCCTTGGAACGCCAACACAGTGGGTATAGCTCATGAAAACAGCCGTAAAACAGGAAAACAACGAGTTTTTTTTCATATTTCTCAACCATGTATCGGGTCTTACGGGCCTTGCAAATCCACATAGAACCCCAAGATTGTGGGCAATAACAAATGAAATCAGCCGTAAAACAAAAAAATGATTTTTGGTCATAACTCCCAAACTTTTATCAGGTCTTACGCGCCTTGCAAATCATCTTAGAACCCCGAAACTGTGGGCAATAAAACAGCCATAAAACGTGAAAAATACGAGAACAACGAGAGTGTGGTCCTAAATCTCAAACATGTATCAGGTCATACAAACCATGCAAATCGCCCTAAAACCGCAAATCTATGGGTAATATAGCTCATGAATCTGGCCATAAAACACGAAAATGACGAGGTTTTATCAGAACTCTCAAACATGTATCGGGTCTTACAGTCCTTGTAAATCTCCCTAGAATGCCAAAACTGTGGGTAATAGCTTATGAAAACAGCCGCAAAACAAGAAAACAACGAGTTTGTGGTCTTAACTCTCAAACATGTATCGGCTCTTAGGAGCCATAAAACATGAAAATACGAGTTTTTACTCATAACTATCAAACATGTATCGAGACTTACGGGCCATGCTAATCCCCCTAGAACTCCAAAAGAGTGAGCAATAGCTCATCAGAATGAACCTAAAAGGCAAAAACGACGAGAGTTTGGTCCTAACTCTCAAACATATATTTGGTTCTTATGGTTATTGTAAATCGCCCTAGAACTCCAAAACTGTGGGAATTAGCTCATGAAAACGGCAATAAAACGCAAGAACGACGATTTTTGGCTATGTCTCTCAAACATGTATCGGGTCCTACAGGCCATGCAAATCACCCTGAAACCCCAAAACTATGGCTAATAGCTCATGAAAATGGCTATAAAACGCGAAACCAATGAGAGTTTACTCATAACTTTCAAACATGTATCGGGTCTTACAAGCCACGCAAATCACCCTGAAACCCCAAAAATGTGGGCAATAGCTCATCAAAATGGCCATTAATGCGGAAACGTCGAGGTTTTGGTCACAACGCTCAAACTTGTATCGGGTCGTATAGTCATTGTAACTCTCCTTGGAACGCCAACACTGTGGGTAATAGCTCATGAAAGCAGCCGTAAAACAGGAAAACAACGAGTTTTTGGCCATATTTTTCAACCATGTATCGGGTCTTACGGGCCTTTCAAATCCGCATAGAACCCCAAAATTGTGGGCAATAGCTCGTGAAATCAGCCGTAAAATAAAAAAATGAGTTTTTGGTCAAAACTCCCAAACTTGTATCGGGTCTTACGGGCCTTGAAAATCATCTTAGAACCCAAAAACTGTGGGCAATAGCTCATGAAAACGGCCATATCACGCGAGAACGATGAGAGTGTGGTACTAACTCTCAAACATGTATCAGATCATACAAACCATCCAAATCACCCTAAAACCCAAAAACTATGGGTAATATAGCTCATGAATCTGGACATAAAACATGAAATCCACGAGTTTTTATCAGAACTCTCAAACATGTATCGGGTCTTCTGGTCCTTGTAAATCGCCCTAGAATGCCAAAACCGTGGGCAATAGCTTATGAAAACGGCCGCAAAACATGAAAACAACGAGTTTGTGGTCTTAACTCTCAAACATGTATCGGCTCTGAGGAGCCATAAAACGTGAAAAATACTAGTTTTTGCTCATAACTATCAAACTTGTATCAGGACTTACGGGCCATGCTAATCCCCCTAGAACTCCAAACAGTGAGCAATAGCTCATCAGAACGAACCTGAAAGGCAAAAACGACGGGAGTTTGGTCCTAACTCTCAAACATATATTTGGTTCTTATGGTTATTGTAAATCGCCCGAGAACTCCAAAACTGGGGGAAATAGCTCATGAAAACGACCATAAAACGCAAGAACGACGAGTTTTTGGCCATGTTTCTCAAACATGTATCAGTTCTCATGGGCCATGCAAATATTCCTAGAACCCCAAAGCCGTGGTTAATAGCTCATGAAAATGGCCATAAAACGCAAAAATTACGAGTCTTTGGTCCTAACTCTCGAACAAGAATCCGGTCTTACGAGCCTTGAAGATTTCCCTGGAACACTGAAACTGTTGGCAATAGCTAATGGAAGCGGCCATATAATGTGAAAATGACGAGAGTTTGGTCCAAACTCTCAAACATGTATCGGGTCTTATAAGCCATGCAAATCACATGAAACCCCAAAACTGTGGCCAATAGGTCATGAAAATGGCCATAAAACGTGAAAACAATGAGAGTTTAGTCATAACTCTCAAACATCTATCGTCTCTTACAAGCCATGCAAATCACCCTGAAACCCCAAAAATGTGGGCAATGGCTCATCAAAATGGCCATAAACATGAAAACAACGAGTTTTTGGTCTTAACTGACGAACCTGTATCGGTTCTTATAGTCGTTGTAACTCTCCCTGGAACGCCAACACTATGGGTAATCACTCATGTAAACAGCCGTAAAACAGGAAAACAACGAGTTTTTGGCCATACTTCGCAAACATGTATCTGGTCTTACGAGCCTTGCAAATCACCCTAAAACCTCAAAATTGTGATCAATAGCTCATGAAATCAGACGTAAAACAAAAAAACAAGTTTTTGGTCGTAACTCTCAAACTTGTATCGGGTATTACGGGCCTTGCAAATCCTCGTAGAACCCCAAAATTTTGGGCAATAGCTCATAAAAACGACCGTAAAATGCGAGAACGACGAGAGTGTGGTCCTAACTCTCAAACATGTATCGGGTCATACAAGACATGCAAATCGCCCTAAACCCCAAAACTATGGGTAATATCTCATGAATCTGACCATGAGACGCCAAAACGACGAGTTTTTATTAGAACTCTCAAACATGTAACAGGTCTTACGGTCCATGTAAATCTCTCTAGAATGCCAAAACTGTGGGCAATAGCTCATAAAAACGGGCGTCAAACAGGAAAACAACTCTCAAACATGTATCGTCTTTTACGGGACTTGCAAATCCCCCTGGAATCCCAAATCCGTGGGAAATTGTATATGAAAATGGCCCTAAAACACGAAATCAACGAGAGTTTGGTCCTAACTATTAAACCTGTATCAGGTCTTACAAGTCATAAAAGTCGCCATGAAACCTCAAAATGGTGGGCAATAGCTCATGAAAATAGCCATAAAACACGAAAACATCGAGTTTTGGTCATAACTATAAAACATGTATCAGATCTTACGGGCCATGCTAATCCCCCTAGAACCCCTAAACAGTGAGTCAGAGCTCATGAGACGACCGTGAAAGGCGAAAACGAAGAGAGTTTGGTCCTAACTCTCAAACATGTATCGACTCTTACGGTCATTGTAAATCGCCCTAGAACGCCAAAACTGTGGGAAATAGCTCATGAAAATGTCCATAAAACGCAAGAACGACAAGTTTTTGGCCATGTTTCTCAAACATGTATCGGTTCTCACGGGCCATGAAAATCGCCCTAGAACCCCGAAGTTGTGGGCATTGGCTCATGGAAATGGCCACAAAACACAAAAATTACGAGTCTTTGGTCCTAACTCTCAAACAAGAATCGGGTCTTACGAGCCGTGAAGATCTCCCTAGAACCCTGACACTATGGGCAATAGCTAATGGAAAAAGCCAAAAGACGTGAACACGACGAGAGTTTTGTCAAAACTCTCAAACATGTATCGGGTCTTACAAGCCATGCAAATCACCATGAAACCCAAAAACTATGGCCAATAGCTCATGAAAATGGCCATAAGACGTGAAAACAATGAGAATTTAGTCATAACTCTCAAACATGTATCGTCTCTTACAAGCCATGCAAATCACGCTGAAACCCCAAAAATGTGGGCAATAGCTTATCAAAATGGCCATAAACGTTAAAACGATGAGGTTTTGGTCATAACTCTCAAACCTGTATAGGTTCTTATAGTCGTTGTAACTCTCCCTAGAACACCAACACTGTGGGTAATAACTCATGAAAACAGCCGTAAAATAGGAACACAACAAGTTTTTGGCCATATTTCTCAACCATGTATCGGGTCTCACGGGCCTTGCAAATCCACCTAGAACCCCAAAATTGTGGTGAATAGCTCATGAAATCAGCCGTAAAAGAAAATAAAAGAGTTTTTGGTCATAACTCTCAAACTTGTATCGGGTCTTACGGGCCTTTCAAATCCTCGTAGAACCCCAAAACTATGGGTTAGAGCTCATGAAAACGACCGTAAAACGCGAGAACAACCAGAGTGTGGTCCTAACTCTCAAACATGTATCGGGTCATACAAGCCATGCAAATCGCCCTTAAACCCCAAAACTATGGGTAATATCTCATGAATCTGACCATAAGACACGAAAACGACAAGTTTTTATCAGAACACTCAAACATGTAACAGGTCTTATGGTCCATGGAAATCTCCCTAGAATGCCAAAACGATGGGCAATAGCTCATGAAAATGGCCGTCAAACAGGAAAACAACGAGTTTTTGGTCATAACTCTCAAACATGTATCGGCTCTTACGGGCCTTGCAAATTCCCCTGGAATCCCAAATCCGTGGGAAATTGTTTATGAAAATGGCCCTAAAACACGACATCAATGAGTGTTTGGTCCTAACTCTTAAACCTGTATCAGGTCTTATAAGTCATAAAAATCGCCAAGAAACCGCAAAATTGTGGGCAATAGCTCATGAAAATAGCCATAAAACACGAAAACGTCAAGTTTTTTGTCATAACTATCAAACATGTTCCAGATCTTATGGGCCATGCTAATCCCCCTAGAACCCCAAAACAGTGGGCAATAGATCATGATGCGTGCCTAAAAGGCAAAAACGACGAGAGTTTGGTCCTAACTCTCAAACATGTATCGGCTCTTATGGTCATTGTAAATCGCCCTAGAACACCAAAAATGTGGGCAATAGCTCATCAAAATGGCCATAAACGCGAAAACGACGAGGTTTTGGTCATAACTCTCAAACCTGTATCGGTTCTTACAGTCATTATAACTCTCCCTGGAACGCCAACACTATGGGTAATAGCTCATGAAAACATCCGTAAAATAAGAACACAACGAGTTTTTGGCCATATTTCTCAACCATGTATCGGGTCTTACGGGCCTTGCAAATACACCTAGAACCCCAAAATTGTGAATAGCTCATGAAATCAGCCGTAAAACAAAAAAAGAGTTTTTGGTCATAACTCTCAAATTTGTATCGGGTCTTACGGGCCATGCACATCTTCGTAGAATGCCAAAACTGTGGGCAATAGGTTCTGAAAACGGTTGTAAAACGCGAGAACGACGAAGTGTCGTCCTAACTCTCAAACATGTCTGCGGTCTTACATGTCGTGGAAAAATTCCCTAAAACCCCAAAATAGTGGGAAATAGCTCATGAAATCAGCCATAAAAGAAAAAACAAGTTTTTGGTCATAACTCTCAAACCTTTGTGGGTCTTATGGGCCTTGCAAATCCTCGTAGAACCCGAAAACTGTGACAACTGTTCATGAAAATGGCCGTAAAGCACGAAAACGATGAGAGTGTGGTCCTAACTCTCAAACATGTCTCGGTCTTACATGCCATGCAAATTGCCCTGAAACCCCAAAACTGTGGGCAATAGCTCCTGAAAATGGCCATAAAACGTGAAAACGACGAGTTTTTATCAGAACTTTCAAACATGTATCGGGTCTTACTGTCCTTGTAAATGTCCCTAGAATACCAAAATTGTGAGCAATAGCTCATGAAAACGGCCGTAAAACACGAAAACAATGAGTTTTTGGTCTTAACTCTCAAACATGTATCGACTCTTGCGGGCCTTGCAAATCCCCCTAGAATCCCAAAACTATGGGCAATTGTTTATGAAAATGGCCCTAAAACACGAAAACAATGAGAGTTTCGTCCAAACTCTTAAACATGTATCGGGTCTCACAAGCCATGCAAGTCGCCATGAAACCGCAAAACTGTGGGCAATAGCTCATGAAAATAGCCAGAAAACGACGATTTTTCGGTCATAACTATCAAACATGTATCATTTCTTACGGGCCATGCTAATCCCCCAGAACCCCAAAACAGTGAGAAATAGCTCAGCAGAACGAACCTAAAAGGCAAAAACGACGAGAGTTTGGTCCTAACTCTCCAACATGTATCTACTCTTACGGTTAACGTATATCGCCCTAGAACCCCAAAACTGTGGGAAATATCTCAATAAAACGGTCATAAAACATGTATCGGGTCTCACGGGCCATGGAAATATTCCTAGAACCCCATAGTTGTGGGCAATAGCTCATGAAAATGGCCGTAAAATGCAAAAATTACGAGTCTTTGGTCCTTATTCTCAAAAATTAATCGGGTCTTACGAGCCTTCATGATCGCCCTGGAACCCTGATACTGTGGGCAATAGCTAATGGAAAAGGCCATAAAACGTGAAAACAACGAGAGTTTGGTCGAAACTCTCAAACATGTATCGGGTCTTACTGATACGTCGGAAACGTATCTACAATTTTTGATGCTCCATGCTTGTTTTGTATCATTTGTCTTATGTTTTGTCTACACTTTGGGGTATTTTTATACACTTTCTGGAACTAAGCTATTGACAAGATGCCACGGTGCCAGTTGCCCGTTTTCTTCTGATTTTGGTTCTAGAAAGGCAGAAAAATATTCTCGGAATTGGACAGGACAAAAGCCAAAGTCATTATTTTTCTCGGAGCAACACAGAACCACGAAGCAGAGCCGGAGGGGCCTGTGGTGGCGCACCCTAGGCACGGGCAAGCCCTGGGGGCTCCCATAGGGAGTGTGGGCCCCGTGGACCCCCACCGACCTTGATCCTGCGCCTATAAGAAGCATCCGACCCAAAAACCCTAGGGCATCCAGAAGAAATCCACGAAAACCACTATAACGCTGCCGCCACCGAAGGGAGATTCGAGGGACAGAAAGTCTCTGTTCTGAAACCCTGCCGGGACGGGAAAGTGCCCCCGGAGCCATCTCCATCGATCTCTATCGCCATCTTCATCACCATTGCTGATTCCCATGATAAGGAGGGAGTAGTTCTTCCTTAGGGCTAAGGGCTCTACCGATACCTATGTGTTCATCTCTCTCTCTATGCATGGTCTTGTGGTCATGAGCTTTGTAATCAAGTAGATCTACCTTGCTACTCAAGTGCTTCATTAGATCTCTGCTCTCCCCATGTGTGTGAAAGTGACAGCATGCACGCCATGGTGGCACTTAGGTTTGAGTCTACATAAATACTCTTTGTGCTTTAATAGATCTATGCTTTTCCCCACGTGTGTGAAAGTGACAGCGTGCACACCATGTGTGGCACTTTGGCTAGATTGAATATTTGTTATGAGTTATATTTGGAGTTGGATGTCTCTATGAAATTGTGGTGTTTGTTGGAACCATCTAGCGCTCAAGGTGACAGTGTGGGGTTATCTAGATTGGGGAAGGCAGACTTTGAGGTGTGTTGTTATAGCCCTACCATGCATTAGAGTGTCCAACCGGAGAGTAGTATCATGAAGAGAGGATATTTATATGAGAGAGTGTTCACTAGTGAAATTATGATCCCTAGGCCTTGTTTCTAAGCATTGAAACACCGTTTGCTACTAGATCTGTTGCATGTTTGCTTGCTTCATTCTTGTTGCCTTTAGTCTTTGCCTCACCGTCAAGCTATTTTCTGGCACCGTTACCACTTGTATTTCACTATCTCTTCTCCGAACTAGTGCACCTACTGGGTGTGTTCGGAACACAAGAGACTTCTTGTATCTTGATTGCAGGTTTGCTTGAGAGGGAATACCTTTGACCACATCCTCCCTGAGTTCGATACACCTTGGGTAATCCACTTAAGGGAAACTTGCTGCCGTTCTACAAACCTCTGCACTTGGAGACACAACAACTGTCTACAAGAATAAAAGTGCGTAGACATCAAGCTCTTTTCTGGCGCCGTTGCCGGGGAGGTAAGGTAAAAGGTACTCACATCCTCCGGTATGAGTGCTCGAAGTTATTTCCTTTAGATTATGCAATTTTGTCTTTTTGTTTCTTGTTTTCACTAGTTAGGCTTAATGGAAAACAACAACAAAATTAGAGAGCTCTATAGCATTTATCTTGAGTTAGGATATGAAGTGTTTGAAGATAAAATTAAAAAACCTATGGAGCTTTATTTGCATGCTAATAGCAATGTTATTAGTATGAATTCTTTGGACACCATTGTTGCTAATGCTATGGAAAAAACTAAGCTTGGGGAAGCTAGTTTTTATGAAAATTATCTTTTTAGTCCCCCAAGCATGGAGGAGAAATTTTACTTTGATGATACTTTACCTCCAATATATGATGATTACAATGATGAAAATGATCTTTTTAGTCCCCCAAGCTAGTTTTATATGATGATTAAAATGATGATACTTTACCTCCAAAACAGTGAGCAATAGCTCACCAGAACGAACCTGAAAGGCAAAAACGACGAGAGTTTGGTCCTAACTCTCAAACATGTATTGGTTCTTATGGTTATTGTAAATCGCCTTAGAACTCCAAAACTATGGGAAATAGCTAATGAAAACGGCCATAAAACGCAAGAACGACGAGTTTTTGGCCATGTTTCACAAACATGTAACGGGTCTCATGGGCCATGCAAATCTTCCTAGAACCCCAAAGCCGTGGTTAATAGCTCATGAAAATGGCCATAAAACGCAAAAATTAAGAGTATTTGGTCCTAACTCTCAGAAAAGAATTAGGTCTTTCGAGACTTGAAGATTGCCCTGGAACACTGAAACTGTTGGCAATAGCTAATGGAAACGGCCATATAACGTGAAAACGACGAGAGTTAGGTCCAAACTCTCAAACATGTTTCGGGTATTATAAGCCATGCAAATCACCATGAAACCAAAAAACTGTGGCCATTAGCTCATGAAAATGGCCATAAAACGTGAAAACAATGAGAGTTTAGTCATAACTCTCAAACATGTATTGTCTCTTACAAGCCATGCAAATCACCCTGAAACCCCAAAAATGTGGGAAATAGCTCATCAAAATGGCCAGAAACACGAAAACAATAAGTTTTTGGTCATAACTCTCAAACCTATATCAGATCTTAAAGTCGTTGTAACTCTCCCTGGAACGCCAACACTATGGGTAATATCTCATGAAACAACCGTAAAACATGAAAACAACGAGTTTTTGGCCATATTTCTCAAGCATGTATCGGGTCTTACGGGCCTTGCAAATCCACCTAGAACCCCAAAATTGTGGTGAATAGCTCATGAAATCAGCCGTAAAACAAAAAAACGAATTTTTGTTCATAACTCTGAAACGAGTTACAGGCCTTGCAAATCATCATAGTACCCCAAAACCGTGGGCAATAGCTAATGAAAACAGCCGTAAAACGCGAGAACGATGAGAGTGTGGTCCTAACTCGCAATAATGTATCAAGACATAAAAACGATGCAAATCGCCCTACAACCCAGAACTGTGGGTAATAGCTCGTGAATCTTGCCATAAAACGCGAAAACGACGAGTTTTTATCAGAACTCTCAAACATGTAACGGGTCTTACGGTCCTTGTAAATGTCCCTAAAATGCCAAAACTGTGGGCAATAGTTCATGAAAACAGCCATAAAACACAAAAACAACAAGTTTTTGGTCATAACTCTCAAACACGTATCGGCTCTTACGGGCCATGCAAATCCCCCTGGAATCCCAAATCCGAGGGAATTGTTTATGAAAATGGCCCTAAAATGCGAAATCAACGATAGTTTGGGCCTTACTCTTAAACATGTATCGGGTCTTAGAAGTCATGAAAATCGCCATGAAACCGCAAAATTGTGGGCAATAGCTCATGAAAATAGCCATAAAACACGAAAACGTCGAGTTTTTGGTCATAACTAATCAAACATGTATCAGATCTTGCGGGCCATGCTAATCCCCCTAGAACCCCAAAACAGTGGGCAATAGCTCATGAGACGACCCTAAAAGGCGAAAACAATGAGAGCTTGGTCCTAACTCTCAAACATGTCGGCTCTTACGGTCATTGTAAATCGCCCTAGAACACCAGAACTGTGGGAAATAGCTCATGAAAACGTCCATAAAATGCAAGAACGACGAGTTTTTGGCCATGTTTTTCACGGGCCATGAAAATCGTCCTAGAACCCCAAAGCTGTGGGCAATAGCTCATGAAAATGGACATAAAACGCAAAAATTATGAGTCTTTGGTCCTAACTCTCAAACATGAATTGGGTCTTATGAGCCTTGAAGATCGCCCTGGAGCCCAGAAACTGTGGGCAATATCTAATGGAAACGGCCATAAAACGTGAAAACGATGAGAGTTTGGTCCAAACTCTCAAACATGTATCGCGTCTTACAAGCCATGCAAATCATCTGAAACCCAAAAACTATGGCCAATAGCCCATGAAAATGGCCATAAAACATGAAACCAATGAGAGTTTAGTCATAACTCTCAAATATGTATCGTTTCTTACGAGGCATGCAAATCAGCCCGAAACCCCAAAAATGTGGGCAATAGCTCATCAAAATGGCCATAAACGCGAAAACGACGAGGTTTTGGTCATAACTCTCAAACCTGTCTCGGTTTTACAGTCGTTGTAACTCTCCGCAGAACGCCAATACTGTGGGTAATAAATCATGAAAACAGCCGTAAAACAGGAACACAACGGGTTTTTGGCCATATTTCTCAACCATGTATCGGGTCTTACGGGCTTTGCATATCCACCTAGAACCCGAAAATTGTGGTGAATACCTCATGAAATCAGCCGTAAAACAAAAAAAAGAGTTTTTGGTCATAACTCTCAAAGTTGTATCGGGTCTTACGGGCCTTGCAAATCCTCATAGAACGCCAAAACTGTGGGCAATGGCTCATGAAAACTGTCGTAAAACGCGAGAACGACGAAGTGTGGTCCTAACTCTCAAACATGTCTCGGGTCTTACAAGCTGTGGAAATTGCCTTGAAACCCCAAAACCGTGCGCAATACCTCATGAAATCAGCCATAAAACAAAAAAACAAGTTTTTGGTCATAACTCTCAAACTTGTATTGGGTCTTATGGGCCTTGCAAATCCTCATAGAACCCGAAAACTGTGACAGTAGTTCATGAAAACTGCCGTAAAACGCGAAAACGATGAGAGTGTGGTCCTAACTCTCAAACATGTCTTTGTCTTACAAGCCTTGCAAATTGCCCTGAAACCCGAAAACTGTGGGAAATAGCTCATGAAAATGGCCATAAAACGTGAAAACGACGGGTTTTTGTCAGAACTTTCAAACATGTATCGGGTCTTACAGTCCTTGTAAATGTCCCTAGAATGCCAAATATGTGGGCAATAGCTCATCAAAACGTCCGTAAAACACGAAAACAATGAGTTTTTGGTCTTAACTCTCAAACATGTATCGGCTCTTACAGGCCTTGTAAATCCCCCTAGAATCCCAAAACTATGGGCAATTGTCTATGAAAATGGCCCTAAAACGCGCAAACAATGAGAGTTTGGTCCAAACTCTTAAACATGTATCAAGTCTTAGAAGACATGAAAATCGCCATGAAACCGCAAAACTGTGGGCAATAGCTCATGAAAATAGCCAGAAAACGACAAGTTTTTGGACATAACTATCAAACATGTATCAGGTGTTATGGGCCATGCTAATCCCCCTAGAACCCCAAAATAGTGAGCAATAGCTCATCAGAACAAACCTAAAAGGCAAAAACGATGAGAGTTTGGTCCTAGCTCTCAAACATGTATCTGCTCTTACGGTCATTGTATATCGCCCTAGAACCCCAAAACCATGGGAAATATCTCATGAAAACGGTCATAAAACGCAAGAACGACGAGTTTTTGGCCATGTTTCTCAAACATGTATCGGGTCTCACGGGCCATGCAAATATTCATAGAACCCCATAGCTGTGGGCAATATCTCATGAAAATGGCCATAAAATGCAAAAATTATGAGTCTCTGGTCCTAACTCTCAAACATGAATCGGGTCTTACGAGCCTTAAAGATCGCCTTGGAACCCTGAAACTGTGGGCAATAGCTAATGGAAAAGGTCATAAAACGTGAAAATGACGAGAGTTTGGTCGAAACTCTCAAACATGTAACGGGTCTTACAAGCCATTCAAATCACCCTGAAACCCAAAAACTATGGCCAATAGCTCATGAAAATAGCCATAAAACGCGAAACCAATGAGAGTTTACTCATAACTCTCAAACATGTATCGGGTCTTACAAGCCATGCAAATCACCCCGAAACCCCAAAAATGTTAGCAATACCTCATCAAAATTGCCATAAACGTGAAAACGACAAGTTTTTGGTCATAACACTCAAACCTGTATCGGGTCTTACAGTCGTTGTAACTCTCCCTAGAAATCCAACATTGTGGGTAATAGCTCATGAAAACAGCCGTAAAACATGAAAACAACGAGTTTTTGCCATATTTCTCAACCATGTATCGGCTCTTATGGGCCATGCAAATCCATAATTATGAGTTTGTGGTCATAATTCTCAAACATGTATCGGGTCTTATGGCCTCGCAAATGTACCTAGAACCCCAAGCTATGGGCAATAGCTCATGAAAATGGCTAGAAAACACAAAAATTATGAGTCTTTGGTCCAAACTCTCAAACATGAATCGGGTCTTACGAGCCTTTAAGATCGCCCTGGAACCATGAAACTGTGGGCATTAGCTAATAAAAAAGGCCATAAAACGTGAAAACAACGAGAGTTTGGTAGAAACTGTCAAACATGTGTCGTGTCTTATAGACCAAGCAAATCACCCTGAAACCCAAAAACTATGCCCAATAGCTCATGAAAATGGCCATAAAATGCAAAACCCATGAGATTTTAGTCATAGCTCTCAAACATGTATCGGGTCTTACAAGCCATGCAAATCACCCTAAAACCCCCAAAATGTGAGCAATGCATAATCAAAATGGCCATAAACATGAAAACAACGAGTTTTTTGGTCATAACACTCAAACCTGTATCAGGTCTTACAGTCGTTTTAACTCTCCCTGGAACGCCAACATTGTGGGTAATAGCTCATGAAAACAACCATAAAACAGGAAAACAACAAGTTTTTGGCCATATTTCTCAACCATGTATCGGGCCTTACGGGCTTGAAAATCCACTTAGAACCCAAAAATTGTGGTGAATAGCTCATGAAATCAGCCGTAAAACAAAAACACGAGTTTTTGGCCATAACTCTCAAACTTGTATCGGTCTTACGGGCCTTAAAAATCCTTGACAACCCCAAAATTGTGAGCAATAGCTCATGAAAACAGCCGTAAAACGCGAGAAGGACGAGAGTGTGATCCTAACTCTCAAACATGTATTAGGACATACATGCCATGCCTATCGCCGTAAAACCCCAGAACTGTGTGGAATAGCTCATGAATCTGGCCATAAAACGCGAAAACGACGAGTTTTTATGAGAACTCTCAAACATGTAACGGGTCTTACGGTCCTTCCCAATGTCCCTAGAATGCCAAAAATGTGGGCAATCGCTCATGAAAACAGCCGTAAAACACGAAAAAAACGAGTTTTTGGTCATAACTCTCAAACATGTATCGGCTCTTACGGGCCTTGCCAATACCCCTGGAATCCCAAAACTGTGGGCAATTGTTTATGAAAATCGTCCTAAAACACGAAAACAACGAGAGTTTGGTCCTCACTCTTAAACATTATTCGTTCTTACAAGCCATGCAAATCGCCATGAAACCGCAAAACTGTGAGCAGTAGCTCACGAAAATATCCATAAAACGCGAAAACGACGAGTTTTTGGTCATAACTCACAAACATGTATCGGCTCTTACGGTCATTGTAAATCTCCCTAGAACCCCAAAACTGTGGAAAATAGCTCATGAAAACGGCCATAAAATGCAAGAACAATGAGTTTTTGGCCATGCTTCTCAAACATGTATCGGGTCTCACGGGCCATGCAAATCTTCCTAGAACCCCAAAGATGTGGGCAATAGGTCATGAAAATGGCCATAAAACACAAAAATTATGAGTCCTTGGTCCTAACTCTCAAACATGAATCGGTTCTTACGAGCCTTGAAGATCGAACTGAAACCTAGTCCCTCCGTTTCAATATATAAGATGTTTTAGTTTTATGAAGAAAATGTATCTAGACTTCTTTTAGTGTCTAGATTCATTCTAAACATGAGTGAACCTACATACTAAAACAAGTCTAGATACATTTGCTTCACAAATCTCAAACATCTTATATCATGAAACGGAGGGAGTAGAAACTATGGGTAATAGATAATGGAAACGGCCATAAAACGTGAAAATGATGAGAGTTTGGTCCAAACTCTCAAACATGTATCGGTTCTTACAAGCCATGCAAATCACCCTGAAACCCCAAAACTATGGCTAATAGCTCATGAAAATGGCCATAAAACGCGAAACCAATGAGACTTTACTCATAACTCTCAAACATGTATCGGGTCTTACAAGCCACGCAAATCACCCTGAAACCCCAAAAATGTGGGCAATAGCTCATCAAAATGGCCATTAATGCGAAAACGACGAGTTTTTGGTCATAACGCTCACACCTGTATCGTATCTTACAGTCGTTGTAACTCTCCCTAGAACGCCAACATTGTGGGTAATAGCTCACGAAAACAGCCGTAAAATAGGAAAACAACCGTTTTGGGGGACTTGCAAATCCACATAGAACCCCAAAATTGTGGGTAATAGCTCATGCAATCAGCCGTGAAACAAAAAAATGAATTCTTGGTCATAACTCCCAAACTTTTATCAGGTCTTACGGGCCTTGCAAATCATCTTAGAACCCCAAAACTGTGGGCAATAAAACAGCCATAAAACGTGAAAAATACGAGAACAACGAGAGTGTGGTCCTAATTCTCAAACATGTATCAGGTCATACAAACCAAGCAAATCGCCCTAAAACCCCAAATCTATGGGTAATATAGCTCATGAATCTGGCAATAAAACACGAAAACGACGAGGTTTTATCAGAACTCTCAAACATGTATCGGGTCTTACAGTCCTTGTAAATCTCCCTAGAATGCCAAAACTGTGGGCAATAGCTTACGAAAACGGCCGCAAAACAAGAAAACAACGAGTTTGTGGTCTTAACTCTCAAACATCTATCGGCTCTTAGGAGCCATAAAACATGAAAATACGAGTTCTTGCTCATAACTATCAAACATGTATCGGGACTTACGGGCCATGCTAATCCCCCTAGAACTTCAAAAGAGTGAGCAATAACGTATCAGAACGAACCTAAAAGGCAAAAACGACGAGAGTTTGGTCCTAAACATATATTTGGTTCTTATGGTTATTGTAAATCGCCCTAGAACTCCAAAACTGTGGGAAATAGCTCATGAAAACGGCAATAAAACGCAAGAACGACGAGTTTTTGGCCATGTCTCTCAAACATGTATCGGGTCCTACAAGCCATGCAAATCACCCTGAAACCCCAAAACTATGGCTAATAGCTAATGAAAATGGCTATAAAACGCGAAACCAATGAGAGTTTACTCATAACTCTCAAACATGTATCGGGTCTTACAAGCCACGCAAATCACCCTGAAACCCCAAAAATGTGGGCAATAGCTCATCAAAATGGCCATTAATGCGAAAACGACGAGGTTTTGGTCACAAGCTCAAACCTGTATCAGGTCGTATAGTCATTGTAACTCTCCTTGGAACGCCAACACTATGGGTAATAGCTCATGAAAGCAGCCGTAAAACAGGAAAACAACGAGTTTTTGGCCATATTTTTGAACCATGTATCGGGTCTTACGGGCCTTTCAAATCCACATAGAACCCCAAAATTGTGGGCAATAGCTCGTGAAATCAGCCGTAAAATAGAAAAAATGAGTCTTTGGTCAAAACTCCCAAACTTGTATCGGGTCTTACGGTCCTTGCAAATCATCTTGGAACCCAAAACTGTGGGCAATAGCTCATGAAAACGGCCATATCACGCGAGAACGACGAGAGTGTGGTCCTAACTCTCAAACATGTATCAGATCATACAAACCATGCAAATCGCCCTAAAATCCAAAAACTATGGGTAATATAGCTCATGAATCTGGACATAAAACACGAAATCCACGATTTTTTATCTGAACTCTTAAACATGTATAGGGTCTTATGGTCCTTGTAAATCTCCCTAGAATGCCAAAACCGTGGGTAATATCTTGTGAAAACGGCCGCAAAACATGAAAACAACGAGTTTGTGGTCTTAACTCTCAAACATGTATCGGCTCTTAGGAGACATAAAACGTGAAAATACTAGTTTTTGCTCATAACAATCAAACATGTATCAGGACTTACGGGCCATGCTAATCCCCCTAGAACTCCAAACAATGAGCAATAGCTCATCCGAACGAACTTGAAAGGCAAAAACGACGGGAGTTTGGTCCTAACTCTCAAACATATATTTGGTTCTTATGGTTATTGTAAATCGCCCGAGAACTCCAAAACTGGGGGAAATAGCTCATGGAAACGACCATAAAACGCAAGAACGACGAGTTTTTGGCCATGTTTCTCAAACATGTATCGGGTCTCATGGGCCATGCAAATATTCCTAGAACCCCAAAGCTGTGGGCAATAGCTCATGAAAATGGCCATAAAACGCAAAAATTACGAGTCTTTGGTCCTAACTCTCGAACAAGAATCCGGTCTTACGAGCCTTGAAGATTGCCCTGGAACACTGAAACTGTTGGCAATAGCTAATGGAAGTGGCCATATAACGTGAAAACGACGAGAGTTTGGTCCAAACTCTCAAACATGTATCGGGTCTTATAAGCCATGCAAATCACCATGAAACCCAAAAACTATGGCCAATAGGTCATAAAAATGGCCATAAAACGTGAAAACAATGAGAGTTTAGTCATAACTCTCAAACATCTATCGTCTCTTACAAGCCATGCAAATCACCCTGAAACCCCAAAAATGTGGGCAATGGCTCATCAAAATGGCCATAAACATGAACCTGTATCGGTTCTTACAGTCGTTGTAACTCTCCCTGGAACGCCAACACTATGGGTAATCGCTCATGTAAACAGCCGTAAAACAGGAAAACAACGAGTTTTTGGCATACTTCGCAAACATGTATCTGGTCTTACGAGCCTTGCAAATCCACCTAAAACCTCAAAATTGTGATCAATAGCTCATGAAATCAGACGTAAAACAAAAAAACAAGTTTTTGGTCGTAACTCTCAAACTTATATCGGGTATTACGGGCCTTGCAAATCCTCGTAGAACCCCAAAATTGTGGGCAATAGCTCATAAAAACGACCGTAAAACGCGAGAATGACGAGAGTGTGGTCCTAACTCTCAAACATGTATCGGGTCATACAAGCCATGCAAATCGCCCTAAACCCCAAAACTATGGGTAATATCTCATGAATCTGACCATAAGACGCGAAAACAATGAGTTTTTATTAGAACTCTTAAACATGTAACAGGTCTTACGGTCCATGTAAATCTCTCTAGAATGCCAAAACTGTGGGCAATAGCTTATAAAAACAGGCGTCAAACAGGAAAACAACGAGTTTTTGGTCATAACTCTCAAACATGTATCGACTCTTACGGGACTTGCAAATCCCCCTGGAATCCCAAATCCGTGGGAAATTGTATATGAAAATGGCCCTAAAACACGAAATCAACGAGAGTTTGGTCCTAACTATTAAACCTGTATCAGGTCTTACAAGTCATAAAAGTCGCCATGAAACCTCAAAATTGTGGGGAATAGCTCATGAAAATAGCCATAAAACACGAAAACATCGAGTTTTGGTCATAACTATAAAACATGTATCAGATCTTACGGGACATGCTAATCCCCCTAGAACCTCAAAACAGTGAGCAAAAGCTCATGAGACGACCGTGAAAGGAGAAAACGAAGAGAGTTTGGTCCTAACTCTCAAACATGTATCGACTCTTACAGTCATTGTAAATCGCCCTAGAACTCCAAAACTGTGGGAAATAGCTCATGAAAATGTCCATAAAACGCAAGAACGACAAGTTTTTGGCTATGTTTCTCAAACATGTATCGGTTCTCACGGGCCATGAAAATCGCCCTAGAACCCCGAAGTTGTGGGCATTAGCTCATGGAAATGGCCACAAAACACAAAAATTACGAGTCTTTGGTCCTAACTCTCAAACAAGAATAGGGTCTTATGAGCCGTGAAGATCTCCCTAGAACCCTGACACTATGGGCAATGGCTAATGGAAAAAGCCAAAAAACGTGAACACGACGAGAGTTTTGTCGAAACTCTCAAACATGTATCGGGTCTTACAAGCCATCCAAATCACCATGAAACCCAAAAACTATGGCCAATAGCTCATGAAAATGGCCATAAAACGTGAAAACAATGATAATTTAGCCATAAATCTCAAACATGTATCGTCTCTTACAAGCCATGCAAATCACGTTGAAACCCCAAAAATGTGGGCAATAGCTTATCAAAATGGCCATAAACGTGAAAACGATGAGGTTTTGGTCATAACTCTCAAACCTGTATCGGTCTTATAGTCGTTGTAACTCTCCCTAGAACACCAACACTGTGGGTAACAGCTCATGAAAACAGCCGTAAAACAGGAACACAACAAGTTTTTGGCCATATTTCTCAACCATGTATCGGGTCTCATGGGCCTTGCAAATCCACCTAGAACCCCAAAATTGTGGTGAATAGCTCATGAAATCAGCCGTAAAAGAAAATAAAAGAGTTTTTGGTCATAACTCTCAAACTTGTATCGGGTCTTACGGGCCTTTCAAATCCTCGTAGAACCCCAAAACTATGGGTCAAAGCTCATGAAAACGACCGTAAAACGCGAGAACAACCAGCGTGTGGTCCTAACTCTCAAACATGTATCGGGTCATACAAGCCATGCAAATCGCCCTTAAACCCCAAAACTATGGAATATCTCATGAATCTGACCATAAGACACGAAAACGACAAGTTTTTATCAGAACACTCAAACATGTAACGGGTCTTATGGTCCATGGAAATCTCCCTAGAATGACAAAACGATGGGCAATAGCTCATGAAAATGGCCGTCAAACAGGAAAACAACGAGTTTTTGGTCATAACTCTCAAACATGTATCGGCTCTTACGGGCCTTGCAAATTCCCCTGGAATCCCAAATCCGTGGGAAATTGTTTATGAAAATGGCCCTAAAACACGACATCAATGAGTGTTTGGTCCTAACTCTTAAACATGTATCAGGTCTTATAAGTCATAAAAATCGCCAAGAAACCGCAAAATTGTGGGCAATAGCTCATGAAAATAGCCATAAAACACGAAAACGTCAAGTTTTTTGTCATAACTATCAAACATGTATCAGATCTTACGGGCCATGCTAATCCCCCTAGAACACCAAAACAGTGGGCAATAGATCATGATGCGTCCCTAAAAGGCAAAAACGATGAGAGTTTGGTCCTAACTCTCAAACATGTATCGGCTCTTATGGTCATTGTAAATCGCCCTAGAACCCCAAAAATGTCGGCAATAGCTCATCAAAATGGCCATAAACGCGAAAACGACGAGGTTTTGGTCATAACTCTCAAACCTGTATCGGTTCTTACAGTCATTATAACTCTCCCTGGAACGCCAACACTATGGGTAATAGCTCATGAAAACAGCCGTAAAATATGAACACAACGAGTTTTTGGCCATATTTCTCAACCATGTATCGGGTCTTACGGGCCTTGCAAATCCACCTAGAACCCCAAAATTGTGGTGAATAGCTCATGAAATCAGCCGTAAAACAAGAAAAGAGTTTTTGGTCATAACTCTCAAATTTGTATCGGGTCTTACGGGCCATGCACATCCTCGTAGAATGCCAAAACTATGGGAAATAGGTTCTGAAAACGGTTGTAAAACGCGAGAACGACGAAGTGTCGTTCTAACTCTCAAACATGTCTGGGGTCTTACATGCCGTGGAAAAATTCCCTGAAACCCCCAAACCGTGGGCAATAGCTCATGAAATCAGCCATAAAAGAAAAAAACAAGTTTTTGGTCATAACTCTCAAACTTGTGTGGGTCTTATGGGCCTTGCAAATCCTCGTAGAACCCGAAAAATGTGACAATAGTTCATGAAAATGGCCGTAAAGCACGAAAACGATGAGAGTGTGGTCCTAACTCTCAAACATGTCTCGTTCTTACACGCCATGCAAATTGCCCTGAAACCCTAAAACTGTGGGCAATAGCTCCTGAAAATGGCCATAAAACGTGAAAACGACGAGTTTTTATCAGAACTTTCAAACATGTATCGGGTCTTACTGTCCTTGTAAATGTCCCTAGAATGCCAAAATTGTGGGCAATAGCTCATAAAAACGGCCGTAAAAAACGAAAACAACGAGTTTTTGGTCTTAACTCTCAAACATGTATCGACTCTTACGGGCCTTGCAAATCCGCCTAGAATCCCAAAACTATGGGCAATTGTTTATGAAAATGGCCCTAAAACACAAAAACAATGAGAGTTTGGTCCAAACTCTTAAACATGTATCGGGTCTCACAAGGCATGCAAGTCGCCATGAAACCGCAAAACTATGGGCAATAGCTCATGAAAATAGCCAGAAAACGACGAGTTTTTGGTCATAACTATCAAACATGTATCATTTCTTACGGGCCATGCTAATCCCCTAGAACCCCAAAACAGTGAGAAATAGCTCATCAGAACGAACCTAAAAGGCAAAAACGACGAGAGTTTGGTCCTAACTCTCCAACATGTATCTACTCTTATGGTTAACGTATATCGCCCTAGAACCCCAAAACTGTGGGAAATATCTCAATAAAACGGTCATAAAACATGTATCGGGTCTCACGGGCCATGGAAATATTCCTAGAACCCCATAGTTGTGGGCAATAGCTCATGAAAATGGCCATAAAATGCAAAAATTACGAGTCTTTGGTCCTAATTCTCAAAAATGAATCGGGTCTTACGAGCCTTCATGATCGCCCCTGGAACCCTGAAACTGTGGGCAATAGCTAATGGAAAAGTCCATAAAACGTGAAAACGACGAGATTTTGGTCGAAACTCTCAAACATGTATCGGGTCTTACTGATACGTCGGAAACGTATCTACAATATTTGATGCTCCATGCTTGTTTTGTATCATTTGTCTTATGTTTTGTCTACACTTTGGGGTATTTTTATACACTTTTTGGAACTAACCTATTGACAAGATGCCACAGTGCCAGTTGCCCGTTTTCTTCTGATTTTGGTCCCTAAACCCTAAATCCTAAACCCTAAACCATAAACCCTAAACCCTAAACCCTAAACCCTAAACCAAGGCAGAAAAATATTCTCGGAATTGGACAGGACAAAAGCCAAAGTCATTATTTTTCTCAGAGCAACACAGAACCACGAACCAGAGCAGGAGGGGGGCCACAGGGTGGCCGCACCCCCTAGGCACGGGCAAGCCCTGGGGGCGCCCATAGGGAGTGTGGGCCCCCTGGACCCCCATCGACCTTGATTCCTGCACCTATAAGAAGCATCCGACCCAAAAACCCTAGGGCATCCAGAAGAAATCCACGAAAACCACTGTAACGTTGCCGCCACTGAAGGGGAGATTCGACGGACAGAAAGTCTCTATTCTGAAACCCTGCCGGGACAGGAAAGTGCCCCCGGAGCCATCTCCATCGATCTCCATCGCCATCTTCATCACCATTGCTTATTCCCATGATGAGGAGGGAGTAGTTCTTCCTTAGGGCTAAGGGATCTACCGATACCTATGTGTTCATCTCTCTCTCTATGCATGGTCTTGTGGTCATGAGCTTTGTAATCAAGTAGATCTACCTTGCTACTCAAGTGCTTCATTAGATCTCTGCTCTCCCCATGTGTGTGAAAGTGACAGCATGCACGCCATGGTGGCACTTAGGTTTGAGTCTACATAAATACTCTTTGTGCTTTAATAGATCTATGCTTTTCCCCACGTGTGTGAAAGTGACAGCGTGCACACCATGTGTGGCACTTTGGCTAGATTGAATATTTGTTATGAGTTATATTTGGAGTTGGATGTCTCTATGAAATTGTGGTGTTTGTTGGAACCATCTAGCGCTCAAGGTGACAGTGTGGGGTTATCTAGATTGGGGAAGGCAGACTTTGAGGTGTGTTGTTATAGCCCTACCATGCATTAGAGTGTCCAACCGGAGAGTAGTATCATGAAGAGAGGATATTTATATGAGAGAGTGTTCACTAGTGAAATTATGATCCCTAGGCCTTGTTTCTAAGCATTGAAACACCGTTTGCTACTAGATCTCTTGCATGTTTGCTTGCTTCCTTCTTGTTGCCTTTAGTCTTTGCCTCACCGTCAAGCTATTTTCTGGCACCATTACCACATGTATTTCACTATCTCTTCGCCGAACTAGTGCACCTATTGGGTGTGTTGGGGACACAAGAGACTTCTTGTATCTTGATTGCAGGTTTGCTTGAGAGGGAATACCTTTGACCACATCCTCACTGAGTTCGATAAACCTTGGGTAATCCACTTAAGGGAAACTTGCTGCTGTTCTACAAACCTCTGCACTTGGAGGCCCAACAACTGTCTACAAGAATAAAAGTGCGTAGACAACAAGCTCTTTTCTGGCGCCGTTGCCGGGGAGGTAAGGTAAAAGGTACTCACATCCTCCGGTGTGAGTGCTCGAAGTTATTTCCTTTAGATTCTGCAATTTTGTCTTTTTGTTTCTTGTTTTCACTAGTTAGGCTTAATGGAAAACACCAAAAAAATTAGAGAGCTCTATAGCATTTATCTTGAGTTAGGATATGAAGTGTTTGAAGATAAAATTAAAAAACCTATGGAGCTTTATTTGCATGCTAATAGCAATGTTATTTGTATGAATTCTTTGGACACCATTGTTGCTATGCTGTGGAAAAGACTAAGCTTGGGGAAGCTAGTTTTTATGAAAATGATCTTTTTAGTCCCCCAAGCATGGAGGAGAAATTTTACTTTGATGATACTTTACCTCCAATATATGATGATTACAATGATGAAAATGATCTTTTTAGTCCCCCAAGCTAGTTTTATATGATGATTAAAATGATGATACTTTAACTCCAAAACACTGAGCAATTGCTCATCAGAACGAACCTTAAAGGCAAAAACAACGAGAGTTTGGTCCTAACTCTCAAACATATATTCGTTCTTATGGTTATTGTAAATCGCCCTAGAACTCCAAAACTATGAGAAATAGCTAATGAAAACGGCCATAAAACGCAAGAACGACGAGTTTTTGGCCACGTTTCACAAACATGTAACGGGTCTCATGGGCCATGCAAATCTTCCTAGGACCCCAAAGCCGTGGTTAATAGCTCATGAAAATGGCCATAAAACGGGAAAATTACGAGTCTTTGGTCCTAACTCTCAAAAAAGAATCAGGTCTTTCGAGACTTGAAGATCGCCCTGGAACACTGAAACTGTTGGCAATAGCTAATGGAAACGGCCATATAACGTGAATATAACGAGAGTTAGGTCCAAACTCTCAAACATGTTTCGGGTATTATAAGCCATGCAAATCACCATGAAACCCAAAAACGGTGGCCATTAGCTCATGAAAATGGCCATAAAACGTGAAAACAATGAGAGTTTAGTCATAACTCTCAAACATGAATTGTCTCTTACAAGCCATGCAAATCACCCTGAAACCCCAAAAATGTGGGAAATAGCTCATCAAAATGGCCATAAACGCGAAAACAATGAGTTTTTGGTCATAACTCTCAAACCTATATCAGTTCTTACAGTCGTTGTAACTCTCCCTGGAACGCCAACACTATGGGTAATATCTCATGAAAACAACCGTAAAACATGAAAACAACGAGTTTTTGGCCATATTTCTCAAGCATGTATCGGGTCATACGGGCCTTGCAAATCCACCTAGAACCCCAAAATTGTGGTGAATAGCTCATGAAATCAGCCGTAAAACAAAAAAATGAATTTTTGGTAATAACTCTGAAACTTGTATCGGGTGTTACAGGCCTTGCAAATCATCATAGTACCCCAAAACCGTGGGCAATAGCTAATGAAAACGGCTGTAAAACGCGAGAACGATGAGAGTGTGGTCCTAACTCGCAATAATGTATCAAGACATAAAAACGATGCAAATCGCCCTAAAACCCAGAACTGTGGGTAATAGCTCATGAATCTTGCCATAAAACGCGAAAACGACGAGTTTTTATCAGAACTCTCAAACATGTAACGGGTCTTACGGTCCTTGTAAATGTCCCTAAAATGCCAAAACTGTGGGCAATAGCTCATGAAAACAGCCATAAAACACAAAAACAACAAGTTTTTGGTCATAACTCTCAAACACGTATCGGCTCTTACGGGCCTTGCAGATCCCCCTGGAATCCCAAATCCGTGGGAATTGTTAATGAAAATGGCCCTAAAATCTGAAATCAACGATAGTTTGGTCCTAACTCTTAAACTTGTATCGGGTCTTAGAAGTCATGAAAATCGCCATGAAACCGCAAAATTGTGGGCAATAGCTCATGCAAATAGCCATAAAACACGAAAACATCGAGTTTTTGGTCATAACTAATCAAACATGTATCAGATCTTACGGGCCATGCTAATCCCCCTAGAACACCAAAACAGTGGGCAATAGCTCATGAGATGACCCTAAAAGGCGAAAACAATGAGAGTTTGCTCCTAACTCTCAAACATGTATCGGCTCTTACGGTCATTGTAAATCGCCCTAGAACACCAGAACTGTGGGAAATAGCTCATGAAAACGCCCATAAAATGCAAGAACGACGAGTTTTTGGCCATGTTTTTCACGGGCCATGAAAATCGTCCTAGAACCCCAAAGCTGTGGGCAAAAGCTCATGAAAATGGCCATAAAACGCAAAAATTATGGGTCTTTGGTCCTAACTCTCAAACATAAATTGGGTCTTATGAGCCTTGAAGATCGCCCTGGAACCCAGAAACTGTGGGCAATATCTAATGGAAATGGCCATAAAACGTGAAAACGATGAGAGTTTGGTCCAAACTCTGAAACATGTATCGCGTCTTACAAGCCATGCAAATCATCTGAAACCCAAAAACTATGGCCAATAGCCCATGAAAATGGCCATAAAACATGAAACCAATGAGAGTTTAGTCATAACTCTCAAATATGTATCGTTTCTTACGAGCCATGCAAATCAGCCCGAAACCCCAAAAATGTGGGAAATAGCTCATCAAAATGGCCATAAACGCGAAAACGACGAGGTTTTGGTCATAACTCTCAAACCTGTATCGGTTTTTACAGTCGTTGTAACTCTCCCTAGAACGCCAACATTGTGGGTAATAAATCATGAAAACAGCCGTAAACAGGAACACAACGAGTTTTTGGCCATATTTCTCAACCATGTATCGGGTCTTACGGGCCTTCCAAATACATCTAGAACCCGAAAATTGTGGTGAATAGCTCATGAAATCAGCCGTAAAACAAAAAAAAGAGTTTTGGTCATAACTCCCAAACTTGTATCGGGTCTTACGGTCCTTGCAAATCATCTTAGAACACCAAAACTTTGGGCAATAGCTCATGAAAACGGCCATAAAACGCGAGAACGACGAAGTGTGGTCCTAACTCTCAAACATGTCTCGGGTCTTACAAGCTGTGCAAATTGCCTTGAAACCCCAAAACTATGCACAATAGCTCATGAAATCAGCCATAAAACAAAAAAACAAGTTTTTGGTCATAACTCTCAGACTTGTATAGGGTCTTATGGGCCTTGCAAATCTTCATAGAACCCGAAAACTATGACAATAGTTCATGAAAACTGCCACAAAACGCGAAAACGATGAGAGTGTGGTCCTAACTCTCAAACATGTCTTTGTCTTACAAGCCATGCTAATTGCCCTGAAACCCGAAAACTGTGGGAAATAGCTCATGAAAATGGCCATAAAACGTGAAAACGACGGGTTATTGTCAGAACTATCAAACATGTATCGGGTCTTACAGTCCTTGTAAATGTCCCTAGAATGCCAAAATTGTGGGCAATAGCTCATCAAAACGTCCGTAAAACACGAAAACAATGAGTTTTTGGTCTTAACTCTCAAACTTGTATCGGCTCTTACAGGCCTTGTAAATCCCCCTAGAATCCCAAAACTATGGGCAATTGTTTATGAAAATGGCCCTAAAACGCGAAAACAATGAGAGTTTGGTCCAAACTCTTAAACATGTATCGAGTCTTAGAAGACATGCAAATCGCCATGAAACCGCAAAACTGTGGGCAATAGCTCATGAAAATAGCCAGAAAACGACAAGTTTTTGGTCATAACTATCAAACATGTATCAGGTCTTATGGGCCATGCTAATCCCCCTAGAACCCCAAAATAGTGAGCAATATCTCATCAGAACAAACCTAAAAGGCAAAAACGATGAGAGTTTGGTCCTAACTCTCAAACATGTATCGGCTCTTACGGTCATTGTATATCGCCCTATAACCCCAAAACCATGGGAAATATCTCATGAAAACGGTCATAAAACGCAAGAACGACGAGTTTTTGGCCATGTTTCTCAAACATGTATCGGGTCTCACGGGCCATGTAAATATTCCTAGAACCCCATAGCTGTGGGCAATAGCTCATGAAAATGGCGATAAAATGCAAAAATTACAAGTCTCTGGTCCTAACTCTCAAACATGAATCGGGTCTTACGAGCCTTAAAGATCGCCTTGGAACCCTGAAACTGTGGGCAATAGCTAATGGAAAAGGCCATAAAACGTGAAAATGACGAGAGTTTGGTCGAAACTCTCAAACATGTAACGGGTCTTACAAGCCATTCAAATCACCCTGAAACCCAAAAACTATGGCCAATAGCTCATGAAAATAGCCATAAAACACGAAACCAATGAGAGTTTACTCATAACTCTCAAACATGTATCGGGTCTTACAAGCCATGCAAATCACCCCGAAACCCCAAAAACGTTAGCAATACCTCATCAAAATTGCCATAAACATGAAAACGACAAGTTTATGGTCATAACACTCAAACCTGTACCGGGTCTTACATTCGTTGTAACTCTCCCTGGAAATCCAACACTGTGGGTAATAGCTCATGAAAACAGCCGTAAAACATGAAAACAACGAGTTTTTGCCATATTTCTCAACCATGTATCGGCTCTTATGGGCCATGCAAATCCATAATTATGAGTTTGTGGTCATAATTCTCAAACATGTATCGGGTCTTATGGCCTCGCAAATGCACCTAGAACCCCAAGCTATGGGCAATAGCTCATGAAAATGGCCAGAAAACACAAAAATTATGAGTCTTTGGTCCAAACTCTCAAACATGAATCGGGTCTTACGAGCCTTTAAGATTGCCCTGGAACCCTGAAACTGTGGGCAATAGCTAATAAAAAAGGCCATAAAACGTGAAAACAACGAGAGTTTGGTCGAAAATGGCCCTGAAACCCAAAAACTATGCCCAATAGCTCATGAAAATGGCCATAAAATGCAAAACCCATGAGATTTTAGTCATAGCTCTCAAACATGTATCGGGTCTTACAAGCCATGCAAATCACCCTAAAACCCCAAAAATGTGAGCAATGCCTAATCAAAATGGCCATAAACATGAAAACAACGAGTTTTTTGGTCATAACACTCAAACCTGTATCAGGTCTTAAAGTCATTTTAACTCTCCCGAACGCCAACACTATGGGTAATAGCTCATGAAAACAACCATAAAACAGGAAAACAACAAGTTTTTGGCCATATTTCTCAACCATGTATCGGGCCTTATGGGCATGAAAATCCACCTAGAACCCAAAAATTGTGGTGAATAGCTCATGAAATCAGCCGTAAAACAAAAAAAAGAGTTTTTGGCCATAACTCTCAAACTTGTATCGGTCTTATGGGCCTTAAAAATCCTTGTACAATCCCAAAACTGTGGGCAATAGCTCATGAAAACGGCCGTAAAACGCGAGAAGGACGAGAGTGTGATCCTAACTCTCAAACATGTATTAGGACATACATGCCATGCCTATCGCCCTAAAACCCCAGAACTGTGTGGAATAGCTCATGAATCTGGCCATAAAACGCGAAAACGACGAGTTTTGATGAGAACTCTCAAACATGTAACGGGTCTTACGGTCCTTCTAAATGTCCCTAGAATGCCAAAAATGTGGGCAATCGCTCATGAAAATAGCCGTAAAACACGAAAAAACGAGTTTTTGGTCACAACTCTCAAACATGTATCGGCTCTTACGGGCCTTGCCAATACCCCTGGAATCCCAAAACTGTGGGCAATTGTTTATGAAAATCGTCCTAAAACGCGAAAACAACGAGAGTTTCGTCCTAACTCTTAAACATTATCGGGTGTTACAAGCCATGCAAATCTCCATGAAACCGCAAAACTGTGGGCAGTAGCTCACCAAAAGATCCATAAAACGTGAAAACGACGAGTTTTTGGTCATAACTATCAACCATGTATCAGGTCTTATGGGCCATGCTAATCCCCCTAGAACCCCAAAACAGTGGAAAATAGCTCATGAGACGACCCTAAAATACGAACGAGAGTATGGTCCTAACTCACAAACATGTATCGGCTCTTACAGTCATTGTAAATCTCCCTAGAACCCCAAAACTGTGGAAAATAGCTCATGAAAACGGCCATAAAATGCAAGAACAACGAGTTTTTGGCCATGCTTCTCAAACATGTATCGGGTCTCACGGGCCATGCAAATCTTCCTAGAACCCCAAAGATGTGGGCATTAGGTCATGAAAATGGCCATAAAACGCAAAAATTATGAGTCTTTGGTCCTAACTCTCAAACATGAATCGGTTCTTACGAGCCTTGAAGATCGAATTGGAACCTACTCCCTCCGTTTCAAAATATAAGATGTTTTAGGTTTATGAAGAAAATGTATCTAGACTTCTTTTAGTGTCTAGATTCATTCTAAACATGAGTGAACCTACATACTAAAACAAGTCTAGATACATTTGCTTCACAAATCTAAAACATCTTGTATTTTGAAACGGAGGGAGTATAAACTATGGGTAATAGATAATGGAAACGGCCATAAAACGTGAAAATGATGAGAGTTTGGTCCAAACTCTCAAACATGTATCGGTTCTTACAAGCCATGCAAATCACCCTGAAACCCCAAAACTATGGCTAATAGCTCATGAAAATGGACATAAAACGCGAAACCAATGAGACTTTACTCATAACTCTCAAACATGTATCGGGTCTTACAAGCCACGCAAATCACCCTGAAACCCCAAAAATGTGGGAAATAGCTCATCAAAATGGCCATTAATGCGAAAACGACGAGTTTTTGGTCATAACACTCACACCTGTATCGGGTCTTACAGTCGTTGTAACTCTCCCTAGAATGCCAACATTGTGGGTAATAGCTCACGAAAACAGCCGTAAAATAGGAAAACAACCGTTTTGGGGGCCTTGCAAATCCACCTAGAACCCCAAAATTGTGGGCAATAGCTCATGCAATCAGCCGTGAAACAAAAAAATGAGTTTTTGGTCATAACTCTCAAACTTGTATCGGGTCTTATGGGCCTTGCAAATCATCTTAGAACACCAAAAATTGGGCAATAGCTCATGAAAACGTCCATAAAACGCGAGAACGACGAGAGTGTGGTCCTAACTCTCAAACATGAATCAGGTCATACAAGCCATGCAAATCTCCCTAAAACCCTAAAACTGTGGGTAATATAGCTCATGAATCTGGCCATAAAACTCGAAAACAACGAGTTTTTATCATAACTCTCAAACATGTATCGGGTCTTACGGTCCTTGTAAATCACCCTAGAATGCCAAAACTGTTGGCAATAGCTTATGAAAACGGCCGCAAAACACGAAAAAAACGAGTTTGTGGTCTTAACTCTCAAACATGTATCGGCTCTTAGGACCAATAAAACGTGAAAAATACGAGTTTTTGCTCATAACTATCAAACATGTATCAGGACTTATGGGCCATGCTAATCCCCTAGAACTCCAAATCAGTGAGCAATAGCTCATCAGAACGAACCTGAAAGGCAAAAACGACGACAGTTTGGTCCTAACTCTCAAACATATATTTGGTTCTTCTGGTTATTGTAAATCGCCCTAGAACTCCAAAAAAAATGGCAAATAGCTCATGAAAACGGCCACAAAACGCAAGAACGACGAGTTTTTGGCCATGTCTCTCAAACATGTATCGGGTCCTACAAGCCATGCAAATCACCTTGAAACCGCAAAACTATGGCTAATAGCTCAAGAAAATGGCTATAAAACGCGAAACCAATGAGAGTTTACTCATAACTCTGAAACATGTATCGGGTCTTACAAGCCACGCAAATCACCCTGAAACCCCAAAAATATGGGCAATAGCTCATCAAAATGGCCATTAATGCGAAAACGACGAGTTTTTGGTCATAACTCTCAAACCTGTATCGGGTCTTATAGTCTTTGTAACTCTCCCTAGAACGCCAACATTTTGGGTAATAGCTCACGAAAACAGCCGTAAAATAGGAAAACAACGAGTTTTTGGCCATATTTCTCAACCATGTATCGGGTCTTACGGGCCTTGAAAATCCACATAGAACCCCAAAATTGTGGGCAATAGCTCATGAAATCAGCCGTAAAACAAGAAAAAATGAGTTTTTGGTAGTAACTCCCAAACTTGTATCGGGTCTTACGGGCCTTGCAAATCATCTTAGAACACCAAAACTTTGGGCAATAGCTCATGAAAACGGCCATAAAACGCGAGAACGACGAGAGTGTGGTCCTAACTCTCAAACATGTATCAGGTCATACAAACCATGCAAATCGTCCTAAAACCCCAAATCTATGGGTAATATAGCTCATGAATCTGGCCATAAAACACGAAAACAACGAGTTTTTATCAGAATTCTCAAACATGTATCGAGTCTTACGGTCCTTGTAAATCTCCCTAGAATGCCAAAACTGTGGGCAATAGCTTATGAAAACGGCCGCAAAACACGAAAAAAACGAGTTTGTGTTCTTAACTCTCAAACATGTATCGGCTCCTAGGAGCCATAAAATGTGAAAAATACGAGTTTTTGCTCATAACTATCAAACATGTATCAGGACTTATGGGCCATGCTAATCCCCTAGAACTCCAAATCAGTGAGCAATAGCTCATCGAGCGAACACGAAAGGAAAAACGATGAGAGTTTGGTCCTAACTATCAAACATATATTTGGTTCTTATGGTTATTGTAAATCGCCCTAGAACACCAAAAGCAGGCAAATAGCTCATGAAAATGGCCATAAAAGCATAAGAACGACGAAGTTTTGGCCATGTCTCTCAAACATGTATCGGGTCCTACAAGCCATGCAAATCACCACGAAACCCAAAAAACTATGGCTAATAGCTCAAGAAAATGGCTATAAACGCGAAACCAATGAGAGTTTACTCATAGCTCTGAAACATGTATCGGGTCTTACAAGCCACGAAAATCACCTGAAACCCCAAAAATGTGGGCAATAGCTCATCAAAATGGCCATTAATGCGAAAAGCGAGTTTTTGGTCATAACGCTTAAACCTGCATCGGTCTTACAGTCTTTGTAACTCTCCCTAGAACGCCAACACTGTGGGTAATAGCTCACGAAAACAGCCAGAACAGAAAACAACGAGTTTTGGCCATATTTCTCAACCATGTATCGGATCTTACGGGCCTTGCAAATCCACATAGAACCCCAAAATTGTGGGCAATAGCTCATGAAATCAGCCGTAAAACAAAAAAATGAGTTTTTGGTCATAAATCCCAAACTTGTTCGGGTCTTACGGGCCTTGGAAATCATCTTAGAACACCAAAACTTTGGGCAATAGCTCATGAAAACGGCCATAAAACGCGAGAACGACGAGAGTGTGGTCCTAACTCTGAAACATGTATCAGGTCATACAAACCATGCAAATCGCCCTAAAACCCCAAATCTATGGGTAATATAGCTCATGAATCTGGCCATAAAACACGAAAACAACGAGATTTTATCACAACTGTCAAACATGTATCGAGTCTTACGGTCCTTGTAAATTTCCCTAGAATGCCAAAACTGTGGGCAATAGCTTATGAAAACGGCCGCAAAACACGAAAAAAACGAGTTTGTGTTCTTAACTCTCAAACATGTATCGGCTCCTAGGAGCCATAAAATGTGAAAAATACGAGTTTTTTCTCATAACTATCAAACATGTATCAGGACTTATGGGCCATGCTAATCCCCTAGAACTCCAAATCAGTGAGCAATAGCTCATCAGAACGAACCTGAAAGGAAAAAACGATGAGAGTTTGGTCCTAACTCTCAAACATATATTTGGTTCTTATGGTTATTGTAAATCGCCCTAGAACACCAAAACAGTGGCAAATAGCTCATGAAAATGGCCATAAAACGCAAGAACGACGAGTTTTTGGCCATGTCTCTCAAACATGTATCGGGTCCTACAAGCCATGCAAATCACCCTGAAACCGCAAAACTATGGCTAATAGCTCAAGAAAATGGCTATAAAACGCGAAACCAATGAGAGTTTACTCATAGCTCTGAAACATGTATCGGGTCTTACAAGCCATAAATCACCACGAAACCCAAAAATGTGGGCAATAGCTCATCAAAATGGCCATTAATTAAAACGACGAAGTTTTTGGTCATAACGCTTAAACCTGTACGGGTCTTACAGTCTTTGTAACTCTCCTAGAACGCCAACACTGTGGGTAATAGCTCACGAAAACAGCCGTAACAGGAAAACAACGAGTTTTGGCCATATTTCTCAACCATGTATCGGATCTTACGGGCCTTGCAAATCCACATAGAACCCCAAAATTGTGGGCAATAGCTCATGAAATCAGCCGTAAAACAAAAAAATGAGTTTTTGGTCATAAATCCCAAACTTGTTCGGGTCTTACGGGCCTTGCAAATCATCTTAGAACACCAAAACTTTGGGCAATAGCTCATGAAAACGGCCATAAAACGCGAGAACGACGAGAGTGTGGTCCTAACTCTCAAACATGTATCAGGTCATACAAACCATGCAAATCGCCCTAAAACCCCAAATCTATGGGTAATATAGCTCATGAATCTGGCCATAAAACACGAAAACAACGAGTTTTTATCACAACTGTCAAACATGTATCGAGTCTTACGGTCCTTGTAAATTTCCCTAGAATGCCAAAACTGTGGGCAATAGCTTATGAAAACGGCCGCAAAACACGAAAAAAACGAGTTTGTGTTCTTAACTCTCAAACATGTATCGGCTCCTAGGAGCCATAAAATGTGAAAAATACGAGTTTTTGCTCATAACTATCAAACATGTATCAGGACTTATGGGCCATGCTAATCCCCTAGAACTCCAAATCAGTGAGCAATAGCTCATCAGAACGAACCTGAAAGGAAAAAACGATGAGAGTTTGGTCCTAACTATCAAACATATATTTGGTTCTTATGGTTATTGTAAATCGCCCTAGAACACCAAAACAGTGGCAAATAGCTCATGAAAATGGCCATAAAACGCAAGAACGACGAGTTTTTGGCCATGTCTCTCAAACATGTATCGGGTCCTACAAGCCATGCAAATCACCCTGAAACCGCAAAACTATGGCTAATAGCTCAAGAAAATGGCTATAAAACGCGAAACCAATGAGAGTTTACTAATAGCTCTGAAACATGTATCGGGTCTTACAAGCCACGCAAATCACCCTGAAACCCCAAAAATGTGGGCAATACCTCATCAAAATGGCCATTAATGCGAAAACGACGAGTTTTTGGTCATAACGCTTAAACCTGTACCGGGTCTTACAGTCTTTGTAACTCTCCCTAGAACGCCAACACTGTGGGTAATAGCTCACGAAAACAGCCGTAAACAGGAAAACAACGAGTTTTTCGCCATATTTCTCAACCATGTATCGGATCTTACGGGCCTTGCAAATCCACATAGAACCCCAAAATTGTGGGCAATAGCTCATGAAATCAGCCGTAAAACAAAAAAATGAGTTTTTGGTCATAAATCCCAAACTTGTTCGTGTCTTACGGGCCTTGCAAATCATCTTAGAACACCAAAACTTTGGGCAATAGCTCATGAAAACGGCCATAAAACGCGAGAACGACGAGAGTGTGGTCCTAACTCTGAAACATGTATCAGGTCATACAAACCATGCAAATCGCCCTAAAACCCCAAATCTATGGGTAATATAGCTCATGAATCTGGCCATAAAACACGAAAACAACGAGTTTTTATCACAACTGTCAAACATGTATCGAGTCTTACGGTCCTTGTAAATTTCCCTAGAATGCCAAAACTGTGGGCAATAGCTTATGAAAACGGCCGCAAAACACGAAAAAAACGAGTTTGTGTTCTTAACTCTCAAACATGTATCGGCTCCTAGGAGCCATAAAATGTGAAAAATACGAGTTTTTGCTCATAACTATCAAACATGTATCAGGACTTATGGGCCATGCTAATCCCCTAGAACTCCAAATCAGTGAGCAATAGCTCATCGAGCGAACACGAAGGAAAAACGATGAGAGTTTGGTCCTAACTCTCAAACATATATTTGGTTCTTATGGTTATTGTAAATCGCCCTAGAACACCAAAACAGTGGCAAATAGCTCATGAAAATGGCCATAAAACGCAAGAACGACGAGTTTTTGGCCATGTCTCTCAAACATGTATCGGGTCCTACAAGCCATGCAAATCACCCTGAAACCGCAAAACTATGGCTAATAGCTCAAGAAAATGGCTATAAAACGCGAAACCAATGAGAGTTTACTCATAGCTCTGAAACATGTATCGGGTCTTACAAGCCACGCAAATCACCCTGAAACCCCAAAAATGTGGGCAATAGCTCATCAAAATGGCCATTAATGCGAAAACGACGAGTTTTTGGTCATAACGCTTAAACCTGTACCGGGTCTTACAGTCTTTGTAACTCTCCCTAGAACGCCAACACTGTGGGTAATAGCTCACGAAAACAGCCGTAAACAGGAAAACAACGAGTTTTTGGCCATATTTCTCAACCATGTATCGGATCTTACGGGCCTTGCAAATCCACATAGAACCCCAAAATTGTGGGCAATAGCTCATGAAATCAGCCGTAAAACAAAAAAATGAGTTTTTGGTCATAAATCCCAAACTTGTTCGGGTCTTACGGGCCTTGCAAATCATCTTAGAACACCAAAACTTTGGGCAATAGCTCATGAAAACGGCCATAAAACGCGAGAACGACGAGAGTGTGGTCCTAACTCTGAAACATGTATCAGGTCATACAAACCATGCAAATCGCCCTAAAACCCCAAATCTATGGGTAATATAGCTCATGAATCTGGCCATAAAACACGAAAACAACGAGTTTTTATCACAACTATCAAACATGTATCGAGTCTTACGGTCCTTGTAAATCTCCCTAGAATGCCAAAACTGTGGGCAATAGCTTATGAAAACGGCCGCAAAACACGAAAAAAACGAGTTTGTGTTCTTAACTCTCAAACATGTATCGGCTCCTAGGAGCCATAAAATGTGAAAAATACGAGTTTTTGCTCATAACTATCAAACATGTATCAGGACTTATGGGCCATGCTAATCCCCTAGAACTCCAAATCAGTGAGCAATAGCTCATCAGAACGAACCTGAAAGGAAAAAACGATGAGAGTTTGGTCCTAACTCTCAAACATATTTTTGGTTCTTATGGTTATTGTAAATCGCCCTAGAACACCAAAACAGTGGCAAATAGCTCATGAAAATGGCCATAAAACGCAAGAACGACGAGTTTTTGGCCATGTCTCTCAAACATGTATCGGGTCCTACAAGCCATGCAAATCACCCTGAAACCGCAAAACTATGGCTAATAGCTCAAGAAAATGGCTATAAAACGCGAAACCAATGAGAGTTTACTCATAGCTCTGAAACATGTATCGGGTCTTACAAGCCACGAAAATCACCTGAAACCCCAAAATGTGGGCAATAGCTCATCAAAATGGCCATTAATGCGAAACGACGAAGTTTTTGGTCATAACGCTTAAACCTGTACCGGGTCTTACAGTCTTTGTAACTCTCCCTAGAACGCCAACACTGTGGGTAATAGCTCACGAAAACAGCCGTAAACAGGAAAACAACGAGTTTTTGGCCATATTTCTCAACCATGTATCGGATCTTACGGGCCTTGCAAATCCACATAGAACCCCAAAATTGTGGGCAATAGCTCATGAAATCAGCCGTAAAACAAAAAAATGAGTTTTTGGTCATAAATCCCAAACTTGTTCGGGTCTTACGGGCCTTGCAAATCATCTTAGAACACCAAAACTTTGGGCAATAGCTCATGAAAACGGCCATAAAACGCGAGAACAACGAGAGTGTGGTCCTAACTCTCAAACATGTATCAGGTCATACAAACCATGCAAATCGCCCTAAAACCCCAAATCTATGGGTAATATAGCTCATGAATCTGGCCATAAAACACGAAAACAACGAGTTTTTATCAGAACTGTCAAACATGTATCGAGTCTTACGGTCCTTGTAAATTTCCCTAGAATGCCAAAACTGTGGGCAATAGCTTATGAAAACGGCCGCAAAACACGAAAACAACAAGTTTGTGGTCTTAACTCTCAAACATGTATCGGCTCTTAGGACCAATAAAACGTGAAAAATACGAGTTTTTCCTCATAACTATCAAACATGTATCAGGACTTATGGGCCATGCTAATCCCCTAGAACTCCAAATCAGTGAGCAATAGATCATCAGAACGAATCTGAAAGGAAAAAACGACGAGAGTTTGGTCCTAACTCTCAAACATATATTTGGTTCTTATGGTTATTGTGAATCGCCCTAGAACTCAAAAACAGTGGCAATTAGCTCATGAAAACGGCCATAAAACGCAAGAACGACGAGTTTTTGGCCATGTCTCTCAAACATGTATCGGGTCCTACAAGCCATGCAAATCACCCTGAAACCGCAAAACTATGGCTAATAGCTCAAGAAAATGGCTATAAAACGCGAAACCAATGACAGTTTACTCATAACTCTGAAACATGTATCGGGTCTTACAAGCCACGCAAATCACCCTGAAACCCCAAAAATATGGGCAATAGCTCATCAAAATGGCCATTAATGCGAAAACGACGAGTTTTTGGTCACAACGCTCAAACCTGTATCGGGTCTTATAGTCTTTGTAACTCTCCCTGGAACGCCAACACTATGGGTAATAGCTCACGAAAACAGCCGTAAAATAGGAAAACAACGAGTTTTTGGCCATATTTATCAACGATGTATCGGGTCTTACGGGCCTTGCAAATCCACATAGAACCCCAAAATTGTGGGCAATAGCTCATGAAATCAGCCGTAAAACAAAAAAAATGAGTTTTTGGTCATAACTCCCAAACTTGTATCGGGTCTTACGGTCCTTGCAAAACATCTTAGAACACCAAAACTTTGGGCAATAGCTCATGAAAACGGCCATAAACGCGAGAACGACGAGAGTGTGGTCCTAACTCTGAAACATGTATCAGGTCATACAAACCATGCAAATCGTCCTAAAACCCCAAATCTATGGGTAATATAGCTCATGAATCTGGCCATAAAACACGAAAACAACGAGTTTTTATCAGAACTCTCAAACATGTATCGAGTCTTACGGTCCTTGTAAATCTCCCTAGAATGCCAAAACTGTGGGCAATAGCTTATGAAAACGGCCGCAAAACACGAAAAAAACGAGTTTGTGGTCTTAACTCTCAAACATGTATCGTCTCCTAGGAGCCATAAAACGTGAAAAATACGAGTTTTTGCTCATAACTATCAAACATGTATCAGGACTTATGGGCCATGCTAATCCCTAGAACTCCAAATCGGTGAGCAATAGCTCATCGAGCGAATCTAAAAGGAAAAAAACAACGAGAGTTTGGTCCTAACTCTCAAACATATATTTGGTTCTTATGGTTATTGTAAATCGCCCTAGAACTCCAAAACAATGGCAATTAGCTCATCAAAACGGCCATAAAACGCAAGAACGACGAGTTTTTGGCCATGTCTCTCAAACATGTATCGGGTCCTACAAGCCATGCAAATCACCCTGAAACCGCAAAACTATGGCTAATAGCTCAAGAAAATGGCTATAAAACGCGAAACCAATGAGAGTTTACTCAGAGCTCTGAAACATGTATCGGGTCTTACAAGCCACGCAAATCACCATGAAACCCCAAAAATATGGGCAATAGCTCATCAAAATGGCCATTAATGCGAAAACGACGAGTTTTTGGTCATAACGCTTAAACCTGTACCGGGTCTTACAGTCTTTGTAACTCTCCCTAGAACGCCAACACTGTGGGTAATAGCTCACGAAAACAGCCGTAAAATAGGAAAACAACGAGTTTTTGGCCATATTTCTCAACCATGTATCGGATCTTACGGGCCTTGCAAATCCACATAGAACCCCAAAATTGTGGGCAATAGCTCATGAAATCAGCCGTAAAACAAAAAAATGAGTTTTTGGTCATAACTCCCAAACTTGTATCGGGTCTTACGGGCATTGCAAATCATCTTAGAACACCAAAACTTTGGGCAATAGCTGATGAAAACGGCCATAAAACGCGAGAACGACGAGAGTGTGGTCCTAACTCTCAAACATGTATCAGGTCATACAAACCATGCAAATCGCCCTAAAACCCCAAATCTATGGGTAATATAGCTCATGAATCTGGCCATAAAACACGAAAACAACGAGGTTTTATCGGAACTGTCAAACATGTATCGAGTCTTACGGTCCTTGTAAATCTCCCTAGAATGCCAAAACTGTGGGCAATAGCTCATGAAAACGGCCGCAAAACACGAAAACAACAAGTTTGTGGTCTTAACTCTCAAACATGTATCGGCTCTTAGGACCAATAAAACGTGAAAAATACGAGTTTTTCCTCATAACTATCAAACATGTATCAGGACTTATGGGCCATGCTAATCCCCTAGAACTCCAAATCAGTGAGCAATAGATCATCAGAACGAATCTGAAAGGAAAAAACGACGAGAGTTTGGTCCTAACTCTCAAACATATATTTGGTTCTTATGGTTATTGTGAATCGCCCTAGAACTCAAAAACAGTGGCAATTAGCTCATGAAAACGGCCATAAAACGCAAGAACGACGAGTTTTTGGCCATGTCTCTCAAACATGTATCGGGTCCTACAAGCCATGCAAATCACCCTGAAACCGCAAAACTATGGCTAATAGCTCAAGAACATGGCTATAAAACGCGAAACCAATGACAGTTTACTCATAACTCTGAAACATGTATCGGGTCTTACAAGCCACGCAAATCACCCTGAAACCCCAAAAATATGGGAAATAGCTCATCAAAATGGCCATTAATGCGAAAACGACGAGTTTTTGGTCACAACGCTCAAACCTGTATCGGGTCTTATAGTCTTTGTAACTCTCCCTGGAACGCCAACACTATGGGTAATAGCTCACGAAACAACAGTAAAAATAGGAAAACAACGAGTTTTTGGCCATATTTATCAACGATGTATCGGATCTTACGGGCCTTGCAAATCCACATAGAACCCCAAAATTGTGGGCAATAGCTCATGAAATCAGCCGTAAAACAAAAAAAATGAGTTTTTGGTCATAACTCCCAAACTTGTATCGGGTCTTACGGTCCTTGCAAAACATCTTAGAACACCAAAACTTTGGGCAATAGCTCATGAAAACGGCCATAAAACGCGAGAACGACGAGAGTGTGGTCCTAACTCTGAAACATGTATCAGGTCATACAAACCATGCAAATCGTCCTAAAACCCCAAATCTATGGGTAATATAGCTCATGAATCTGGCCATAAAACACGAAAACAACGAGTTTTTATCAGAACTCTCAAACATGTATCGAGTCTTACGGTCCTTGTAAATCTCCCTAGAATGCCAAAACTGTGGGCAATAGCTTATGAAAACGGCCGCAAAACACGAAAAAAACGAGTTTGTGGTCTTAACTCTCAAACATGTATCGTCTCCTAGGAGCCATAAAACGTGAAAAATACGAGTTTTTGCTCATAACTATCAAACATGTATCAGGACTTATGGGCCATGCTAATCCCCTAGAACTCCAAATCAGTGAGCAATAGCTCATCAGAACGAATCTAAAAGGAAAAAAACAACGAGAGTTTGGTCCTAACTCTCAAACATATATTTGGTTCTTATGGTTATTGTAAATCGCCCTAGAACTCCAAAACAATGGCAATTAGCTCATGAAAACGGCCATAAAACGCAAGAACGACGAGGTTTTGGCCATGTCTCTCAAACATGTATCGGGTCCTACAAGCCATGCAAATCACCCTGAAACCGCAAAACTATGGCTAATAGCTCAAGAAAATGGCTATAAAACGCGAAACCAATGAGAGTTTACTCATAGCTCTGAAACATGTATCGGGTCTTACAAGCCACGCAAATCACCATGAAACCCCAAAAATATGGGCAATAGCTCATCAAAATGGCCATTAATGCGAAAACGACGAGTTTTTGGTCATAACGCAAACCTCAGATCGGGTCTTATAGTCTTTGTAACTCTCCTAGAACGCCAACATTGTGGGTAATAGCTCATGAAAACAGCCGTAAAATAGGAAAACAACGAGTTTTTGGCCATATTTCTCAACCATGTATCGGGTCTTACGGGCCTTGCAAATCCACATAGAACCCGAAAATTGTGGGCAATAGCTCATGAAATCACCAGTAAAACAAAAAAAATGAGTTTTGGTCATAACTCCCAAACTTGTATCGGGTCTTACGCATTGCAAATCATCTTAGAACACCAAAACTTTGGGCAATAGCTCATGAAAACGCCATAAAACGCGAGAACGAGAGTGTGGTCCTAACTCTCAAACATGTATCAGGTCATACAAACCATGCAAATCGTCCTAAAACCCCAAATCTATGGGTAATATAGCTCATGAATCTGGCCATAAAACACGAAAACAACGAGTTTTTATCAGAACTGTCAAACATGTATCGAGTCTTACGTTCCTTGTAAATCTCCCTAGAATGCCAAAACTGTGGGCAATAGCTTATGAAAACGGCCGCAAAACACGAAAAAAACGAGTTTGTGGTCTTAACTCTCAAAAATGTATCGGCTCTTAGGAGCCATAAAATGTGAAAAATACGAGTTTTTGCTCATAACTATCACACATGTATCAGGACTTATGGGCCATGCTAATCCCCTAGAACTCCAAATCAGTGAGCAATAGCTCATCAGAACGAACCTCAAAGGAAAAAACGACGAGAGTTTGGTCCTAACTCTCAAACATATATTTGGTTATTATGGTTATTGTAAATCGCCCTAGAACACCAAAACAGTGGCAAATAGCTCATGAAAACGGCCATAGAACGCAAGAACGACGAGTTTTTGGCCATGTCTCTCAAACATGTATCGGGTCCTAGAAGCCATGCAAATCACCCTGAAACCGCAAAACTATAGCTAATAGCTCAAGAAAATGGCTATAAAACGCGAAACCAATGAGAGTTTACTCATAGCTCTGAAACATGTATCGGGTCTTACAAGCCACGCAAATCACCCTGAAACCCCAAAAATGTGGGCAATAGCTCATCAAAATGGCCATTAATGCGAAAACGACGAGTTTTTGGTCATAACGCTTAAACCTGTACCGGCTCTTACAGTCTTTGTAACTCTCCCTAGAACGCCAACACTGTGGGTAATAGCTCACGAAAACAGTCGTAAAACAGGAAAACAACGAGTTTTTGGCCATATTTCTCAACCTTGTATCGGGTCTTACGGGCCTTGCAAAGCCACATAGAACCCCAAAATTATGGGCAATAGCTCATGAAATCAGCCGTAAAACAAAAAAAAATGAGTTTTTGGTCATAACTCCCAAACTTGTATCGGGTCTTACGGGCCTTGCAAATCATCTTAGAACACCAAAACTTTGGGCAATAGCTCATGAAAACGGCCATAAAACGCGAGAACGACGAGAGTGTGGTCCTAACTCTCAAACATGTATCAGGTCATACAAACCATGCAAATCGTCCTAAAACCCTAAATCTATGGGTAATATAGCTCATGAATCTGGCCATAAAACACGAAAACAATGAGTTTTTATCAGAACTCTCAAACATGTATCGAGTCTTACGGTCCTTGTAAATCTCCCTAGAATGCCAAAACTGTGGGCAATAGCTTATGAAAACGGCCGCAAAACACGAAAAAAACGAGTTTGTGGTCTTAACTCTCAAACATGTATCGTCTCTTAGGAGCCATAAAACGTGAAAAATACGAGTTTTTGCTCATATTTATCAAACATGTATCAGGACTTATGGGCCATGCTAATCCCCTAGAACTCCAAATCAGTGAGCAATAGCTCATAAGAACGAATCTAAAAGGAAAAAGCAGCGAGTTTGGTCCTAACTCTCAAACATATATTTGGTTCTTATGGTTATTGTAAATCGCCCTAGAACTCCAAAACAGTGGCAATTAGCTCATGAAAACGGCCATAAAACACAAGAACGACGAGTTTTTGGCCATGTCTCTCAAACATGTATCGGGTCCTACAAGCCATGCAAATCACCACGAAACCGCAAAACTATGGCTAATAGCTCAGGAAAATGGCTATAAAAGCTTGAAACCAATGAGAGTTTACTCATAGCTCTGAAACATGTATCGGGTCTTACAACGCATAAATCACCATGAAACCCCAAAAATATGGGCAATAGCTCATCAAAATGGCCATTAATGCGAAAACGACGAGTTTTTGGTCATAACGCTCAAACCTGTATCGGGTCTTATAGTCTTTGTAACTCTCCCTAGAACGCCAACATTGTGGGTAATAGCTCATGAAAACAGCCGTAAAATAGGAAAACAATGAGTTTTTGGCCATATTTCTCAACCATGTATCGGGTCTTACGGGCCTTGCAAATCCACATAGAACCCCAAAATTGTGGGCAATAGCTCATGAAATCAGCCGTAAAACAAAAAAATGAGTTTTTGGTCATAACTCCCAAACTTGTATCGGGTCTTACGGGCCTTGCAAATCATCTTAGAACACCAAAACTTTGGGCAATAGCTCATGAAAACGGCCATAAAGCGAGAACAGCGAGTGTGGTCCTAACTCTCAAACATGTATCAGTCATACAAACCATGCAAATAGTCCTAAAACCCCAAATCTATGGGTAATATAGCTCATGAATCTGGCCATAAAACACGAAAACAATGAGTTTTATCAAAACTATCAAACATGTATCGAGTCTTACGGTCCTTGTAAATCTCCTAGAATGCCAAAAGCGTAGGCGGTAGCTTATGAAAAGCGCAAAACACGAAAAAAGCGAGTTTGTGGTCTTAACTCTCAAAATGTATCGGCTCTTAGGAGCCATAAAATGAAAAATACGAGTTTTGCTCATAACTATCAAACATGTATCAGGACTTATGGGCCATGCTAATCCCCTAGAACTCCAAATCAGTGAGCAATAGCTCATCGAGCGAACCTCAAAGGAAAAAAGCAGCGAGTTTGGTCCTAACTCTCAAACATATATTTGGTTCTTATGGTTATTGTAAATCGCCCTAGAACACCAAAACAGTGGCAAATAGCTCATGAAAAGCGGCCATAAAACGCAAGAACGAGTTTTTGGCCATGTCTCTCAAACATGTATCGGGTCCTAGAAGCCATGCAAATCACCGAAAACCGCAAAACTATGGCTAATAGCTCAAGAAAATGGCTATAAAGCTTGAAACCAATGAGAGTTTACTCATAGCTCGAAACATGTATCGGGTCTTACAAGCCACGCAAATCACCGAAACCCCAAAAATGTGGGCAATAGCTCATCAAAATGGCCATTAATGCGAAAACGAGTTTTTGGTCATAACGCTTAAAGCTGTACCGGGTCTTACAGTCTTTGTAACTCTCCCTAGAACGCCAACACTGTGGGTAATAGCTCACGAAAACAGTCGTAAAACAGGAAAACAACGAGTTTTTGGCCATATTTCTCAACCTTGTATCGGGTCTTACGGGCCTTGCAAAGCCACATAGAACCCCAAAATTATGGGCAATAGCTCATGAAATCAGCCGTAAAACAAAAAAAAATGAGTTTTTGGTCATAACTCCCAAACTTGTATCGGGTCTTACGGGCCTTGCAAATCATCTTAGAACACCAAAACTTTGGGCAATAGCTCATGAAAACGGCCATAAAACGCGAGAGCACGAGAGTGTGGTCCTAACTCTCAAACAGGTATCAGGTCATACAAACCATGCAAATCGTCCTAAAACCCTAAATCTATGGGTAATATAGCTCATGAATCTGGCCATAAAACACGAAAACAATGAGTTTTTATCGAACTCTCAAACATGTATCGAGTCTTACGGTCCTTGTAAATCTCCTAGAATGCCAAAACTGTGGGCAATTTCTCATGAAAATGACCATAAAACACGAAAAAAACGAGTTTGTGGTCTTAACTCTCAAACATGTATCGTCTCTTAGGAGCCATAAAACGTGAAAAATACGAGTTTTTGCTCATAACTATCAAACATGTATCAGGACTTATGGGCCATGCTAATCCCCTAGAACTCCAAATCAGTGAGCAATAGCTCATCAGAACGAATCTAAAAGGAAAAAAACAACGAGAGTTTGGTCCTAACTCTCAAACATATATTTGGTTCTTATGGTTATTGTAAATCGCCCTAGAACTCCAAAACAGTGGCAATTAGCTCATGAAAACGGCCCTAAAACGCAAGAACGACGAGTTTTTGGCCATGTCTCTCAAACATGTATCGGGTCCTACAAGCCATGCAAATCACCCTGAAACCGCAAAACTATGGCTAATAGCTCAAGAAAATGGCTATAAAACGCGAAACCAATGAGAGTTTACTCATAGCTCTGAAACATGTATCGGGTCTTACAAGCCACATAAATCACCTGAAACCCCAAAATATGGGCAATAGCTCATCAAAATGGCCATTAATGCAAAGCAGCGAGTTTTTGGTCATAACGCTCAAACCTGTATCGGGTCTTATAGTCTTTGTAACTCTCCCTCGAACGCCAACATTGTGGGTAATAGCTCATGAAAACAGCCGTAAAATAGGAAAACAATGAGTTTTTGGCCATATTTCTCAACCATGTATCGGGTCTTACGGGCCTTGCAAATCCACATAGAACCCCAAAATTGTGGGCAATAGCTCATGAAATCAGCCGTAAAACAAAAAATGAGTTTTTGGTCATAACTCCCAAACTTGTATCGGGTCTTACGGGCCTTGCAAATCATCTTAGAACACCAAAACTTTGGGCAATAGCTCATGAAAAGCGGCCATAAAACGCGAGAAACGACGAGTGTGGTCCTAACTCTCAAACATGTATCAGGTCATACAAACCATGCAAATAGTCCTAAAACCCCAAATCTATGGGTAATATAGCTCATGAATCTGGCCATAAAACACGAAAACAATGAGTTTTTATCAAAACTATCAAACATGTATCGAGTCTTACGGTCCTTGTAAATCTCCCTAGAATGCCAAAAGCGTGGGCGGTAGCTTATGAAAAGCGGCCAAAAACACGAAAAAAAAGCGAGTTTGTGGTCTTAACTCTCAAAATGTATCGGCTCTTAGGAGCCATAAAATGTGAAAATACGAGTTTTTGCTCATAACTATCAAACATGTATCAGGACTTATGGGCCATGCTAATCCCCTAGAACTCCAAATCAGTGAGCAATAGCTCATCAGAACGAACCTCAAAGGAAAAAACGACGAGAGTTTGGTCCTAACTCTCAAACATATATTTGGTTCTTATGGTTATTGTAAATCGCCGTAGAACACCAAAACAGTGGCAAATAGCTCATGAAAACGGCCATAAAACGCAAGAACGACGAGTTTTTGGCCATGTCTCTCAAACATGTATCGGGTCCTAGAAGCCATGCAAATCACCCTGAACCCGCAAAACTATGGCTAATAGCTCAAGAAAATGGCTATAAAACGCGTAACCAATGAGAGTTTACTCATAGCTCTGAAACATGTATCGGGTCTTACAAGCCACGCAAATCACCCTGAAACCCCAAAAATGTGGGCAATAGCTCATCAAAATGGCCATTAATGCGAAAACGACGAGTTTTTGGTCATAACGCTTAAAGCTGTACCGGGTCTTACAGTCTTTGTAACTCTCCCTAGAACGCCAGCACTGTGGGTAATAGCTCACGAAAACAGTCGTAAAACAGGAAAACAACGAGTTTTTGGCCATATTTCTCAACCTTGTATCGGGTCTTACGGGCCTTGCAAAGCCACATAGAACCCCAAAATTATGGGCAATAGCTCATGAAATCAGCCGTAAAACAAAAAAAAATGAGTTTTTGGTCATAACTCCCAAACTTGTATCGGGTCTTACGGGCCTTGCAAATCATCTTAGAACACCAAAACTTTGGGCAATAGCTCATGAAAACGGCCATAAAACGCGAGAACGACGAGAGTGTGGTCCTAACTCTCAAACATGTATCAGGTCATACAAACCATGCAAATCGTCCTAAAACCCTAAATCTATGGGTAATATAGCTCATGAATCTGGCCATAAAACACGAAAACAAGGAGTTTTTATCAGAACTCTCAAACATGTATCGAGTCTTACGGTCCTTGTAAATCTCCCTAGAATGCCAAAACTGTGGGCAATAGCTTAAAAACGGCCGCAAAACACGAAAAAACGAGTTTGTGGTCTTAACTCTCAAACATGTATCGTCTCTTAGGAGCCATAAAAGCGTGAAAAATACGAGTTTTGCTCATATTTATCAAACATGTATCAGGACTTATGGGCCATGCTAATCCCCTAGAACTCCAAATCAGTGAGCAATAGCTCATAAGAGCGAATCTAAAAGGAAAAACGCAGCGAGAGTTTGGTCCTAACTCTCAAACATATATTTGGTTCTTATGGTTATTGTAAATCGCCTAGAACTCCAAAACAGTGGCAATTAGCTCATGAAAAGCGGCCATAAAAACGACGAAGTTTTGGCCATGTCTCTCAAACATGTATCGGGTCCTACAAGCCATGCAAATCACCTGAAACCGCAAAACTATGGCTAATAGCTCAAGAAAATGGCTATAAAACTTGAAACCAATGAGAGTTTACTCATAGCTCTGAAACATGTATCGGGTCTTACAAGCCACGCAAATCACCTGAAACCCCAAAAATATGGGCAATAGCTCATCAAAATGGCCATTAATGCAGCAACGAGTTTTGGTCATAACGCTCAAACATGACGGTCTTATAGTCTTTGTAACTCTCCTAGAACGCCAACATTGTGGGTAATAGCTCATGAAAACAGCGTAAAATAAATAGGAAAACAATGAGTTTTGGCCATATTTCTCAACCATGTATCGGGTCTTACGGCCTTGCAAATCCACATAGAACCCCAAAATTGTGGGCAATAGCTCATGAAATCAGTAGTAAAACAAAAAAATGAGTTTTTGGTCATAACTCCCAAACTTGTATCGGGTCTTACAGCCTTGCAAATCATCTTAGAACACCAAAACTTTGGGCAATAGCTCATGAAAACGGCCATAAAGCGCGAGAACGACGAGTGTGGTCCTAACTCTCAAACATGTATCAGTCATACAAACCATGCAAATAGTCCTAAAACCCCAAATCTATGGGTAATTTAGCTCATGAATCGGCCATAAACACGAAAACAATGAGTTTTTATCAAAACTATCAAACATGTATCGAGTCTTACGGTCCTTGTAAATCTCCTAGAATGCCAAAACTGTGGGCAATAGCTTATGAAAAGCGGCCAAAAACACGAAAAAACGAGTTTGTGGTCTTAACTCTCAAAAATGTATCGGCTCTTAGGAGCCATAAAATGTGAAAAATCGAGTTTTTGCTCATAACTATCAAACATGTATCAGGACTTATGGGCCATGCTAATCCCTAGAACTCCAAATCGTGAGCAATAGCTCATCGTAAGCGAACCTCAAAGGAAAAAAAGCGGCGAGTTTGGTCCTAACTCTCAAACATATATTTGGTTCTTATGGTTATTGTAAATCGCCCTAGAACACCAAAACAGTGGCAAATAGCTCATGAAAACGGCCATAAAACGCAAGAACGACGAGTTTTTGGCCATGTCTCTCAAACATGTATCGGGTCCTACAAGCCATGCAAATCACCCTGAAACCGCAAAACTATGGCTAATAGCTCAAGAAAATGGCTATAAAACGCGAAACCAATGAGAGTTTACTCATAGCTCTGAAACATGTATCGGGTCTTACAAGCCATAAATCACCTGAAACCCCAAAAATGTGGGCAATAGCTCATCAAAATGGCCATTAATGCGAAGCGACGAGTTTTGGTCATAACGCTTAAAACTGTCGGCTCTTATAGTCTTTGTAACTCTCCCTAGAACGCCAACACTGTGGGTAATAGCTCACGAAAACAGTAAAACAGGAAAACAACGAGTTTTTGGCCATATTTCTCAACCTTGTATCGGGTCTTCAGGCCTTGCAAAGCCACATAGAACCCCAAAATTATGGGCAATAGCTCATGAAATCACCAGTAAAACAAAAAAAAATGAGTTTTTGGTCATAACTCCCAAACTTGTATCGGGTCTTACAGGGCCTTGCAAATCATCTTAGAACACCAAAACTTTGGGCAATAGCTCATGAAAACGGCCATAAAACGCGAGAACGGCTTAGAGTGTGGTCCTAACTCTCAAACATGTATCAGTCATACAAACCATGCAAATCGTCCTAAAACCCTAAATCTATGGGTAATATAGCTCATGAATCGGCCATAAAACACGAAAACAATGAGTTTTTATCGAACTCTCAAACATGTATCGAGTCTTACGGTCCTTGTAAATCTCCTAGAATGCCAAAAGCGTGGCAATAGCTTATGAAAGCGGCAAAAACACGAAAAAAGCAGTTTGTGGTCTTAACTCTCAAACATGTATGTCTCTTAGGAGCCATAAAACGTGAAAAAATCGAGTTTTTGCTCATATTTATCAAACATGTATCGGGACTTATGGGCCATGCTAATCCCCTAGAACTCCAAATCAGTGAGCAATAGCTCATAAGCGAATCTAAAAGGAAAAAGCACGAGAGTTTGGTCCTAACTCTCAAACATATATTTGGTTCTTATGGTTATTGTAAATCGACCTAGAACTCCAAAACAGTGGCAATTAGCTCATGAAAACGGCCATAAAGCATAAGAAACGAAGTTTTTGGCCATGTCTCTCAAACATGTATCGGGTCCTACAAGCCATGCAAATCACCCGAAACCGCAAAACTATGGCTAATAGCTCAAGAAAATGGCTATAAAGCCTTGAAACCAATGAGAGTTTACTCATAGCTCAAACATGTATCGGGTCTTACAAGCCATAAATCACCATGAAACCCCAAAAATATGGGCAATAGCTCATCAAAATGGCCATTAATGCAAACGACGAGTTTTGGTCATAGCAACAAACCTGTCGGGTCTTATAGTCTTTGTAACTCTCCCTAGAACGCCAACATTGTGGGTAATAGCTCATGAAAACAGCCAGTAAAATAGGAAAACAATGAGTTTTTGGCCATATTTCTCAACCATGTATCGGGTCTTACAGCCTTGCAAATCCACATAGAACCCCAAAATTGTGGGCAATAGCTCATGAAATCACCAGTAAAACAAAAAAATGAGTTTTGGTCATAACTCCCAAACTTGTATCGGGTCTTACAGGCCTTGCAAATCATCTTAGAACACCAAAACTTTGGGCAATAGCTCATGAAAACGGCCATAAAAGCGAGACGGCGAGAGTGTGGTCCTAACTCTCAAACATGTATCAGGTCATACAAACCATGCAAATAGTCCTAAAACCCCAAATCTATGGGTAATATAGCTCATGAATCTGGCCATAAAACACGAAAACAATGAGTTTTTATCAAAACTATCAAACATGTATCGAGTCTTACGGTCCTTGTAAATCTCCTAGAATGCCAAAGCGTAGGCAATAGCTTATAAGCGGCGCAAAACACGAAAAAAACGAGTTTGTGGTCTTAACTCTCAAAAATGTATCGGCTCTTAGGAGCCATAAAATGTGAAAAATACGAGTTTTTGCTCATAACTATCAAACATGTATCAGGACTTATGGGCCATGCTAATCCCCTAGAACTCCAAATCAGTGAGCAATAGCTCATCAGAACGAACCTCAAAGGAAAAAACGACGAGAGTTTGGTCCTAACTCTCAAACATATATTTGGTTCTTATGGTTATTGTAAATCGCCTAGAACACCAAAAGCAGTGGCAAATAGCTCATGAAACGGCCATAAAACGCAAAACGACGAGTTTTGGCCATGTCTCTCAAACATGTATCGGGTCCTACAAGCCATGCAAATCACCACAAACCGCAAAACTATGGCTAATAGCTCAAGAAAATGGCTATAAAGCGAAACCAATGAGAGTTTACTCATAGCTCTGAAACATGTATCGGGTCTTACAAGCCACGCCAATCACCTGAAACCCCAAAAATATGGGCAATAGCTCATCAAAATGGCCATTAATGCGAAACAGCGAGTTTTTGGTCATAACGCAAACCTGTATCGGCTCTTAGTCTTTGTAACTCTCCTAGAACGCCAACATTGTGGGTAATAGCTCACGAAAACAGTCGTAAAACAGGAAAACAATGAGTTTTTGGCCATATTTCTCAACCTTGTATCGGGTCTTACGGCCTTGCAAAGCCACATAGAACCCCAAAATTATGGGCAATAGCTCATGAAATCACCAGTAAAACAAAAAAAATGAGTTTTTGGTCATAACTCCCAAACTTGTATCGGGTCTTACAGGCCTTGCAAATCATCTTAGAACACCAAAACTTTGGGCAATAGCTCATGAAAACGGCCATAAAAGCGAGAACGGCGAGTGTGGTCCTAACTCTCAAACATGTATCAGGTCATACAAACCATGCAAATCGTCCTAAAACCCCAAATCTATGGGTAATATAGCTCATGAATCGCCATAAAACACGAAAACAACGAGTTTTATCAGAACTCTCAAACATGTATCGAGTCTTACGGTCCTTGTAAATCTCCTAGAATGCCAAAACTGTGGGCAATAGCTTATGAAAGCGGCCGCAAAACACGAAAAAACGAGTTTGTGGTCTTAACTCTCAAACATGTATCGTCTCTTAGGAGCCATAAAGCGTGAAAAATCGAGTTTTGCTCATAACTATCAAACATGTATCAGGACTTATGGGCCATGCTAATCCCTAGAACTCCAAATCGGTGAGCAATAGCTCATAAGAACGAATCTAAAAGGAAAAAAGCAGCGAGTTTGGTCCTAACTCTCAAACATATATTTGGTTCTTATGGTTATTGTAAATCGCCTAGAACTCAAAAGCAGTGGCAATTAGCTCATGAAAAGCGCCATAAAACACAAGAACGAGTTTTGGCCATGTCTCTCAAACATGTATCGGGTCCTACAAGCCATGCAAATCACCACGAAACCGCAAAACTATGGCTAATAGCTCAAGAAAATGGCTATAAAAGCGAAACCAATGAGAGTTTACTCATAGCTCTGAAACATGTATCGGGTCTTACAAGCCATAAATCACCACAAACCCCAAAAATATGGGCAATAGCTCATCAAAATGGCCATTAATGCAGCAGCGAGTTTTTGGTCATAGCAACAAACACATCGGGTCTTACAGTCTTTGTAACTCTCCCTAGAACGCCAACACTGTGGGTAATAGCTCACGAAAACAGCCGTAAAATAGGAAAACAATGAGTTTTTGGCCATATTTCTCAACCATGTATCGGGTCTTACGGGCCTTGCAAATCCACATAGAACCCCAAAATTGTGGGAAATAGCTCATGAAATCAGCCGTAAAACAAAAAAATGAGTTTTTGGTCATAACTCTCAAACTTGTATCGGTCTTACGGGCCTTGCAAATCATCTTAGAACACCAAAACTTTGGGCAATAGCTCATGAAAACGGCCATAAAACGCGAGAACGACGAGAGTGTGGTCCTAACTCTCAAACATGTATCAGGTCATACAAACCATGCAAATCGTCCTAAAACCCCAAATCTATGGGTAATATAGCTCATGAATCTGGCCATAAAACACAAAAACAATGAGTTTTTATCAGAACTATCAAACATGTATCGAGTCTTACGGTCCTTGTAAATCTCCCTAGAATGCCAAAACTGTGGGCAGTAGCTTATGAAAACGGCCGCAAAACACGAAAAAAACGAGTTTGTGGTCTTAACTCTCAAAAAAGTATCGGCTCTTAGGAGCCATAAAATGTGAAAAATACGAGTTTTTGCTCATAACTATCAAACATGTATCAGGACTTATGGGCCATGCTAATCCCCTAGAACTCCAAATCGGTGAGCAATAGCTCATCGAGCGAACCTCAAAAGGAAAAAAGCGAGAGTTTGGTCCTAACTCTCAAACATATATTTGGTTCTTATGGTTATTGTAAATGCCCTAGAACTCAAAAGCAGTGGCAAATAGCTCATGAAAACGGCCATAAAAGCATAAAACAGAAGTTTTTGGCCATGTCTCTCAAACATGTATCGGGTCCTACAAGCCATGCAAATCACCTGAACCGCATAAAACTATGGCTAATAGCTCAAGAAAATGGCTATAAACGCGAAACCAATGAGAGTTTACTCATAACTCTGAAACATGTATCGGGTCTTACAAGCCACATAAATCACCTGAAACCCCAAAAATATGGGCAATAGCTCATCAAAATGGCCATTAATGCAGCGAGTTTTTGTCATAGCAACAAACCTATACGGGTCTTATAGTCTTTGTAACTCTCGCTAGAACGCCAACATTGTGGGTAATAGCTCACGAAAACAGTCGTAAAGCAGGAAAACAACGAGTTTTTGGCCATATTTCTCAACCATGTATCGGGTCTTACGGGCCTTAAAATCCACATAGAACCCCAAAATTGTGGGCAATAGCTCATGAAATCACCAGTAAAACAAAAAAAATGAGTTTTGGTCATAACTCCCAAACTTGTATCGGGTCTTACAGACCTTGCAAATCATCTTAGAACACCAAAACTTTGGGCAATAGCTCATGAAAACGGCCATAAAAGCGAGAACGACGAGTGTGGTCCTAACTCTCAAACATGTATCAGTCATACAAACCATGCAAATCGTCCTAAAACCCCAAATCTATGGGTAATATAGCTCATGAATCTGGCCATAAAACACAAAAACAACGAGTTTTTATCAGAACTCTCAAACATGTATCGAGTCTTACGGTCCTTGTAAATCTCCCTAGAATGCCAAAACTGTGGGCAATAGCTTAAGCGGCGCAAAACACGAAAAAAGCGAGTTTGTGGTCTTAACTCTCAAACATGTATCGTCTCTTAGGAGCCATAAAATGTGAAAAATACGAGTTTTGCTCATAACTATCAAACATGTATCAGGACTTATGGGCCATGCTAATCCCCTAGAACTCCAAATCAGTGAGCAATAGCTCATCAGAACGAATCAAAAGGAAAAACCGACGAGAGGTTGGTCCTAACTCTCAAACATATATTTGGTTCTTATGGTTATTGTAAATCGCCCTAGAACTCCAAAACAGTGGCAATTAGCTCATGAAAACGGCCATAAAAGCAAGACGACGAGTTTTTGGCCATGTCTCTCAAACATGTATCGGGTCCTACAAGCCATGCAAATCACCATGAAACCCAAAACTATGGCTAATAGCTCAAGAAAATGGCTATAAAGCGAAACCAATGAGAGTTTACTCATAGCTCTCAAACATGTATCTTCTCTTACAAGCCATAAATCACGAAACCCCAAAAATATGGGCAATAGCTCATCAAAATGGCCATTAATGCGAAAACAACGAGTTTTTTGTCATAACGCTTAAACCTATCGGTCTTATAGTCTTTGTAACTCTCCCTAGAACGCCAACACTATGGGTAATAGCTCATGAAACAGCCGTAAACAGGAAAACAATGAGTTTTTGGCCATATTTCTCAAACATGTATCGGGTCTTATGAGCCTTGAAAATCCACATAGAACCCCAAAATTGTGGGCAATAGCTCATGAAATCGCCGTAAAACAAAAAAAATGAGTTTTGGTCATAACTCCCAAACTTGTATCGGGTCTTACAGGCCTTGCAAATCATCTTAGAACACCAAAACTTTGGGCAATAGCTCATGAAACGGCCATAAAAGCGAGAACGACGAGTGTGGTCCTAACTCTCAAACATGTATCGGGTCATACAAACCATGCAAATCGCTCCTAAAACCCCAAATCTATGGGTAATATAGCTCATGAATCGCCATAAATCACGAAAACAACGAGTTTTTATCAGAACTCTCAAACATGTATCGAGTCTTACGGTCCTTGTAAATCTCCCTAGAATCCCAAATCCTTGGGAAATTGTTTACTAAAATGGCCCTAAAACACGAAATCAAGAGTTTGGTCTTAACTCTCAAACATGTATCGTCTTCAAAAAAAAAAGCCATGAAACCCCATAAGGTGTGGGCAATAGCTCATGAAAATAGCCATAAAACGTGAAAATCTGAGTTTTTGGTCATAACTATCAAACATGTATCGGGACTTATGGGCCATGCTAATCCCCTAGAACTCCAAATAGTGAGCAATAGCTCATGAGGCGAATCAAAGGAAAAAAAGCGAGAGTTTGGTCCTAACTCTCAAACATATATTTGGTTCTTATGGTTATTGTAAATCGCCCTAGAACTCCAAAACTGTGGGAAATAGCTCATGAAAACGGAGCAATAGCTAATGAAATAGCCATAAAAGCGTGAAAATGATGAGAGTTTGGTCCAACTCTCAAACATGTATCGGGTCTTAGAAGCCATGCAAATCACCCTAAAACCCCAAAACTATGGCTAATAGCTCATGAAAATGGCTATAAAAGCGAAACTAATGAGAGTTTAATTATAACTCTCAAACATGTATCGGTCTTACAAGCCACGGAAATCACCCTAAACCCCAAAAATATGTGGGCAATAGCTCATCAAAATGGCCATTAATATGAAAGTCGAGTTTTGGTCATAACTCAAACTGTATCGGGTCTTATAGTCATTGTAACTCTTCTAGAACGCCAACATTGTGGGTAATAGCTCATGAAAACAGCCGTAAAATAGGAAAACAACGAGTTTTTGGCCATATTTTTCAACCATGTATCGGGTCTTACAGGCCTTGCAAATCCACATAGAATCCCATTATGGGCAATACCTCATGAAATCAGCCATAAATAAAAAATGAGTTTTTGGTCAAACTCCCAAACTTGTATCGGGTCTTATGGGCCTTGCAAATCATCTTAGAACCCCAAAACTTTGGGCAATAGCTCATGAAAAGCGTCCATAACGCGAGAGATGAGAGTGTGGTCCTAACTCTCAAACATGTATCAGTCATACAAACCATGCAAATCGCCTAAAACCCCAAAACTATGGGTAATATAGCTCATGAATCTGGACATAAAACACGAAAACAACGAGTTTTATCGAACTCTCAAACATGTATCGGGTCTTACGGTCCTTGTAAATCTCCTAGAATGCCAAAACCGTGGGCAATAGCTTGAAAACGGCCGTAAAACACGAAAAAACGAGTTTGTGGTCTTAACTCTCAAACATGTATCGGCTCTTAGGAGCCATAAACGTGAAAAATACGAGTTTTTGCTCATAACTATCAAACATGTATCAGGACTTATGGGCCATGCTAATCCCCTAGAACTCCAAAATAGTGAGCAATAGCTCATTAGAACGAACCTCAAAGGAAAACGACGCAGAGTTTGGTCCTAACTCTCAAACATGTATTTGATTCTTATGGTTATTGTAAATCATCCTAGAACTCCAAAACTGTGGGCAATAGCTCATGAAAATGGCCATAAAACACAAAAATACGAGTCTTTGGTCCTAACTCTCGAACAAGATGCTTTCGAGCTTGAAGATCGCGCGGAACAACAACTGACTGTAGGCAATAGCTAATGGAAATGGCCATATAGCGTGAAAAGCAGCGAGAGTTTGGTCAAACTCTCAAACATGTATCGGGTCTTATAAGCCATGAAAATCACCATGAAACCAAAATTGTGGCCAATAGGTCAAGAAAATGGCCATAAAACGAAAACAAGGAGAATTTAGACATAACTCTCAAACATCTATTGTCTCTTACAAGCCATGCAAATCACCTAATACCCCAAAAATGTGGGCAATGGCTCATCAAAATGGGCATAAACACGAAAATCGAGTTTTTGCTCATAACTCTCAAACCTGTATCGGTTCTTACAGTCGTTCTAACTCTCCTTAGAACGCCAACACTATGGGTAATCGCTCATGTAAACAGCCGTAAAACAGGAAAACAACGAGTTTTTGGCCATACTTGGCAAACATGTGTTTGGTCTTACAAGCCTTGCAAATCCACCTAGAACCTCAAAATTTTGATTAAGAGCTCATGAAATCAGCATAAAACAAAAAAACGAGTTTTTGGTCGTAACTCTCAAACTTGTATCGGGTCTTACGGGCCTTGCAAATCCTCGTAGAACCCCAAAACTATGGGCAATAGATCATAAAAACGGCCGTAAAACGCGAGAACGACGAGAGTGTGGTCCTAACTCGCAAACATGTATCGGGTCATACAAGTCATGCAAATCGCCCTAAACCCCCAAAACTATGGGTAATATCTCATGAATCTGACCATAAGACACGAAAACGACGAGTTTTTAGAACTCTCAAACATGTAACAGGTCTTACGGTCCATGTAAATCTCCTAGAATGCCAAGCGATGGGCAATAGCTTATAAAACGGCAGAAACACGAAAACAACGAGTTTGTGGTCATAACTCTCAAACATGTATCGACTCTTACGGACCTTGCAAATCCCACTGAATGGGCGAAATTGTTTATGAAAAAAAATGGCCCTAAAACGAAATCATGAGAGTTTGGTCCTAACTCTTAAAATCATGGTCTTCAATAGCTCATGAAAATAGCCATAAAACACGAAAACGTCAAGTTTTGTCATAACTATCAAACATGTATCGGATCTTATGGGCCATGCTAATCCCCTAGAACTCCAAATCAGTGGGCAATAGCTCATGAAAACATACATAAAAGCAAAAACGACGATTTTTGGCCATGTTTCGGCAATAGCTCATGAAAATGGTCATAAAACGCAAGTATTATGAGTTTGGTCCTAACTCTCAAACATGAATTGGGTCTTACGAGCCTTGAAGATCTCCTAGAACTCAAAACTATGGGCAATAGCTAATGGAAAAAGCCATACAACGTGAAACGACGAGCTTTGGCCAAACTCTCAAACATGTATCGGGTCTTACAAGCCATGCAAATCACCATGAAACCCAAAAATATGGCCAATAGCTCATGAAAATGGCTATAAAGCGTGAAACCAATGAGATTTTAGTCATAACTCTCAAACATGTATCGGGTCTTACATGCCATAAATCACCTGAAACCCCAAAAAATGGGAAATAGCTCATCAAAATGGCCATAATCGAAAACAACGAGGTTTTGGTCATAACTCAAACCTGTATTGGTCTTATAGTCATTATAACTCTCCCTAGAACGCCAACACTGTGGGTAATAGCTCATGAAACAGCCGTAAAACAGAAAACAATGAGTTTTGGCCATATTTCTCAACCATGTATCGGGTCTTACAAGCTTTGCAAATCCACCTATAACCCCAAAATTGTGGTGAATAGCTCATGAAATCAGTAAAACAAAAAAAGAGTTTTGGTCATAACTATGAAACTTGTATTGGGTATTATGGGCCTTGCAAATCATCGTAAAATGCCAAAACTATGGGCAATAGCTCATGAAAAGCATAAAAGCGAGAACGAAAGTGTGGTCCTAACTCTCAAACATGTCTCGGGTCTTACAAACCATGCAAAAATTCCTAAACCCCAAAACCATGGGCAATAGCTCACGAATCAGCCATAAAACAAAAAAACAAGTTTTTCGTCATTGCTCTCAAACTTGTGTGGGTCTTATGGGCCATGCAAATATCCCTAGAATGCGAAAACTTTGACAATAGTTCATGAAAGCGGCCGTAAAACGAAAGCGATGAGTGTGCTCCTAACTCTCAAACAGGTATCGGTCTTACCGCCATGCAAATTGCCCTAAAATCCCAAACTGTGGGCAATAGCTCATGAAAATGGCCATAAAAGGAAAAACGACGAGTTTTTATCCTAACTTTCAAACATGTATCGGGTCATACAAGCCATGCAAATCGCCCTAAAACCTCAAAACTATGGGTAATATAGCTCATGAATCTGGCCATCAACGCAAAAACGACGAGTTTTATCATAACTCTCAAACATGTATCGGGTCTTACGGTCCTTGTAAATCTCCCTAGAATGCCAAAACTATGGGCAATAGCTTATGAAAACGGCCTTAAAACGAAAACCAACGAATTTGTGGTCTTAACTCAAACATGTATCAGGTCTTACGGGCCACGCTAATCCCCTAGAACCCCAAAAATCTAGGCAATAGCTCATCGTAACACGAAGGCAAAAAACAAGAGTTTTGGTCCTAACTCTCAAACATGTATTGGTTCTTATGGTTATTGTAAATCGCCTAGAACTCTAAAACTGTGGGAAATAGCTCATGAAAACGGCCATAAAAGCATAAAACGACGAGGTTTTGGCCATGTTTCTCAAACATGTATCGGGTCTCATGGCCATGCAAATCTTCAAGAACCCCAAAGTTGTGGGCAATAGCTCATGAAAATGTCCATAAAACAAAAAAATTACGAGTCTTTGGTCCTAACTCTCAAACAAGAATCAGGCCTTACAGCCTTGAAGATCATACTGGAACACCAAAACTTTGGGCAATAGCTAATGAAAGCCATATAATGTAACGACGAGTTTGGTCCAAACTCTCAAACATGTATCGGGTCTTATAAGCCATGCAAATCACCATGAAACCCAAAGAAATGGCCAATATAGCTCATGAAAATGGCCATTAAACGTGAAAACAATGAGAGTTTAGTCATAACTCTTAAACATGTATCGTCTCTTACAAGCCATGCAAATCACCATGAAACCCTAAAATTGTGGGCAATAGCTCATCAAAATGGCCATAAACACGAAAACAACTAGTTTTGGTCATAACTCTAAACCTATATCGGTTCTTACAGTCGTTGTAACTTTCCCTGGAACGCCAACACTTTGGTAATATCTCATGAAAACAGTAAAACAGGAAAACAACGTGTTTTTGGCCATATTTCTCAACCATGTATCGGGTCTTACGGGCCTTGCAAATCCACCTAGAACCCCAAATTTGTGGTGAATAGCTCATAAAATCAGCCATAAAACAAAAAAAAATAGTTTTTGGTAATAACTCTCAAACTTGTATCGGGTCTTACAGGCCTTGCAAATCATCATAGAACCCCAAAACCATGGGCAATAGCTCATGAAAACGGCCGTAAACGCGAGAACAACGAGAGTGTGGTCCTAATGACGAGTTTTTATGAGAACTCTCAAACATGTAACGGGTCTTACGGTCCTTGTAAATGTCCCTAGAATGCCAAAAATGTGGGCAATCGGTCATGAAAACGGTCATAAAACATGAAAACAACGAGTTTTGGGTCATAACTTTCAAACATGTATCGGCTCTTACGGGCCTTGCAAATCCCCCCCTGAATCCCAAATCTGTGGGCAATTGTTTATGAAAATGGCCCTAAAATGCGAAATCAACGATAGTTTGGTCCTAACTCTTAAACATGTATCGGGTCTTTCAAGTCATGAAAATCGCCATGAAACCGTAAAATCGCCAAGTTACCATTAGGCATAAACTCAAAAACCAATGCCTTGAACTCTTGACCTTTGTCGTCAATGCGTGAGCAATAACTAATGATCTTCATGAGGCAGCGGTGTCGTACCTTCTCATGGCCTCACATTCAGCCTGGAAACTCTTGCAATACCTGGATTGATCAAGGTTAAACACCTTGACAGCCAATGTTCTTTTCTCTGGGGCCAAAATGCACTTAAAAGACCTCATCACCATAACTTCCTTTCCCAATTAAGTTAACTTGTGAAAATCCATCAGTTCCTCTCAGTAATACATGATAGGAGATTCTCTCGTAATGGTCATCAACAATTGAATATTGCACTATTGTCCTCTTGCTTTCTTCTTTGATCTTCTCGCGAAGTATCCGAACCAGAAGAGAATAACTGAAAGCGACAATAATGCACCATCTGCTGCGACAAGAGACTTTGGCATCTTTATTTTGTTCTTGCTTAAGGGCTTGCTTGTGGAGCAAGGAGTCAAGTGGAGTTGAGGTGCACCAGCACACAAATTGAGATTCCCAGCAACTGCTAAGGCTGTGTTTGGTTGAGATTTTATGGGCAGATTCTCACGTTCTTAAAGTTAAGATTCCTAAACGCTGCTGATTCCTAGCGTGTAAAACGAAAGCAGGTTGACCCCAAATTTCACGGTTCAACCTTTCCTCTGTCCTCAAACCCGAAACTCTCCTCCACACTCCACACGCTCTATATATATATATCTGTCTCCTTCATATCTTCCTCCTCGTCCCATGCACCTGCTGTTTCTTATTTCTTTTTCAGACTTTTGTTGATCGGTCTACATAACTATTGGTTCATGCAATGTGCAATTGATATGCATCATTATTTTGTACTAATTCCTCCAATCCATATTAGTTGACTTAGATTTATTTAGACACAAATATATCTAGTCAAATTTTAGTATTAGATATATCCGTATCTAGACAAATTTTAGTCAACTAATATGGGTCAGAGAGAGTATTAAATTTATGATGATGGTCAAGAAAATTACTTTCCAATATGTCCATTGCATTACAGACATTTCCGACCAAATTCAGGGTTGGCAGTTGTTCTAACCAAACAACTTTCAGCTTTTTTTTACAGTTGTTAGCTCACAGCAACTTTTCAGAGCAGATTCCTTACAGTTAATTTTTAAAATATACAGCTCAACCAAACACACATCAGCTCGACCAAGTGATGTTTCTAAAACACCTTCACTTGGAACCTGGCCTGGCCTTGCAAATTATTGAAGGATACATCGAATTCGTATAATGATGAGCAATTTTGTAGTACTACTTCCGGGATGGATCCTGACAAGTCGATACATTTCTTGCAGGTTTAATTTCCGATGCTATACCAAGGGCTACCGGAATATTACCTGATATAACTTATTCATGGTAAGGTTACTATTATTTGAAAATGATGCATAACAACTTCTGAGCGGGCCATGAAGGAGGAAGCCTCCCTAGCGACGACCGTAACACGTCTTCTTGTTTCACGGGTCAGCCCAGTTACGCCATTTTTCCGTTTTCTTGTTTTCTTTTTTATTATCTGTCCGCTTTACATTTGTTTTTTCCTCTTTTTTCATTTTCAATATGTTTTTTATTTTGCTTTTTTTGAAATCTGAATATTTCTAAATTTGATTTTTTTTAAATCTGAACGGTTTTTAAATCTGACATTTTCAAATAGTAACACCTTTTTAAATCTCAATATTTTTCAAAAAAATCTATTTTTTTAAAAATTTGCACATCTTTTAAATCAGAATGTTTTTTCAAGATTTTAACATTTTTAAAGTTTTAACATCTTCAAATCTGGTCGTTTCTTCAAACTTTGAAGAATTACCGAATCTAAATATTTTTGGAATCTGGACATCCTTCAAAATCCATTTTTCAATCAAAATTGAAAAACAAACGGAGAATACCGGACTGTTTTTTCTATCATTTTTTGAGAGAATACGACCTCTTTATTAATTGTTAATCAGAATGTTTACAGGAAATAACTTGCCTCTGGCCTAGTGCCCAGCCAAATATGGCGACTAGCCAAATATTGCTAGCGACCAGGCGCTGCCTGCTCTGGAGGTCGTGGACGGCGCATGGTGGCTCGGCGAGGCGGTGTGGCTGGCGAGGGGGGGCCTCGCTGCAACGACCGCTGCCGCAGGTGCGCCTCATGGGATCTATCTGGGGCCAGCTAGGCTAGGTCGGCCCTCGGCAGGGGCGCCGTGGTAAGCAGCGGTCAAGGCGTGGTGCTGGGATCCTGCTGGGCGGCGCTCTGGCGCTGCTGTGGTGGTTCCTGGTTTGGCTCTCTCCCTCTTTTGCCTGCTCGATCCGTCCTCCGGAAACCGGCCGGCGGTGTGGGGATCGCTGTGTCGGATCTAATAAAGGTGGTCTTTTTGATTTAATTTGCACGAAGATCCGCTTGATGTCTGTCCTCCTTGATCTGGTCTGGAGAGGCGGGTTCCGGAAGGCTCCGCCGGCGAACTCCCATGGGCGTATCATGCCTGGAGATTGCTGGATCAGAAGGTATTCGGTCGCGCGCACCTTGTTTTTCTGGCCGATTGGTTTCAGCGGGAGCGTTGCGAAGCTCTGTTGTTTGTTCCCACCAAGTGCCATGCTTTGAGCCAGGGTGATGTCAGATGCGAAGAATGTCAGGAAAGCGGAAATTTGAGGGTAGCGATGGTGATTTTTGTTCTTGTGGCGATGAAGATCTGGCTGCGTGATCTGGGACTCATTGCAGCGACCGTTGGTGCGGGAAGATAACATAGGGGAGTTCCCAGTCTTATCTTGCAGAGTGAAAATCCAAGGTCTGGCCTTAGCTGGTTGTGCCTGACAATGACCTTGTTGAAGGCATTGTTTTGTGAGTAAGGACTTTCTCCGGGGTGAAAACCTATGACCTTTGGTCGGACAACGGCGCTTGGGCACTATTTCCTTCTTGAAGATGTTGTTACTAGAGTGGGGATTACTGGTGTTGTTCTGATGTCACCGCTGCTTATTTCAGAATTAGTTCTCTCAGAGCGGACTTTTCTTTTTGTAATTTCTCTTTCTTTTTTCTGAGCTGTGTGCATCCGTAGAACCGCTAGGACATGCGTTATTGCAAAGGCTGGGTGTAACTGATATCCTTATGATATTAATATATACTTTTTTTTTAAAATATTGCTAAGCGAGTAGACTGTAAGCTTCCTCATTCGATCCGTGGCCCTCATGCCGGAAACGTAACACCACCTCGAAGCCTCGCTGAATCATTGATCTCCCCCAATACATGGCTAAAGATTTCCATGTTTTTAGCATGCATGCAGTCACTAGTGCACACGTACCCCTCTAACACCGGTTTTGGTCATAACTCCCAAACTTGTATCGGGTCTTACGGTCCTTGCAAAACATCTTAGAACACCAAAACTTTGGGCAATAGCTCATGAAAACGGCCATAAACGCGAGAACGACGAGAGTGTGGTCCTAACTCTGAAACATGTATCAGGTCATACAAACCATGCAAATCGTCCTAAAACCCCAAATCTATGGGTAATATAGCTCATGAATCTGGCCATAAAACACGAAAACAACGAGTTTTATCAACTCTCAAACATGTATCGAGTCTTACGGTCCTTGTAAATCTCCTAGAATGCCAAAACTGTGGCAATAGCTTATGAAAACGGCCAAAACACGAAAAAAAAGCAGTTTGTGGTCTTAACTCTCAAACATGTATCGTCTCCTAGGAGCCATAAAGCGTGAAAATACGAGTTTTGCTCATAACTATCAAACATGTATCAGGACTTATGGGCCATGCTAATCCCTAGAACTCCAAATCAGTGAGCAATAGCTCATCGAGCGAATCTAAAAGGAAAAAAAACAACGAGTTTGGTCCTAACTCTCAAACATATATTTGGTTCTTATGGTTATTGTAAATCGCCCTAGAACTCCAAAACAGTGGCAATTAGCTCATGAAACGGCCCTAAAAGCAAGAACGACGAGTTTTTGGCCATGTCTCTCAAACATGTATCGGGTCCTACAAGCCATGCAAATCACCTGAAACCGCAAAACTATGGCTAATAGCTCAAGAAAATGGCTATAAACGCGAAACCAATGAGAGTTTACTCATAGCTCTGAAACATGTATCGGGTCTTACAAGCCATAAATCACCTGAAACCCCAAAAATATGGGCAATAGCTCATCAAAATGGCCATTAATGCGAAAAGCGAGTTTTTGGTCATAACGCTCAAACTGTATCGGGTCTTATAGTCTTTGTAGCTCTCCTAGAACGCCAACACTGGGTAATAGCTCATGAAAACAGCCGTAAAATAGGAAAACAATGAGTTTTGGCCATATTTCTCAACCATGTATCGGGTCTTACAGGGCCTTGCAAATCCACATAGAATCCCAAAATTGTGGGCAATAGCTCATGAAATCAGCAGTAAAACAAAAAAAATGAGTTTTTGGTCATAACTCCCAAACTTGTATCGGGTCTTACGCCTTGCAAATCATCTTAGAACACCAAAACTTTGGGCAATAGCTCATGAAAACGGCCATAAAAGCGAGAACGACGAGAGTGTGGTCCTAACTCTCAAACATGTATCGGTCATACAAACCATGCAAATCGTCCTAAAACCCCAAATCTATGGGTAATATAGCTCATGAATGGCCATAAAACACGAAAACAACGAGTTTTTATCAGAATCATCAAACATGTATCGAGTCTTACGGTCCTTGTAAATATCCTAGAATGCCAAAACGTGGGCAATAGCTCATGAAAGCCGCAAAACACGAAAAAAAGCAGTTTATGGTCTTAACTCTCAAACATGTATCGGCTCTTAGGAGCCATAAAATGAAAAATACGAGTTTTGCTCATAACTATCAAACATGTATCAGGACTTATGGGCCATGCTAATCCCCTAGAACTCCAAATCAGTGAGCAATAGCTTATCGAGCGAACCTCAAAGGAAAAAGCAGCGAGTTTGGTCCTAACTCTCAAACATATATTTGGTTCTTATGGTTATTGTAAATCGCCCTAGAACACCAAAACAGTGGCAAATAGCTCAAGGAAACGGCCATAAAAGCATAAAACGACGAGTTTTTGGCCATGTCTCTCAAACATGTATCGGGTCCTACAAGCCATGCAAATCACCACAAACATAAAACTATGGCTAATAGCTCAAGAAAATGGCTATAAAACGCGAAACCAATGAGAGTTTACTCATAGCTCTGAAACATGTATCGGGTCTTACAAGCCACGCAAATCACCATGAAACCCCAAAAATATGGGCAATAGCTCATCAAAATGGCCATTAATGCGAAAACGACGAGTTTTTGGTCATAACGCTCAAACCTGTACCGGGTCTTATAGTCTTTGTAACTCTCCCTAGAACGCCAACACTGTGGGTAATAGCTCACGAAAACAGCCGTAAAACAGGAAAACAACGAGTTTTTGGCCATATTTCTCAACCTTGTATCGGGTCTTACGGGCCTTGCAAAGCCACATAGAACCCCAAAATTGTGGGCAATAGCTCATGAAATCAGCCGTAAAACAAAAAAAAATGAGTTTTTGGTCATAACTCCCAAACTTGTATCGGGTCTTACGGGCCTTGCAAATCATCTTAGAACACCAAAACTTTGGGCAATAGCTCATGAAAACGGCCATAAAACGCGAGAACGACGAGAGTGTGCTCCTAACTCTCAAACATGTATCAGGTCATACAAACCATGCAAATCGCCCTAAAACCCCAAATCTATGGGTAATATAGCTCATGAATCTGGCCATAAATCACGAAAACAACGAGTTTTTATCAGAACTGTCAAACATGTATCGAGTCTTACGGTCCTTGTAAATCTCCCTAGAATGCCAAAACTGTGGGCAATAGCTTATAAAACGGCCGCAAAACACGAAAACAACGAGTTTGTGGTCTTAACTCTCAAACATGTATCGGCTCTTAGGACCAATAAAACGTGAAAAATACGAGTTTTTGCTCATAACTATCAAACATGTATCAGGACTTATGGGCCATGCTAATCCCCTAGAACTCCAAATCAGTGAGCAATAGCTCATCAGAACGAATCAAAAGGAAAAAAGCAGCGAGTTTGGTCCTAACTCTCAAACATATATTTGGTTCTTATGGTTATTGTAAATCGCCCTAGAACTCAAAAAGCAGTGGCAATTAGCTCATGAAAAGCCCTAAAACGCATAAAACAGCGAGTTTTTGGCCATGTCTCTCAAACATGTATCGGGTCCTACAAGCCATGCAAATCACCACGAAACCGCAAAACTATGGCTAATAGCTCAAGAAAATGGCTATAAAACGCGAAACCAATGAGAGTTTACTCATAACTCTGAAACATGTATCGGGTCTTACAAGCCACGCAAATCACCCTGAAACCCCAAAAATATGGGCAATAGCTCATCAAAATGGCCATTAATGCGAAAACGACGAGTTTTTGGTCATAACGCTCAAACCTGTATCGGGTCTTATAGTCTTTGTAACTCTCCCTAGAACGCCAACACAGTGTGTAATAGCTCACGAAAACAGCCATAAAACAGGAAAACAATGAGTTTTTGGCCATATTTCTCAACCATGTATCGGGTCTTACGGGCCTTGCAAATCCACATAGAATCCCAAAATTGTGGGCAATAGCTCATGAAATCAGCCGTAAAACAAAAAAAAATGAGTTTTTGGTCATAACTCCCAAACTTGTATCGGGTCTTACGGGCCTTGCAAATCATCTTAGAACACCAAAACTTTGGGCAATAGCTCATGAAAACGGCCATAAAGCGAGCGAGAACGAGAGTGTGGTCCTAACTCTCAAACATGTATCAGTCATACAAACCATGCAAATCGTCCTAAAACCCCAAATCTATGGGTAATATAGCTCATGAATCGGCCATAAAACACGAAAACAACGAGTTTTATCGAGCATCAAACATGTATCGAGTCTTACGGTCCTTGTAAATATCCCTAGAATGCCAAAACTGTGGGCAATAGCTCATGAAAACGGCCGCAAAACACGAAAAAAACGAGTTTATGGTCTTAACTCTCAAACATGTATCGGCTCTTAGGAGCCATAAAATGTGAAAAATACGAGTTTTTGCTCATAACTATCAAACATGTATCAGGACTTATGGGCCATGCTAATCCCCTAGAACTCCAAATCAGTGAGCAATAGCTTATCAGAACGAACCTCAAAGGAAAAAACGACGAGAGTTTGGTCCTAACTCTCAAACATATATTTGGTTCTTATGGTTATTGTAAATCGCCCTAGAACACCAAAACAGTGGCAAATAGCTCAAGGAAACGGCCATAAAACGCAAGAACGACGAGTTTTTGGCCATGTCTCTCAAACATGTATCGGGTCCTACAAGCCATGCAAATCACCCTGAAACCGCAAAACTATGGCTAATAGCTCAAGAAAATGGCTATAAAACGCGAAACCAATGAGAGTTTACTCATAGCTCTGAAACATGTATCGGGTCTTACAAGCCACGCAAATCACCATGAAACCCCAAAAATATGGGCAATAGCTCATCAAAATGGCCATTAATGCGAAAACGACGAGTTTTTGGTCATAACGCTCAAACCTGTACCGGGTCTTATAGTCTTTGTAACTCTCCCTAGAACGCCAACACTGTGGGTAATAGCTCACGAAAACAGCCGTAAAACAGGAAAACAACGAGTTTTTGGCCATATTTCTCAACCTTGTATCGGGTCTTACGGGCCTTGCAAAGCCACATAGAACCCCAAAATTGTGGGCAATAGCTCATGAAATCAGCCGTAAAACAAAAAAAAATGAGTTTTTGGTCATAACTCCCAAACTTGTATCGGGTCTTACGGGCCTTGCAAATCATCTTAGAACACCAAAACTTTGGGCAATAGCTCATGAAAAGGCCATAAAACGCGAGAACGAGAGTGTGCTCCTAACTCTCAAACATGTATCAGTCATACAAACCATGCAAATCGCCCTAAAACCCCAAATCTATGGGTAATATAGCTCATGAATCTGGCCATAAATCACGAAAACAACGAGTTTTTATCGAATCATCAAACATGTATCGAGTCTTACGGTCCTTGTAAATCTCCTAGAATGCCAAAACTGGGCAATAGCTTATAAAGCGGCCAAAAACACGAAAACAACGAGTTTGTGGTCTTAACTCTCAAACATGTATCGGCTCTTAGGACCAATAAAGCGTGAAAAATACGAGTTTTGCTCATAACTATCAAACATGTATCGGACTTATGGGCCATGCTAATCCCCTAGAACTCCAAATCGGTGAGCAATAGCTCATCGAGCGAATCAAAAGGAAAAAGCGACGAGTTTGGTCCTAACTCTCAAACATATATTTGGTTCTTATGGTTATTGTAAATCGCCTAGAACTCAAAAACAGTGGCAATTAGCTCATGAAAACGGCCTAAAAGCATAAAACGACGAGTTTTGGCCATGTCTCTCAAACATGTATCGGGTCCTACAAGCCATGCAAATCACCACGAAACCGCAAAACTATGGCTAATAGCTCAAGAAAATGGCTATAAAGCTTGAAACCAATGAGAGTTTACTCATAACTCTGAAACATGTATCGGGTCTTACAAGCCATAAATCACCTGAAACCCCAAAATATGGGCAATAGCTCATCAAAATGGCCATTAATGCGAAAACGACGAGTTTTTGGTCATAACGCTCAAACCTGTATCGGGTCTTATAGTCTTTGTAACTCTCCCTAGAACGCCAACACAGTGGGTAATAGCTCACGAAAACAGCCATAAAACAGGAAAACAATGAGTTTTTGGCCATATTTCTCAACCATGTATCGGGTCTTACGGGCCTTGCAAATCCACATAGAATCCCAAAATTGTGGGCAATAGCTCATGAAATCAGCCGTAAAACAAAAAAAAATGAGTTTTTGGTCATAACTCCCAAACTTGTATCGGGTCTTACGGGCCTTGCAAATCATCTTAGAACACCAAAACTTTGGGCAATAGCTCATGAAAACGCCATAAAAGCGAGAACGAGAGTGTGGTCCTAACTCTCAAACATGTATCAGGTCATACAAACCATGCAAATCGTCCTAAAACCCCAAATCTATGGGTAATATAGCTCATGAATCTGGCCATAAAACACGAAAACAACGAGTTTTTATCAAGCATCAAACATGTATCGAGTCTTACGGTCCTTGTAAATATCCTAGAATGCCAAAACTGGGCAATAGCTCATGAAAACGGCCGCAAAACACAAAAAAACGAGTTTATGGTCTTAACTCTCAAACATGTATCGGCTCTTAGGAGCCATAAAATGTGAAAAATACTGAGTTTTGCTCATAACTATCAAACATGTATCGGGACTTATGGGCCATGCTAATCCCCTAGAACTCCAAATCGGTGAGCAATAGCTTATCGAGCGAACCTCAAAGGAAAAAAGCAGCGAGAGTTTGGTCCTAACTCTCAAACATATATTTGGTTCTTATGGTTATTGTAAATCGCCCTAGAACACCAAAACAGTGGCAAATAGCTCAAGGAAACGGCCATAAAACGCAAGAACGACGAGTTTTTGGCCATGTCTCTCAAACATGTATCGGGTCCTACAAGCCATGCAAATCACCCTGAAACCGCAAAACTATAGCTAATAGCTCAAGAAAATGGCTATAAAACGCGAAACCAATGAGAGTTTACTCATAGCTCTGAAACATGTATCGGGTCTTACAAGCCACGCAAATCACCATGAAACCCCAAAAATATGGGCAATAGCTCATCAAAATGGCCATTAATGCGAAAGCACGAGTTTTTGGTCATAACTCAAACACATCGGGTCTTATAGTCTTTGTAACTCTCCTAGAACGCCAACATTGTGGGTAATAGCTCATGAAAACAGCCGTAAAATAGGAAAACAATGAGTTTTGGCCATATTTCTCAACCATGTATCGGGTCTTACAGCCTTGCAAATCCACATAGAATCCCAAAATTGTGGGCAATAGCTCATGAAATCAGTAGTAAAACAAAAAAAAATGAGTTTTGGTCATAACTCCCAAACTTGTATCGGGTCTTACGGGCCTTGCAAATCATCTTAGAACACCAAAACTTTGGGCAATAGCTCATGAAAACATCCATAAAAGCGAGAACGGCGAGTGTGCTCCTAACTCTCAAACATGTATCAGTCATACAAACCATGCAAATCGCCCTAAAACCCCAAATCTATGGGTAATATAGCTCATGAATCGGCCATAAAACACGAAAACAACGAGTTTTATCGAATATCAAACATGTATCGAGTCTTACGGTCCTTGTAAATCTCCTTAGAATGCCAAAACTGGGCAATAGCTTATAAAACGGCCAAAACACGAAAACAACGAGTTTGTGGTCTTAACTCTCAAACATGTATCGGCTCTTAGGACCAATAAAGCGTGAAAAATACGAGTTTTGCTCATAACTATCAAACATGTATCGGGACTTATGGGCCATGCTAATCCCCTAGAACTCCAAAACAGTGAGCAATAGCTCATCGAGCGAATCTGAAAAGGAAAAAAGCGACGAGTTTGGTCCTAACTCTCAAACATATATTTGGTTCTTATGGTTATTGTAAATCGCCTAGAACTCAAAAGCAGTGGCAATTAGCTCATGAAAGCGGCCATAAAGCGCAAGAACGACGAGTTTTTGGCCATGTCTCTCAAACATGTATCGGGTCCTACAAGCCATGCAAATCACCCGAAACGCGCAAAACTATGGCTAATAGCTCAAGAAAATGGCTATAAAACGCGAAACCAATGAGAGTTTACTCATAGCTCTGAAACATGTATCGGGTCTTACAAGCCACGCAAATCACCATGAAACCCCAAAAATATGGGCAATAGCTCATCAAAATGGCCATTAATGCGAAAACGACGAGTTTTTGGTCATAACGCTCAAACCTGTATCGGGTCTTATAGTCTTTGTAACTCTCCCTAGAACGCCAACATTGTGGGTAATAGCTCATGAAAACAGCCGTAAAATAGGAAAACAATGAGTTTTTGGCCATATTTCTCAACCATGTATCGGGTCTTACGGGCCTTGCAAATCCACATAGAATCCCAAAATTGTGGGCAATAGCTCATGAAATCAGCCGTAAAACAAAAAAAAATGAGTTTTTGGTCATAACTCCCAAACTTGTATCGGGTCTTACGGGCCTTGCAAATCATCTTAGAACACCAAAACTTTGGGCAATAGCTCATGAAAACATCCATAAAACGCGAGAACGACGAGAGTGTGCTCCTAACTCTCAAACATGTATCAGGTCATACAAACCATGCAAATCGCCCTAAAACCCCAAATCTATGGGTAATATAGCTCATGAATCTGGCCATAAAACACGAAAACAACGAGTTTTTATCAGAACTGTCAAACATGTATCGAGTCTTACGGTCCTTGTAAATCTCCTTAGAATGCCAAAACTGTGGGCAATAGCTTATAAAACGGCCGCAAAACACGAAAACAACGAGTTTGTGGTCTTAACTCTCAAACATGTATCGGCTCTTAGGACCAATAAAACGTGAAAAATACGAGTTTTTGCTCATAACTATCAAACATGTATCAGGACTTATGGGCCATGCTAATCCCCTAGAACTCCAAAACAGTGAGCAATAGCTCATCAGAACGAATCTGAAAAGGAAAAAACGACGAGAGTTTGGTCCTAACTCTCAAACATATATTTGGTTCTTATGGTTATTGTAAATCGCCCTAGAACTCAAAAACAGTGGCAATTAGCTCATGAAAACGGCCATAAAACGCAAGAACGACGAGTTTTTGGCCATGTCTCTCAAACATGTATCGGGTCCTACAAGCCATGCAAATCACCCTGAAACCGCAAAACTATGGCTAATAGCTCAAGAAAATGGCTATAAAACGCGAAACCAATGAGAGTTTACTCATAACTCTGAAACATGTATCGGGTCTTACAAGCCACGCAAATCACCCTGAAACCCCAAAAATATGGGCAATAGCTCATCAAAATGGCCATTAATGCGAAAACGACGAGTTTTTGGTCATAACGCTCAAACCTGTATCGGGTCTTATAGTCTTTGTAACTCTCCCTAGAACGCCAACACAGTGGGTAATAGCTCACGAAAACAGCCATAAAACAGGAAAACAATGAGTTTTTGGCCATATTTCTCAACCATGTATCGGGTCTTACGGGCCTTGCAAATCCACATAGAACCCCAAAATTGTGGGCAATAGCTCATGAAATCAGCCGTAAAACAAAAAAAAATGAGTTTTTGGTCATAACTCCCAAACTTGTATCGGGTCTTACGGGCCTTGCAAATCATCTTAGAACACCAAAACTTTGGGCAATAGCTCATGAAAACGGCCATAAAACGCGAGAACGACGAGAGTGTGGTCCTAACTCTCAAACATGTATCAGGTCATACAAACCATGCAAATCGTCCTAAACTATGGGTAATATAGCTCATGAATCTGGCCATAAAACACGAAAACAACGAGTTTTTATCAGAACTCTCAAACATGTATCGAGTCTTACGGTCCTTGTAAATCTCCCTAGAATGCCAAAACTGTGGGCAATAGCTTGAAAGCGGCCACAAAACACGAAAAATCTGAGTTTGTGGTCTTAACTCTCAAACATGTATCGTCTCTTAGGAGCCATAAAGCGTGTAAAATACGAGTTTTGCTCATAACTATCAAACATGTATCAGGACTTATGGGCCATGCTAATCCCTAGAACTCCAAATCGGTGAGCAATAGCTCATCGAGCGAATCTAAAAGGAAAAAGCAGCGAGTTTGGTCCTAACTCTCAAACATATATTTGGTTCTTATGGTTATTGTAAATCGCCCTAGAACTCAAAAACAGTGGCAATTAGCTCATGAAAGCGGCCATAAAACGCAAGAACGGCGAGTTTTTGGCCATGTCTCTCAAACATGTATCGGGTCCTACAAGCCATGCAAATCACCGAAACCGCAAAACTATGGCTAATAGCTCAAGAAAATGGCTATAAAGCGAAACCAATGAGAGTTTACTCATAACTCTGAAACATGTATCGGGTCTTACAAGCCATAAATCACCTGAAACCCCAAAAATATGGGCAATAGCTCATCAAAATGGCCATTAATGCGAAAGCGGCGAGTTTTTGGTCATAACGCTCAAACACATGTCGGGTCTTATAGTCTTTGTAACTCTCCCTAGAACGCCAACATTGTGGGTAATAGCTCACGAAAACAGTAGTAAAATAGGAAAACAACGAGTTTTTGGCCATATTTCTCAACCATGTATCGGGTCTTACAGGCCTTGCAAATCCACATAGAACCCCAAAATTGTGGGCAATAGCTCATGAAATCAAGTAAAACAAAAAAAATGAGTTTTTGGTCATAACTCCCAAACTTGTATCGGGTCTTACGGCCTTGCAAATCATCTTAGAACACCAAAACTTTGGGCAATAGCTCATGAAAAGCGGCCATAAAAGCGAGCGAGCGAGAGTGTGGTCCTAACCCTCAAACATGTATCAGGTCATACAAACCATGCAAATCGTCCTAAAACCCCAAATCTATGGGTAATATAGCTCATGAATCTGGCCATAAAACACGAAAACAACGAGTTTTTATCAGAACTCTCAAACATGTATCGAGTCTTACGGTCCTTGTAAATCTCCTAGAATGCCAAAACTGTGGGCAATAGCTTATGAAAGCGGCATAAAATCTGAAAAAAGCGAGTTTGTGGTCTTAACTCTCAAACATGTATCGGCTCTAAGGAGCCATAAAATGTGAAAAATACGAGTTTTGCTCATAACTATCAAACATGTATCAAGACTTATGGGCCATGCTAATCCCTTAGAACTCCAAAACAGTGAGCAATAGCTCATCGAAGCGAACACGAAGGCAAAAGCAGCGAGTTTGGTCCTAACTCTCAAACATATATTTGGTTCTTATGGTTATTGTAAATCGCCCTAGAACTCCAAAACTGTGAAATAGCTCATCAAAGCGGCCATAAAAGCATAAAACGACGAGTTTTTGGCCATGTTTATCAAACATGTATCGGGTCTCACGGGCCATACAATTCTTCCGAGAACCCCAAAGCTATGGGCAATAGCTCATGAAAATGGCCATAAAACGCAAAAATTATGAGTCTTTGGTCCTAACTCTCAAAAAAGAATCTAGTCTTACGAGCCTTAAAGATCGCCCTGGAACACTAAAACTGTTGGCAATAGCTAATGGAAACGGCCATATAACATGAAAACGACGAGAGTTTGGTCCAAACTTTCAAACATGTATCGGTTCTTATAAGCCATGCAAATCACCATGAAACCCAAAAACTATGGCCAATAACTCATGAAAATGGCCATAAAACGTGAAAACAATGAGAGTTTAGACATAACTCTCAAACATGTATCTTCTCTTACAAGCCATGCAAATCACCCTGAAACCCCAAAAATGTGGGCAATAGCTCATCAAAATGGCCATGAACGCGAAAACATCGAGTTTTTGGTCATAACTGTCGAACCTGTATCGGTTCTTATAGTCGTTGTAACTCTCCCTAGAAGGCCAACACTATGGGTAATAGCTCATGAAAACAATAGTAAAATAGTAAAACAATGAGTTTTGGCCATATTTACAAACATGTATCGGGTATTATGAGCCTTGAAAATCCACCTAGAACCCCAAAAGTGAGGTCAATAACTCATGAAATCGGGCGTAAAAGAAAAAACGAGTTTTGGTCGTAACTTTCAAACTTGTATCGGGTCTTACGGCCTTGCAAATCCTCGTAGAACCACAAAACTATGGACAATAGCTCATGAAACGACCGTAAAACGCGAGAAGTACGAGTGTGGTCCTAACTCTCAAACATGTATCGGGTCATACAAGCCATGCAAATCGCCCTAAAACACCAAAACTATGGGTAATATCTCATGAATCTGACCATAAGACGCGAAAACGGCGAGTTTTTATCAGAACTCTCAAACATGTAACGGGTCTTACGGTCCATGTAAATATGGGCAATAGCTCATGAAAACGGCCGAAAAACAGGAAAACAACGAGTTTTTGGTCATAACTCTCAAAACTGTATCGGCTCTTATAGGCCTTGCAAATCCCCCTGGAATCCCAAATCCTTGGGAAATTGTTTACTAAAATGGCCCTAAAACACGAAATCAACGAGAGTTTGGTCCTAACTCTTAAACATGTATCAGGTCTTACAAGTCAAAAAAAATCGCCATGAAACCGCAAAATTGTGGGCAATAGCTCATGAAAATAGCCATAAACACGAAAACGTCGAGTTTTTGGTCATAACTATCAAACATCTATCAGATCTTACGGGCCATGCTAATCCCCCTAGAACCCCAAAATAGTGAGCAATAGCTCATGAGACGACTCTGAAAGGCGATAACTTCGAGAGTTTGGTCCTAACTCTCAAACATGTATCGGCTATTACGGTCATTGTAAATCGCCCTAGAACTCCAAAACTGTGGGAAATAGCTCATGAAAACGTCCATAAAACGCTAGAACGACGAGTTTTTGGCCATGTTTCTCAAACATGTATCGATTCTCACGGGCCATGAAATTCGTCCTAGAACCCCTAAGCTATGGGCAATAGCTCATGAAAATGGCCATAAAATGCAAAAATTACGAGTCTTTGGTCCTAACTCTCAAACAAGAATCGCGTCTTACAAGTCTTGAATATATCCCTGGAACCGTGAAGCTGTGAGCAATAGCTAATGGAAATAGCCATAAAACGTGAAAATGATGAGAGTTTGGTCCGAACTCTCAAACATGTATCGGGTCTTAGAAGCCATGCAAATCACCCTAAAACCCCAAAACTATGGCTAATAGCTCATGAAAATGGCTATAAAACGCGAAACTAATGAGAGTTTAATTATAACTCTCAAAAATGTATCGGGTCTTACAAGCCACGGAAATCACCCTAAACCCCCAAAAATGTGGGCAATAGCTGATCAAAATGGCCATTAATATGAAAAAGTCGAGGTTTTGGTCATAACGCTCAAACCTGTATCGGGTCGTATAGTCATTGTAACTCTTCTTGGAACGCCAACATTGTGGGTAATAGCTCATGAAAACAGCCGTAAAATAGGAAAACAACGAGTTTTTGGCCATATTTTTCAACCATGTATCGGGTCTTACGGGCCTTGCAAATCCACCTAGAACCCCAGAATTATGGGCAATACCTCATGAAATCAGCCATAAATAAAAAAATGAGTTTTTGGTCAAAACTCCCAAACTTGTATCGGGTCTTATGGGCCTTGCAAATCATCTTAGAACCCCAAAACTGTGGGCAATAGCTCATGAAAACGTCCATATAACGCGAGAACGATGAGAGTGTGGTCCTAACTCTCAAACATGTATCAGGTCATACAAACGATGCAAATCGCCCTAAAACCCCAAAACTATGGGTAATATAGCTCATGAATCTGGACATAAAACACGAAAACGACGAGTTTTTATCAGAACTCTCAAACATGTATCGGGTCTTACGGTCCTTGTAAATCTCCCTAGAATGCCAAAACCGTGGGCAATAGCTTAAGAAAACAGCCGTAAAACACGAAAACAACGAGTTTGTGGTCTTAACTCTCAAACATGTATCGGCTCTTAGGAGCCATAAAACGTGAAAAATACGAGTTTTTGCTCATAACTATCAAACATGTATCAGGACTTACGGGCCATGCTAATCCCCCTAGAACTCCAAAATAGTGAGCAATAGCTCATTAGAACGAACCTGGAAGGCAAAAACGACGGGAGTTTGGTCGTAACTCTCAAACATGTATTTGATTCTTATGGTTATTGTAAATCATCCGAGAACTCCAAAACTGTGGGAAATAGCTCATGAAAACGACCATAAAAGCATAAGAACAGCGAGTTTTTGGGCATGTTTCTCAAAGCTGTGGGCAATAGCTCATGAAAATGGCCATAAAACACAAAAATTACGAGTCTTTGGTCCTAACTCTCGAACAAGAATCGGGTCTTACGAGCCTTGAAGATCGCCCTGGAACACTGAAACTGTAGGCAATAGCTAATGGAAATGGCCATATAACGTGAAAACGACGAGAGTTTGGTCCAAACTCTCAAACATGTATCGGGTCTTATAAGCCATGAAAATCACCATGAAACCCAAAAATTGTGGCCAATAGGTCATGAAAATGGCCATAAAACGTGAAAACAAGGAGAATTTAGACATAACTCTCAAACATCTATTGTCTCTTACAAGCCATGCAAATCACCCTAATACCCCAAAAATGTGGGCAATGGCTCATCAAAATGGGCATAAACACGAAAACATCGAGTTTTTGCTCATAACTCTCAAACCTGTATCGGTTCTTACAGTCGTTCTAACTCTCCTTAGAACGCCAACACTATGGGTAATCGCTCATGTAAACAGCCGTAAAACAGGAAAACAACGAGTTTTTGGCCATACTTGGCAAACATGTATTTGGTCTTACGAGCCTTGCAAATCCACCTAGAACCTCAAAATTGTGATTAATAGCTCATGAAATCGACGCATAAAACAAAAAACGAGTTTTTGGTCGTAACTCTCAAACTTGTATCGGGTCTTACGGCCTTGCAAATCCTCGTAGAACCCCAAAACTATGGGCAATAGATCATAAAAGCCGTAAACGCGAGAACGACGAGTGTGGTCCTAACTCGCAAACATGTATCGGGTCATACAAGTCATGCAAATCGCCCTAAACCCCAAAACTATGGGTAATATCTCATGAATCGACCATAAGACACGAAAACGACGAGTTTTTATTAGAACTCTCAAACATGTAACAGGTCTTACGGTCCATGTAAATCTCCCTAGAATGCCAAAACGATGGGCAATAGCTAATGAAAACGGCCGTAAAACAGGAAAACAACGAGTTTTTGGTCATAACTCTCAAACATGTATCGACTCTTACGGGCCTTGCAAATCCCCCTGGAATCCGTCGGAAATTGTTTATGAAAATGGCCCTAAAACACGAAATCAATGAGAGTTTGGTCCTAACTCTTAAACCTGTATCAGGTCTTACAAGTCATAAAAATCGCCATGAAACCGCAAAATTGTGGGCAATAGCTCATGAAAATAGCCATAAAACACGAAAACGTCAAGTTTTTGGTCATAACTATCAAACATGTATCAGATCTCACGGGCCATGCTAATCCGCCTAGAACTCCAAAACAGTGGGCAATAGATCATGAGGCGACCCTAAAAGGCGAAAACGACGAGATTTTGGTCCAAACTCTCAAACATGTATCGGCTCTTATGGTCATTGTAAATCGCCCTAGAACCCGAAAACTGTGGGCAATAGCTCATGAAAACATACATAAAACGCAAGAACGACGATTTTTTGGCCATGTTTCTCAAACATGTATAGGTTCTCACGGGCCATGAAAAACGTCCTAGAACGCCAAAGCTGTGGGCAATAGCTCATGAAAATGGTCATAAAACGCAAGTATTATGAGTCTTTGGTCCTAACTCTCAAACATGAATTGGGTCTTACGAGCCTTGAAGATCTCCCTGGAACCCCGAAACTATGGGCAATAGCTAATGGAAAAAGCCATACAACGTGAAAACGACGAGAGCTTGGCCCAAACTCTCAAACATGTATCGGGTCTTACAAGCCATGCAAATCACCATGAAACCCAAAAAATATGGCCAATAGCTCATGAAAATGGCTATAAAACGTGAAACCAATGAGATTTTAGTCATAACTCTCAAACATGTATCGTCTCTTACATGCCACGCAAATCGCCCTGAAACCCCAAAAATGTGGGAAATAGCTCATCAAAATGGCCATAAATGCGAAAACAACGAGGTTTTGGTCATAACTCTAAAACCTGTATTGGTTCTTACAGTCATTATAACTCTCCCTAGAACGCCAACACTGTGGGTAATAGCTCATGAAAACAGACGTAAAACAGGAACACAGCGAGTTTTTGGCCATATTTCTCAACCATGTATCGGGTCTTACAAGCTTTGCAAATCCACCTATAACCCCAAAATTGTGGTGAATAGCTCATGAAATCAGCCGTAAAACAAAAAAAGAGTTTTTGGTCATAACTATGAAACTTGTATTGGGTATTATGGGCCTTGCAAATCCTCGTAAAATGCCAAAACTATGGGCAATAGCTCATGAAAACGGTCGTAAAACGCGAGAACGACGAAGTGTGGTCCTAACTCTCAAACATGTCTCGGGTCTTACAAGCCGTGCAAAAATTCCTTGAAACCCCAAAACCATGGGCAATAGCTCACGAAATCAGCCATAAAACAAAAAAACAAGTTTTTCGTCATTGCTCTCAAACTTGTGTGGGTCTTATGGGCCATGCAAATCCTCGTAGAACCCGAAAACTTTGACAATAGTTCATGAAAACGGCCGTAAAGCACGAAAACGATGAGAGTGTGCTCCTAACTCTCAAACAGGTATCGGTCTTACACGCCATGCAAATTGCCCTAAAATCCCAAAACTGTGGGCAATAGCTCATGAAAATGGCCATAAAACGTGAAAACGACGAGTTTTTATCAGAACTTTCAAACATGTATCGGGTCATACAAGCCATGCAAATCGCCCTAAAACCTCAAAACTATGGGTAATATAGCTCATGAATCTGGCCATCAAACGCGAAAACGACGAGTTTTTATCATAACTCTCAAACATGTATCGGGTCTTACGGTCCTTGTAAATCTCCCTAGAATGCCAAAACTATGGGCAATAGCTTATGAAAACGGCCTTAAAACACGAAAACAACGAATTTGTGGTCTTAACTCTCAAACATGTATCAGGTCTTACGGGCCACGCTAATCCCCCTAGAACCCCAAAACAGTCTAGCAATAGCTCATCAGAACGAACCTGAAAGGCAAAAACGACAAGAGTTTTGTCCTAACTCTCAGACATGTATTGGTTCTTATGGTTATTGTAAATCGCCTAGAACTCTAAAACTGTGGGAAATAGCTCATGAAAACGGCCATAAAACGCAAGAACGACGAGGTTTTGGCCATGTTTCTCAAACATGTATCGGGTCTCACTGGCCATGCAAATCTTCCAAGAACCCCAAAGTTGTGGGCAATAGCTCATGAAAATGTCCATAAAACGCAAAAATTACGAGTCTTTGGTCCTAACTCTCAAACAAGAATCAGGCCTTACGAGCCTTGAAGATCGCCCTGGAACACTGAAACTGTTGGCAATAGCTAATGGAAACAGCCATATAATGTGAAAACGACGAGAGTTTGGTCCAAACTCTCAAACATGTATCGGGTCTTATAAGCCATGCAAATCACCATGAAACCCAAAGAATGTGGCCAATAGCTCATGAAAATGGCCATTAAACGTGAAAACAATGAGAGTTTAGTCATAACTCTTAAACATGTATCGTCTCTTACAAGCCATGCAAATCACCCTGAAACCCTAAAATTGTGGGCAATAGCTCATCAAAATGGCCATAAACACGAAAACAACTAGTTTTTGGTCATAACTCTAAACCTATATCGGTTCTTACAGTCGTTGTAACTTTCCCTGGAACGCCAACACTTTGGTAATATCTCATGAAAACAGCCGTAAAACAGGAAAACAACGTGTTTTTGGCCATATTTCTCAACCATGTATCGGGTCTTACGGGCCTTGCAAATCCACCTAGAACCCCAAATTTGTGGTGAATAGCTCATAAAATCAGCCATAAAACAAAAAAAAATAGTTTTTGGTAATAACTCTCAAACTTGTATCGGGTCTTACAGGCCTTGCAAATCATCATAGAACCCCAAAACCATGGGCAATAGCTCATGAAAACGGCCGTAAACGCGAGAACAACGAGAGTGTGGTCCTAATGACGAGTTTTTATGAGAACTCTCAAACATGTAACGGGTCTTACGGTCCTTGTAAATGTCCCTAGAATGCCAAAAATGTGGGCAATCGGTCATGAAAACGGTCATAAAACATGAAAACAACGAGTTTTGGGTCATAACTTTCAAACATGTATCGGCTCTTACGGGCCTTGCAAATCCCCCCCTGAATCCCAAATCTGTGGGCAATTGTTTATGAAAATGGCCCTAAAATGCGAAATCAACGATAGTTTGGTCCTAACTCTTAAACATGTATCGGGTCTTTCAAGTCATGAAAATCGCCATGAAACCGTAAAATCGCCAAGTTACCATTAGGCATAAACTCAAAAACCAATGCCTTGAACTCTTGACCTTTGTCGTCAATGCGTGAGCAATAACTAATGATCTTCATGAGGCAGCGGTGTCGTACCCTTCTCATGGCCTCACATTCAGCCTGGAAACTCTTGCAATACCTGGATTGATCAAGGTTAAACACCTTGACAGCCAATGTTCTTTTCTCTGGGCCAAAATGCACTTAAAAGACCTCATCACCATAACTTCCTTTCCCAATTAAGTTAACTTGTGAAAATCCATCAGTTCCTCTCAGTAATACATGATAGGAGATTCTCTCGTAATGGTCATCAACAATTGAATATTGCACTATTGTCCTCTTGCTTTCTTCTTTGATCTTCTCGCGAAGTATCCGAACCAGAAGAGAATAACTGAAAGCGACAATAATGCACCATCTGCTGCGACAAGAGACTTTGGCATCTTTATTTTGTTCTTGCTTAAGGGCTTGCTTGTGGAGCAAGGAGTCAAGTGGAGTTGAGGTGCACCAGCACACAAATTGAGATTCCCAGCAACTGCTAAGGCTGTGTTTGGTTGAGATTTTATGGGCAGATTCTCACGTTCTTAAAGTTAAGATTCCTAAACGCTGCTGATTCCTAGCGTGTAAAACGAAAGCGGGTTGACCCCCAAATTTCACGGTTCAACCTTTCCTCTGTCCTCAAACCCGAAACTCTCCTCCACACTCCACACGCTCTCTATATATATATATCTGTCTCCTTCATATCTTCCTCCTCGTCCCATGCACCTGCTGTTTCTTATTTCTTTTTCAGACTTTTGTTGATCGGTCTACATAACTATTGGTTCATGCAATGTGCAATTGATATGCATCATTATTTTGTACTAATTCCTCCAATCCATATTAGTTGACTTAGATTTATTTAGACACAAATATATCTAGTCAAATTTTAGTATTAGATATATCCGTATCTAGACAAATTTTAGTCAACTAATATGGGTCAGAGAGAGTATTAAATTTATGATGATGGTCAAGAAAATTACTTTCCAATATGTCCATTGCATTACAGACATTTCCGACCAAATTCAGGGTTGGCAGTTGTTCTAACCAAACAACTTTCAGCTTTTTTTTACAGTTGTTAGCTCACAGCAACTTTTTCAGAGCAGATTCCTTACAGTTAATTTTTAAAAATATACAGCTCAACCAAACACACATCAGCTCGACCAAGTGATGTTTCTAAAAACACCTTCACTTGGAACCTGGCCTGGCCTTGCAAATTATTGAAGGATACATCGAATTCGTATAATGATGAGCAATTTTGTAGTACTACTTCCGGGATGGATCCTGACAAGTCGATACATTTCTTGCAGGTTTAATTTCCGATGCTATACCAAGGGCTACCGGAATATTACCTGATATAACTTATTCATGGTAAGGTTACTATTATTTGAAAATGATGCATAACAACTTCTGAGCGGGCCATGAAGGAGGAAGCCTCCCTAGCGACGACCGTAACACGTCTTCTTGTTTCACGGGTCAGCCCAGTTACGCCATTTTTCCGTTTTCTTGTTTTCTTTTTTATTATCTGTCCGCTTTACATTTGTTTTTTCCTCTTTTTTCATTTTCAATATGTTTTTTATTTTGCTTTTTTTGAAATCTGAATATTTCTAAATTTGATTTTTTTTAAATCTGAACGGTTTTTAAATCTGACATTTTCAAATAGTAACACCTTTTTAAATCTCAATATTTTTCAAAAAAATCTATTTTTTTTAAAATTTGCACATCTTTTAAATCAGAATGTTTTTTCAAGATTTTAACATTTTTAAAGTTTTAACATCTTCAAATCTGGTCGTTTCTTCAAACTTTGAAGAATTACCGAATCTAAATATTTTTGGAATCTGGACATCCTTCAAAATCCATTTTTCAATCAAAATTGAAAAACAAACGGAGAATACCGGACTGTTTTTTCTATCATTTTTTTTGAGAATTACGACCTCTTTATTAATTGTTAATCAGAATGTTTACAGGAAATAACTTGCCCTCTGGCCTAGTGCCCAGCCAAATATGGCGACTAGGAGCCAAATATTGCTAAGCGAGTCTGGGCGACGGCGCGGCCTGCTCTGGAGGTCGTGGACGGCGCATGGTGGCTCGGCGGAGGCGGTGTGGCTGGCGTAGGGAGGGGCCTCGCTGCAACGACGACCGTCTGCAGGTGCGCCGCATGGGATCTATCTGGGGCCATCTAGGCTAGGTCGGCCCTCGGCAGGGGCGCCGTGGTAAGCAGCGGTCAAGGCGTGGTGCTGGGATCCTGCTGGGCGGCGCTCTGGCGCTGCTGTGGTGGTTCCTGGTTTGGCTCTCTCCCTCTTTTGCCTGCTCGATCCGTCCTCCGGAAACCGGCCGGCGGTGTGGGGATCGCTGTGTCGGATCTAATAAAGGTGGTGGTCTTTTGATTTAATTTGCACGAAGACGAAGATCTTCTTGATGCCTGTCCTTCTTGATCTGGTCTGGAGAGGTGGGTTCCGGAAGGCTCCGCCGGCGAACTCCCATGGGCGTATCATGCCCGGAGATTGCTGGATCAGAAGGTATTCGGTCGCGCGCATCTTGTTTTTCTGGCCGTTTGGTTTCAGCGGGAGCGCTATGAAGCTCATTGTTTGTTCCCACCAAATGCCATGCTTTGAGCCATGGTGATGTCAGATGCGGAGAATGTCAGGAAAGTGGAAATTTGAGGGTAGCGATGGTGATTTTTGTTCTTGTGGCGATGAAGATCTGGCTGCGTGATCTGGGACTCATTGCAGCGACCGTTGGTGCGGGAAGATAACATAGGGGAGTTCCCAGTCTTATCTTGCAGAGTGAAAATCCAAGGTCTGGCCTTAGCTGGTTGTGCCTGACAATGACCTTGTTGAAGGCATTGTTTTGTGAGTAAGGACTTTCTCCGGGGTGAAAACCTATGACCTTTGGTCGGACAACGACGGCGCTTGGGCACTATTTCCTTCTTGAAGATGTTGTTACTAGAGTGGGGGATTACTGGTGTTGTTCTGATGATGTCACTGTCGTTTATTTCAGAATTAGTTCTCTGTAGCGGGACTTTTCTTTTTTGTAATTTCTCTTTCTTTTTTCTGAGCTGTGTGCATCCGTAGAACCGCTAGGACATGCGTTATTGCAAAGGCTGGGTGTAACTGATATCCTTATGATATTAATATATACTTTTTTTTTAAAATATTGCTAAGCGAGTAGACTGTAAGCTTCCTCATTCGATCCGTGGCCCTCATGCCGGAAACGTAACACCACCTCGAAGCCTCGCTGAATCATTGATCTCCCCCAATACATGGCTAAAGATTTCCATGTTTTTAGCATGCATGCAGTCACTAGTGCACACGTACCCCTCTAACACCGGTTTTGGTCATAACTCCCAAACTTGTATCGGGTCTTACGGTCCTTGCAAAACATCTTAGAACACCAAAACTTTGGGCAATAGCTCATGAAAACGGCCATAAACGCGAGAACGACGAGAGTGTGGTCCTAACTCTGAAACATGTATCAGGTCATACAAACCATGCAAATCGTCCTAAAACCCCAAATCTATGGGTAATATAGCTCATGAATCTGGCCATAAAACACGAAAACAACGAGTTTTTATCAGAACTCTCAAACATGTATCGAGTCTTACGGTCCTTGTAAATCTCCCTAGAATGCCAAAACTGTGGGCAATAGCTTATGAAAACGGCCGCAAAACACGAAAAAAACGAGTTTGTGGTCTTAACTCTCAAACATGTATCGTCTCCTAGGAGCCATAAAACGTGAAAAATACGAGTTTTTGCTCATAACTATCAAACATGTATCAGGACTTATGGGCCATGCTAATCCCCTAGAACTCCAAATCAGTGAGCAATAGCTCATCAGAACGAATCTAAAAGGAAAAAACAACGAGAGTTTGGTCCTAACTCTCAAACATATATTTGGTTCTTATGGTTATTGTAAATCGCCCTAGAACTCCAAAACAATGGCAATTAGCTCATGAAAACGGCCATAAAACGCAAGAACGACGAGTTTTTGGCCATGTCTCTCAAACATGTATCGGGTCCTACAAGCCATGCAAATCACCCTGAAACCGCAAAACTATGGCTAATAGCTCAAGAAAATGGCTATAAAACGCGAAACCAATGAGAGTTTACTCAGAGATCTGAAACATGTATCGGGTCTTACAAGCCACGCAAATCACCATGAAACCCCAAAAATATGGGCAATAGCTCATCAAAATGGCCATTAATGCGAAAACGACGAGTTTTTGGTCACAACGCTCAAACCTGTATCGGGTCTTATAGTCTTTGTAGCTCTCCCTGGAACGCCAACACTATGGGTAATAGCTCACGAAAACAGCCGTAAAATAGGAAAACAACGAGTTTTTGGCCATATTTATCAACGATGTATCGGGTCTTACGGGCCTTGCAAATCCACATAGAACCCCAAAATTGTGGGCAATAGCTCATGAAATCAGCCGTAAAACAAAAAAAATGAGTTTTTGGTCATAACTCCCAAACTTGTATCGGGTCTTACGGTCCTTGCAAAACATCTTAGAACACCAAAACTTTGGGCAATAGCTCATGAAAACGGCCATAAAACGCGAGAACGACGAGAGTGTGGTCCTAACTCTGAAACATGTATCAGGTCATACAAACCATGCAAATCGTCCTAAAACCCCAAATCTATGGGTAATATAGCTCATGAATCTGGCCATAAAACACGAAAACAACGAGTTTTTATCAGAACTCTCAAACATGTATCGAGTCTTACGGTCCTTGTAAATCTCCCTAGAATGCCAAAACTGTGGGCAATAGCTTATGAAAACGGCCGCAAAACACGAAAAAAACGAGTTTGTGGTCTTAACTCTCAAACATGTATCGTCTCCTAGGAGCCATAAAACGTGAAAAATACGAGTTTTTGCTCATAACTATCAAACATGTATCAGGACTTATGGGCCATGCTAATCCCCTAGAACTCCAAATCAGTGAGCAATAGCTCATCAGAACGAATCTAAAAGGAAAAAAACAACGAGAGTTTGGTCCTAACTCTCAAACATATATTTGGTTCTTATGGTTATTGTAAATCGCCCTAGAACTCCAAAACAATGGCAATTAGCTCATCAAAACGGCCATAAAACGCAAGAACGACGAGTTTTTGGCCATGTCTCTCAAACATGTATCGGGTCCTACAAGCCATGCAAATCACCCTGAAACCGCAAAACTATGGCTAATAGCTCAAGAAAATGGCTATAAAACGCGAAACCAATGAGAGTTTACTCAGAGATCTGAAACATGTATCGGGTCTTACAAGCCACGCAAATCACCATGAAACCCCAAAAATATGGGCAATAGCTCATCAAAATGGCCATTAATGCGAAAACGACGAGTTTTTGGTCATAACGCTCAAACCTGTATCGGGTCTTATAGTCTTTGTAACTCTCCCTAGAACGCCAACATTGTGGGTAATAGCTCATGAAAACAGCCGTAAAATAGGAAAACAACGAGTTTTTGGCCATATTTCTCAACCATGTATCGGGTCTTACGGGCCTTGCAAATCCACATAGAACCCCAAAATTGTGGGCAATATCTCATGAAATCAGCCGTAAAACAAAAAAATGAGTTTTTGGTCATAACTCCCAAACTTGTATCGGGTCTTACGGGCATTGCAAATCATCTTAGAACACCAAAACTTTGGGCAATAGCTGATGAAAACGGCCATAAAAAGCGAGAACGACGAGAGTGTGGTCCTAACTCTCAAACATGTATCAGGTCATACAAACCATGCAAATCGTCCTAAAACCCCAAATCTATGGGTAATATAGCTCATGAATCTGGCCATAAATCACGAAAACAACGAGTTTTTATCAGAACTGTCAAACATGTATCGAGTCTTACGGTCCTTGTAAATCTCCCTAGAATGCCAAAACTGTGGGCAATAGCTTATAAAACGGCCGCAAAACACGAAAACAACGAGTTTGTGGTCTTAACTCTCAAACATGTATCGGCTCTTAGGACCAATAAAACGTGAAAAATACGAGTTTTTGCTCATAACTATCAAACATGTATCAGGACTTATGGGCCATGCTAATCCCCTAGAACTCCAAATCAGTGAGCAATAGCTCATCAGAACGAATCAAAAGGAAAAAACGACGAGAGTTTGGTCCTAACTCTCAAACATATATTTGGTTCTTATGGTTATTGTAAATCGCCCTAGAACTCAAAAACAGTGGCAATTAGCTCATGAAAACGGCCCTAAAACGCAAGAACGACGAGTTTTTGGCCATGTCTCTCAAACATGTATCGGGTCCTACAAGCCATGCAAATCACCCTGAAACCGCAAAACTATGGCTAATAGCTCAAGAAAATGGCTATAAAACGCGAAACCAATGAGAGTTTACTCATAACTCTGAAACATGTATCGGGTCTTACAAGCCACGCAAATCACCCTGAAACCCCAAAAATATGGGCAATAGCTCATCAAAATGGCCATTAATGCGAAAACGACGAGTTTTTGGTCATAACGCTCAAACCTGTATCGGGTCTTATAGTCTTTGTAACTCTCCCTAGAACGCCAACATTGTGGGTAATAGCTCATGAAAACAGCCGTAAAATAGGAAAACAACGAGTTTTTGGCCATATTTCTCAACCATGTATCGGGTCTTACGGGCCTTGCAAATCCACATAGAACCCGAAAATTGTGGGCAATAGCTCATGAAATCAGCCGTAAAACAAAAAAAATGAGTTTTTGGTCATAACTCCCAAACTTGTATCGGGTCTTACGGGCATTGCAAATCATCTTAGAACACCAAAACTTTGGGCAATAGCTCATGAAAACGGCCATAAAACGCGAGAACGACGAGAGTGTGGTCCTAACTCTCAAACATGTATCAGGTCATACAAACCATGCAAATCGTCCTAAAACCCCAAATCTATGGGTAATATAGCTCATGAATCTGGCCATAAAACACGAAAACAACGAGTTTTTATCAGAACTGTCAAACATGTATCGAGTCTTACGGTCCTTGTAAATCTCCCTAGAATGCCAAAACTGTGGGCAATAGCTTATGAAAACGGCCGCAAAACACGAAAAAAACGAGTTTGTGGTCTTAACTCTCAAAAATGTATCGGCTCTTAGGAGCCATAAAATGTGAAAAATACGAGTTTTTGCTCATAACTATCACACATGTATCAGGACTTATGGGCCATGCTAATCCCCTAGAACTCCAAATCAGTGAGCAATAGCTCATCAGAACGAACCTCAAAGGAAAAAACGACGAGAGTTTGGTCCTAACTCTCAAACATATATTTGGTTCTTATGGTTATTGTAAATCGCCCTAGAACACCAAAACAGTGGCAAATAGCTCATGAAAACGGCCATAGAACGCAAGAACGACGAGTTTTTGGCCATGTCTCTCAAACATGTATCGGGTCCTAGAAGCCATGCAAATCACCCTGAAACCGCAAAACTATAGCTAATAGCTCAAGAAAATGGCTATAAAACGCGAAACCAATGAGAGTTTACTCATAGCTCTGAAACATGTATCGGGTCTTACAAGCCACGCAAATCACCCTGAAACCCCAAAAATGTGGGCAATAGCTCATCAAAATGGCCATTAATGCGAAAACGACGAGTTTTTGGTCATAACGCTTAAAGCTGTACCGGGTCTTACAGTCTTTGTAACTCTCCCTAGAACGCCAACACTGTGGGTAATAGCTCACGAAAACAGTAAACAGAAAACAACGAGTTTTTGGCCATATTTCTCAACCTTGTATCGGGTCTTACGGCCTTGCAAAGCCACATAGAACCCCAAAATTATGGGCAATAGCTCATGAAATCACCAGTAAAACAAAAAAAAATGAGTTTTGGTCATAACTCCCAAACTTGTATCGGGTCTTACGGCCTTGCAAATCATCTGAGAAGACCAAAACTATGGGCAAGAGCTCATGAAAACGGCCATAAAACGCGAGAACGACGAGAGTGTGGTCCTAACTCTCAAACATGTATCAGGTCATACAAACCATGCAAATCGTCCTAAAACCCTAAATCTATGGGTAATATAGCTCATGAATCTGGCCATAAAACACGAAAACAACGAGTTTTTATCAGAACTCTCAAACATGTATCGAGTCTTACGGTCCTTGTAAATCTCCCTAGAATGCCAAAACTGTGGGCAATAGCTTATGAAAACGGCCGCAAAACACGAAAAAAACGAGTTTGTGGTCTTAACTCTCAAACATGTATCGTCTCTTAGGAGCCATAAAACGTGAAAAATACGAGTTTTTGCTCATAACTATCAAACATGTATCAGGACTTATGGGCCATGCTAATCCCCTAGAACTCCAAATCAGTGAGCAATAGCTCATAAGAACGAATCTAAAAGGAAAAAACGACGAGAGTTTGGTCCTAACTCTCAAACATATATTTGGTTCTTATGGTTATTGTAAATCGCCCTAGAACTCCAAAACAGTGGCAATTAGCTCATGAAAACGGCCATAAAACGCAAGAACGACGAGTTTTTGGCCATGTCTCTCAAACATGTATCGGGTCCTACAAGCCATGCAAATCACCCTGAAACCGCAAAACTATGGCTAATAGCTCAGGAAAATGGCTATAAAACGCGAAACCAATGAGAGTTTACTCATAGCTCTGAAACATGTATCGGGTCTTACAAGCCACGCAAATCACCCTGAAACCCCAAAAATATGGGCAATAGCTCATCAAAATGGCCATTAATGCGAAAACGACGAGTTTTTGGTCATAACGCTCAAACCTGTATCGGGTCTTATAGTCTTTGTAACTCTCCCTAGAACGCCAACATTGTGGGTAATAGCTCATGAAAACAGCCGTAAAATAGGAAAACAATGAGTTTTTGGCCATATTTCTCAACCATGTATCGGGTCTTACGGGCCTTGCAAATCCACATAGAACCCCAAAATTGTGGGCAATAGCTCATGAAATCAGCCGTAAAACAAAAAAATGAGTTTTTGGTCATAACTCCCAAACTTGTATCGGGTCTTACGGGCCTTGCAAATCATCTTAGAACACCAAAACTTTGGGCAATAGCTCATGAAAACGGCCATAAAACGCGAGAACGACGAGAGTGTGGTCCTAACTCTCAAACATGTATCAGGTCATACAAACCATGCAAATAGTCCTAAAACCCCAAATCTATGGGTAATATAGCTCATGAATCTGGCCATAAAACACGAAAACAATGAGTTTTTATCAAAACTATCAAACATGTATCGAGTCTTACGGTCCTTGTAAATCTCCCTAGAATGCCAAAACTGTGGGCAGTAGCTTATGAAAACGGCCGCAAAACACGAAAAAAACGAGTTTGTGGTCTTAACTCTCAAAAATGTATCGGCTCTTAGGAGCCATAAAATGTGAAAAATACGAGTTTTTGCTCATAACTATCAAACATGTATCAGGACTTATGGGCCATGCTAATCCCCTAGAACTCCAAATCAGTGAGCAATAGCTCATCAGAACGAACCTCAAAGGAAAAAACGACGAGAGTTTGGTCCTAACTCTCAAACATATATTTGGTTCTTATGGTTATTGTAAATCGCCCTAGAACACCAAAACAGTGGCAAATAGCTCATGAAAACGGCCATAAAACGCAAGAACGACGAGTTTTTGGCCATGTCTCTCAAACATGTATCGGGTCCTAGAAGCCATGCAAATCACCCTGAAACCGCAAAACTATGGCTAATAGCTCAAGAAAATGGCTATAAAATGCGAAACCAATGAGAGTTTACTCATAGCTCTGAAACATGTATCGGGTCTTACAAGCCACGCAAATCACCCTGAAACCCCAAAAATGTGGGCAATAGCTCATCAAAATGGCCATTAATGCGAAAACGACGAGTTTTTGGTCATAACGCTTAAACCTGTACCGGGTCTTACAGTCTTTGTAACTCTCCCTAGAACGCCAACACTGTGGGTAATAGCTCACGAAAACAGCCGTAAAACAGGAAAACAACGAGTTTTTGGCCATATTTCTCAACCTTGTATCGGGTCTTACGGGCCTTGCAAAGCCACATAGAACCCCAAAATTGTGGGCAATAGCTCATGAAATCAGCCGTAAAACAAAAAAAATGAGTTTTTGGTCATAACTCCCAAACTTGTATCGGGTCTTACGGGCCTTGCAAATCATCTTAGAACACCAAAACTTTGGGCAATAGCTCATGAAAACGGCCATAAAACGCGAGAACGACGAGAGTGTGGTCCTAACTCTCAAACATGTATCAGGTCATACAAACCATGCAAATCGTCCTAAAACCCTAAATCTATGGGTAATATAGCTCATGAATCTGGCCATAAAACACGAAAACAATGAGTTTTTATCAGAACTCTCAAACATGTATCGAGTCTTACGGTCCTTGTAAATCTCCCTAGAATGCCAAAACTGTGGGCAATAGCTTATGAAAACGGCCGCAAAACACGAAAAAAACGAGTTTGTGGTCTTAACTCTCAAACATGTATCGTCTCTTAGGAGCCATAAAACGTGAAAAATACGAGTTTTTGCTCATATTTATCAAACATGTATCAGGACTTATGGGCCATGCTAATCCCCTAGAACTCCAAATCAGTGAGCAATAGCTCATAAGAACGAATCTAAAAGGAAAAAACGACGAGAGTTTGGTCCTAACTCTCAAACATATATTTGGTTCTTATGGTTATTGTAAATCGCCCTAGAACTCCAAAACAGTGGCAATTAGCTCATGAAAACGGCCATAAAACGCAAGAACGACGAGTTTTTGGCCATGTCTCTCAAACATGTATCGGGTCCTACAAGCCATGCAAATCACCCTGAAACCGCAAAACTATGGCTAATAGCTCAAGAAAATGGCTATAAAACGCGAAACCAATGAGAGTTTACTCATAGCTCTGAAACATGTATCGGGTCTTACAAGCCACGCAAATCACCCTGAAACCCCAAAAATATGGGCAATAGCTCATCAAAATGGCCATTAATGCGAAAACGACGAGTTTTTGGTCATAACGCTCAAACCTGTATCGGGTCTTATAGTCTTTGTAACTCTCCTAACGCCAACATTGTGGGTAATAGCTCATGAAAACAGCCGTAAAATAGGAAAACAATGAGTTTTTGGCCATATTTCTCAACCATGTATCGGGTCTTACGGGCCTTGCAAATCCACATAGAACCCCAAAATTGTGGGCAATAGCTCATGAAATCAGCCGTAAAACAAAAAAATGAGTTTTTGGTCATAACTCCCAAACTTGTATCGGGTCTTACGGGCCTTGCAAATCATCTTAGAACACCAAAACTTTGGGCAATAGCTCATGAAAACGGCCATAAAACTTGAGAACGACGAGAGTGTGGTCCTAACTCTCAAACATGTATCAGGTCATACAAACCATACAAATAGTCCTAAAACCCCAAATCTATGGGTAATATAGCTCATGAATCTGGCCATAAAACACGAAAACAATGAGTTTTTATCAAAACTATCAAACATGTATCGAGTCTTACGGTCCTTGTAAATCTCCCTAGAATGCCAAAACTGTGGGCAGTAGCTTATGAAAACGGCCGCAAAACACGAAAAAAACGAGTTTGTGGTCTTAACTCTCAAAAATGTATCGGCTCTTAGGAGCCATAAAATGTGAAAAATACGAGTTTTTGCTCATAACTATCAAACATGTATCAGGACTTATGGGCCATGCTAATCCCCTAGAACTCCAAATCAGTGAGCAATAGCTCATCAGAACGAACCTCAAAGGAAAAAACGACGAGAGTTTGGTCCTAACTCTCAAACATATATTTGGTTCTTATGGTTATTGTAAATCGCCCTAGAACACCAAAACAGTGGCAAATAGCTCATGAAAACGGCCATAAAACGCAAGAACGACGAGTTTTTGGCCATGTCTCTCAAACATGTATCGGGTCCTACAAGCCATGCAAATCACCCTGAAACCGCAAAACTATGGCTAATAGCTCAAGAAAATGGCTATAAAACGCGAAACCAATGAGAGTTTACTCATAGCTCTGAAACATGTATCGGGTCTTACAAGCCACGCCAATCACCAAAACCCCAAAAATGTGGGCAATAGCTCATCAAAATGGCCATTAATGCGAAAACGAGTTTTTGGTCATAACGCTTAAACCTGCACCGGTCTTACAGTCTTTGTAACTCTCCCTAGAACGCCAACACTGTGGTAATAGCTCACAAAACAACAGAACAGGAAAACAACGAGTTTTGGCCATATTTCTCAACCTTGTATCGGGTCTTCAGGGCCTTGCAAAGCCACATAGAACCCCAAAATTATGGGAAATAGCTCATGAAATCAGCCGTAAAACAAAAAAATGAGTTTTTGGTCATAACTCTCAAACTTGTATCGGTCTTACGGGCCTTGCAAATCATCTTAGAACACCAAAACTTTGGGCAATAGCTCATGAAAACGGCCATAAAACGCGAGAACGATTTAGAGTGTGGTCCTAACTCTCAAACATGTATCGTGTCATACAAACCATGCAAATCGTCCTAAAACCCTAAATCTATGGGTAATATAGCTCATGAATCGGCCATAAAACACGAAAACAACGAGTTTTATCAGAACTCTCAAACATGTATCGAGTCTTACGGTCCTTGTAAATCTCCCTAGAATGCCAAAACTGTGGGCAATAGCTTATGAAAACGGCCGCAAAACACGAAAAAAACGAGTTTGTGGTCTTAACTCTCAAACATGTATCGTCTCTTAGGAGCCATAAAACGTGAAAAATACGAGTTTTTGCTCATAACTATCAAACATGTATCAGGACTTATGGGCCATGCTAATCCCCTAGAACTCCAAATCAGTGAGCAATAGCTCATAAGAACGAATCTAAAAGGAAAAAACGACGAGAGTTTGGTCCTAACTCTCAAACATATATTTGGTTCTTATGGTTATTGTAAATCGCCCTAGAACTCCAAAACAGTGGCAATTAGCTCATGAAAACGGCCATAAAACGCAAGAACGACGAGTTTTTGGCCATGTCTCTCAAACATGTATCGGGTCCTACAAGCCATGCAAATCACCCTGAAACCGCAAAACTATGGCTAATAGCTCAAGAAAATGGCTATAAAACGCGAAACCAATGAGAGTTTACTCATAGCTCTGAAACATGTATCGGGTCTTACAAGCCACGCAAATCACCCTGAAACCCCAAAAATATGGGTAATAGCTCATCAAAATGGCCATTAATGCGAAAGCGAGTTTTGTTTTGGTCATAACGCTCAAACCTGTACCGGGTCTTACAGTCTTTGTAACTCTCCCTAGAACGCCAACACTGTGGGTAATAGCTCACGAAAACAGTCGTAAAACAGGAAAACAACGAGTTTTTGGCCATATTTCTCAACCTTGTATCGGGTCTTACGGGCCTTGCAAAGCCACATAGAACCCCAAAATTGTGGGCAATAGCTCATGAAATCAGCCGTAAAACAAAAAAAAATGACTTTTTGGTCATAACTCCCAAACTTGCATCGGGTCTTACGGGCCTTGCAAATCATCTTAGAACACCAAAACTTTGGGCAATAGCTCATGAAAACGGCCATAAAACGCGAGAACGACGAGAGTGTGGTCCTAACTCTCAAACATGTATCAGGTCATACAAACCATGCAAATCGTCCTAAAACCCCAAATCTATGGGTAATATAGCTCATGAATCTGGCCATAAAACACAAAAACAACGAGTTTTTATCAGAACTCTCAAACATGTATCGAGTCTTACGGTCCTTGTAAATCTCCCTAGAATGCCAAAACTGTGGGCAGTAGCTTATGAAAATGGCCGCAAAACACGAAAAAAACGAGTTTGTGGTCTTAACTCTCAAACATGTATCGGCTCTTAGGAGCCATAAAACGTGAAAAATACGAGTTTTTGCTCATAACTATCAAACATGTATCAGGACTTATGGGCCATGCTAATCCCCTAGAACTCCAAATCAGTGAGCAATAGCTCATCAGAACGAATCAAAAGGAAAAAACGACGAGAGGTTGGTCCTAACTCTCAAACATATATTTGGTTCTTATGGTTATTGTAAATCGCCCTAGAACTCCAAAACAGTGGCAAATAGCTCATGAAAACGGCCATAAAACGCAAGAACGACGAGTTTTTGGCCATGTCTCTCAAACATGTATCGGGTCCTACAAGCCATGCAAATCACCCTGAAACCGCAAAACTATGGCTAATAGCTCAAGAAAATGGCTATAAAACGCGAAACCAATGAGAGTTTACTCATATCTCTGAAACATGTATCGGGTCTTACAAGCCACGCAAAGCACCCTGAAACCCCAAAAATGTGGGCAATAGCTCATGAAAATGGCCATTAATGCGAAAACGACGAGTTTTTTGTCATAACGCTTAAACCTGTACCGGGTCTTACAGTCTTTGTAACTCTCCCTAGAACGCCAACACTGTGGGTAATAGCTCATGAAAACAGTCGTAAAACAGGAAAACAACGAGTTTTTGGCCATATTTCTCAACCTTGTATCGGGTCTTACGGGCCTTGCAAAGCCACATAGAACCCCAAAATTGTGGGCAATAGCTCATGAAATCAGCCGTAAAACAAAAAAAAATGAGTTTTTGGTCATAACTCCCAAACTTGTATCGGGTCTTACGGGCCTTGCAAATCATCTTAGAACACCAAAACTTTGGGCAATAGCTCATGAAAACGGCCATAAAACGCGAGAACGACGAGAGTGTGGTCCTAACTCTCAAACATGTATCAGGTCATACAAACCATGCAAATCGTCCTAAAACCCCAAATCTATGGGTAATATAGCTCATGAATCTGGCCATAAAACACAAAAACAACGAGTTTTTATCAGAACTCTCAAACATGTATCGAGTCTTACGGTCCTTGTAAATCTCCCTAGAATGCCAAAACTGTGGGCAATAGCTTATGAAAACGGCCGCAAAACACGAAAAAAACGAGTTTGTGGTCTTAACTCTCAAACATGTATCGTCTCTTAGGAGCCATAAAACGTGAAAAATACGAGTTTTTGCTCATAACTATCAAACATGTATCAGGACTTATGGGCCATGCTAATCCCCTAGAACTCCAAATCAGTGAGCAATAGCTCATCAGAACGAATCAAAAGGAAAAAACGACGAGAGGTTGGTCCTAACTCTCAAACATATATTTGGTTCTTATGGTTATTGTAAATCGCCCTAGAACTCCAAAACAGTGGCAATTAGCTCATGAAAACGGCCATAAAACGCAAGAACGACGAGTTTTTGGCCATGTCTCCCAAACATGTATCGGGTCCTACAAGCCATGCAAATCACCCTGAAACCGCAAAACTATGGCTAATAGCTCAAGAAAATGGCTATAAAACGCGAAACCAATGAGAGTTTACTCATAGCTCTGAAACATGTATCGGGTCTTACAAGCCACGCAAATCACCCTGAAACCCCAAAAATATGGGCAATAGCTCATCAAAATGGCCATTAATGCGAAAGCAGAGTTTTTTGTCATAACGCTTAAACTGTATCGGGTCTTATAGTCTTTGTAACTCTCCTAGAACGCCAACACTGTGGGTAATAGCTCAAAAAACAGTAAACAGGAAAACAACGAGTTTTGGCCATATTTCTCAACCTTGTATCGGGTCTTACGGCCTTGCAAAGCCACATAGAACCCCAAAATTGTGGGCAATAGCTCATGAAATCAGTAAAACAAAAAAAAATGAGTTTTTGGTCATAACTCCCAAACTTGTATCGGGTCTTACGGCCTTGCAAATCATCTTAGAACACCAAAACTTTGGGCAATAGCTCATGAAACGGCCATAAAACGCGAGAACGATTTAGAGTGTGGTCCTAACTCTCAAACATGTATCAGTCATACAAACCATGCAAATCGTCCTAAAACCCCAAATCTATGGGTAATATAGCTCATGAATCGGCCATAAATCACGAAAACAACGAGTTTTTATCGAATCATCAAACATGTATCGAGTCTTACGGTCCTTGTAAATCTCCCTAGAATGCCAAAACTGGGCAATAGCTTATGAAACGGCCGCAAAACACGAAAAACGAGTTTGTGGTCTTAACTCTCAAACATGTATCGTCTCTTAGGAGCCATAAAACGTGAAAAATACGAGTTTTTGCTCATAACTATCAAACATGTATCAGGACTTATGGGCCATGCTAATCCCCTAGAACTCCAAATCAGTGAGCAATAGCTCATCAGAACGAATCAAAAGGAAAAAACGACGAGAGGTTGGTCCTAACTCTCAAACATATATTTGGTTCTTATGGTTATTGTAAATCGCCCTAGAACTCCAAAACAGTGGCAATTAGCTCATGAAAACGGCCATAAAACGCAAGAACGACGAGTTTTTGGCCATGTCTCTCAAACATGTATCGGGTCCTACAAGCCATGCAAATCACCCTGAAACCGCAAAACTATGGCTAATAGCTCAAGAAAATGGCTATAAAACGCGAAACCAATGAGAGTTTACTCATAGCTCTGAAACATGTATCGGGTCTTACAAGCCACGCAAATCACCCTGAAACCCCAAAAATATGGGCAATAGCTCATCAAAATGGCCATTAATGCGAAAACGACGAGCTTTTGGTCATAACGCTCAAACTCAGACGGGTCTTATAGTCTTTGTAACTCTCCCTAGAACGCCAACACTGTGGGTAATAGCTCATGAAAACAGCCGTAAAATAGGACAACAATGAGTTTTTGGCCATATTTATCAACCATGTATCGGGTCTTACGGGCCTTGCAAATCCACATAGAATCCCAAAATTGTGGGCAATAGCTCATGAAATCAGCCGTAAAACAAAAAAAAATGAGTTTTTGGTCATAACTCCCAAACTTGTATCGGGTCTTACGGGCCTTGCAAATCATCTTAGAACACCAAAACTTTGGGCAATAGCTCATGAAAACGGCCATAAAACGCGAGAACGACGAGAGTGTGGTCCTAACTCTCAAACATGTATCAGGTCATACAAACCATGCAAATCGTCCTAAAACCCCAAATCTATGGGTAATATAGCTCATGAATCTGGCCATAAAACACGAAAACAACGAGTTTTTATCAGAACTGTCAAACATGTATCGAGTCTTACGGTCCTTGTAAATATCCCTAGAATGCCAAAACTGTGGGCAATAGCTCATGAAAACGGCCGCAAAACACGAAAAAAACGAGTTTATGGTCTTAACTCTCAAACATGTATCGGCTCTTAGGAGCCATAAAATGTGAAAAATACGAGTTTTTGCTCATAACTATCAAACATGTATCAGGACTTATGGGCCATGCTAATCCCCTAGAACTCCAAATCAGTGAGCAATAGCTTATCAGAACGAACCTCAAAGGAAAAAACGACGAGAGTTTGGTCCTAACTCTCAAACATATATTTGGTTCTTATGGTTATTGTAAATCGCCCTAGAACACCAAAACAGTGGCAAATAGCTCAAGGAAACGGCCATAAAACGCAAGAACGACGAGTTTTTGGCCATGTCTCTCAAACATGTATCGGGTCCTACAAGCCATGCAAATCACCCTGAAACCGCAAAACTATGGCTAATAGCTCAAGAAAATGGCTATAAAACGCGAAACCAATGAGAGTTTACTCATAGCTCTGAAACATGTATCGGGTCTTACAAGCCACGCAAATCACCATGAAACCCCAAAAATATGGGCAATAGCTCATCAAAATGGCCATTAATGCGAAAACGACGAGTTTTTGGTCATAACGCTCAAACCTGTATCGGGTCTTATAGTCTTTGTAACTCTCCCTAGAACGCCAACATTGTGGGTAATAGCTCATGAAAACAGCCGTAAAATAGGAAAACAATGAGTTTTTGGCCATATTTCTCAACCATGTATCGGGTCTTACGGGCCTTGCAAATCCACATAGAATCCCAAAATTGTGGGCAATAGCTCATGAAATCAGCCGTAAAACAAAAAAAAATGAGTTTTTGGTCATAACTCCCAAACTTGTATCGGGTCTTACGGGCCTTGCAAATCATCTTAGAACACCAAAACTTTGGGCAATAGCTCATGAAAACATCCATAAAACGCGAGAACGACGAGAGTGTGCTCCTAACTCTCAAACATGTATCAGGTCATACAAACCATGCAAATCGCCCTAAAACCCCAAATCTATGGGTAATATAGCTCATGAATCTGGCCATAAAACACGAAAACAACGAGTTTTTATCAGAACTGTCAAACATGTATCGAGTCTTACGGTCCTTGTAAATCTCCTTAGAATGCCAAAACTGTGGGCAATAGCTTATAAAACGGCCGCAAAACACGAAAAGAACGAGTTTGTGGTCTTAACTCTCAAACATGTATCGGCTCTTAGGACCAATAAAACGTGAAAAATACGAGTTTTTGCTCATAACTATCAAACATGTATCAGGACTTATGGGCCATGCTAATCCCCTAGAACTCCAAATCAGTGAGCAATAGCTCATCAGAAACCTCAAAGGAAAAACGCGAGAGTTTGGTCCTAACTCTCAAACATATATTTGGTTCTTATGGTTATTGTAAATCGCCTAGAACTCCAAAACAGTGGCAATTAGCTCATGAAACGGCCATAAAGCATAAGAACGACGAGTTTTTGGCCATGTCTCTCAAACATGTATCGGGTCCTACAAGCCATGCAAATCACCCTGAAACCGCAAAACTATGGCTAATAGCTCAAGAAAATGGCTATAAAACGCGAAACCAATGAGAGTTTACTCATAGCTCTGAAACATGTATCGGGTCTTACAAGCCACGCAAATCACCCTGAAACCCCAAAAATATGGGCAATAGCTCATCAAAATGGCCATTAATGCGAAAACGACGAGTTTTTTGTCATAACGCTTAAACCTGTACCGGGTCTTATAGTCTTTGTAACTCTCCCTAGAACGCCAACAATGTGGGTAATAGCTCACGAAAACAGCCGTAAAACAGGAAAACAACGAGTTTTTGGCCATATTTCTCAACCTTGTATCGGGTCTTACGGGCCTTGCAAAGCCACATAGAACCCCAAAATTGTGGGCAATAGCTCATGAAATCAGCCGTAAAACAAAAAAAATGAGTTTTTGGTCATAACTCCCAAACTTGTATCGGGTCTTACGGGCCTTGCAAATCATCTTAGAACACCAAAACTTTGGGCAATAGCTCATGAAAACGGCCATAAAACGCGAGAACGACGAGAGTGTGGTCCTAACTCTCAAACATGTATCAGGTCATACAAACCATGCAAATCGTCCTAAAACCCCAAATCTATGGGTAATATAGCTCATGAATCTGGCCATAAATCAAGAAAACAACGAGTTTTTATCGAATCAAACATGTATCGAGTCTTACGGTCCTTGTAAATCTCCCTAGAATGCCAAAACTGTGGGCAATAGCTTATAAAACGGCCAAAAACACGAAAAAACGAGTTTGTGGTCTTAACTCTCAAACATGTATCGCTCTTAGGAGCCATAAAACGTGAAAAATACGAGTTTTGCTCATAACTATCAAACATGTATCAGGACTTATGGGCCATGCTAATCCCCTAGAACTCCAAATCAGTGAGCAATAGCTCATCAGAACGAATCAAAAGGAAAAAACGACGAGAGTTTGGTCCTAACTCTCAAACATATATTTGGTTCTTATGGTTATTGTAAATCGCCCTAGAACTCCAAAACAGTGGCAATTAGCTCATGAAAACGGCCATAAAACGCAAGAACGACGAGTTTTTGGCCATGTCTCTCAAACATGTATCGGGTCCTACAAGCCATGCAAATCACCTCGAAACCAAAAACTACGGCTAATAGCTCAAGAAAATGGCTATAAAACGCGAAACCAATGAGAGTTTACTCATAGCTCTGAAACATGTATCGGGTCTTACAAGCCACGCAAATCACCCTGAAACCCCAAAAATATGGGCAATAGCTCATCAAAATGGCCATTAATGCGAAAACGACGAGTTTTTGGTCATAACGCTCAAACTCAGTCGGGTCTTATAGTCTTTGTAGCTCTCCCTAGAACGCCAACACTGTGGGTAATAGCTCATGAAAACAGCCGTAAAATAGGAAAACAATGAGTTTTTGGCCATATTTCTCAACCATGTATCGGGTCTTACGGGCCTTGCAAATCCACATAGAATCCCAAAATTGTGGGCAATAGCTCATGAAATCAGCCGTAAAACAAAAAAAATGAGTTTTTGGTCATAACTCCCAAACTTGTATCGGGTCTTACGGGCCTTGCAAATCATCTTAGAACACCAAAACTTTGGGCAATAGCTCATGAAAACGGCCATAAAACGCGAGAACGACGAGAGTGTGGTCCTAACTCTCAAACATGTATCAGGTCATACAAACCATGCAAATCGTCCTAAAACCCCAAATCTATGGGTAATATAGCTCATGAATCTGGCCATAAAACACGAAAACAACGAGTTTTTATCAGAACTGTCAAACATGTATCGAGTCTTACGGTCCTTGTAAATATCCCTAGAATGCCAAAACTGTGGGCAATAGCTCATGAAAACGGCCGCAAAACACAAAAAAAACGAGTTTATGGTCTTAACTCTCAAACATGTATCGGCTCTTAGGAGCCATAAAATGTGAAAAATACGAGTTTTTGCTCATAACTATCAAACATGTATCAGGACTTATGGGCCATGCTAATCCCCTAGAACTCCAAATCAGTGAGCAATAGCTTATCAGAACGAACCTCAAAGGAAAAAACGACGAGAGTTTGGTCCTAACTCTCAAACATATATTTGGTTCTTATGGTTATTGTAAATCGCCCTAGAACACCAAAACAGTGGCAAATAGCTCAAGGAAACGGCCATAAAACGCAAGAACGACGAGTTTTTGGCCATGTCTCTCAAACATGTATCGGGTCCTACAAGCCATGCAAATCACCCTGAAACCGCAAAACTATGGCTAATAGCTCAAGAAAATGGCTATAAAACGCGAAACCAATGAGAGTTTACTCATAGCTCTGAAACATGTATCGGGTCTTACAAGCCACGCAAATCACCATGAAACCCCAAAAATATGGGCAATAGCTCATCAAAATGGCCATTAATGCGAAAACGACGAGTTTTTGGTCATAACGCTCAAACCTGTATCGGGTCTTATAGTCTTTGTAACTCTCCCTAGAACGCCAACATTGTGGGTAATAGCTCATGAAAACAGCCGTAAAATAGGAAAACAATGAGTTTTTGGCCATATTTCTCAACCATGTATCGGGTCTTACGGGCCTTGCAAATCCACATAGAATCCCAAAATTGTGGGCAATAGCTCATGAAATCAGCCGTAAAACAAAAAAAAATGAGTTTTTGGTCATAACTCCCAAACTTGTATCGGGTCTTACGGGCCTTGCAAATCATCTTAGAACACCAAAACTTTGGGCAATAGCTCATGAAAACATCCATAAAACGCGAGAACGACGAGAGTGTGGTCCTAACTCTCAAACATGTATCAGGTCATACAAACCATGCAAATCGCCCTAAAACCCCAAATCTATGGGTAATATAGCTCATGAATCTGGCCATAAAACACGAAAACAACGAGTTTTTATCGAATCCAAACATGTATCGAGTCTTACGGTCCTTGTAAATCTCCTTAGAATGCCAAAACTGTGGGCAATAGCTTATAAAACGGCCGCAAAACACGAAAACAACGAGTTTGTGGTCTTAACTCTCAAACATGTATCGGCTCTTAGGACCAATAAAACGTGAAAAATACGAGTTTTTGCTCATAACTATCAAACATGTATCAGGACTTATGGGCCATGCTAATCCCCTAGAACTCCAAATCAGTGAGCAATAGCTCATCAGAACGAATCTGAAAAGGAAAAAACGACGAGAGTTTGGTCCTAACTCTCAAACATATATTTGGTTCTTATGGTTATTGTAAATCGCCCTAGAACTCAAAAACAGTGGCAATTAGCTCATGAAAACGGCCATAAAACGCAAGAACGACGAGTTTTTGGCCATGTCTCTCAAACATGTATCGGGTCCTACAAGCCATGCAAATCACCCTGAAACCGCAAAACTATGGCTAATAGCTCAAGAAAATGGCTATAAAACGCGAAACCAATGAGAGTTTACTCATAGCTCTGAAACATGTATCGGGTCTTACAAGCCACGCAAATCACCCTGAAACCCCAAAAATATGGGCAATAGCTCATCAAAATGGCCATTAATGCGAAAACGACGAGTTTTTGGTCATAACGCTCAAACCTGTATCGGGTCTTATAGTCTTTGTAACTCTCCCTAGAACGCCAACACTGTGGGTAATAGCTCATGAAAACAGCCGTAAAATAGGAAAACAATGAGTTTTTGGCCATATTTCTCAACCATGTATCGGGTCTTACGGGCCTTGCAAATCCACATAGAATCCCAAAATTGTGGGCAATAGCTCATGAAATCAGCCGTAAAACAAAAAAAAATGAGTTTTTGGTCATAACTCCCAAACTTGTATCGGGTCTTACGGGCCTTGCAAATCATCTTAGAACACCAAAACTTTGGGCAATAGCTCATGAAAACGGCCATAAAACGCGAGAACGACGAGAGTGTGGTCCTAACTCTCAAACATGTATCAGGTCATACAAACCATGCAAATCGTCCTAAACTATGGGTAATATAGCTCATGAATCTGGCCATAAAACACGAAAACAACGAGTTTTTATCAGAACTCTCAAACATGTATCGAGTCTTACGGTCCTTGTAAATCTCCCTAGAATGCCAAAACTGTGGGCAATAGCTTATGAAAACGGCCACAAAACACGAAAAATACGAGTTTGTGGTCTTAACTCTCAAACATGTATCGTCTCTTAGGAGCCATAAAACGTGAAAAATACGAGTTTTTGCTCATAACTATCAAACATGTATCAGGACTTATGGGCCATGCTAATCCCCTAGAACTCCAAATCAGTGAGCAATAGCTCATCAGAACGAATCTAAAAGGAAAAAACGACGAGAGTTTGGTCCTAACTCTCAAACATATATTTGGTTCTTATGGTTATTGTAAATCGCCCTAGAACTCAAAAACAGTGGCAATTAGCTCATGAAAACGGCCATAAAACGCAAGAACGACGAGTTTTTGGCCATGTCTCTCAAACATGTATCGGGTCCTACAAGCCATGCAAATCACCCTGAAACCGCAAAACTATGGCTAATAGCTCAAGAAAATGGCTATAAAACGCGAAACCAATGAGAGTTTACTCATAACTCTGAAACATGTATCGGGTCTTACAAGCCACGCAAATCACCCTGAAACCCCAAAAATATGGGCAATAGCTCATCAAAATGGCCATTAATGCGAAAACGACGAGTTTTTGGTCATAACGCTCAAACCTGTATCGGGTCTTATAGTCTTTGTAACTCTCCCTAGAACGCCAACACTGTGGGTAATAGCTCACGAAAACAGCCGTAAAACAGGAAAACAACGAGTTTTTGGCCATATTTCTCAACCATGTATCGGGTCTTACGGGCCTTGCAAATCCACATAGAACCCCAAAATTGTGGGCAATAGCTCATGAAATCAGCCGTAAAACAAAAAAAAATGAGTTTTTGGTCATAACTCCCAAACTTGTATCGGGTCTTACGGGCCTTGCAAATCATCTTAGAACACCAAAACTTTGGGCAATAGCTCATGAAAACGGCCATAAAACGCGAGAAGCAGCGAGTGTGGTCCTAACTCTCAAACATGTATCAGTCATACAAACCATGCAAATCGTCCTAAACTATGGGTAATATAGCTCATGAATATGGCCATAAAACACGAAAACAACGAGTTTTTATCAGAACTCTCAAACATGTATCGAGTCTTACGGTCCTTGTAAATCTCCCTAGAATGCCAAAACTGTGGGCAATAGCTTATGAAAACGGCCACAAAACACGAAAAATACGAGTTTGTGGTCTTAACTCTCAAACATGTATCGTCTCTTAGGAGCCATAAAACGTGTAAAATACGAGTTTTTGCTCATAACTATCAAACATGTATCAGGACTTATGGGCCATGCTAATCCCCTAGAACTCCAAATCGTGAGCAATAGCTCATCGAATCGAATCTAAAAGGAAAAAACGACGAGAGTTTGGTCCTAACTCTCAAACATATATTTGGTTCTTATGGTTATTGTAAATCGCCCTAGAACTCAAAAACAGTGGCAATTAGCTCATGAAAACGGCCATAAAACGCAAGAACGACGAGTTTTTGGCCATGTCTCTCAAACATGTATCGGGTCCTACAAGCCATGCAAATCACCCTGAAACCGCAAAACTATGGCTAATAGCTCAAGAAAATGGCTATAAAACGCGAAACCAATGAGAGTTTACTCATAACTCTGAAACATGTATCGGGTCTTACAAGCCACGCAAATCACCCTGAAACCCCAAAAATATGGGCAATAGCTCATCAAAATGGCCATTAATGCGAAAACGGCGAGTTTTTGGTCATAACGCTCAAACCTGTATCGGGTCTTATAGTCTTTGTAACTCTCCCTAGAACGCCAACATTGTGGGTAATAGCTCACGAAAACAGCCGTAAAATAGGAAAACAACGAGTTTTTGGCCATATTTCTCAACCATGTATCGGGTCTTACGGGCCTTGCAAATCCACATAGAACCCCAAAATTGTGGGCAATAGCTCATGAAATCAGCCGTAAAACAAAAAAATGAGTTTTTGGTCATAACTCCCAAACTTGTATCGGGTCTTACGGGCCTTGCAAATCATCTTAGAACACCAAAACTTTGGGCAATAGCTCATGAAAACGGCCATAAAACGCGAGAACGACGAGAGTGTGGTCCTAACTCTCAAACATGTATCAGGTCATACAAACCATGCAAATCGTCCTAAAACCCCAAATCTATGGGTAATATAGCTCATGAATCTGGCCATAAAACACGAAAACAACGAGTTTTTATCAGAACTCTCAAACATGTATCGAGTCTTACGGTCCTTGTAAATCTCCCTAGAATGCCAAAACTGTGGGCAATAGCTTATGAAAACGGCCGCAAAATACGAAAAAAACGAGTTTGTGGTCTTAACTCTCAAACATGTATCGGCTCTAAGGAGCCATAAAATGTGAAAAATACGAGTTTTTGCTCATAACTATCAAACATGTATCAAGACTTATGGGCCATGCTAATCCCCTTAGAACTCCAAAACAGTGAGCAATAGCTCATCAGAACGAACCTGAAAGGCAAAAACGACGAGAGTTTGGTCCTAACTCTCAAACATATATTTGGTTCTTATGGTTATTGTAAATCGCCCTAGAACTCCAAAACTGTGGGAAATAGCTCATCAAAACGGCCATAAAACGCAAGAACGACGAGTTTTTGGCCATGTTTATCAAACATGTATCGGGTCTCACGGGCCATACAATTCTTCCGAGAACCCCAAAGCTATGGGCAATAGCTCATGAAAATGGCCATAAAACGCAAAAATTATGAGTCTTTGGTCCTAACTCTCAAAAAAGAATCTAGTCTTACGAGCCTTAAAGATCGCCCTGGAACACTAAAACTGTTGGCAATAGCTAATGGAAACGGCCATATAACATGAAAACGACGAGAGTTTGGTCCAAACTTTCAAACATGTATCGGTTCTTATAAGCCATGCAAATCACCATGAAACCCAAAAACTATGGCCAATAACTCATGAAAATGGCCATAAAACGTGAAAACAATGAGAGTTTAGACATAACTCTCAAACATGTATCTTCTCTTACAAGCCATGCAAATCACCCTGAAACCCCAAAAATGTGGGCAATAGCTCATCAAAATGGCCATGAACGCGAAAACATCGAGTTTTTGGTCATAACTGTCGAACCTGTATCGGTTCTTATAGTCGTTGTAACTCTCCCTAGAAGGCCAACACTATGGGTAATAGCTCATGAAAACAGCCGTAAAATAGTAAAACAATGAGTTTTTGGCCATATTTCGCAAACATGTATCGGGTATTATGAGCCTTGAAAATCCACCTAGAACCCCAAAAGTGAGGTCAATAACTCATGAAATCAGACGTAAAAGAAAAAAACGAGTTTTGGTCGTAACTTTCAAACTTGTATCGGGTCTTACGGGCCTTGCAAATCCTCGTAGAACCACAAAACTATGGACAATAGCTCATGAAACGACCGTAAAACGCGAGAAGTACGAGAGTGTGGTCCTAACTCTCAAACATGTATCGGGTCATACAAGCCATGCAAATCGCCCTAAAACACCAAAACTATGGGTAATATCTCATGAATCTGACCATAAGACGCGAAAACGGCGAGTTTTTATCAGAACTCTCAAACATGTAACGGGTCTTACGGTCCATGTAAATATGGGCAATAGCTCATGAAAACGGCCGAAAAACAGGAAAACAACGAGTTTTTGGTCATAACTCTCAAAACTGTATCGGCTCTTATAGGCCTTGCAAATCCCCCTGGAATCCCAAATCCTTGGGAAATTGTTTACTAAAATGGCCCTAAAACACGAAATCAACGAGAGTTTGGTCCTAACTCTTAAACATGTATCAGGTCTTACAAGTCAAAAAAAATCGCCATGAAACCGCAAAATTGTGGGCAATAGCTCATGAAAATAGCCATAAACACGAAAACGTCGAGTTTTTGGTCATAACTATCAAACATCTATCAGATCTTACGGGCCATGCTAATCCCCCTAGAACCCCAAAATAGTGAGCAATAGCTCATGAGACGACTCTGAAAGGCGATAACTTCGAGAGTTTGGTCCTAACTCTCAAACATGTATCGGCTATTACGGTCATTGTAAATCGCCCTAGAACTCCAAAACTGTGGGAAATAGCTCATGAAAACGTCCATAAAACGCTAGAACGACGAGTTTTTGGCCATGTTTCTCAAACATGTATCGATTCTCACGGGCCATGAAATTCGTCCTAGAACCCCTAAGCTATGGGCAATAGCTCATGAAAATGGCCATAAAATGCAAAAATTACGAGTCTTTGGTCCTAACTCTCAAACAAGAATCGCGTCTTACAACTCTTGAATATATCCCTGGAACCGTGAAGCTGTGAGCAATAGCTAATGGAAATAGCCATAAAACGTGAAAATGATGAGAGTTTGGTCCGAACTCTCAAACATGTATCGGGTCTTAGAAGCCATGCAAATCACCCTAAAACCCCAAAACTATGGCTAATAGCTCATGAAAATGGCTATAAAACGCGAAACTAATGAGAGTTTAATTATAACTCTCAAAAATGTATCGGGTCTTACAAGCCACGGAAATCACCCTAAACCCCCAAAAATGTGGGCAATAGCTGATCAAAATGGCCATTAATATGAAAAAGTCGAGGTTTTGGTCATAACGCTCAAACCTGTATCGGGTCGTATAGTCATTGTAACTCTTCTTGGAACGCCAACATTGTGGGTAATAGCTCATGAAAACAGCCGTAAAATAGGAAAACAACGAGTTTTTGGCCATATTTTTCAACCATGTATCGGGTCTTACGGGCCTTGCAAATCCACCTAGAACCCCAGAATTATGGGCAATACCTCATGAAATCAGCCATAAATAAAAAAATGAGTTTTTGGTCAAAACTCCCAAACTTGTATCGGGTCTTATGGGCCTTGCAAATCATCTTAGAACCCCAAAACTGTGGGCAATAGCTCATGAAAACGTCCATATAACGCGAGAACGATGAGAGTGTGGTCCTAACTCTCAAACATGTATCAGGTCATACAAACGATGCAAATCGCCCTAAAACCCCAAAACTATGGGTAATATAGCTCATGAATCTGGACATAAAACACGAAAACGACGAGTTTTTATCAGAACTCTCAAACATGTATCGGGTCTTACGGTCCTTGTAAATCTCCCTAGAATGCCAAAACCGTGGGCAATAGCTTAAGAAAACAGCCGTAAAACACGAAAACAACGAGTTTGTGGTCTTAACTCTCAAACATGTATCGGCTCTTAGGAGCCATAAAACGTGAAAAATACGAGTTTTTGCTCATAACTATCAAACATGTATCAGGACTTACGGGCCATGCTAATCCCCCTAGAACTCCAAAATAGTGAGCAATAGCTCATTAGAACGAACCTGGAAGGCAAAAACGACGGGAGTTTGGTCGTAACTCTCAAACATGTATTTGATTCTTATGGTTATTGTAAATCATCCGAGAACTCCAAAACTGTGGGAAATAGCTCATGAAAACGACCATAAAACGCAAGAACGACGAGTTTTTGGGCATGTTTCTCAAAGCTGTGGGCAATAGCTCATGAAAATGGCCATAAAACACAAAAATTACGAGTCTTTGGTCCTAACTCTCGAACAAGAATCGGGTCTTACGAGCCTTGAAGATCGCCCTGGAACACTGAAACTGTAGGCAATAGCTAATGGAAATGGCCATATAACGTGAAAACGACGAGAGTTTGGTCCAAACTCTCAAACATGTATCGGGTCTTATAAGCCATGAAAATCACCATGAAACCCAAAAATTGTGGCCAATAGGTCATGAAAATGGCCATAAAACGTGAAAACAAGGAGAATTTAGACATAACTCTCAAACATCTATTGTCTCTTACAAGCCATGCAAATCACCCTAATACCCCAAAAATGTGGGCAATGGCTCATCAAAATGGGCATAAACACGAAAACATCGAGTTTTTGCTCATAACTCTCAAACCTGTATCGGTTCTTACAGTCGTTCTAACTCTCCTTAGAACGCCAACACTATGGGTAATCGCTCATGTAAACAGCCGTAAAACAGGAAAACAACGAGTTTTTGGCCATACTTGGCAAACATGTATTTGGTCTTACGAGCCTTGCAAATCCACCTAGAACCTCAAAATTGTGATTAATAGCTCATGAAATCAGACGCAAAACAAAAAAACGAGTTTTTGGTCGTAACTCTCAAACTTGTATCGGGTCTTACGGGCCTTGCAAATCCTCGTAGAACCCCAAAACTATGGGCAATAGATCATAAAAACGGCCGTAAAACGCGAGAACGACGAGAGTGTGGTCCTAACTCGCAAACATGTATCGGGTCATACAAGTCATGCAAATCGCCCTAAACCCCCAAAACTATGGGTAATATCTCATGAATCTGACCATAAGACACGAAAACGACGAGTTTTTATTAGAACTCTCAAACATGTAACAGGTCTTACGGTCCATGTAAATCTCCCTAGAATGCCAAAACGATGGGCAATAGCTAATGAAAACGGCCGTAAAACAGGAAAACAACGAGTTTTTGGTCATAACTCTCAAACATGTATCGACTCTTACGGGCCTTGCAAATCCCCCTGGAATCCGTCGGAAATTGTTTATGAAAATGGCCCTAAAACACGAAATCAATGAGAGTTTGGTCCTAACTCTTAAACATGTATCAGGTCTTACAAGTCATAAAAATCGCCATGAAACCGCAAAATTGTGGGCAATAGCTCATGAAAATAGCCATAAAACACGAAAACGTCAAGTTTTTGGTCATAACTATCAAACATGTATCAGATCTTACGGGCCATGCTAATCCGCCTAGAACTCCAAAACAGTGGGCAATAGATCATGAGGCGACCCTAAAAGGCGAAAACGACGAGATTTTGGTCCAAACTCTCAAACATGTATCGGCTCTTATGGTCATTGTAAATCGCCCTAGAACCCGAAAACTGTGGGCAATAGCTCATGAAAACATACATAAAACGCAAGAACGACGATTTTTTGGCCATGTTTCTCAAACATGTATAGGTTCTCACGGGCCATGAAAAACGTCCTAGAACGCCAAAGCTGGGCAATAGCTCATGAAAATGGTCATAAAACGCAAGTATTATGAGTCTTTGGTCCTAACTCTCAAACATGAATTGGGTCTTACGAGCCTTGAAGATCTCCCTGGAACCCCGAAACTATGGGCAATAGCTAATGGAAAAAGCCATACAACGTGAAAACGACGAGAGCTTGGCCCAAACTCTCAAACATGTATCGGGTCTTACAAGCCATGCAAATCACCATGAAACCCAAAAAATATGGCCAATAGCTCATGAAAATGGCTATAAAACGTGAAACCAATGAGATTTTAGTCATAACTCTCAAACATGTATCGTCTCTTACATGCCACGCAAATCGCCCTGAAACCCCAAAAATGTGGGAAATAGCTCATCAAAATGGCCATAAATGCGAAAACAACGAGGTTTTGGTCATAACTCTAAAACCTGTATTGGTTCTTACAGTCATTATAACTCTCCCTAGAACGCCAACACTGTGGGTAATAGCTCATGAAAACAGACGTAAAACAGGAACACAGCGAGTTTTTGGCCATATTTCTCAACCATGTATCGGGTCTTACAAGCTTTGCAAATCCACCTATAACCCCAAAATTGTGGTGAATAGCTCATGAAATCAGCCGTAAAACAAAAAAAGAGTTTTTGGTCATAACTATGAAACTTGTATTGGGTATTATGGGCCTTGCAAATCCTCGTAAAATGCCAAAACTATGGGCAATAGCTCATGAAAACGGTCGTAAAACGCGAGAACGACGAAGTGTGGTCCTAACTCTCAAACATGTCTCGGGTCTTACAAGCCGTGCAAAAATTCCTTGAAACCCCAAAACCATGGGCAATAGCTCACGAAATCAGCCATAAAACAAAAAAACAAGTTTTTCGTCATTGCTCTCAAACTTGTGTGGGTCTTATGGGCCATGCAAATCCTCGTAGAACCCGAAAACTTTGACAATAGTTCATGAAAACGGCCGTAAAGCACGAAAACGATGAGAGTGTGCTCCTAACTCTCAAACAGGTATCGGTCTTACACGCCATGCAAATTGCCCTAAAATCCCAAAACTGTGGGCAATAGCTCATGAAAATGGCCATAAAACGTGAAAAGCGACGAGTTTTATCGAACTTTCAAACATGTATCGGGTCATACAAGCCATGCAAATCGCCCTAAAACCTCAAAACTATGGGTAATATAGCTCATGAATCTGGCCATCAAACGCGAAAACGACGAGTTTTTATCATAACTCTCAAACATGTATCGGGTCTTACGGTCCTTGTAAATCTCCCTAGAATGCCAAAACTATGGGCAATAGCTTATGAAAACGGCCTTAAAACACGAAAACAACGAATTTGTGGTCTTAACTCTCAAACATGTATCAGGTCTTACGGGCCACGCTAATCCCCCTAGAACCCCAAAACAGTCTAGCAATAGCTCATCAGAACGAACCTGAAAGGCAAAAACGACAAGAGTTTTGTCCTAACTCTCAGACATGTATTGGTTCTTATGGTTATTGTAAATCGCCCTAGAACTCTAAAACTGTGGGAAATAGCTCATGAAAACGGCCATAAAACGCAAGAACGACGAGGTTTTGGCCATGTTTCTCAAACATGTATCGGGTCTCACTGGCCATGCAAATCTTCCAAGAACCCCAAAGTTGTGGGCAATAGCTCATGAAAATGTCCATAAAACGCAAAAATTACGAGTCTTTGGTCCTAACTCTCAAACAAGAATCAGGCCTTACGAGCCTTGAAGATCGCCCTGGAACACTGAAACTGTTGGCAATAGCTAATGGAAACAGCCATATAATGTGAAAACGACGAGAGTTTGGTCCAAACTCTCAAACATGTATCGGGTCTTATAAGCCATGCAAATCACCATGAAACCCTAAAATTGTGGGCAATAGCTCATCAAAATGGCCATAAACACGAAAACAACTAGTTTTTGGTCATAACTCTAAACCTATATCGGTTCTTACAGTCGTTGTAACTTTCCCTGGAACGCCAACACTTTGGTAATATCTCATGAAAACAGCCGTAAAACAGGAAAACAACGTGTTTTTGGCCATATTTCTCAACCATGTATCGGGTCTTACGGGCCTTGCAAATCCACCTAGAACCCCAAATTTGTGGTGAATAGCTCATAAAATCAGCCATAAAACAAAAAAAAATAGTTTTTGGTAATAACTCTCAAACTTGTATCGGGTCTTACAGGCCTTGCAAATCATCATAGAACCCCAAAACCATGGGCAATAGCTCATGAAAACGGCCGTAAACGCGAGAACAACGAGAGTGTGGTCCTAATGACGAGTTTTTATGAGAACTCTCAAACATGTAACGGGTCTTACGGTCCTTGTAAATGTCCCTAGAATGCCAAAAATGTGGGCAATCGGTCATGAAAACGGTCATAAAACATGAAAACAACGAGTTTTGGGTCATAACTTTCAAACATGTATCGGCTCTTACGGGCCTTGCAAATCCCCCCCTGAATCCCAAATCTATGGGCAATTGTTTATGAAAATGGCCCTAAAATGCGAAATCAACGATAGTTTGGTCCTAACTCTTAAACATGTATCGGGTCTTTCAAGTCATGAAAATCGCCATGAAACCGTAAAATCGCCAAGTTACCATTAGGCATAAACTCAAAAACCAATGCCTTGAACTCTTGACCTTTGTCGTCAATGCGTGAGCAATAACTAATGATCTTCATGAGGCAGCGGTGTCGTACCCTTCTCATGGCCTCACATTCAGCCTGGAAACTCTTGCAATACCTGGATTGATCAAGGTTAAACACCTTGACAGCCAATGTTCTTTTCTCTGGGGCCAAAATGCACTTAAAAGACCTCATCACCATAACTTCCTTTCCCAATTAAGTTAACTTGTGAAAATCCATCAGTTCCTCTCAGTAATACATGATAGGAGATTCTCTCGTAATGGTCATCAACAATTGAATATTGCACTATTGTCCTCTTGCTTTCTTCTTTGATCTTCTCGCGAAGTATCCGAACCAGAAGAGAATAACTGAAAGCGACAATAATGCACCATCTGCTGCGACAAGAGACTTTGGCATCTTTATTTTGTTCTTGCTTAAGGGGCTTGCTTGTGGAGCAAGGAGTCAAGTGGAGTTGAGGTGCACCAGCACACAAATTGAGATTCCCAGCAACTGCTAAGGCTGTGTTTGGTTGAGATTTTATGGGCAGATTCTCACGTTCTTAAAGTTAAGATTCCTAAACGCTGCTGATTCCTAGCGTGTAAAACGAAAGCGGGTTGACCCCCAAATTTCACGGTTCAACCTTTCCTCTGTCCTCAAACCCGAAACTCTCCTCCACACTCCACACGCTCTCTATATATATATATCTGTCTCCTTCATATCTTCCTCCTCGTCCCATGCACCTGCTGTTTCTTATTTCTTTTTCAGACTTTTGTTGATCGGTCTACATAACTATTGGTTCATGCAATGTGCAATTGATATGCATCATTATTTTGTACTAATTCCTCCAATCCATATTAGTTGACTTAGATTTATTTAGACACAAATATATCTAGTCAAATTTTAGTATTAGATATATCCGTATCTAGACAAATTTTAGTCAACTAATATGGGTCAGAGAGAGTATTAAATTTATGATGATGGTCAAGAAAATTACTTTCCAATATGTCCATTGCATTACAGACATTTCCGACCAAATTCAGGGTTGGCAGTTGTTCTAACCAAACAACTTTCAGCTTTTTTTTACAGTTGTTAGCTCACAGCAACTTTTTCAGAGCAGATTCCTTACAGTTAATTTTTAAAAATATACAGCTCAACCAAACACACATCAGCTCGACCAAGTGATGTTTCTAAAAACACCTTCACTTGGAACCTGGCCTGGCCTTGCAAATTATTGAAGGATACATCGAATTCGTATAATGATGAGCAATTTTGTAGTACTACTTCCGGGATGGATCCTGACAAGTCGATACATTTCTTGCAGGTTTAATTTCCGATGCTATACCAAGGGCTACCGGAATATTACCTGATATAACTTATTCATGGTAAGGTTACTATTATTTGAAAATGATGCATAACAACTTCTGAGCGGGCCATGAAGGAGGAAGCCTCCCTAGCGACGACCGTAACACGTCTTCTTGTTTCACGGGTCAGCCCAGTTACGCCATTTTTCCGTTTTCTTGTTTTCTTTTTTATTATCTGTCCGCTTTACATTTGTTTTTTCCTCTTTTTTCATTTTCAATATGTTTTTTATTTTGCTTTTTTTGAAATCTGAATATTTCTAAATTTGATTTTTTAAATCTGAACGGTTTTAAATCTGACATTTTCAAATAGTAACACCTTTTAAATCTCAATATTTTTCAAAAAATCTATTTTTTAAAATTTGCACATCTTTAAATCAGAATGTTTTTCAAGATTTTAACATTTTTAAAGTTTTAACATCTTCAAATCTGGTCGTTTCTTCAAACTTTGAAGAATTACCGAATCTAAATATTTTTGGAATCTGGACATCCTTCAAAATCCATTTTTCAATCAAAATTGAAAAACAAACGGAGAATACCGGACTGTTTTTTCTATCATTTTTTTTGAGAATTACGACCTCTTTATTAATTGTTAATCAGAATGTTTACAGGAAATAACTTGCCCTCTGGCCTAGTGCCCAGCCAAATATGGCGACTAGGAGCCAAATATTGCTAAGCGAGTCTGGGCGACGGCGCGGCCTGCTCTGGAGGTCGTGGACGGCGCATGGTGGCTCGGCGGAGGCGGTGTGGCTGGCGTAGGGAGGGGCCTCGCTGCAACGACGACTGCTGCAGTGCGCCGCATGGGATCGATCTGGGGCCATCTAGGCTAGGTCGGCCCTCGGCAGGGGCGCCGTGGTAAGCAGCGGTCAAGGCGTGGTGCTGGGATCCTGCTGGGCGGCGCTCTGGCGCTGCTGTGGTGGTTCCTGGTTTGGCTCTCTCCCTCTTTTGCCTGCTCGATCCGTCCTCCGGAAACCGGCCGGCGGTGTGGGGATCGCTGTGTCGGATCTAATAAAGGTGGTGGTCTTTTGATTTAATTTGCACGAAGACGAAGATCTTCTTGATGCCTGTCCTTCTTGATCTGGTCTGGAGAGGTGGGTTCCGGAAGGCTCCGCCGGCGAACTCCCATGGGCGTATCATGCCCGGAGATTGCTGGATCAGAAGGTATTCGGTCGCGCGCATCTTGTTTTTCTGGCCGTTTGGTTTCAGCGGGAGCGTTGCGAAGCTCTGTTGTTTGTTCCCACCAAATGCCATGCTTTGAGCCATGGTGATGTCAGATGCGGAGAATGTCAGGAAAGTGGAAATTTGAGGGTAGCGATGGTGATTTTTGTTCTTGTGGCGATGAAGATCTGGCTGCGTGATCTGGGACTCATTGCAGCGACCGTTGGTGCGGGAAGATAACATAGGGGAGTTCCCAGTCTTATCTTGCAGAGTGAAAATCCAAGGTCTGGCCTTAGCTGGTTGTGCCTGACAATGACCTTGTTGAAGGCATTGTTTTGTGAGTAAGGACTTTCTCCGGGGTGAAAACCTATGACCTTTGGTCGGACAACGACGGCGCTTGGGCACTATTTCCTTCTTGAAGATGTTGTTACTAGAGTGGGGGATTACTGGTGTTGTTCTGATGATGTCACTGTCGTTTATTTCAGAATTAGTTCTCTGTAGCGGGACTTTTCTTTTTTGTAATTTCTCTTTCTTTTTTCTGAGCTGTGTGCATCCGTAGAACCGCTAGGACATGCGTTATTGCAAAGGCTGGGTGTAACTGATATCCTTATGATATTAATATATACTTTTTTTTTAAAATATTGCTAAGCGAGTAGACTGTAAGCTTCCTCATTCGATCCGTGGCCCTCATGCCGGAAACGTAACACCACCTCGAAGCCTCGCTGAATCATTGATCTCCCCCAATACATGGCTAAAGATTTCCATGTTTTTAGCATGCATGCAGTCACTAGTGCACACGTACCCCTCTAACACCGGTTTGGAGGACCCTCTAACAGCGGTTCCCCAACCGCTGTTGAGGGTTCGGTGTTAGAGGGGGGGCCCCTTTAACACCGGTTCCTATACGAACCGGTGTTAAAGGGTGGCGACGGGCTGTGCCTCAGTTCTCTTTAACACCGGTTCGTATTCGAACCGTGTTAAAGGTTCTTGCTGCAGATTTAGCCGTTTTACGCCGGCAGAGTTCTCGCAGCGGTGAAAACGGCAATCTCGCCGCGCTCTGCCCGCCTGCTCGGCCGGAGGGGAGCGAGGGAAATCGATCGAGCGGTATACTTATAGAATCGTCATCGGTACATACGAGTACATGAATAATTAAGCAACTATTATTATACACAAACATCGCCATCGGCACATACATACATCGGCACATACATCATCATCGTTCATTTTGGTGGATATCTAAAGAGTTCTCCGCCAGGCGTGACGACCTCATCAAGTATGAACCCCGCCAATTCCTCTTGAATGGCTCGTATGCGTTCAAATGGTAGGAGTTGGTCCCGCATCCGTTCGATCTGAATATATATGAAGAATGAGCCGTCAATATATATATAAGAATAAAACTCAACACAATTGATGGTAATAAAATAATGTTGTGGACTTTGTTTACTTACTCTAAGTTGTTCTAGTGCGCTTGGCCTGTCGACATATCGTGTGCGAATGAATTCGCAAACATAGTACCCACATAAGTTATTGCCGTGTCCTTGATGCGCGACTTTACGAGAATAGAGAGTTCAATCAAAATAATAATCAATAAAGCATGATATAATGGAATTGGAAGCTAGCTAGTATTACTTACATTTTGGTCTACAAATTTTAGTTCTTGACCATTCACCCACGGCTGCCCGTGAACATTTTCCAAACCCTATCCGACAAAGAAAATGGATAAAGGAGTAATTAATTACTTATTGTCACGAAGTTGCCGATCTAGTGCGATAATATGATTGAAATTACCTCGAGCATCTCTCTAAAGTCTGCCCATAGCTCTTTTTCTTTTCGTAACGAGTCCATGACAAGGACTTTTCTGAGTCGGGTTGAATGACTAGCGTAATAAAGTGGAACCTACGCACGCATAACTCATCATCGATACACTTAACATCGAGTAAGCCAAATGAATGTGTACAAGAGAGAGGGTAACAGTACTCACGAGAAGTTGTAAGGCAATAGTATTTCCTTTGGTTTGTTGTCTCAAGAAAGACTTTAGCAAGTAATCTTCATTTGCCCGGGTTTGTCTCTTACCCCTTGTTCATGAACTCTATTTGGGTCAACGAACCCAATGTCAAAAGGGCCTCCTTTCATGCATTCCATAACCTTTTTCCTGCATAATAGTATATACATATATGGTGAGCATATATATATACATGCAATTAATGAAGTGAATGAGTTGAGATAAAAATTACAGAAATAGTACTTACACACAATAAAGGCTGATGGCAGATTTGTCGAGTTCCTTCTGATTGAATAGAAAATGCAAGTCTTGAATGTTGAAGACGATCGCTGTCTCCGCACAAGAAAATCTGATCTCTTATATGCGCCGTGATCCATTCTTCTTTTCTCGTCTTGCAGAAATGAAGGTACCACTTGTGCAATTTTCGCATCTTTGTTGGTAGATTCTTGAGCTCCTCTTTCTTGACGAGATTCTTCCCATACTTCCATGGCTGTATGGGGTTGACATCGCATTTGGGCAAGTTGTCTCCATGACGTTCAAGTATGCAATGTAAGTCATCCCCATCTCATTGGCCTTTCTTTGTAGCTGCCTCGTAATCATCTACGGAGGAGCGTCCCGTTTGTCAAACATTTGAGCGGGCGCATGATTGGTTTTCTGCTCTCCGAGCATGGGAACTGTTTTCTAGGGTGCCGCACGACTGCTACTTTCAGTCTCCCTACGTCGCCTTGCATCCGCCTGCAAAATCTGGCGCTCATAGTCCGGCACAAGTGGGGTTTCAGGTTTCAAAAGATTTTTGTAAAACTTCTCCACCACCGGATCTATTTTCTCCTTTAGCTCGGCCCGTCTAGGTGCAAAGAATTTCTTGACCTGTTCTCCCGAGATCCTATTGGTCTCCTCGTCGCTGCGATTCCACGGTAAAACCGGCAATGGCTTGGCGGAAGGCTGCGGACGTAGTTTTTGAACTCTTTGGCGTCACGGTTTCCTGCGGATTTCTTTGTGGCAGTTACTCGATGCTCCTCGTGGCGTGCTCTTCCGCTTCTGTTGAGGAGATGGCTGAAGCACGGAGATGGCTGACGGGCGGAGATGGCTGCCAGAGATGGCCAGCGGGAGATGGCTGCCTTGAGAGATGGTGACGGCCGGGAGATGGCTGCAGGAGAGAGATGGGCGGAGATGGCTGCCAGCAGAGATGGCTGAAGCGGCTCGAGGCCGACAGCCGCGGAGGCGGGTGCAGTGACCTCAATTTGGAAGCACAATGTGTTCCTTCTTCCAAAGAATGGTTGTTTTCACTGCAAATTTGAGTTGAGTTTCCCTTCACCGTAGCATGGTCAAGCTGTGCTTCCTCATATTCCTTCACAACCTCATCCACCCGACAATAGCATAGCCATCTGGAATCGGTCGGCGGTGGTAAGTTCCACCAGCTACGGGAGGTAAGGCATAGCCGTGACCACCTTAATGGATAAGCCCATTAATCTCACATGCAGCTCGGCGTGTTCGCTCTCCGTGATCTCATCAACGGGTATCGAGGACCCGTCATTTCAAGCGTTGGCTGCGTTCTCCGTGGAAGCCACACTGCTTTTCAGCCTTGATGCGGGCGCGGCAGCTTCCAATGCAGGCTCTTCATGCCGCTGAGATGGGCGGTAGCTTGATGGCTCATTGTGCATTCACTTGCGTCTGCGGCGCCGCAAGTGCATGTTCTATCTGTGTCATCCGATCTGACGCTCTTTTTCTTTTCTGCGCCATCATGAAGAGTCGCTCCCGGCAAACCCATCCTTCCACGTCATACCCCGTGCCTCGTGCATGTCCAGAGTGTTCTTTTTACCGATGGCGTGTGAGCTGGTCATTCTCTCTGTCGGGATGGAAGGTCCGGCGGATGTTTCCTCGTATGCCGTGATGAGTTCGTGGGTTTGGCAAGGATGGTTGGGAAGATACACAATCTGTTTACGGGTCCAACCTTGCCCAGATTCCGTAGAACCAAGTCTTTGCACGTAGGTCCCACCCATCTGTATGGGGTGTGATCCCTCTCTCGCGCAGGGCCCTCTCAGCTTCCTCCCACTTAGGCCTCTGAGATATGTAGCCACCTGAGCCCGTCCTCTGGTGATATTCCTTCTTCAGGGCATTAAGCGTATTGGTTTCTGACCTCTTTTTAGCTATAGCACTTTTTTTATATGTCTTAAATTCGGGCCAGTGAGGTCTTATCTTCGCATAATATGCGTCTTCGAAATTTGAGTCTTTGACGCCACTTTGACAAATTTGTTCAATTTTGTCTTCGATTCTGGAAAGCATCAGCCATCTTCTTTAGAGTCCACTCTTTGACCTTGTTCTCTATAACCGGGTTGTTTTCATCCTCCTCTGGCGGAAGGGTGAAATTTACCAACAACGAATTCCAAAGCGTTTATTTGGATCTGTCATCGACAAAGGTACCGTCGCCCTTCTTTGGCTTATTCCACTAATGGCCTTAGGTACACATCAATGTCGTTGCCGGGTTGCCTCGGGCCTTGGATGAGCACTGGCATCATAATGAACTTCCTCTTCATACACAACCAAGGAGGAAGGTTATAGATATATAGGGTCACAGGCCAGGTGCTGTGACTGCAGCTCTGCTCACCAAAAGGATTCATGCCGTCTGTACTTAGACCAAACCTTTGTTGGAGATATGCCCAAGAGGCAATAATAAAGTGGTTATTATCATATCTTCACACTTATGATAAATGTTTACATACCATGCTATAATTGTATTAACTGGAAACATTAATACTTGTGTGATTTGTAAACTAAAATAAGAGTCCCTAGTAAAGCCTCTTGTTAAACTAGCTTGTTGGTTAATATATGATCATGGTTTCCTGATCATGAACATAGAGATGTTATTAACAACAGGATCATATCATTAGGAGAATGATGTGATGGACATACTCCTATAGATAAGCATAGCATAAAGATCAAGTCATTTCAATAGTTCAATTGCTATATGCTTTCTGATACATAGTAACCTAATTCCTTCGACCATGAGATCATGCATATCACCTTTACCGGATGGATGCTTTGATGTCATCAAACACCACACCGTAACAGGTGGCTATAAAAGTGGCATTGAGTGTTCGGAAAGTATTGGTTGAAACACATGGATCAAGAGTGGATTTGTCCATCCATATGACGCGGATAGATATACTACGGGCCCTCTCGGTGGAATGTCATCCAATTAGCTTGCAAGCATGTGACTTGGTCACAAGGGATCACATATCACGGAACGAGAAAAGAGTACTTATCGAACGAGGTTGAACTAGGTATGCAGAGATACCGACGATCATAACCTCGGATAAGTAACATATCGTGAGACAAAGGGAAATTGGTATCGTATGTAAGTGGTTCATTCGATCGCAAAGTAATCGTAGAAATATGTGGAGCCATATGAATTTCCAGATTCCTCTATTGGTTATTGTTCGGAGAAGTGTCTCGATCATGTCCGCATAATTCACGAACCGTAGGGAGACACACTTAAGGATTGACGTTGTTTGAGTAGTTATGGTATTATGAGAAAGAGACCGAATGTTGTTCGAGTCTCGGATGGGATCCGGGATATCACGAGGTGATCCGGAATGGTCCGGAGAATAAGATTCATATAAGGAAAGTCCGTTTGGAGTTCGGGAATGATTTGGTGTTTTCATCGGAATGTTCTAGAAGGTTCCGGATTGTCCCAAGACCGGGAAGGGTACATGAATGTGTCATTGCTCATTGAATGATTGCATCATGTACTAAGTGTTCTTGCTGTCCCAAATAAAGGATTAAATTGAATCCTAAACAGAAAAGTCAAATGTCGGTTTGAAAGTCAAACCGCCAAAACAAGAAACTGTGGGAAACAAGCAAGAGGAGTTGGAACCAACTTTGGAGGAGGAGTTGGACTCCTCAGGCCGGCGCCAAGCCTGGTCCGAGTTGGGGAGGGACTCCCTCCCTCCCTGACGCGCCAAGGACCCCCCTCCCATATAAGGAGGGACAGGGCTCCTTCCATAGACACATAACTTTCTACTCTAGATCTCCGGTTTAGAGCCGTTTTGGTTTAGAGCTTCTAATTGCTTTAGCCAGCGGTTTGGAGCCTTCTAATTGGTTTAGAGCCCTCTAATTGGTGTGTCTAATTACTAGGCCACTAATAGCCTCTCTCTCATAAGCTCCACCATACTCGCACCGGCTTAAGGCGAAGCCCTGCGGGATCTCCCCTCTACTTCCGGTACTACGCCGTTGTGCTGCCGGAATCGCGAGGAGAGTGCTACAACCTCCGCTGCCTGCTGGAACAAGGGAGAGGAAGGTCTTCGTCGAGTACCGAACGTGTGACCGACTGCGGGAGCGCCCGAACGGATGGCGCGGAAGGATCGTCTACGCGATCTTGAGATCGGAAGTGTCGACTACATCACCCACGAATCCGCTCTCGTTAACCGCTTTGGAATCTTCGAGGGTGAGTTCCTCTATCGACTCGTTGCTACAATCTAGTAGATAGATCTTGGCTTGTTTGTTTGTATGCGATAGAAAATTTTTGTTTTCCATGCTACGAACCCCTCTGATGGTATCGAGCCGTGTCTATATGTAGATCTGTTGCACGAGTAGAACACAATGGTCATTGTGGGCATTGATGCTTTTATTGTAGATTGCTTTTTGTGTACTTTGCATCTTGCGGTATGTTGGGATGAAGCGGCCCGGGCTAACCTTACATGACATCGTTCATGAGACTTGCTCCACGCTAACATGTAACTTGTATTGCATAAGTGGCTTTATGGTGCATGTTTCTCCTAGCATAGTTAAGATACAATTTACAACGGGTGATCAACAATGCTAGTATCAATGTTGTGATTCTTGTTCGTAAGTTAGAACGACACTTATTGAAAGCCCCAAACCACGTAAAATATGCAAAGAAAGTAGAAGCGTCTAACTTTGTTTTGCGGGTGTCTTGTGATGTGATATGGCCATGATTGTGATTATATATGATGTATGCAATGTTCCTTATTGTAAGTTGGCAACCGGTGAGCCATATGGTTGTCTTTAATTTATGTTAAGACCAGCGTGTCTATTCAAAGTAGTTGTAATAGTTGAAGCGGTGGGCGACAACCATGGAGTAGCGTCATTGACCTTGATGCAATGCGGTGATGATGGAGATCATGTTCGTCTGGAAGATGGAGATCGGAAGCACAAAGAAGAAAGGCCATATCATATCACATATTATGAATTGCATGTGATGTTAATCCTTTATGCATCTTGTATTGCTTAGTAGGCGGCGGTAGCATTATAAGATGATCCCTCATGCACATGAATTTCAAGTCTTAAAGTGTTCACCCTTAGTTAGCACCGTTGCTAAAGCTTGTTGTTTCGAAACACCACGTGATGATCGGGTGTGCTAGATTCTGCAAGTGTATACAACGTGAGCAAGCCAGATTTGCTCATGCAGAAACTAAGGTTTGATCTTGACGAGCCTAGCATGTACAGACATGGCCTCAGGAACACGGATTACCGAAAGGTAGAGCATGAGTCATATAGTAGATATGATGAACATGTTGATTGTTCGCCATTGAAGCTATATCAACTCTCGTGATGATCGGTTTTGATGTGGTGGATTTGGTTCGTGTGATCACTAAAACAATGTGAGGGATATTGTTTTGAGTGGGAGTTCACCTAGATTAATTTAATTATTAATTAGAACTCAATTTATCATAAACTAAATCAAAGTGAATTTGCATAGTTGTTGTAATCATTGGCATCCGTTTACCACCTTGCGCTTAGTTATAATTGAGATGATAGAGCTATAGAATTCTGGTTAGTTACTTTCTAACTGGTATCGTATTGTTTTTGAAGTGTTAATCTAAAGTTTAAAAGTCCTATTGCAAACTTTCGGTAAGTTAGGTTACTCGATGAAGTTTAATAATTTGTATTAAAACAAGAGTAACAATTCCAATGTTAGTATATAAGTATCATGTTTGTCTCCATGATTCTTGATATTCAAAGGATTGTCTTAATATCAAGGTTATCTAGGATCTGAAAGAGTTGTTTCAGAAACCATGATGTGTGGAAGATATTGTGATATCTGAAACGAAGTTTTGGTTGCAACATGATAGAGTATAATATGGCTAAAGTCATGTTCTCATATTTGATGAGAATTTGCGAAAGGTTGTAGACACTTATTGTCCTAATCCTCCAAAAGGTTTTGGATAGCAACATTATACTCGTAATTCATCGTTATAAGCTAAATGTAGTTTGATCATGGACGATTCCATGATAAGGATGAATATATTGATGTAGGTAAAATGTTTACTACACCAAGAGATTACTAAATAAAGGAATTTGAAAGAACACCAAACATTTGATGATGGTGATCTACTTCAAGGTGCAAGTCCAAAGACATTGGTATTTAACTATACACGCTTTGGACTATGTGTCATATGTATGACTCCACTATTGATATTGATAGATTCTTTCAAACAGAAAAAGGAAATACTGAAAGAGAATCTCATAAATATATGGCAGAAAAAGAAAAGATTAGAATTGTTCAATTCAAGTATATAGATGATATACATGTTATGGCTATATTCTTTGCTTATTAAACAATGTGGTTCTTAAGTATTTGATACTGAATTTGTTGGTATGAATCGTCATACAAAACAACAGAATTCATGAACTACAGTGGCCTAAGTAATTAGCAAAAGAATATGTGATGATGTTCATCGAGAACAAATAAAGGGTTATTGTGTTGCTCGTTAAACATAAAAGCTTGCCTTCAAGATTTGTTTTATCAGGTGTTATGAGAACAAAAGGGTTGTTCAAATAATTGCCGTAATCCATAAAAGATGGATGATTCACAAATCTCGTTGGAAAAATCACATCCATAAAGCTAATGCTAAAGATGTCGAAAGACAAATTGATTGAAAAGATCACTTAGGAAGTGACATCGCCGTTTAAATTATATTGGAAAGAAAACATGAAGAAACTCCATATGTATGGAATTTTGGAGTCTTTTGATTTTGATCAAATGACGCTTGTGAAACTTTCCTAGAGATAATTAAAACTTCGTTCATAGGCCAAAAGGGAACGAAAGACTAGCTTATTGGAATTTGTACATATTGTTGTACGAAGTCCATTATGTGTAGTCAAGAGCGATGGATTTCAACTTCATATGCTTTCTCCGAAAATTTGAGTGAATATATGAATATTTACTTAATAAGGATGAAGTGTGAAACATTTGAAAGGTTCAAGGACTTTCAAGATGAAGTGCAAAATCATTGTAACAAGAATATAAACAGTTTATGATAAAGATCATAAAGGAAGATATTTGAGTTACAAAGTTTAGCATAATACCTAAGATTTAAGGAATCGTTCCGTGGATTTGCATTTTCCCGAAACACCATAAGAGTATGGAGCGTTCGAGATATGTAATTAGACCTTGTTTGACATGGTAAGATCGAAGGTGTAATTTATAAAACTGCCATTATATTTTAAAGATTAAAAGCTTTAGAGATTACCGTTTTTCCACTGAAAAGAGCTCCGTCATAATCCGTTGAAATGACACCATATAAAGTTATGGTTTGGGATTAAACCCAAGTCGTCATTTCTTAAACATTGGTATGCTTTGCATAAGAAAGATGTTTTGCAACCAAAGTCGGATAAACCTGTCTTTGTATGTTATTTCGAATAACTATTAAGTATTCCTCCATAACACCAGAGACAAAAGTGTTTGTCACTTAAAACGTCAAGTTTCTTTGAGAAGGAATTTTTTCGTGAAAAGTTAAGTGGGAGGACAATAGAACTTTGATAAGGTTGAAAGAACCTTAGCTATATGTGCAGAGTTGCGCAGCACCGAAAAGTGTTTCGGAGGCAGCTACAATGCTCATGGCTCACGTGCCTCAAAAGGTTGTGGTCACGGAGATCTAAAGTTCCTATTGAAACAAGTAGATCGGGTAAACAATCAAATACCAAGATTTGAGGGTTGAATCATTATTTGAGAATAATGAACCGATTACATGCAAAGAAGCGATGATGGGCCCTGACTCCGTCAAATGGCTTGAAGCCATAAAATCCGTGATAGTTCCATACACGAGAAATCAAGTTTTGAACTTGAAGGACCCTCGAGAAAGGTGTAAGACCTTACAGTTGTGTTTGGATCTATAAATAAATAGACATGGATGTTGCACATCTATGAAATAGTCGACATGTTGGGAAAGAGTTCACAACAATGTTCAAAGGTTGACTATGACAAGATCTGATCTTTCATAGCGATATTTAGTCTAGACGGATTAATGTAGCAACCACTACATATAATTTGTTATATGGTAGTTGAATAAACAAAACAAGTTCTTCTAATAGAATCGTTACCTAGGACATGTGCATAACACGGTCCATAGGGTTTTGTTAATTCAAAGGATGCTAATAGCATATGCAAACTTCAATGGTTAAAGTGAGCATCATGAGTTGGAATCTTCATTATGATGAAACTGTTAAAAGAGTTTAAAAAGTTCATTAGAGACAATGAAGATGCTTGCATTTGCAAGAAATTAAGTGGGAGCGCTAAGACATGTTTCTAATACATTATGTGGAAGACATATTGTTGATTGGAAATAATGTATCTTTTATTAACACATATTAAGAATTTCATCCCGATGAAAGACTTAGGCAAAACCCAAATATTTAGCATCAATAGATGCTAATATGGTTATGCCAGAAGTGCATAGACAAGATATTGAATGAGTTCAATATAGAAACTACAAGAAAGTTTCTTGTCACGCAGAAAGGATTGAATGAGTTCAATGTTGATGATATATTCAAGTGTATTGACATTTGGTAAAGTGAAACAAATAATCAAGTATAGATTGATACTTGATGTATGAAATCACAAAGAGTATTTATATCAATCATACTGTGATATGTACAAATCCAGATATGTCCTATGCTCTAAATGTTATGAGCATATACCAGAATGATTCATAAGATGATCATTGGACAATAGTAAGGATATTCTTATGATCTTTTGGAAGAACTAAGAGTATAATATTTGTAGAAGTGACAAATAGATGGTTAGTTCATTGTAAAAGTACTACATTGATACTAGCTTTGTCACAAAGTACAAATTAAGTTTATCTCAATCTAAACTAAGGGTGGCACAATATAATGGAAAGTGAGTTCCATAATGGATTTGGATGATTTCCAAAGTTAAGACATTGTGACAGATACTACAACAAGTGGCTAATTATATGACTGCTATTATAGCGGAAAGAGGGCATTGTGTCAAGAAGTTTGTTATCAAACTAGGTGTAGTTCACAGAGGGATAATACTATGAAGATATATTGTGCGACAATATTATCAACATGTTTTAACCCCAAAGAACTAAAGGTCACACCGAAAGGCCAAATTTATACAAAGCCATCTCATTAGAGAATGAGTGATGCGTAGAGCATAAAGACATGCGATTACACACGGACTGGAAGTGTCAGATCCGGAGATCAGTTGACCACTAGCAATCGTGTACATACAACACCGGAAAGCCATAGGTGTTGAATACACAAAGGTTTGAAACTAGATTATTGACTCTAGTGCAAGTGGGAGACTGTTGGAGATATGCCCAAGAGGCAATAATAAAGTGGTTATTATCATATCTTCACACTTATGATAAATGTTTACATACCATGCTATAATTGTATTAACTGGAAACATTAATACTTGTGTGATTTGTAAACTAAAATAAGAGTCCCTAGTAAAGCCTCTTGTTAAACTAGCTTGTTGGTTAATATATGATCATTGTTTCCCGACCATGAACATAGAGATGTTATTAACAACAGGATCATATCATTAGGAGAATGATGTGATGGACATACTCCTATAGATAAGCATAGCATAAAGATCAAGTCATTTCAATAGTTCAATTGCTATATGCTTTACGATACATAGTAACCTAATTCCTTCGACCATGAGATCATGCATATCACCTTTACGGATGGATGCTTTGATGTCATCAAACACCACACCGTAACAGTGGTGGCTATAAAAGTGGCATTGAGTGTTCGGAAAGTATTGGTTGAAACACATGGATCAAGAGTGGGATTTGTCCATCCATATGACGGATAGATATACTGGGCCCTCTCGGTGGAATGTCATCCAATTAGCTTGCAAGCATGTGACTTGGTCACAAGGGATCACATATCACGGAACGAGAAAGAGTACTTATCGAACGAGGTTGAACTAGGTATGCGAGATACAAGCGATCATAACCTCGGATAAGTAACATATCGTGAGACAAAGGGAAATTGGTATCGTATGTAAGTGGTTCATTCGATCGCAAAGTAATCGTAGAAATATGTGGGAGCCATATGAATTTCCAGATTCCTCTATTGGTTATTGTTCGAGAAGTGTCTCGATCATGTCCGCATAATTCACGAACCGTAGGGAGACACTTAAGGATTCGACGTTGTTTGAGTAGTTATGGTATTATGAGAAAGAGACCGAATGTTGTTGAGTCTCGGATGGGATCCGGATATCACGAGGTGATCCGGAATGGTCCGGAGAATAAGATTCATATAAGGAAAGTCCGTTTGGAGTTCGGGAATGATTTGATGTTTTCATCGGGAATGTTCTAGAAGGTTCGGATTGTCCGGCACTCCGGGGGGGAAGGGTACATGAATGTTTCATTGCTCATTGAATGATTGCATCATGTACTAAGTGTTCTTGCTGTCCCAAATAAAGGATTAAATTGAATCCTAAAACAGAAAAGTCAAATGTCCAGTTTGAAAGTCAAACTGCCAAAACAAGAAACTGTGGGAAACAAGCAAGAGGAGTTGGAACCAACCTGGAGGAGGAGTTGGACTCCTCCAGGCCGGCGCCCAAGCCCTGGTCCGAGTTGGGGAGGGACTCCCTCCCTCCCTGGCGCGCCAAGGACCCCCCTCCCATATAAGGAGGGACAGGGCTCCTTCCATAGACACATAACTTTCTACTCTAGATCTCCGGTTTAGAGCCGTTTTGGTTTAGAGCTTCTAATTGCTTTAGCCAGCGGTTTGGAGCCTTCTAATTGGTTTAGAGCCCTCTAATTGGTGTGTCTAATTACTAGGCCACTAATAGCCTCTCTCTCATAAGCTCCACCATACTCGCACCGGCTTAAGGCGAAGCCCTGCGGGATCTCCCCTCTACTTCCGGTACTTTGCCAGTGCCGCCGAATCGCGAGGAGAGTGCTACAACCTCCGCTTTCTTTGGAACAAGGGAGAGGAAGGTCTTCAGGTACCGAACGTGTGACCGATTGCGGAGCGCCGTTTAACGTGGCGCCGGAAGGATCGTCTACGCGATCTTGAGATCGGAAGTGTACGACTACATCACCCACGAGAATCCGCTCTCGTTAACCGCTTTGGAATCTTCGAGGGTGAGTTCCTCTATCGACTCGTTGCTACAATCTAGTAGATAGATCTTGGCTTGTTTGTTTGTATGCGATAGAAAATTCTTGTTTTCCATGCTACGAACCCCTACAACCTTAAGTTCCTTGCGTCACGTGCAAAGTCCGGGTACTCTCGCTCGACTTTTCTCCACTGTGACCCATCAGCGGGGTGTCTCAACATCGCGTCTTTCTTACGGTCTTCCATGTGCCATCGCAACAACTTGGCATGCTCTTTATTTCTGAAGAGACGTTTTAACCGTGGTATTATAGGAGCATACCACATAACCTTGGCGGGAACCTTCTTCCTAGGGGCCTCGCCCTCAACATCGCCAGGATCGTCTCGTCGATCTTATACCTTGATGCAAAGTGCATACCGGCATGCATCCAAATTCTCGTACTTCTCACCGCGGTAGAGGATGCGGTCATTAATGCATGTATCTTACGACGTCTAATCCTAGAGGGCGCACAACCTTCTTTGCTTGGTATGTCTGTCGGGCAACTCATTATTTCTTGGAAGAAGATTCTTCATTTTACCAACAACTTTGAAAATGCTTGTCACCACACCATTCTCTGCCTTCCATTGCAAATCCAGTGTGGCACCTAGCTTTTTGTGGCCATCTTCGCAAGTTGGATACAACAATGTTTTGTGATCCTTTAACATCTCGGCTTCTCCTTCTCCTGCTCAGTTTCACATTCTTCCTTTGCATCGAATGGCCCGACCAAGATCGTCATCGGCCCATCTGCTCCTCTTGATCTTCATTATCTACCCCGTTGCAAGTATCATCATATTCGGGATACATATTATGATAGTTTTCATCATCCTCTTCTTCTTCGTTGTCTTCCATCACAACCCCTTTTTCTCCGTGCTTGGTCCAACAATTATAGCTGGGCATGAAACCGGATCAAGCGGTGGGCGTGAATGGTTACGGTATTTGAGTAGTCTTTCTTGTTCGACGGTGAACACACGGACAACACATGAAACCATTGTGACCACGGTTTGCATTAGCCACAACGATGAAATTTTGGAGGCCGTAATGTACTTCGGAAGTGCGGCGGTCACCGTACATCCATTGCCGATTCATCTGCATTAATATGTAGTATATATCAAAAATAATAGGGAGATGACCATTTATATATATAGTACATCAATGACACATGAAACTATAGTTGCCGACCTCGAGACGGAAGAGCAACAAGAAAGCTTATTTTGAGCTCTCGGGCATTTCACCGAACACCTCTAGTGCATATGAAAAAACACAAACTAGCACTCTTCACACCCTCTTGCTAGGCTCCAAAATGTGAAAAAATGGAAGAGTGGGGTGTGTGTGGGCTGGGTGGTGTCTTATATAGCCCCTTTAACACCGGTTCGTGCCACGAACCGGTGTTAAAAGGTCTTGTGAACCATTGGGTGGAGGGACCTTTAACACCGGTTCGTGGCACGAACCGGTGTTAAAGGGGGGGCTCCTTTAATGCCGCAGAGGCCACGCTGGTACGGCCCCCCCTTTAACACCGGTTCGTAGAAGAACCGGTGTTAAAGCCCATTTTCGGGATCAACAAAAGCCCGCGTTTCCACTAGTGAGTCCTTGCACTTGCACCACTTCCAGTTAGTCACCTCGCCAACATGCAGATCAACCAGTAGAGCAAGAGCCTCACGGCATGATGCCATGGCTTCAAAACAGCCTGGATGTGTCATCCCCTCGAACGCCACAGCCGACACTCCTAGATATAGGTGCTATTTGCCGTTTTCGTCACTTCACCATCAACATTAACCTTGCAGGAGTCCACTAGCTGGGCGCTGGCGGAGGGATCCACTCAGGCACCTACGACATAGGAAGTCGCTCACCTCTCGGCTTCTCCTTCTGCACCTTGCTCGCTCCCAAATCCCACAGGAAACTCTCCACGAACTAGTGTGTAGCAATGGGGCTGTAAAAAAATCTCCTCGTGGATGACCTTCCGTCTTGCATGTCATATTGTCCACAGAGTAACCAGCATCATCGTAAAATCCTCGTGTTCCATTGTATGCATCATCAAGAAAGTCCATTGCCGGGCCGATCATTTTGTCGAGGTGCTAATATGCTCCACAATGGTTGGGTTAGATAGAGCCTACACACATTGGGACATCGTACACTCCATCAACCCTGTTTTTTTTTCTATCTAGAGCTGACCGAAAAAAGAAGAGAAAAAAGGGTGATCAAATTAGTGGGCCGGCCCACCGGAGAGCCCCTTCAGGTGTCAGCACCGTAGGGAACGCTAGGAGCTGAACAACCATTGTTGCTATTTATTGCCCGTCGCGCGGGGGTGCTATTTTCCGCCTTTAGCGGCAACTTGTAGCGCACGCTTACCCTCTTTCGGAGATGGGCTTCGGCCCATTTTCATTTCTGAACGAGAGCTCTTTGCATGTTTTTTCTATTCGTGCAAGGAGCTCTCTAAAAAGCTGTACACTACGAGTTGAAAATAAGAAGAGTTAATGTAAAGAAATTTGTTCAAGTTCACAACCTCGCATTCAGAACGGTGTTGAAAATTTGTTCTATTTTCCGCTCTGAGTACGAGTGCATGGGCCATGACAGACTGGGTCACAACCTCGCATTCAGAGCATCCTTTGTTTTTTCTTGGAACAACACCAAAATATTCATGGGCCATGACAGACTGGGTCACAGCCTCGCATTTGAAAATCCTATTTTCCCTGCTAACTTTTTTTTTTTGAGAGATTTATAAAAAAATGAAAAACTGTGTAATGGTCCCTGATAATGCCAATAAGAAAGGTTTTGCCAGCAAGATCCTAATGGATCCATCAGCAAATGGTACCCCTAGGGTATTTGCAGCCAACACCTACTCCTAGGATAAAGACGAGCACAAGCAAACAACACCTACTCCTTAAACAAAGTACAACTCTGTACTTCAAACAAAGTACAACACCTACACCTAGGATAAAGACTTTTCATTTGTCTTGTAGTTGCATAGCATCTTTGGACCTTTGGGCGGCGACCCCTAAACTAACTATTCTTTCTCCCTCCTTAATTTGGTTATTTTTTTATAGCTTGGTGTATAGCTGGCGATCATGTGATGGAGTAATTGTGCCAGGGACAAGATGTCATTCTTAAAAGGCACATTGATCGGATCGATAGATCCATTGACCGGCCAGATCCGTGAGACGCGGGAGCAAAGTCTTTGGCCGAAGTTGCAACTTGCAAATACATTTCAACTCGTGACAGCAATTGTCTCCACTAACCAAGTTTGAATAGATCTTACTCCAAAATAGCCTTTCGTCTCACTTTATAAACAAACAAAACCACAAACGTTGTACAAGGTTCAAGTTCAAGGTACGTGAAAGCAAAGCTATGTACTGGGGCAACACACAAACATGCCCAACCAGAAAAAAAAAGATATTACTCCACTCGAAGCGGCTCAACGACTAGACATCGAAGTTATGAGGTGAGCCACCCCAATAAGATCATGGGCGAGCCTATTTTTTATTTATTTTTGGTTTGGTTGTCTTTGGCTGCAATCCAAACATATCCTTAATCTGATTAGCGGAGACATTTACTATTGAGGTTTCCTGGACAAAGGCTTTAAAACAACATCCCATTTTATTATATTTCATCGAATTTTTTGTCATTGCCACCTTGTACCATGTCACGATATTATGGATACTATGATAGTAGTAACTGGTTACCACGGTACCTATCTACCGTTACTAGGTAATAGTTTATATATTATTTAGGCACTACAGTATTATGCATGTCAAGAGTGTTTGATTATGAAATTATTATCAACAAGCAAGGGATTTTACCAGACCGTAGAAAATACTACTTCAACCTGATTATGAAATTATTATCAACAAGCAAGGGATTTTAGCAAGGGAGTATCATGCTAGCCTTTATGAGTGGGAAGTGACATTAAATAATATAACAATGGAATGACTAATTACTTCAGCATGGTAATCTAGAGGTGATACATTATTTATTACCTCCTAAGAACTTACTATAACATGGCAACAATTATTTATGAAAAAAGTTGTCAAAACATGTGGTCGAAATGATCCAATGATGAAAACAGATCGTCAATTGGGTACATGGTTTTAGACATAATATTTTTTATTTCCTCTTTCTCAAGCGTATTCTCCTCCTTCATGTTTGCTTTCTCTTTCTCCTCCCTCTGATTCCCATTCTCCTTGTCCACCAAAATCCATGATTGATATTGCCCCCGATTGTCCAATAACGACCCTATTGATATTATGCTTAGCTTAACAAGTTATCCATCATAAAAGAGCTATTTAATGAAGTCAACAAATAAGAAAAGAATTACACACACTTAATTACTTAAAACAATGTTTCGCAAAAAAAAAATTACTTAAAACAATGGAAAAATGACATGTTTGTACGTTTTTTGGTTGGACATTAGCTTTTTGTATGAGTAAACACTTTTTTTTGGTATTTTTAATTTTAGGTTTTAATGTACTATTTTTTCTACACCTTCCACTCCATGTACTTGATTTATTTATTTGATTTAAAACATAATATATTCGGTATCAGTCTTTTCAAAACCAAAATCTTATTTGTTTGGATCACTAGACAAAAAGCAAAGAAATAGCAACCCAGAAATAAGAAGATTAGTATCGATTACCTTCTTGACTCCACTGGATATGCAAGAGCAAGACTGAGAACCTCTCCACAACAACCCATGTTCAAGGTCCTCTTAAGCCTGGAAATATATATGAAGCATTCACCAAGGAATCATTATTTTAACACACACTGGGCTCTTACCTGTAAACTTCCTAATTTGCACGAATTTCGTACCTGAAATCAGTGGAGCTCCGTAGTTGAATAATGCCATCTTCTGTCCCAAAAATTAGAACCGGAAGATTGGGATGGGCAAAGACACACATAACTGGAGACATGAACCCTTCAAGTGTATGGACACAAGTCATTATCTGTATGTCCCATATCTGATGAATCCACAAAGACAAAACATGTCTTACTAATTGCATTATTAGTGGGGAGTAGTAATTTTCACTGGAAATGCCTGCATACCTTGGCAGTCTTATCGTTAGAGCCACTAATCAAATACTGCTGTCGATCTTCACGTGTGAAAAAATCCAGGCAGTTCACTTCGTCCTGATGCCCACTCAGAGTACAACTACGTTCTGAAGAATCCAGGTCCCAAAGCTTCACAAAGTATATGGGTTCGATGTAATTTAATACCTAGTACTAATATCCATAACGCAAGTTCTTGTTGGAAAAAAATAAAACACCGAAATATTTATATAGAGAGAAACCAAACCTGTACTGTGTGATCTTGGCAGGAAATAGCAAAACCGTTGATGTTGGTAACCTTTGGGTTAAATACGACTTGATTTACAAGACGTTCGGTCACAAAAGTCCGTGACAACTTCCAGCCATCGTCGCATTTCCAAAGCTTTATCTCCTTGAACCCCCAACACACTGACAACACACTCAGTTGAATTGGATGAACAGCTAACTTAGTGATAGCATAATGACCAGCCTTAAGATCATCGATCTTTTCCATTTCATAGTTGTACACATGAATGTGACCATCGTCATTTGCCGAAGGGGCCATAAGCCACTCCCTTTGGGCAATAAATTTCGGTGAGCTAGCTGCAAGGAAAGCAACAATCGTTTTGTTTAGGATAATGCATGCCTCAAAGCACCGTACATGTGACAAAAGAGACTAGCCCCATGTTTGGACGGAGAATAAATTCGATAAAAGGCTCACCTGCACCCCATGTTGTAGCCTCCAATGTACCCGTTTGTTCCTGCCAATAAACACAAATAAACGAATATAGTTTTACTCTTTTGTGCAATACAGTTTTACGCTTTTGTGCGATGACCTCGTCAAATGTCATATGCTTCCGTGTCATGATACTATGGCATAGCTTGCTCATGGCACGATATGGAATAATGCAAGTCTAGTAATTTAATGACCCAAGATTGACAGTATGGAGTAACCTGCCTGTTTGACATAGTCCATTATTGTAGCTATTTTTGCCTGGCCACGCTTTCTGAATGCCACCCTATATGTTGACAAGAATCAAATTATTGCACATCATCCATCCAATGCACGAATCACTAGAATATACTCCCTCTGTTAGGGATTATAAGGCCTATGGACCATTTTGATAGGATTAAGAAAATCAATAACTCACCCTCTTAATTACTACATGTACCAATAGTTACACATGCATGAGAGAAGATAGAGAAAAAGAAGAGCATGCATTGAAGGAGAGAGACTAATAAATGGGAGGGGACTTATAATTATCTAACATTTTTAAAAAGCTCTCGGGCCTTAAAATTCCTAACGGAGGGAGTAGTAGTGTGGCATGTTCCATTGCGTCCAGGACAGTTGTGGCATCCACTCACCATGGCTCGTTCGTGTTTGCATCTACGGAGAACAGGGGGCCAAGATTATCCATTATGGATATGATCTGATGCAACAAAACTTATTCTGGTCAATGACATTAGAGAAGCAACGCCAAAATTTACACACACGCATGCACGCACGCACACACACATAAAGGTAAATTAACTGGGAAATAAAGTCGTTGTGTACCTTAATTCCCCGGGAAATTGTCTGCTACAATGTATTAAACACCATGTAGTTAAGATGACACCAGACCGAAAACACGTACCCAAGAAGAAAGGTAATAACATTAGTGTACAACATATCAACTTGCCAATCCACCATAGCATTTCTTCCACCATTAATTTGTTTGCGATAAAGAAGATATACCACATAGTCAGATGTACTACATGAGGAAACAACACTAGTTACATATTTCCTTGTCATAGGGTAGCCTACCTAAGTACTAAGTTTATTACATATGCCGTCTCTTGTCTCGCCTGAGAAGGCCAACACGAATGATTTAAATGGAGTAGTGCATTTCTGTGGTTACGTAAGCCATCGATTTTTGCAATGGTTAACCTGTGCTTTCCTTTAACCTACCCACAGTTGGGAGAAATATTTGGTTTACTGGAAGCAACTCACCTCACATGTCGTTTCTCCCTCTGGTGTATAAACAACTTCTAGTTTCACCTCTTGCACCTTATTCCCTGACTCTTGCATATGCTTCCAAAGTTTCTCATAATCACCAATAAATACTTTGGTAAATTTTTCATTACTTAAACTGCTGCTCTGTAGGATCAAAACTTTGCTTGTTGTGGGAAACAAGGTCTTCTGCTTCTGCGCCACCACAAGAAGAGAGTGTGAACATCTAGGAGGAATATGGCCATATATTGGCAAGATCAAGACCCGCTGAGACATGTCATTTAGTCGAAACACCACTTGTTCATCTGTGTTGTTTTTCAGGTGTAGCAAGCATGGAATGGACTTGTTGCGATCAAACGGAAACTGGAGCTCAAGGGGGTAGACTTCAAGTAGACCACTGGAACCCTGAATCACCTACACACAAAGGAATTTATGAGTTTAACTAACATTTTTTTCTTCACCAATATCTCTCCATCATGATGCGTTTGGTTTTGCGCAGCCTTCAATGCATATATTTCGACTAATCTTTTACTGGTACAACTAAAAAAATGATGCACAACCTTCAATATATTGCAGATAAAATTGTACTAGTGATACATGAACAATCCGTGAAATGGAAATTGGTGCTAAGTAGCTGTAATGGCTTAATAGGGGGTTCATGTGTCCTAGTTTGGACACTGCACGTCGCAAAGTCTTTTTAGTGATTCATGTATCAAATGACCCTATTAACTTTGTTTAACTAAGCTGAATTTTACGTGTCACTACCATTTGTTTTATGTGTGCCCTATCACACTTTACGTTTATTATCACAATACTTTTGCATCTATTAATGGTCAAAGATTTAAAAAACATAACAATGTGTCATAATTAATATACATCATATTAGCAGCTGATCAATGTCAAATGGTGTATGTTCAAATATTTCTTTGATAGTAGATAAAAACAAGGGACACAAAAAGTGATTATGATATTATAATTATTATATACATTTATGATGTACTCTACTCAATGGATGCAATTAGTCTTGTGCGCAATATTGATACACATTTCAATAAGAAATGCATCAAACTTACATTGCATTAGAATACAAAACATAAAATGTTGTTCCTACGAGGACAATAATCATTTTGTCACCCAACATTTCTTTTACCTGCTAGTTAAAAAATATAAAGGTGCTACTTTATTTTCCATAAATTAGATAGGAATATTCTGTATGATATGTAATGATGGTAGACCTTTGTAAATCGAATTTCATTTATGCTATGAGTTATGTTGATTATTGCATGCGCCTCATACCTTCCATAGGTGGCGATATCATAAATATGTCCAAATATAGTAGGAGCCCAAAGTGAAAGTAATGGATAATTTTAATTTATTATGCAACTATTATGGCAAAAATTTACACTCCATTGCACATCCTCTTACACATTATCCCTTTGCCTCAAGTACAATGCCAAACTTTTCAATGTTTGACTCTTACTTGACTGGATGGAGTACAACTCAAATGGTTTATTTGTTCAATAATTGAAGTACATTGTAAAAAGCAACCATGTAACCACAAAGTAATTGTATCGCTCATGTTATCACACATGGAAAAATAATTAGCATTTGATGAAATTTCTTATAACACGTGGGGGTAAACGGTACACATATGTGTAAAAAATGTTTCTTACTTGCCACCGAAACAAATTCCATTGTTTATATGCCACTGAATAGACCCTTATTGCTTAATTAACTATATGTGCTCATACTGTAATTTACAAATAATAGTAATTGTTTCTACAATTTTGATGTATACCTAAAGCTATACTAATAGATCAAACTAATATAATATTATGTGAAAGAAACTAACAAAGCTACCATACAAGATGCGCTGGTCACCAAGCTAATTCCACATTTAGCACCCAAATAGTAATATCTTATACCTTGGATGAAAAAGGCATCTCTTGTTGTAGAGTATATATATCTTCGAGTGTGTCCTCCTACACCACATTTTTTTTGTTAAAGGTAATGAATTAATGTTAAGTATTTGCCAATATAATAACAAGGATGCATACAAACAAAAAGACCAAAAAGAAAATAAAGGGAATTAGGCCTTTCCAAAGTGATTAGCGACTCGTAGCAGCAAGAAACAACCACCACCTAACACCTAGACAAAAAGTGAGATCTCTAGTGGCGTCGCCTATAGGAATCAACTAGTGCACAATCCCTACCATAACAAGATCAAACCACCAACGTAAGATCATAAAATTTCACACAGGAGAAAGTATGAGTAACTTCCATACACGTGGATTCAATGAGAAAACCGTTAGAAGTGTGCCATTGCTAGGTACAATCAATATAGGCCAGACCAGGGGTTTTCACCCTACAAATCTAGACCTGGTACTCAAAGAGCACGACCAAAAAACAAAGTCATCCACTACTACCGCCCCGCTTAATGAGAACACTACTGCAATGCACCAATCTCTAGGTTCAAATTCGTGATGCACATCGTTTTGGAATGGACATTGCGAAGAAATAAAATCTTCTCGCATAACATGCTGTGAATAATCGTTTTCACACCATCCATATCGAGTAAAACTGGGACATCATCACACAAGCGGAAGTGTAACAAACTACGAAGCATAGTATTCACCCCATAAATTTTGGACATACCCGGAGACAATATCTCACACACGTTCTTGAGGTGGGAATCACCATAGGACCAAACATTTCCATGCAAATAGAACTTCTAGATTGTCGATGTTCTTCCTCGCCACCGCCATAAAACTGGTGGTTTCAAAATTGACACGAGTTGTTAAGATCCTTTCTCCTTTCGAGTGCAAAGTCCTTGACATACATCGACTCTACCAACACCATGGTAATTGTGGTGGATATGTAGAGTCGACATGTTAGATGGTGGTGACAAAAAATGGAGCTTCATTTTCCTAAGGCCTATAGGCATCACTGTAGCAATGACGTGCCCATTGTTCGTTCACACACGAGGAATGGGCTATAGTAGATAGGAGTTGGGGAAGCTGTGCGCTGGTAGTCAAAGCTGAAGATATGCCTCAGATGCAATCATGTGATGATGGTATCCCTAAGTGCATTCATAATTTATACCGTCCTCTATTGCGAAACTGTATATTGCATGATGCTTGTTTGAATGGTCCCTAGTTGAAAGGTTGCACATACACATATCCTTGAGTAGTGCACAACTTACTGTTGACTCAGTTTCACAAGTCATGGGCATGATAATTCAAATCCAATGGAAAAGAAGTTTTAACGACTTAGACATACCTAGATTGAGATGAAATAAGCATGTTGTTATTTGTTAGTTTCAAGTACAATGTATATGCCATGTTCTTTGATCTATGGTCCTCACATGACTTGATTGTGAATTGACTAGCTTAGTATCTATCAAATACTACTACGTAATAGAGTAGTTACAAAGGTAGATTTATAGTGGGGTTCGGTGGGATTCGGTCGTGCACACCCATATTTTTCTCGGACCGTTTGGTTTCATAGGGATCGCTACGAAGCTCTTTTGGCTGTGTTGGCACACTTTCTCGTTCCATGGTGAAGTCAAATTGCGAAGAATGTCATAGAAGCCGAGATTTGAGGACTATCAATGGTGATCTGAGTCTTTGTGGTGATGAGGAATTGACTTAGTGATTTGTGATTTGGAGCAGTGGATCATAAGTAGGGGCGACATCACAAGAGAAGTTCAAAGTCTTACCTTTTAGGTTGAAAATCCAAGGTCTGGCCTTAATTAGTTGTGCCTGGCAATGACCTTGTTAAAGAAGTTGTTTTGTGAGCGAGGACTTCCTTCAGGGTGGAAACCTAAGATCTTGTGCAATGTTTCCTTTTTTGGTGACGACGAAGCTTGTGCACTGTTCCCTTTTTTGGGGCGTTGCATTTGGAGGAGCTGCACTGTTTGGTTGTTTTGGTGGTGTTAGTGCTACTGCTATAAGGAATAGATCACTGTAACGAGACTTTTCTTTTATTATAATTTTGTTATTTTTTGGTTGTGTGCATCCGTAAGGCCGCTAGGCAATGCGTTGTTGCAGAGGTTAGATGTAATTGGATCTTTGCAATATTAATATGTGCTCCTTGTTGAGAAAAAAGAGCTTGGGCCATCCCTCGGTGTCGTTTGCTAGTTGCAGATGGCACATGATAAGCTCATAGCTCGAAGGTGAAGTAGATGTTGAATGAGTGAAGGACAAGAAGGTCGCTTGGCCCACCTGCTGTGATTTACCTGAGTATTTTCTGCTTCCGTGAGCTTATTGATGATATGCTCTATACATGGTCTTTTCACTGGATCATAGTTCATACACTCAGTCCCAATCTCAGCGCATACTTGTATTTGCTTCCATTGATTGTTTTCTTGTGATTTCTCCAACTTATTACTCCAACTTTCAAGTACCTAGAGAATAGTAAAAATATGTGTGTTAAGAGCCTAATTATGAAACTAAGGCCTTTTATTGGAAATTTGACATATTTAATTTGTCCTTACATCTCCAACCATGGTATATTCTTTATTTCCGGTCAATATCTCTATGATTATAGTACCAAGACTAAACAAGTCAAACTTGTGTGTGATTGTACGACTAGTGAACTCCGGTGCCAAATATCCTCTGGTGAAAATAAGAAAATAGTAATATTCAGACAGATTCCTATAAATATATAATGTAAAAAATTAAAGTACATTCGTTCAACAAGTTTTAGTTCGGCTTACCTGGTTCCACCCATTTGTGTAACAATGACTTGTCTTTCCTCCTTCTCAAAACACCTTGAAAGACCGAAATCACTAATTTTCGGCACCAAATTATCATCCATCAATATATTTGAAGGTTTTAAATCTAAATGGAGAATATTATGTTGGTGAAGATAATTTAACCCCTCACAAATTCCTTTGATAATTTTATACCGGATTCTCCATTCAAGTCCCACGGATGAATCTACAAAGGGAAATGAGAATTAATATTTAAGCATGTATTTGAGACACTTGATTTCCATAATTCAGAAATACAAGATAGCATGCATGTATACGGCATGGGAAATCCTAATCTTAATCTTGAGTTGCTTGAACTAACATAGTGAAAATCAATGAAGAAAGTAAGATACCTGTAATATAACGATCAAGACTTCCATTAGATAGATACTCAAAGCAGAGAAGTCTATGTCGTGTCTCTGCCAACACGGACTTTCCCTCGTACGTCACCCAATCTGCTTGTGTGTCTACACAATATCCTAAAAATCGTACTATATTTTTGTGATTTACCTTCATCATACATTCAACCTCATGGTGGAATTCTTTCTCGTACAAGTACGTATTGGATAGCCTTTTTACAGCGATGGCTCCATTCTCGAGCATTCCCTACATCCGCGAGATCATAAGCGGGATAAACTTGAGTTTTCATTTACTATGAAATTAAATTAATTTTACCAGAAGACCAGGATACTAAGACTGTATAAACGGTACCTTGTAAACCACTGAGAAGCCACCTCTACCAATTTCATGGTCTTCTGAGAAACCATCCGTGATTTCTTCCAAAAGCGAAAAGGGAAGGGCCTTGGGTTCTGTGCCTTCATCAAATATCATGTTCTCTAAGTCTCTTAGTGTAGTACTAGGTGGATGATCCATTGGCACCACTGTAAAGTCCTAGCTTGAAATAAGAGCACGACACATTATTTACGAGGCCACTATAACTTTAACTAGCTATCTTCCTGAGTTACTAGAAAACTTTAACATTTCTGAACTAAGTAATAAATGGCCGTGTGCATCTATTTACAGTAAGATAGATTTTCTTCTTCTCCTCAAACACATAAAAACTTTGATCTCTAAATAGGCTACCGTAATCTTTTTTCATTGATCCATGGGAAGGTATATATTTTGAAATACAATACTAACAAGTCAGAATAGTCATTAAGCAGACTGAGTCAAGCAGTGCAACAAGAGCAATACTTGGGAAACTATGGATGGAAGCAAACTCGTTGACGGAAAAAAGGCATCCTAATTCAACACGGTTAAGCAGAGGCGTTCAAGGAGCAGATCTATGTTAATTACCTGACTGGAGAAGCTGTGCTGTTGAATTTACTTGCTTATGATGTGGTCTATCTAGTTTCTGGAGCTATGGACGAGAGGGAGGAAAGGGGAGGAGAGGGAGGAGAGGGGAGAAGAAGAGAAAGGATGTGATAGAGTATCATATCAGAGAGGTGGGGTGGCGTGAGATCTAGATCTGCATTCTGATATGGTTAACCTACACGCATGACCTGGAATTGTTTTATCTAATCGAGCTGGACATGTATGAATGCTTTGTAACAAGAGGAGCATCCTATCTGTATACGTATCTGCAGTAAATAAGTGTACTTTAGCTTTATCCAATTAGTCAAATTTAGTAAAATTTGAATAACTTTATAGAAAAATATAGCAATATTATTTATAAAACTAATTTGGTATCACTAGATTTTATTTCAAATTTATTTTTATAATATAACAATTTCATGTAATATATAATGCTATATTTATCTATAAGGTTGATCAAATTCAATAAAATTTAACTCCGACAAAAGCTAAAAAATACATTTACATTTGCGGACAGAAAGAGTATATGGCTCATATTCACCTCCTTGTTTAAATATAGTTAACAACAAGAACGACTTCTAGCTAGCTAGCTGCCACCATCCCTGTGTCTTGTTAGTTGGGGTGATTGAATGGTGACAACTACAGTTTCCTGAAACAAGTGTTGTGTTCTTTAATACATTATTTTTTTTTGAGCTGATGTTCTTTAATACATTATTGGACAGCTGTTAGAATAAAAATAAATATCTTTCTGTCAATGAAGATATCCAATTCTTAACGACATAAAACTGAGGGAAAACAATTTGCCTGAAAGTCGACATTGATGTCAAGCCATTAGATTTTTTTTTGATAAAAGAAATATATTAATATCGTGAAGGTATCAAATACACCTAGACTCTGCAACAACGTAGTGCCCTAACAATCCTATGGACGCACACAACCAAGAAAAGTCCTGGTATAGTGATCATCTTCTCGAAGCCGTGGACCAAACACTACCAAAACAACACCAGAAATCCAACAACTAAAAAAAAAATGCCTCAAGAAAGAAAACCGTGCTCAAGCTGGTTGTCGATGCACATTTTCCGGCGTCAATAGAAAACAGCTAATTATGCACCTAATCACATGGACTCAGTGGGTGCATCGACCTAAACAACTGTTATGGCATTTATCCTAACGACGTCTGCTAGAGTACATGTCAACTAATCCTTCTTTACCCCTTGGGTTGCTTTCCATACTATTATTATGTGTACGCGGGGCTCCGCCAAGCAGGTCCAGAAGAGCCACTTGGTTCACCTTTCTCCCTCCCTCGCTCCCTCCCTCCCTCTTTCTCTCTCAAGATTTCTCAAGATCTGGATCTTTTCTCTCGCTCTCAAGTCTTCTTTCCCTCAAGCTATGTTCGGCTATTAGTGCTCAATTGTAAGAAGCCTGTTCACCCAGCGTGTTGCTCCATCTCAAGGTTAGTGATTGACTCCTCGGAGCTAGTTGTTTTCTAATGTCAAATCCTTGAATGATTAGTCATGTTTTCTCTGGGCTTGTGGTCTCCAACACACAAGTTGAGGCTGCTCAAATATCCATAACATTTTAAGTCGCCAGAAATGGCCAGCGGAAGCAAAACCCAAGACTGCAAGCTCAATTTCGAACTACCGCATGAACTACCATATGATTTCTTGAAGAAAATCACGAATGACTTCTCTAAAGACCGGGAAATATCTGGAAGTCCATTCGGAACTCTTTATAAGGTTTGCTTTTTTGCCTTCATAGTTGTTTCTTCCTATTCTAACGAGGTTCATAATTAGAAAATATCCTAATACGTTGTATCTGTGAAAATAAACAGGGAATTGTGCCAGATGATGGCCGAGTGATTGCTGTCAAGAAACTTCAGGAAAACGCACCAATGCCACCTGACAAAACATTTAAGAAGGAGGTTACTAATGTTATGGCGCTAAAACATGAAAACATAGTAGAGATTATTGGTTATTGTAGTGAGACAACCAAGAAATTGGTGCAGTTCGACAAAAGATACATTCACGCAGATATTATTGAAAGCTTGATCTGCTACGAATACTTACCTCAAGGGAACCTTCAAGAAAATCTTTTTGGTATCTACTACTACAATACCCTGTTTGCATTTCACTTTTTAATACTCTTGACGTTTAAAATATATTAAGTTTACATGCGACTTTTACTTTTTCTCAATGTTTCCATTGCTTTATTTCTCTTTTAGTTCCCTTAGCTTTTACACAGATATGTCACATATATATATATATATATATACATGTAGGAAAAGAAGGACATGAACCCAACATTGGTTGGGACACACGCTTTAAAATAGTCAAGGGGATATGCCGGGGCCTACATTTTCTACACACGATGGAAATTCCCATTATCCATTTGGATCTCAAACCGGAAAATATATTGTTGGATGCAAACATGGTCCCCAAAATTGCGGACTTTGCACTCTCCAGGGTCTTTGGCCAAGAGGAAACAAGATTGTGCACACAAACAGTTGTGGGATCATAGTAAGCTAATTAACAACACTTTCGGCAATATTTGTTTGTTCCTTTGGTGTATGTAATGCAATTTGCAGTTTTACATCTTGCCACTGTAATGTTTATTAACTCTAAATGTTGATGACGTTCAGTGGATACATGGCTCCAGAATATCTATACAGAGGTGAAATCTCGTTGCAGTCAGACATATATAGTTTAGGTCTAATGATAATCGAGATCACCACGGGAGACAGGAACTCTCCGGATGAGAAACAACCATCTGCAAGGAAATACATAGATAATGTAAGTACAAAGTCACTCGATTTCAAAGTTCATTTTTAAAACCCTAAACTACTTTTAGTTTGTATATTGTCACCAATTAATGATCATAATTCCTACTCTGCATGTAGATACGTGAACATTGGACATCACACCGCATAGCATCCAAGTACTCGTCGCTGAGTGCAGGATGCCTCCAACAAGTACGCAGATGCATAGATATTGGGCTGGAGTGTGTGAATATTGATCGAAAATTTAGACCTTCCATAGTGGAAATTATAGACCGGCTCAAATGAACTTGAGGTGCTTTATTCGCGGAAATGCGTACAAGAAACTTTGTGGGTTATTAAAAGACATTTTCACTACTAATCCATTGTCTTTTTTTTGACACGGAAAATTCCATTATTTAATATTGTTGTGCGTATTGGCTGTAAAAAAAGAACATGTCGTTATATCCAGTTGTTGCAGTTGTATTGTTTGGCTTCATTGAAAACATACTCACACATACTCCCTCCGTTTCAAAATATAAGATGTTTTAACTTTGTGAAGCAAATATATCTACTTGTCTTAGTATCTAGGTTTAAGCGAATTTACACACTAAAAAAGTCTACATACACTTGTTTCACAAAGCTAAAGCATCTTATATTTTAAAACAGAGGGAGTACTTATTTGAATATTTCACTATGTGCATTTATGTATTTTCCCATTGAATGTGGATGTACAAATGGAAGTTTCACCCTTCTTTGGAAATAATCGTGTAACGAAGCTATTCACATCATCTCGAAAGCCAACCATCGTAAGGGTAGCATAAGGCTAGTCATAATGGAGAGTAACATATGATAATGTCATAATATGTGAAATTAGCTTGGTAAACCTGGATACGCACCCACCCCAAATCCCACCGTCGGCTCACCATCTATAGCCGGTCCTTACTAGTAGCCCAGCGTAGCTATTATGATGTACTCCCTCCATCCCAAGACTTAGGGTGACTTCTTTTGGGCTTCTGCTTATGCATAAGCCTGCTTATAGATTCCGGTAGGGAGAAATTGCGGTGGACAGAAGCTTGTAGAAACTATCGGGAGACTTCTTTTAGGCTTATGCTGTTTTAGCTTACTTGCTGCGATGAGTAGTGACATGTCTGTTATACCCCTGGAAATGATCTGGCCACTTAGAAATAGAGTTAGAAATAAAATAAAAAACATTATGTCATAGTATATTTTAGGACATGCTCAAATATTAGAAAATATCATACGATTTTGAAATAAAAATAAAAATAATTGACATGGTTCACCCGGGCGTGTAGCATCCTCGGGCGTGTAGCATTCGCAAGGTTTTTGGCTGTCCCACACTATGCATACCTGCTACTTAAGATGTCAGGACCGAAGGGCGTCATCACAATCCACGGGAGCTTCACCCGATCGGACCAATGCGACAGAGATTTTAATAGAATCTCCCAATCATTCGGCATGCAGGAGGAACTCGTTAGGCTCCGCGAGGTAATGGACAATGGGGCAACCCCAGTCGCACGACAAAACGCACCTGACATGTCCTTCGACTCCACCGTCAACACGAAGAAGGTGCAAGTCCATCCGACAGATGCCTCCAAGACGGCGCTAATCACCAACGACCTCAGCCCCGCATAGGAAGGCGCGCTCGTCGAATTCCTCCGTGAGCGCTGGGAAATCTTCGCCTGGTGTCCTGCGGACATGCCAGGAGTTCCCAGGGAATTCGCCGAGCACGCACTCAACGTATTTCCAGACACCAAGCCCGTCAAGCAGTCCATCTGGAGACTGTCCGAGCCACAAGCCGAAGCTATCGGCAAAGAAATCAACAGACTACTCGCTGCAGACTTCATCAGGAAAATCAAAGAAAGCGAGTGGCTTGCCAATACAGTGATGGTCCCAAAGAAGGACACGGACATCCTGCGGATGTGCGTAGACTTCACGTCACTAAACAAGCACTGTCCAAAGGACCACTTCCCCCTTCCACGGATCGACCAGATCATCGACTCGACCGCAGGATGCGCAAAACTCTCCTTCCTCGACGCCTACTCAGGCTACAACCAGATTCGACTCAAGGTCGAAGACCAGGAGAAAACGGCATTTATCACACCGTTCAGAGTATTCTGCTACAACACAATGCCCTTTGGGCTAAAGAACGCAGGTGCCACGTACCAGCGATGCATGCAGGCATGCCTCAAGAACCAGATCGGTCGCAACGTTCAAGTCTATGTCGACGACATAGTCATAAAAACCAGGGAGGCAAGGAAACTTATCGACGATCTCCGCGAGACGTTCGACAACCTCGATCGCTACAGGATCAAACTCAATCCCGAAAAGTGCGCCTTTGGTGTGTTGGAGATATGCCCAAGAGGCAATAATAAAGTGGTTATTATCATATCTTCATACTTATGATAAATGTTTACATACCATGCTATAATTGTATTAACAGGAAACATTAATACTTGTGTGATTTGTAAACATAAAAGAGTCCCTAGTAAAGCCCCTTGTTAAACTAGCTTGTTGGTTAATATATGATCATGGTTTCCTGATCATGAACATAGAGATGTTATTAACAATAGGGTCATATCATTAGGAGAATGATGTGATGGACATACTCCTATAGTTAAGCATAGCATAAAGATCAAGTCATTTAATATAGTTCATTAGCTATAAGCTTTCTGATACATAGTAACCTAATTCCTTCGACCATGAGATCATGTTAATCACCATCACCAGAAGGATGCTTTGATGACATCAAACACCACGCCATCACTGGGTGGCTATAAAGGTGGCATTGAGTGTTCGGAAAGTATGGGTTGAGGCACATGGATCAAGAGTGGGATTTGTCCATCCATATGACGGATAGATATACTCTGGGCCCTCTCGGTGGAATGTCATCCAATTAGCTTGCAAGCATGTGACTGGCTCACAAGGGATCACATATCACGGGAACGAGAAAAGAGTACTTATAGGTAACGACGTTGAATTAGGTATGCAGAGATACCGATGATCAAAACCTCGGATAAGTAAACTATCATGAGACAAAGGGAAATTGGTATCGTATGTAAGTGGTTCATTCGATCGCAAAGTAATCGTAGAAATATGTGGGAGCCATATGAATTTCCAGATTCCTCTATTGGTTATTGATCGGAGAAGTGTCTCGGTCATGTCCGCATAATTCACGAACCGTAGGGAGACACACTTAAGGATTTGATGTTGTTGAGTAGTTATGGAATGATGAGTAAGAGAACGAATGTTGTTCGGAGTCTCGGTTGGGATCCGGGATATCACGAGGAGATCCGGAATGGTCCGGAGAATAAGATTAATATAAGGAAAGTCCTGTTTCGGAGTTGGAGAATGATTCCGATGTTTTCATCAGGAATGTTCTAGAAGGGTCCGGAAGGTCCGACACTCCGGAGGGGAAGGGTGCATGAAAGTGTCATAACAAGTTGGAATGGTTGCATCATGTACAAGGTGTCATCGCTGAGCAAAATAAAGGGATAAATCAAATCCTAGTTTGAAAAAGTCAAACGCCAAATTGAAAAGTCAAACGGCAAGTTTGCTTGGTGGAGGGAGAGTAGGAAACCTACTTGGGGAGGAAGTCCCACTCCCTCCACCCGCCGGCCAAGGAGGAGGAGTTGGAGGAGGACTCCTCCTAGGCGCCTCCCTCCCACCTATAAAGGAAGGGGCAGGGGTGCCCCCTCAAGCTACACCTCTCTCCACCAAAACCCTAGCTCCTGGCGCCTCCACCCAAGTGCAGCCGCCGCCGCCTAGGGCTCCTCCAAGTCGGCGACTTGGGGTTTCCCCAAACCCTAGCCGCTGGCCTAGCCCCTCCCCTTGGTGCTTCTAAACCCTAGATCGCCAAGGCACCTCTCTTGCTCCACCATACTCGCTCCGGCTTAAGGCGAAGCCCTGCGAGATCTCCCCTCTACTTCCGGTACCACGCCGTCGTGCTGCCGGAATCACGAGGAGAGTGCTACAACCTCCGCTGCCTGCTGGAACAAGGGAGAGGAAGGTCTTCATCGAGTACCGAACGTGTGACGGACTGCGGGAGCGCTGCCGGAACGCGGCGCCGGAAGGATCGTCTGCACGATCTTGAGATCGGAAGTGTACGACTACATCACCCACGAGAATCTGCTCTCGTTAACCGCTTTGGATCTTCGAGGGTTAGTATTCTATCGACTCGTTGCTACAATCAAGTAGATATATCTTGGCTTGATCATAGATTAGATCTTGATTGTGTGTTCATGCGGTAGAAATTTTTTGTTTTCCATGCTACGAACCCCTACAATGGTATCAGAGCCGTGTCTATATGTAGATCTGTTGCACGAGTAGAACACAATGGTTATTGTGGGCGTTGATGCTTTTGTTGTCGATTGCTTCTTGTGTACTTTGCATCTTGCGGGATGGTGGGATGAAGCGGCCCGGGCTAACCTTACATGACATCGTTCATGAGACTTGCTCCACGCTTGACATGCAACTTGTATTGCATAAGTGGCTTTGCGGGTTCCTGTTTCTCCCAACATAGTTAAGATTCAATTTACAACGGGTGATTGACAATACTAGTATCAATGTTGTGGTTCTTGTTCGTAAGTTAGAACAACACTTATTGAAAGCCCCAAACCACATAAAACATGCAAAGAAAATTAGAGGCGTCTAACTTTGTTTTGCAGGGGTGTGTCGTCACTACTAGGAAAACGGCTATAGGTAATCAGCACATCCGTGGCTCACATGGTTGAAGTGCCCCACGGCTAAAACAGGCGTGGCTCACCTTTGGGCAGTGCCCTACTAATAACTAGAACAACCGTGGCGCACATGACTATAGTGCGCCACACATGCAATGACTATCGTCGCGCTACAGCATTTAGAATTGGTCGATCCTTGGGTACAGAAGCACAAAAGGTTAATCGAGAAGAAGTACAGTGACCGGGGCATACAGAGGACGCAGGGAGAAATAATCAAAGAGCACAACTCAGATTTCACGCGTTGGTTTAGGCAGACGCTCCTTGATAATCCCCCGCGCTCGCATTCTTCTGACACGGAAAAGATCATATTCACCTTGTCGCAGGACGATGCAAAACCTGTGACCTATCAGGCGTATGATATCAACGGCTACACATTCTACACGGAGGAAAAGGACAACAAGTGTGATTATCAGAACTCAGGCGTAACGTCGGAATTCTACACCGATGACAACGTGAAGGAAAGATTCTACGGAAGAATCGAGGAGATCTAGGAGCTCGACTACTGTGGAGAAAAGGTGCCGATGTTCCGTGTCAGATGGGCAAAGAGCGTCGAAAGAGAAGACCGGTATTTCACAACCATGGTTATACCCGAAGCAGCCAAATCCAAGGCCACCGGTACAAACGTGGCCGCGAAAAATAAACCGTGGGTACTGGCTACCAAAGTGGACCAATGTTTTTTCATTACCGACCCGACAAAGCCTAGCCGTGTTGTCGTGAGGAGAGGAAAAAGAAACATCATCGGAATGGATGGAGTCACCAACGAGCAAGACTTCGACCAGTACGACGATCCAAAGATTGAAGATGACGATGACTACGATGCAGCAACATACATCACAAGAAGAAAAAGGACAACCCTACCCAAAAAAGGTAGCCCGTTCGAAAGAAGAAACATTAAAGTGCTGGGGCTAAATTATTCAACCGCGACAAAGAAGGGAAAAAAGGTTGTAAAACGCTAGCTCAAAAAATATTGTAAACGCGTGGTCGAAAAATATTGTAATATTCATGGACAAAGTATTATGAAATTTAGTTATACTTTAAATCATATTTTTGGGCATTTTTGGAATATTATTACTTTTGGAATATTTAAAAGTATTTTAAAATCAAAATAAAACTTCTATGGCATATATCACCACTTTTGGGCATTTTTTGGAATATTTAAAAGTATTTTTAAAATCAAAACAAAAAATTGGGGCACCAGGATTCGAACCTGGGTGCTCTCAGGTTTAGAATAGAGTAGTGGGCAGAACCAGTGGGATAGGCTAGTATAGTTGTTAGCTAGTGGGGCTGTAGTTCTCTTATGCAGTAGTTAGAAGCCGATAGGCGTAGCGCACTAGCCCATAGTGCGCTACAGATATCCGTAGCGCACTATGGCTACGCCTAAGTGGCTTTATCCACACGTGGCGCCCGACCCCCTCTCTCATCCCATCTCTCCATCTCTCAGCCCGAAGCCGAAGGACCGCCACCGCCGCTCTCGATCCGCCGCCGCGTGCGAGGAGGGAGGCATGCTGCGAGGAGGAGGAGGTCCGCAGACGTGTCCGAGGAGGAGGTCCGCCTGCGTCTGGAGGAGGCCCATGTCAGGAGCAGCCGCCGCGTCTCAGGAGGTGGAGGCTGCCGTCGTCCGCCCGTCGTCGTCCGCCCGTCGTCGTCCGCCCGTTAGAGGTGAGCGTCGCCTCTCCCCTCTCTCCCTCTCTCCCTCTCTCTCTCTCTCCCTCTCTCCCCTCTCTCTGCAGGCCATGGTTAGGGTTCTGCAGGCCATGGTTAGGGTTCTGCAGGCCCCTCTCTCCCTCTCTCCCCGCTGAATGTGCAAACTGGTAGAGACTGCATCAATCATGGGCTCGATCATTGTTGTCCATGCAGTCATCAACTACTACTAGTAGTAGTAGCAATTCTCTGTAACAATCTCACCAGAAAAGCTTTGAAAAAGTGCAACAATGGACAACTAGAGTTCAAGGATACTCCATTCAGAATTGTTTGTAACTGATTTTACTCTATGAAAGCTTCTATAGAAAATGGAAAGTGAAAAGCCTCATGTAAATTCTGTATAGAACATATGTCATGTACTGATGCCAATTTTTCTCTAGCATATGATAAAAGCCTGGGAAACTTGGTTGATAGCAATGTGCTGCACCATAGATCATTCCAGAAAATAAAACTGAAACCATTGCCTACTTTTCCTATAGTCATGGCTCTCCATTCATCATCAAGACTAAATATCCCTCTCTATCAAAATGATCCACATTGCGTAACTGTATGGGGAACAGACTCATGATAGTAAGTGTCCCTTATCAATTTGACTCAAGGAAAATCAGCATTATTATAGAATTTATCCAAGTGTAATCAGTAATGCTTTGTTCTGAATCCTGAGATCCAATATTCCCAATCCTCCTTTTTCTTTTGGCTTGCAAATCATATCCCAAGCAGCCACTGAATTTACTCTTTCCTTGTTTTTTTCCTTCCTCCATAAGCATCTTCTTCTAGCTTTATCAATGATCTCAATAACCCCCAGGGGAATAACCACAGTACACATGAAGTACATTGCCAATGAAGACAAGACAGGTTAACTAGAATGAGACTGTCTCCATAAGACAAAAAAGATATAGTGGCATTCAGTCTTCTTCCAATTATGTTAATAATTGTTGAGAAATCCTTGACAGAGGGTTTAGTAGTGCCCATGGGTAAATCCAAAATGTAAAAGGCATGGACCCAAGCTGACACTCAAAAGCATAACTTGAAGAAATCTTCCTTGATGATATGCAGGCATTTTTCACAAAGAAACCATTAAAACCATCTGGTCCAGGTGCTTTATATGGTATTAAGAATTTAACCAATCCATATATTTCCTCTTCGGTGATTGGGGAATCCAGACTTTGTAGAGTGTCCACCTCAGGAAGTAACTCCATTAACTCCATATTATTATTTGTAGGAAAGGAAACCCCCATCCTATTTTTGTAACATCTCCATAAGGATGTATCTTTCTCAGTATGCTCTCTCATATTATTCCCATTTTCATCTTGGATATGAGAAATAATATTATGCATGTACCTTTCTGTGGCCCGTGCATGAAAATCCTTTGTGTTTTCCCCCATTTAATTTCACCCATTTGATAGTGCAATGCTACTTTGGTACTCTGATTACCCATCAATTTCTTTAGATGGAATTCAACAATATTAATGAAATTGAATTTAGGGGTGGAAATCCCCCTACTGTCCTCAAGTTGATCTAGTAGTAAGATCACATAATTTATTTTATCAAATAGGATTTTCAAACCGTGTATGTGCAAGGTAGTAAGATCCTTCTTTCAAGTAGATGTCCTTTTCTGGCTTAGATATTACAAAAGTTTGCAATGATTGTTTATATAAATGATTAGACAAGATAAAATCATCTCATGGACAGTCTATGTACAAGAAGCTAGCTAGGGTTAGCAAATTTAGCTTGGTAAAAAGCATCTGGTTTTGCACTCCTAGGTGGACACTCCTGGGTGCACCCCCTAGCTTCGGGTTTATCCAAATTTAGCTTGTATCAGAGGTGCACCCCCTAGCATCTAGATGGTTAGGGTTTGACAGTGAGAAAATTATGTTCTTGTGAATTATGGTTAGGGTTTGGGAGTGAGCAATGTACTAGATGGCCATACTGTTATCTTTATTGTGACTTATCTGCAGATGTCATACTGTTATCTTTCACAAGAAGTCAGTGCTACTTGTTTATATAAATGATTAGACAATATAAAATCATCTCATGGACAGTCTATGTACAAGAAGATAGCTAGGGTTCACCCCCTAGCATCTGGTTTTGCACTCCTGGGTGCACCCCCTAGCTTCCCCCTGCCTAGCAGCCACAACAAGTTCTGTAGTGGCTGATACAAGTTCTTCCTAGCATCTGGTTTCCTAGCATCAAGTTCTCCTGGATTTGTTTAGCTTGATTCATTGTAGTGGATGTAGTAGCTTGCAGTTAGCTTGTAGTTGCTGTAGTAGGTTAGTGTTAGCAAATTTTATTGTAGTTGATGTAGTAGTTTCCTAGCATATGGTTTTGCACTCATGGATTTTAGTGTTGTTTGTGGCTAGGAGATAGATGATCCTAGTTATGCTGATGATGATCCTAGTTTGTGGCTGATCTAAAATGCTCCTGGTGATGGTCTAGTAGTGCTGAAATGGTGACCATATAATCTGACCATATTTGCTAGTGCTGATCTAAAATGCTCCTGGTTTAAAATGCTCCTGGTTTGAAAATACATGGTGAAAACTTGCTGTCATATAATCTGACCATATTTGCTGTCATATTTGATGTCATATAAGTTATTTGTTGTCATATAAGTTACTTGTTGTCATATAAACTTGTATTTGCTTGCTGTCATATAATGACAGGTGCTATAATCTGCATGTATTTGCTTGCTATCATCAATGACAGGTGATATAATCTGTGGTGATATAATTGTAGCACTTGAAATTGTGATTGTGCTTGTATGAGGCACTTTATTATGTCGTGTATGCAGGTTCTTGTATGAAATGAGTCCCGATTTTTGCCGGAATGTTGATTAACTTCCGTTTCGGCAGAAATCGGGCACTCCTAGTTTAAGAAAATTAGCAAAGGTCATGCCGGATTTTTCCGGCATTTAACCAATTATTTGTTTTTATTAGTGCAAAGATGTGTGACAACGAGGCTGGATGTTCTAAGCGCATTAGCGCTGAAGGAGAACTCAGACCTCCGAATAAACAATTGACATTCTGGGAGGCGGCCCAGCGTCTAGAAGACGATGAAGAATACCATCCCTAGGAGAGCGAGGATGATGAGATGGAAGACGCGGAGGAAGAAGCCGAAGGAACGACAGACGATGAAACCACTGATGGCGGCGAGGGCAGTGGAGTGGTAGCAACCCTCCTAAGAAGAAGAAGAAGCCGAAGGACCGCGCCCGAACACGGTTACGGGTTAGGAGGAAATTACGAAGTGAGCCCATCAGGGGTTCCTTTGGAGCCCGCCTTGTCGTCAAAGGGTACGGTGGGCAAGTGGCGATCACCGGACAACCATCTCGATCAACACCGAGAATCTCGGCATAAAGATAATGGCCACTTGCACACTCCTCTTCGAGAAGTCAGACGAAGATACAAGTTCCCGCTAAGTATCGAACACAAATTATCATGGGAGCAAGTAAACAAATCCGCCCTCACAAAGATGAGCACCATGCCACCGGAGAACCGGATAAAGAAGAAGATCTATAAAGAAGGCAAAAGTCTCGAGGAGATCCGAAGATTGACCCGCAGATCACGAAGATCGCCCGGGGAGTTCAAGGAGAGGTGTGAATCAAAGAGCCCAGCCAATAGTAATCGGGAAAGGTGCTGCAGGCGATGAATATAGGTCATCACCATCTCGGATCTGGTGGATACAGAACCGCGGAGGCCAAATGGAATAAGGAGGACGAAGAGTATAGATCCAAGGGGATAGAAAACCCCTTTGCTAAATTCGAACCCGGGCAGGTTCGAAACTTCATCAGGGCCCGTTACCATGTGGACCCAAAAACCAAACAACTCACCGCGGATCCTGCGGTGAAGGAATTCGAGGAAATTGTGGTAAGTATAATCTAATTACCGCGGATCAACACGATTGCAATCTAATCGATGATCTAAATGATTCACTGTTACTTCTTCTGCAGGAGGAGGAAATTGTTGCTAGTCATGGATCCCAGGGTTCCTCATCCCAGGGGTCGACGGCGGCCACCCGGTGGGATAACCCTTTTAACAGGGCGATGAACCGGGCCAAGAAAATAGAGCCGGTTACGAAGAAGCCGTCGTCGGTTGGCCGTCTGGCCGGCCTCGGGGGTAAGAATTGGGTGGATCATTTTGGTCCACCGCCGAGGACGCATGTGGCACCGTCGAGAAGGAGCGAGGAGGAAAACCGAGAGGTTCAAGAACTTAAGGCACAAGTGGCGCGGATCCCGCAGATCGTCCAAGACAACATGGCAATCACCCTCACGCCCTTCCTGCCTACCTTGGTGGAGCCAATAGCGAACTGGAGTGCGGGTGGTCGAGTAGGGCCGTGCCCGATTCCAAGCATGGTCAGCAGCCACTCGAACAACGCGGCGCCGACGAATCAGGCGAACTACGTGTTCGTGACTCCGCCCGCTAGCACCACGGCGCCGCAAGTGTTGGTGACTCCCCCTGCCATCACCGCGGCGCCGGAGTACATGTTGGTGCCCCCCTGCCATCGTTGCGGCGGCACCGGAGCTCCAAGCACCCGTCGGTAGGGAGAATACACCGGCGGCCAGCACCGCGCCATCAAGCAGCCCTTCCGTCTCTTGCACGCCCGTCGCCGTATGCGGTGCGTCGACATTAGCCGATCTCGACGCCATCACGGTAAACAAATTGCTTTAATTACCGCCTTTCATGCCATCTATTACTCTTATGGCATCTCGCTCTGACGACGCCGTACATGTTTTCCGCAGACGGATGTTCCTTGCACTCTCTTATGCTACGTGAACAACGAGCTGAGGGATGTTGCCAAGGGTACCATCGTTCAACCCTTGCAGCGCACGTTCCACTCAAAGCCGATGCCAGATAGCGTGCACAGGGTTAAAATTAGTCGGGTGCTAAGGGGCTGCGACGACCTGGAACCTCCCATTCAACCCCCAGGAGCGGATGAAGAAGAGCCGTCTGTCCTCAGAAGTTGCTTCGGCTTATTCTTGCTATGGCCAAAGAGCATGATCCGTTTGGGGATGGCGGGGGCCATCACGCCAGACAACAAAGACCGCATGTCGTGCGGCGACAAGCGGTGGCAAGGCCTACCGCCCTCGCCGTCACCTCCACGTGGCGGTCGGATGATCATGTTGATGATATGCACATGGCGCAGATCCGCCGAGGACGGCGAAGACTGGAATGATCACTTCTTCAGACTCATTTTGGCAACGCGAAGACCTAGCTGGTGGCCCCACGAGAAAGCCACTATCACCAAGCGTCTGTTTGGTTCTCGAGACGCCTCGGCTTGCGCTTTACTGAGCCGGTGATACAACCAAGCGGCCCTTTATTCTAAGCCCTGACACACTACATAGGGCGGTCAGTGCTTAGATTGCGGTGCCTGCCCGCTCTCCAAAATGAAAAAAGGGCAGAAAAAGAAAATCTAGCAGCTCGAGCCAGCCGGTGGCGTCAACAACTGCGAATCCGATCAGGTTTCGGGACGGGCCACCAAGACCCGAGGGTATTATGTGGAGGATTCATGTGGCGGGTGAGCCCATGCAACCTAAGAATTTGCGGAATCTCGCCAGTTCGAAACTGCAGAGTGTGCATGACGGCGTGCTGACGATAGAGAGACGCCTTCTATTGGAGAAGATCCCTCGCACCCGGTATTCGTGGTTAAGGTGCCACCAGGCTTGGGCTTTGTCGACACTGCCCCCGCGGATCTGTTCTTCCTGCGGTTCGAGGACATCTTCAATATGTTCCACCTATACCCTCTGCACTATACCATGGTCCGTCTGTTTTCTCTCAGCCTGGCCACGCAGATCATTAGAGAGAACACACCGGGCATCGCTATAGTGGACCCCTACTACATGCGTGACGGCTGCTTGGGTTCCCCCGCCGAACGACGTATCGTGGCCTCGTACCTAAAAAGAATCCTCGTGGCGAACAAGACAAAGGAATACATTCTCGTGCCTTACTTTCCCGAGTAAGTCGTTATTCAGTCGCCACCGTCGATTGGCTTTATTAGATCATCATCATTCTTTTTCCAACACATTCCATTTGAATTTTTTGCGCAGAGATGAACCTCGACGCTCATCTCCTTATCGCCAAGCATTCCCACGCCACGTATTTCGACGGGAAGTCTAGAAAAGAAGAAAAACTACGACAAGATCAAGGAAGTTACGGATGATGCTCTCACCGGCTTTGCCTCGACGGAAGGCACCAGCCGTGCGTAAGAAGGTCAAGTTCGGCAGCACGTCTTCAACCACGAACGGAGTTCCCTGCGTGAAGCAGCCGGAAAACAAGAAGAAGCCTACCACGCACTCCATCACATGAGGCGTTCCTACTTGACCAGCAGAATTCTACGCGGATCATCTCAAACAATGGGCAAGCAAAGGCCAAGATCAATGATTCGGATATTAGACAAGAGATGTATCGCATCCAGCAGCGGTTGGGGTAATCATCTTCGTGATGTCATGACGGGGATCTTCTACGGAGGAAATATCCGAATAACCGTGACATAGAAGATCGCCTAGAGATGCAGGGTGACTATAGGAAGTTCATGACGAGACAGGCGTCCTCCGTTCCTAAGCCGAGCCAGAAGGCTTGATGTTGGCCTAGTTGTAGTTACAAACTATAGATGACCTTTGTGTGTGTGTGTGGACGACAAGTGAACTTATTTTGCTTATTATTATTATATATCAATCAATGCTTGGTGTTTTTGCTTACTCTTTGGTCCTTTGCTCAATTTGGTCCTTCTTTTTTTCCTTACTCTTTTTTCGAGAATAATGCCGATGATTGAAATGTCGTGGCACACTATATATGTGAATGTGCTATGATGGGATTGTACGCCTTGTGCTATGCACAAGTCTAGGTGTTGTGCATCCTACTTGGCGTACGGTTCCATCGTAGCATATTCCTGTGTCCAACGACCTATGTATATATATGAGGCATGCTTTTTGAGTTACTTTGGTCTTTTTCGAGAATAATGCCGATGATTGAAATGTCGTGGCACACTATATATGTGAATGTGCTACGATTGGATTGTACGCCTTGTGCTATGCACAAGTCCAGGTGTTGTGCATCCTACTTGGTGTACAGTTCCATCGTAGCATATTCCTGTGTCGAACGACCTATGTATATATATGAGGCATGCTTTTTGAGTTACTTTGGTCTTTTTCGAGAATAATGCCGATGATTGAAATGTAGTGGCACACTATATGTGAATGTGCTGCGATGGGATTGTCCGCCTTGTGCTATGCATAGGTCCAGGTGTTGTGCATCCTACTTGGCGGACAGTTCCATCGTAGCATATTCCTGTGTCGAACAACCTAGTTATATATGAGGCATGCTTTTTGAGTTTGGTATTTTTGATTTAGGAGTACTTTCTATAAGTGTATCTTCATATGCGACTTTAATTATATATGTTTTTTTCAATAGTCGGTTAATTATTATTGTCAACTTATAGATGACGTGGTACGTCGTGTACAAGGGACGGGTTCCCGGAGTCTACGATGATTGGGAAGATAGGAGACAGATGCACCGTTTCAGCGGCAATAGCTACAAAGGGTACAACACTATGGCGGAGGCGGAAGCTAGATACACGCGCTATTTAGTGGGAGTTAGGACAAGGAACCGGATGAAGACCTACACCTTCGTCGCAGCGGTGATCATGCTTATCTTCTTTGGTTGTTTATCCCGCGTTTGTGTCTAGCTAGTTTAGATGTCTAAGCGAGCTTAGAGCTCTAACTTGTTCGATCGACACATGTATTCGCATGTCACCAACTACTACTTTGTAACATGATCGAAACAATGTAATTAACTTAGACTATGTATCCATGTATGAGACTTATCTATATGTATTTGTTTCAATCTTGTTTTTCATATTGAGTATTTATATATATAATTGTATATCTTGTATCTGTGTGTGTATATCTGCTGTAATATTGTATATAATCTGTATTGCATATAATCTGGCTCGGAAATTAAAAAACAAACAAAAAATACATCTGTGGCGCACATGGTCTACCTTTTGTGGCGCACTACACCTAAAGCGTACTATGGAAGTTTAGTGGCGCACTAGGTAGTGCGCCACAGAAGATCCCAGGGGTAGCGCACCATCCCAAACTTCTGTGGCGCACTAGGAGGTGCGCTACGCCTATCTCTACACAACCATGGCGCACTAGGCAGCGCCACGGCTGAGAGATAGCCGTAGCGCAAGGCCCGTGGCGCACTGCTAGTGCGCCACGGATGGGCATTCCTGGTGCACCACTAACAGCCTGTTTCCTAGTAGTGCGTGATGTGATATGGCCATGATTGTATTTATATATGATGTATGCAATGTTCCTTATTGTAAGTTGGCAACCGGCAGGAGCCATATGGTTGTTTCCATTAAGTCCTTCGTGTCTATTATTCAAAGTAGTTGTAATGGTTGATGCTGGTGCAAGACAACCATGAAGCGGCGCCATTGACCTTGACGCCACACCGGTGATGATGGAGATCATGTTCGTGCTTGAAGATGGAGATCGGAAGCACAAGAAGAAAGGCCATATCATATCACATATTATGAATTGCATGTGATGTTAATACTTTTATGCATCTTGTATTGCTTAGTTTACGACGGTAGCATTATAAGATGATCCCTCAAGCACATAATTTCAAGTTTTAAAGTGTTCATCCTTAGTAAGCACCGTTGCTAAAGCTCGTTGTTTCGAAGCACCACGTGATGATCGGGTGTGTAAGATTCTGCAAATGTATACAACGTGAGCAAGCCAGATTTGCTCATGCGGAAGCTAAGGTTGATCTTGACGAGCCTAGCATGTACAGACATGGTCTCGGAACACGGATCACCGAAAGGTAAAGCATGAGTCATATAGTAGGTATGATGAACATGATGATTGTTCGCCATTGAAGCTACATCACTACAAGGAATGTGTTATTCTATGACCTTCTCATAGTGACCGTGTTCAAAATCGTCATAGAGTTATGACGATTTCGCACCAGATGGTCAAAAGCCGTTCGGAAGGTTCAAAACCTTACAAAATTATGACGATTTTGCTCAGGATCGTCATATTTTCATTATCTCAAATCGTCATAATCTGACGAATATAGCCTACGACGTTATTTGAACCTCACTACGACGATTTAAAATCGTCATGAGGTCCAAATTAAGATAGGTTAAAATTGATAATTGGCCACGTCAGCAATTACGCCTATGTGCCGTGTCTATGTGTCAGTTTTTTACTACGTGTAATATCCGTGAGTTAATATCTATTTGTCTATGTGTGACTACGTGTAATATCTGTTTGTTTAAATCTGCTTACATGGCGCTGCTTACGTGTCATATATGTTAAACTCTAACAAAGATGAGTTATTTGCAAAAAAAGGGCCACAATGGGACTTGAACCTGCGACCTCCCAACCAAACCCGACGACCCATACCACTACACCAACCAATCTATCTTATCATATATGTTAAACTCTAACACATATACGTTAAACTCTAACAAGCAAGAATTATTTGCAACAAAATTCCACCCAGGGACTTGAACCCGCGACCTCCCAACAATACCCAACGACCCATACCACTGCACCAACCAATTTTTCTTGTCATAATATTACAACCACCCATTATATCTATTGAGTTGTTGCGCCTGGGCTGATTTCTCTGCCACGATGGGCCTCAGTGGGACGGGAGTGGGCTGCGATGGGCCTCTGTGAGGGAGTGTAAAGCGGCAGATTAGGGCCTGGCCAGCTTTCCTTGTTAATTTTTTTTTGTTTTCTTAATTCTTTTGTAGATTTTTCATAATAAGTCTAAAATAATTGTTTTTCGTTTCTAATTTTTTATAAAATTCAGTAGAATATCTTAGGGTATTAACTAAAATTACTTTTATTACTTAAAAATAGTGGATTTACTAATCCCACATTAGTCCATAGTAGGCACAATATCATAATTCAAAATATGAGTTTGAAACTTGGGAGTGACTATTCTCGTCTAGGGGTTGACTCGTACTAAAAACTTTCGGTGGATCTCTAAATAAATAGCATATTGCGAGTCTAAAACACATTTTTTCAAAAAATAATGGGCATCGGATCATGTACCCGTAGTTGAAACCGGACCCACTTCCTACCGAATCGGCAGGAATTTGTCTTTTTCGCCAGGGGTGTACGGAAAGGTTTGAGATACCCTGGTTGGGACATTGTCCATGTAAGGTGGTCTAATATTTTTACAAAATGTGGCGGTACCATTCTAAAACTTTCATTTGGTGGTTGCTTCACAAAACGCCCCGTTTTTTGCGCTCGGAAAATGGAAAATGGATTTTCCGTGCGTCGAAAAGGAAAACTTTCTCCTGCAACATTGTTCTCCATGCCATGATACATATGTGTGCACAATATGGGGACATTATCACAAACTATGCACTGATTCTAGCCATAACATTGGTCATTTGATCCGAAAGCAACGAAACCTCGAACATGATAGGTCATTTTGTGAAGGGTTTTTTGAGACATACTCAGTTTACCAAGTTTGGTATTTTTCCTTGAAATTATGTCACATAATAAGACACCACGCGAAGGATTTGCGTTGATCGGACCGTTTTTTTATTTTTTTATGTCCGTTTCAAACTATGGTCAAAACGGCGGGCATGAAGGTTCTTAGCTCAGGGCCGAGCCTCGCTAAACTTGCATTTGATCTCTAAAGAAATAGCATATTGCGAGTCTAAAACACATTTTTTAAAAAAATAATAGGCATCGGATCATGTACCTGTAGTTCAAACCGGACCCACTTCCTACCGAATCGGCAGTAATTTGTCTTTTTCGCCAGGGGTGTACGGAAAGGTTTGAGATACCCCGGTTGGGACATTGTCCATCTAAGGTGGTCTAATATTTTTACAAAATGTGGCGGTACCATTCTAAAACTTTCATTTGGTGGTTGCTTCACAAAACGCCGCTTTTGCGCCGAAAATGGAAAATGGATTTTCCGTGCGTCGAAAAGGAAAACTTTCTCCTGCAACATTGTTCGCCATACCATTATACATATGTGTGCACAATATGGGCACATTATCACAAACTATGCCCTGATTCTAGCCATAACATTGGTCATTTGATCCGAAAGCCACGAAACCTCGAACATGATAGGTCATTTTGTGAAGGGTTTTTTGAGACATACTCAGTTTACCAAGTTTGGTATTTTTCCTTGAAATTATGTCACATAATAAGACACCACGCGAAGGATTCGCGTTGATCGGATCGTTTTTATGTTTTTATGCCCGTTTCGAACTATGGTCAAAACGGCGCGCATGAAGGTTCTTAGCTCAGGGACGAGCCTCGCTAAACTTGCATTGGATCTCTAAAAAAATAGCATATTGCGAGTCTAAAACACATTTTTTCAAAAAATAATGGGCATCGAATCATGTACCTGTAGTTCAAACCGGACCCACTTCCTACCGAATCGGCAGGAATTTGTCTTTTTCGCCAGGGGTGTACGGAAAGGTTTGAGATACCCCGGTTGGGACATTGTCCATGTAAGGTGGTCTAATATTTTTACAAAATGTGGCGGTACCATTCTAAAACTTTCATTTGGTGGTTGCTTCACAAAACGCCCCGTTTTTTGCGCTCGGAAAATGGAAAATGGATTTTCCGTGTGTCGAAAAGGAAAACTTTCTCCTGCAACATTGTTCTCCATGATATGATACATATGTATGCACAATATGGACACATTACCACAAACTATGCCCTGATTCTAGCCATAACATTGGTCATTTGCCCCGAAAGCCATGAAACCTCGAACATGATAGGTCATTTTGTGAAGGGTTTTTTGAGACATACTCTGTTTACCAAGTTTGTTATTTTTCCTTGCAATTATGTCACATAATAAGACACCGTGTGAAGGATTCGCGTTGATCAGACCGTTTTTTATTTTTTTATGCCCGTTTCAAACTATGGTCAAAACGGCGGGCATGAAGGTTCTTAGCTCAGGGCCGAGCCTCGCTAAACTTGCATTGGATCTCTAAAGAAATAGCATATTGCGAGTCTAAAACACATTTTTTCAAAAAATAATGGGCATCGGATCATGTACCTGTAGTTCAAACCGGACCCACTTCCTACCGAATCGGCAGGAATTTGTCTTTTTCGCCAGGAGTGTACGGAAAGGTTTGAGATACCCCGGTTGGGACATTGTCCATGTAAGGTGGTCTAATATTTTTACAAAATGTGGTGGTACCATTCTAAAACTTTCATTTGGTGGTTGCTTCACAAAACGCCCCGTTTTTTGCGCTCGGAAAATGGAAAATGGATTTTCCGTGCGTCGAAAAGGAAAACTTTCTCCTGCAACATTGTTCGCCATACCATTATACATATGTGTGCACAATATGGCCACATTATCAAAAACTATGCCCTGATTCTAGCCATAACATTGGTCATTTGATCCGAAAGCCACGAAACCTCGAACATGATAGGTCATTTTGTGAAGGGTTTTTTGAGACATACTCAGTTTACCAAGTTTGGTATTTTTCCTTGAAATTATGTCACATAATAAGACACCACGCGAAGGATTCGCGTTGATCGGACCGTTTTTATGTTTTTATGCCCGTTTCAAACGATGGTCAAAACGGCGTGCATGAAGGTTCTTAGCTCAGGGCCGAGCCTCGCTAAACTTGCATTGGATCTCTAAAGAAATAGCATATTGCGAGTATAAAACACATTTTTTCAAAAAATAATGGGCATCGGATCATGTACCTGTAGTTCAAACCGGACCCACTTCCTACCGAATCGGCAGGAATTTGTCTTTTTCGCCAGGGGTGTACGGAAAGGTTTGAGATACCCCGGTTGGGACATTGTCCATGTAAGGTGGTCTAATATTTTTACAAAATGTGGCGGTACCATTCTAAAACTTTCATTTGGTGGTTGCTTCACAAAACGCCTGCTTTGCGCTTTCGGAAAATGGAAAATGGATTTTCCGTGCGTCGAAAAGGAAAACTTTCTCCTGCAACATTGTTCTCCATGCCATGATACATATGTGTGCACAATATGGACACATTATCACAAACTATGCCCTGATTCTAGCCATAACATTGGTCATTTGCCCCGAAAGCCACGAAACCTCGAACATGATAGGTCATTTTGTGAAGGGTTTTTTGAGACATACTCAATTTACCAAGTTTGGTATTTTTCCTTGCAATTATGTCACATAATAAGACACCGTGTGAAGGATTCGCGTTGATCGGACCGTTTTTTATGTTTTTATGCCCGTTTCAAACAATGGTTAAAACGGCAGGCATGAATGTTCTTAGCTAGGTCGTTTGCAACCAATCAGATCGCAGTAAACAATCTCCCATGGATCCTCCATCTTGCCATGATCTGGTCCGTTCAACGCCCATCCAACGCGTAGTGGATCACCAGAAGAAGCACACTCACGCCCATCCAACGCACGCACGCGACCGACCATACCCTTCCTCCAAAGTCCAAACCCTAGCGCCCTCCTTCATCCACGCCTCCGCCGCCACTTCCTTCCTGTCCAACCGCCGTTCCTCCCACCTCTCACGCGTCTCTATCCCCTCTCCTCGCCTCGTGGTCGTGCTAGGCCGGCCTCCAGTTCCCCTAGTGCTCCCAGGAGAGACCGTCGGGCCTCACCAACCCTAGCCCGCACCCGCAGACCGCTCTCTCCACTCCTTTCCTCTCCTCTCACCCACCCGCCGCCTCCACCCCATCTAGATCGAGGCGCCGCGCTTCTTGTCCTCGCCGACCTGCTCCGACCTGCTCTGCCGACTCAAGCCTTCCGCCGTCGTTCGTGCAGCCGCCATGTCCTCCGCTACCGCCACCGCTCCCTCCATCGCGGCCCCGATCGGGCACTTCGTGCTCATCAAGATCCGCCCGGAGGCCGCGTCCTCGGGCGCCGACGCCGCCATGGTCTCGTCGCTCCAGGCGCTCTCCACGCTCATCCCGGTAGTCTCCTACATAAACGCGGGCCCCGTGCTCCGCCTCCGCTCCCGGGCCGCCAAGGCGCCGAGCCCTGTGCCCCGCCTCCGTCCCCCGTCGCCCCAGGCTCCGCCATGCGCCTCACCCTGGAGACGGAAGGGCTAGAAGTCGCGCAGCTCATGGAGAAGGTGGCCGCGGATGACATGTCACTCAGCATCATCGACCTCGAGGTCCTCTCCAAGGCCGGAACCCCACAGGACTGAATCAACGCCGGTACGCTGCAGCTCCCTTTTCCTCTCTCTCCCCTGTTCCTCGCTCAACTAGGAGTATTAGCTAGCTCGCTTAGCTGCTGACGCCTTTGTTGTTGTGTGTTGATTGCTCTCTGCGTGTCCCCTTCCGATCCGAAGGTTTCAGCTGTCGATCTGATCTGTTGCTGCCATGTGGATGATGTAGGAAGGCAACCGTCGACGCCGCGATTGAGTTGCTCTTGAACATGGAGAAGCAGTGTCGGCTCGCCAGCAATGTGGCCGTCACTAGGAAGGCCACGGTCGACATTGTCGAGCTTTGCTTCAAGGATGTTGCTTCTCTTCACCAAGTCCAGAACCAACATCCTCCATCCTCAACACACTCAAGCCTGTCTTCGGTGTGCCGTCGGCTCGCCAAGGTTTGGTCGTGTGATCCCTCGCTCCTGTCATGATTTCTTGATTTAGTTCTTTGTACTCATGCATGTTCTTGATTTGGCACTAATTGGAGTAGTCTGGCACCTGTAGTTACGTGTCTTGTCATCTCCACCGAGTACTCCACTGAGTACTTGACTTATTGTTATGTGTCCTATTCATGATTTCTTGATTTAGTGCTTTGACCGCGCGATCCACATCTGCGGTGTCTTGAAGCTTCCAGCGCGGGACCAGTGCATAGACACAATACAGAGTATGGGGTATCGTAGTTCAAGTTGCTAGATGAAAGCTAGTTTCATGCGAACTATCTTTCCACCGCTAGATGAAAGCTAGTTTCTATTTATTGATGGAAACTGTTAGTTGCACTTGCTGCTAGATGGAAGCTAATTTTTTAATGTTACTTTTCCTATTTTGCTACTTCATGCCAATTTTCCTTGATGCAACTTATTTTCCCTGTAATGTATCCTACTAGCTCAATGCTATATGTAACTGCTAGCTCTATGTTGCTAGTTCTACATAGAAGGAAAATAAATAAACTTGAACTTTGTTTTCTAGAACCAGTTGTACTTACAGTGTATCCGAAACTATGCTCTTTGGAGCATGTACTCAACTCGCAACTAAAACTTGTACATAGACATAGATGTTACTCTCAGATTTGCCATAAGTAAGCTCACCGTTTGAGACAGAACTAGTATGGTTCAAAGTTAGCACCGACTCTCGGTTTTTTCGTAGAGATGCTTGTTTTCAGCACGAGCACGGTGAGTTGTGTCTCACCTAGCGTACTTCTGTTAGTTATCTTTTTCATTGTGTATGGGGCATGTTTTGATTCTAAATATAATGGTGGTGATTTGTTAGATGTAATCAAATAACTTTGGGATCTTCTAACACCATAGTCTGTAATATATGATGGGGATGCATTTTTTTACTATATCAATTTTAATACTGATTCTTTTGGAATATACAATGCCCCTGCATAAGTTTTGTATCTACAGATGTTTTTATATTTTCCCAGTTTCTAATTTATATGTTTGCGGTTTCCTTATGGTGAGTAGATTTTCTTCTCTAAGGAGGTTCAACTAAGATAATTGCTCAGATATGCCGTGTCACCGCTTTGATTTTCTAGGATTGTTGTATAGATGATTGGGCATGGTACTGCATGACTTAGTTAGATTTTCTAGTATTATTGTGTAGATGATTGGGCATGGTACTGCATGACTTACGTTGTGATTGTGAGCTTCAGGTATAGAATAGATGGTGTCTCATGTGCTTTTACTTGTATTGTGGAAACTTTATGCATTTTATTGTTAACTAGTTTGGTCAAATTCAGTTTGCTGCATCGCAAATGGTGGGCAACAAATAAATTCTAATCTACTTTCCAACAAGTTTAGTACATACCTATTTCAGCTCTACAAGTTTAGTGCAGCCTGCTTGGAAACTACAGTATACAATTAGTGCATTGTATGTATGATCTTCTGACTAGGAAATTACTGTCGTTTATGGTCATCAATCAACAGTCTGCAAGTTTAGTGCATTTTATGTATGATCTTCTGATCTGGCTGCGAGCTAATCTAATTATTGATTGACGTAAGACTTAGTTCTTTCCCAGTCCCACCATTCTTCCAAATATCTTCATCTGACCTTATCATGTGCAATTTGAGGTCTATTTCTCCTAGCAGTTGTAAGGCCAATGTTCGATTCTTGGGTATTTGAGCAAGTTGCCCCAACAACACTAGGGATATTCACCTTCGCATGTGTCAAGGAGAAAGTGTAGCATCCATCTCGGTGCTGATTATGCTGTGATGTGTTCTGTGACCAGCCGCCGCCAAGCATCACCGGTTTGCTGCTGTTTCGTGGGAGGCTCCTTTTGCCACTAAAACCTGATGTTCCTATGCCACCCGGAGGGAGTGTCAGGTACGCGATCGAACTAGCAAATCTCAATCGGTTCTTCTTTTGTTGCCTAGTCCAGAGTTAGCGCCTCGACTGAGGGCATTAGTTGGTTTGAACGCAATTAAACATCTGAAGTTTAAATCGCTTAGTCGTGCTTATGAGAGAATTAATTTTTCAAAGATGATAACGTTTTCTGTTGAAGTGCTATTCCAGAAGCTAGCTAGCATCCTGATTCCTTGATCATTCTTTTAGCACCACGGTACGAGGGACAATTTGGTATTCAAGTGTTTGGGCATAGTATATATATACTTACACAAACAAAACTATCTGGTATTCAAGTGTTTAGGGGTAGTGTATATATATACTGACACAAATAAAACTATCTGGTATTCAAGTGTTTAGGGGTAGTGTAAATACTTGATATTTGGTGTACACTGTTTCTATTTCTCTCAATGCTGTGTGTTTGCAATATCACATTTAATTGTTGCACTCTCCTGTCAGTGAAGACGTTATGCTTAAACAATGAAAAATGCACTTATTTATGTTAAATAGTGAACTTCTTGCATTCCATTTATCTGCCCTTTTGATTATGTTTGTAATTATTTTGTTGGGACTGTTGCAGATACCCTATTGTTTACAGGAGCTGCGGGCTGATCTGGAAGCATGCATAAGTTCGAGAGGATCAAATTGTAGCTAGTTTTGACACTTGCTCAGAGCTTTATTTGTTGATTTGTAGGTACCAGGTCATCGAAGATTTGATTTCTAAACTAGTTGTAATTTGAATGAGTGGAATTTCATGTGTTCCATCTATTCTGACCAGAATATTGTAATAAACTCATCTTTGCTGTGATGTGTATTTTCTACTTATTGGTACATTTTTTCTATTAATCTGGTGTGATTTGTTATTAATGTGACCCCCTGTCCAAAATAATCTTATTACTGGGACCCACTGTCTATCAGTACTGACAATTTGGACCCGCATTTTCTAAACGGATCAGTCCAAAATAAAATGGACAGTATAATGGCTATTTACTGGTGTGACCAGCCCAAAATAAGAAGGCCCAAAGTAAGAATATGTCCATATAAAAGACCAATGCAAAGAAAAACAATCCAGAATAGTTGGGCCGAGCCCATGTGGAACCTTGAAATGGGCTGGGCTGATTTTGATTTAAGACGATTTAATTTCGTCACAATTTTGCCACGTAGGATCGACCACGTAGGATCTGACTTGGCCAGGCTAGATGGCCCATGACGATATTGGATCGTCATAGACGTTATGACGATCTAATATCGTCATAGACGATTATGACGATTTTACCAAAAACGTCGTTATAGTTCATTTGCGACGCCCAGCTTTCGACGATCTCAAAATCGTCATAGAATCGTCATAAATGGACTACTATGACGATTTTGTGACGAAAATGGAGGGTCATATATAGCCAGATTCCTTGTAGTGCATCAACTCTCGTGATGATCGGTTTTGATGTGGTGGATTTGGTTCGTGTGATCACTAAAACAATGTGAGGGATATTGTTTTGAGTGGGAGTTCAATGGCAATATAATTAAAAGTTGAACACTATTTATCATAAATTAAATCAAGTGAATTTGCATAATTGTTGTAGTCATTGGCATCCGTTTACCACCTTGCGCTTGGTTATAATTGAGATGATAGAACTATAGAATTCTGGTTAGTTACTTTACGAACTAGTATCGTATTGTTTTGAAGTGTTAATCTAAAGTTTAAAAGTCCCATTGCAAACTTTAAGTACGTTTTGATTACTCCGTGAAGTTTAATAGTTGGTATTAAATAAAGAGTAACAATTCCAGTGTTAGTATATAAGTATCATGTTTGTCTCCATGATTCTTGATATTCAAAAGATAGTTTCAATATCAAGGTAATCTAGGAGTTGAAAGATTTGTTTCAGAAACCATCATGTATAGAAGATATTGCGATATCTGAAATGATGTTTTGGTTACAACATGATAGAGTATAATATGGCAAAGTCTGTGTTCTCATATTTGATGAGAATTTACAAAAGGTTCGAGACACTAGTTGTCCTAATCCTCCAAAAGGTTTGGAGAGCAACGTTATACTCGCGATTCACCATAATAAGCTAAAGTAGCTTGATCATGAATAATTCCATGATAAGGGTGAATATTTGATGTAGGTAAAATGTTTACTACACCAAGAGATTACTAAAGAAAGGAATTTGAAAGAACACCAAACATTTGATAATGGTGATCTACTTCAAAGTGCAAGTCCAAAGACATTGGTATTTAACTATACACGCTTTGGACTATGTGTCATATATATGGCTCCACTATTGATGTTGATAGATTCTTTCATACAGAAAAGGAAATACTGAAAGAGAATCTCATAAATATATGGCAGAAAAGAAAAGACTAGAATTGTTCAGCTTAAGTATATAGATGATATACATGTTATGGCTATATTCTTTGCTTATTAAACAATGTGGTTCTTAAGTATTTGATACTGAATTTGTTGGTGTGAATCGTCATACGTAACAACACAATTCATGAACTACAATGGCCTAAGTAACTAGCAAAAGAATATGTGATGATGTTCATCGAGAACAAATAAAGGGTTATTGTGCTGCTTGTTAAACATCAAAGCCTGCCTTCAGGATTTGTATTATCAGGTATTATGAGAACAAAAGGGTTGTTCAAATAACTACCGTAATCCATAAAAGATGGATGATCTGCAAATCTCGTTGGAGAAATCACATCCATAAGACTAGTGCTAAAAATGTCGAAAGACAAATTGATTGAAAGATCACTTGGGAAGTGACATCGCTGTTTAAATTATATTGGAAAGAAAACATGAAGAAACTCCATGTGGATGGAATTTTGGAGTCTTTTGATTTTTGATCAAATAACGCTTGTGAAACTTTCCTAGAGATAATTAAAACTTTGTTCATAGGCCAAAAAGGGAACGAATGACTAGCTTGTTGGAACTTGTACATATTGTTGTATGAAGTCCATTATGTGTAGTCAAGAGCGATGGATTTCAACTTCATATGCTTTCTCCGAAAATTTGAGTGAATATATGAATATTTACTTAATAAGGATGAAGTATGAAACATTTGAAAAGTTCAAAGACTTTCAAGATGAAGTGCAAAATCATTGTAACAAGAATATAAATAGTTTATGATAAGATCATAAAGGAAGATATTTGAGTTACAAGTTTAGCATAATACCTAAGATTTAAGGAATCGTTCCATGGATTTGCATTTCCCGAAACACCATAAGAGTATGGAGCGTTTGAGATATGTAATTAAACCTTGTTTGACATGGTAAGATCGAAGGTGTAATTTATAAAACTGTCATTATATTTTAAGGATTAAAAGCTCTAGAGACTACCATTTTTCCACTGAAAAGAGCTTCATCATAATCCGTTGAAATGACACCATATAAAGTTATGGTTTGGGATAAAACCCAAGTAGTCCTTTATTAAACATTGGTATGCTATGCATAAGAAAGATGTTTGCAACCAAAGTCGGATGAACCTGTCTTTGTATGTTATTTCGAATAACTGTTCCTCCATAACATCGGAGACAAAAGTGTTTGTCGCTTAGAACGTCAAGTTTCTTTGAGAAGGAATTTTCCGTGAAAAGTTAAGTGGGAGGACAATAGAACTTTGATGAGGTTAAAAGAACCTTAGCTATATGTGCAAGGTTGCGCAGTACCGAAAAGTGTTCCAGAAGCAGCAACAATGCTCATGGCTCACGTGCCTCAAAGGTTGCGGTCACAGAGGTCTAAGTTCCTATTGGAAAAAATAGGTCGGGTAAACAATCAAATACCAAGATTTGAGAGTTAAATCATTATTTGATAATAATGATCCGACTACATGCAAAGAAGCGATGATGAGCCCTGACTCCGTCAAATGGCTTGAATCCATAAAATCCGTGATAGTTCCATACACGAGAAATCAAGTTTTGAACTTGAAGGACCCTCGAGAAAGGTGTAAGACCTTACAGTTGTGTTTGGATATGTAAAATAGACATGGATGTTTCACATCTATGAAATAGTCGACATGTTGGGAAAGAGTTCACAACAATGTTCAAAGGTTGACTATGACAAGATTTGATCTTTCATAGCGATATTTAGTCTAGACGGATTAATGTAGAAACCACTACATATAAATTTGTTATGTGGTAGTTGAATAAACAAAACAAGTTCTTCTAATAGAATTGTTACCTAGGACATGTGCATAACACGGTCCATAGGGTTTTGTTAATTCAAAGGATGCTAAAAGCATATGCAAACTTCAATGGTTGAAGTGAGCATCATGAGTTGGAATCTTCACTATGATGAAACTGTTAAAAGAGTTTAATTTCATCAGAGACAATGAAGATGCTTGCATTTGCAAGAAATTAAGTGGGAGCGCTAAGACATGTTTCTAATACATTATGTGGAAGACATATTGTTGATTGGAAATGATGTATCTTTCATTAACACATATTAAGAATTTCATCCCGATGAAAGACTTAGGCAAAACCAAAATATTTGGCATCAATAGACGCTAATATGGTTGTGCCGAAAGTACATAGATGATATATTGAATGAGTTGAATATAGAAACTACAAGAAAGATTCTTGTCGCACAGAAAGGATTGAATGAGTTCAATATTGATGATATATTCAAGTGTATTGACACTTGGTAAGTGAAACAAATATTCAAGTGTAGATTGATACTTGATGTATGAAATCACAAAGAGTATTTATATCAATCATACTGTGATATGTACAAATCCAGATATGTCCTATGCTCTAAATGTTATGAGCATATACCAGAATGATTCATAAGATGACCATTGGACGATAGTAAGGATATTCTTATGATCTTTTGGAAGAACTAAGAGTATATTATTTTGTAGAAGTGGCAAATAGATGGTTAGTTCATTGTAAAAGTATTACATTGATACTAGTTTTGTCACAAAGTACAAATTAAGTTTATCTCAATATAAACTAAGGGTGGCACAATATAATGGAAATTAAGTTCCATATTGAATTTGGATGGGTTCCAAAGTTAAGACATTGTGACAGATACTGCAACAAAAGGCTAAGTATATGACTGCTATAATAGCAGCTAAAGAGGGCATTTGTGTCAAGTAGTTTGTTATCAAACTAGGTGTAGTTCACAGCGGGATGATACTATGAAGATATATTGTACGACAATATTATCAACATTTTTTAACCCCAAAGGACCAAAATTATACAAAGCCATCTCATTAGAGAATGAGTGATGCGTAGAGACGCAAAGACATGCAATTACACACGGACCTGGAAGTGTCAGATCCAGAGATCAGTTGACCACTAGCAATCGTGTACATACGACACTAGAAAGCCATAGGTGTTGAATACACAAAGGTTAGAAACTAGATTATTGACTCTAGTGCAAGTGGGAGACTGTTGGAGATATGCCCAAGAGGCAATAATGAAGTGGTTATTATCATATCTTCATACTTATGATAAATGTTTACATACCATGCTATAATTGTATTAATAGGAAACATTAATACTTGTGTGATTTGTAAACATAAAAGAGTCCCTAGTAAAGCCTCTTGTTAAACTAGCTTGTTGGTTAATATATGATCATGGTTTCCTGATCATGAACATAGAGATGTTATTAACAACAGGGTCATATCATTAGGAGAATGATGTGATGGACATACTCCTATAGTTAAGCATAGCATAAAGATCAAGTCATTTAATATAGTTCATTTGCTATATCCTTTATGATACATAGTAACCTAATTCCTTCGACCATGAGATCATGTTAATCACCATCACCGGAAGGATGCTTTGATGACATCAAACACCACACTCAGAATGGGTGGCTATAAAGGTGGCATTGAGTGTTCGGAAAGTATGGGTTGAGGCACATGGATCAAGAGTGGATTTGTCCATCCATATGACTCGAGATATACTCTGGGCCCTCTCGGTGGAATGTCATCCAATTAGCTTGCAAGCATGTGACTGTCTCACAAGGGATCACATATCACGGGAACGAGAAAAGATTACTTATCGGTAACGAGGTTGAACTAGGTATGCAGAGATACCGACGATCAAAACCTCGGATAAGTAAACTATCGTGACACAAAGGGAAATTGGTATCGTATGTAAGTGGTTCATTCGATCGCAAAGTAATCGTAGAAATATGTGGGAGCCATATGAATTTCAAGATTTCTCTATTGGTTATTGATCGGAGAAGTGTCTCGGTCATGTCCGCATAATTCACGAACCGTAGGGAGACACACTTAAGGATTCGATGTTGTTGAGTAGTTATGGAATGATGAGTAAGAGACCGAATGTTGTTCGAAGTCTCGGATGGGATCCGGGATATCACGAGGAGATCCGGAATGGTCCGGAGAATAAGATTCATATAAGGAAAGTCCTGTTTCGGAGTTGGAGAATGATTCCGGTGTTTTCATCAGGAATGTTCTAGAAGGGTCCGGAAGGTCCGGCACTCCGGAGGGGAAGGGTGCATGAATGTGTCATAACAAGTTGGAATGGTTGCATCATGTACAAGGTGTCATCGCTGAGAAAAATAAAGGGATAAATCAAATCCTAGTTTGAAAAAGTCAAACGCCAAATTGAAAAGTCAAACGACAAGTTTTCTTGGTGGAGGGAGAGTAGGAAACCTACTTGGGGAGGAAGTCCCACTCCCTCCACCCGCCGGCCAAGGAGGATGAGTTGGAGGAGGACTCCCTCCTCCTAGGCGCCTCCCTCCCACCTATAAAATAAGGGGCAGGGGTGCCCCCTCAAGCTACACCTCTCTCTACCAAAACCCTAGCTCCTGGCGCCTCCACCCAAGTGCAGCCGCCGCCGCCTAGGGCTCCTCCAAGTCGGTGACTTGGGGTTTCCCCAAACCCTAGCCGCCGGCCTAGCCCCTCCCCTTGGTGCTTCTAAACCCTAGATCACCAAGGCACCTCTCTTGCTCCACCATACTCGCTCCGGCTTAAGGTGAAGCCCTGCGAGATCTCCCCTCTACTTCTGGTACCACGCCGTCGTGCTGCCGGAATCACGAGTGCTACAACCTCCGCTGCCTGCTGGAACAAGGGAGAGGAAGGTCTTCATCGAGTACCGAACGTGTGACCGACTGCGGGAGCGCTTCCGGAACGCGGCGCCGGAAGGATCGTCTGCATGATCTTGAGATCGGAAGTGTACGACTACATCACCCGCGAGAATCTGCTCTCGTTAACCGCTTTGGATCTTCGAGGGTTAGTATTCTATCGACTCGTTGCTACAATCTAGTAGATAGATCTTGGCTTGATCATAGATTAGATCTTGATTGTGTGTTCATGCGGTAGAAATTTTTTATTTTCCATGCTACGAACCCCTACATGGCGTCCCATCGGGTCAGCTGCTTGGGTACTTCGTCTCTCAGCGAGGGATCGAGGCGAACCCGAAGAAAATCAGAGCCATCATGGCGATGGAGAAGCCGAAAAACCTCAAGGGTGTCCAGCATCTCGCAGGACGAATAGCGGCGTTGAGCAGATTCATCAGCCGCATGGGCGAGAAGGCCCTGCCATTCTACCAGCTGCTACGCAAGGCAGATAATAAATTCAGTGGGCGCTGAAGCCGACGATGCGTTCGAAAGCCTCAAACGGCTACTCTCCACCTCGCCCGTCCTGGTCACACCAAAGGAGCACGAGCCTCTGCTGCTGTACATAGCAGCCACACATCAGGTGGTCAGCACCGTGCTAGTGGTCGAACGACCCGAAAAGGGCAAGACCCACGGGGTCCAACGCCCAATCTAGTACCTCGAGGCACGCCAACAAAGGAGGTACCACGACTATCAGAACTCGCCTACGGCGTGTTCATGACGGCTCGACGGTGAGCCATTACTTCCAGGAGCACGGTGATGGTATCAGCGAGGCACCTGAACAGCATCCTGAATAACCCAGAGGCCACAGGACGCGTGGCCCTGTGGGGCATCGAGCTGTCACCCCTGGACATCATCTACGAGAAGCGACTCGCAATCAAATCTCAAGTCCTCCCTGAATTCCTTGTACATTGGATGGAGCTACAGCTGCCAGACACCCCAGACATGTCGCAGTCATGGACGATGCGCCAGCGGCTCAAGCGTGAAGGCGGGAGCGGGTCATCTGAACTCAGCAGGGCAACCAGATGAAGTACGTCCTCCGGATGAAATTTCGAGCTTCCAACAACGAGGCCGAATACGAAGCCCTCGCCATGGCATGAGGATGGCAAAAATCTGCGGCGCAACGCGCCTGGTCATCTACGGTGACTCCAACCTCGTCGTCCAACATACGATGAATGAGTGCGACGCGCACGCAGAAAATATGATTGCGTACCACGCGCTCTACAACGCACTCGAAGGAGAATTCGACGCCTGCGAGCTTCGGCACGTTGTAAGAGAAAGCAACGAGGAGGCCGATAGACTCGCCAACATCGGCTCCACCTGCGCAAAGGTACCACCAGGTGTGTTCCTCGAACAGATCTGTGTGCCATCCATCAAGCGAAAATTCCCCAAGGGATCACCCGAAGAAGCAGAACACTTGGGGGCTACGCTGCCCGAAGGTCATGAAGGACCCGAGAAACTGGACACAGAAGTCGCCATGGTCAACCTGATGCAGGGGATGGCAGTCAAAGAAACATGGACACGACCATACCTCCAGTTCCTCATCAACGGGGAACTTCCTGACAGCCCGACAGATGCCCGGCGCATATCTCGCCGGTCAAAAGCCTTCACCATCATCAATGGCGAGCTGTACAAGCGCAGTATTAAGGGTGTACTACAAATATGCATCACCAACGGTGACGGTAAAGCCATCCTCCAAGACAGCCACGAGGGCATCTGTGGCCATCACGCAGGCAGCCGCTCCCTTGTCGCCAAAGCTCTACGAGCCGGATTCTACTGGCCAACGGCCATGAGCGTTGCGAAGGACATTGTCCGAAGATGCAACGGATGCCAATGGTTCGCCGATAAACCGCACGCACCCGGATCATAGCTCAGGCCAATACCTATAGCCTGGCCCTTCGCTCAATGGGGCCTCGACATGATTGGCAAACTGCCAAAGTCCTCGAAAGGGGGGCACGTCTACCTCCTGGTCGCTGTCGACAAATTCACCAAATGGGTCGAGGCCATGCCGGTCACCAACCAAAAGGGCAAGACCGCCGCACAGCATCATCACCGACAACGGATCGAACTTCATCTCCGAAGAATTCCAAGACTTCTGCGAAGGCCTCGGGATAAACATCACATATGCCTTAGTGGCTCACCCGCAAACGAACGGACAGGTCGAAAAGGCCAACGGCCTAATCGGCGCTGGCATCAAGAAGCGCCTCATGAGCCCACTCGAACGAAAGGCCGGAGTCTGGACGGAAGAGCTACCATCCGTCCTATGGAGTTTGCGCACTACGCGAAACAGCTCCACCGGCTACACGTCGTTCTTCATGGTGCACGGAGCCGAGGCCGTGCTACCAGCCGAAGTACGCCACCAGACCCCCCGGGTCATCGCTTACAGCAAAGCCGAATCCACGGCTGCACTCGAAGATGCCGTCGACACACTCGACGAAGCAAGAGACGTAGCAGCAGCTCGATCAACGGTGTACCAGCAGAGTCTCCGCAATTACCACAGCCGCCGGCTATGCCCAAGGTCCTTCGTCGAAGGAGACCTCGTCTTGCGACTCAAGCAAGAGCGACCGAAGAAATTCGAGTCTCCATGGGAAGGACCCTATATCATCACCGAAGTCATCCCAGGTGGCGCCTATCGCCTCAAGCACGTGGAGTCTGGAGTCGCATACTCCAACCCATGGAACATCGCACACTTGCGGCGATTCTACCCATAGCTACCTACCCCTTTTACTTTCAATAAGGCTTTTTCAGCCAAGGCTATTCAGCCGAACAATGTACTTCCTCCATTACGATATAAATAAAGCTAAGTGTCTCGCCCCAAAATCTCGTTTCGCTACTTGCAACTTTACTTTATGCTATAAACGCACTCGGGGGCTCCCCCCACCTCACGATTTCATCAACTAAAGATCACACGTGTACACCTGAGTAGCTGACAACGTCAGGCAAACGAAAAGGACACGTACTCAAACAAAGCACTACGTGCTCACAACAAACAAACCTTTATAACAAAGGGCACAACACGCCCAGTCGAAGTATACAAATTTTACATCTATCTCTTTTACAAGTACTACCTATTCTGAAGAATAACTTGAGCACGCTGCTCAAACAAATCTACGACCTGTTCGGCATACTGCCTTACAACCGCATAATGCGGACGCATATCCCACTCACCACAATCCGGCCGAAGAGGTGGCCCAACTGCTACAACAGACAAATCTACATCTGGTCGATGCAGCCTAACAAGGGATAACGCAGCCTTCACCCCTGCAACGAGCTCCTGCCTCACCAGTTCCTGGACACGAGTCACGCTCCGAAATCTAGACAGAAGGCCGGACAGGGATGTTGGCATAGCATCTAGGGGAAACATCACATGCAGAACCGACGAGAGCGAAGTCTGCACTTGGCGAAGCACCCGCGACACTTGGTGAACGCGATCCTGCACCGTTGCCAGAACCATGGCACGGTCACGATCCATCCAGAAGAAACCGCCAGCTTCCATGTCTTGTTGAGTCAAGCAATTGACCTGAACAGCGACACGCTCCTTCTCCTCCCTCGGAGCAAGGTTAGCACCTGCGACACTCGCACAAAATAAGACGCAAGGCCGGCAGGCGCATCCGGAAAACTGAGCTGCAGCTCGAAACAAAGAACAACTTACATTGAAGCTGCTTAGACAGCCGAAGCAATTCCGCCATCAATTACTCCTCTCTGGCTGCACCGCGATCTGCCTTGGATTTCCAAACATCAGCGTGACCACGCACCCCAAGCAACTCCTTCTCAAGACTACGAACACGGTCCCGAAGAAAGGCAAGTTGTGACAAATCATCCAAAGATGGCCGCTGTCGTGCTGCAGGTGGGGTGTCAACGGGGTCAGCACCCGAAGGAACCTAGAGCAGCAGAAAAGAAAAGGACACAAACATTCAGACGGAGAAGAGCACAACTCAACAAACTCATTAAGCATATAAAGGCCACCACGTGGCACCATAATTTTTGTTCCCCAAAATAATTACAAGCAAAAGAAGATTACAAACTATCCTACAGCTACAACGCCTAAGACGCGGCACCCTGAGTAGCCTCGGAGCCGCATTACCTCGTCTTGGCCTCCCCCTGTTGCCGTAGCGCATACTCAGACAGCAGATCAATGAGCTTCGGCCCATATCGCTTGCAGCGAGCAGAATAAGTAGCAAAGGCTACCTCGGATCCATCTGCGGTCGTCGGCATCCGGGAGGTGATCTGGGGAAGGTCCAGCTCCGCTCCAGCCGCCAAGGCCATCGCCAGCCCGACGGATGCGCCGATGCCCTTCTGCTTGCGCTTGTACGCCGCAGGCGCTTCGGCTGACAAAGCCTCCGCCAGGGCATCAACATCATCAAGGGCCACGCCCTTGGGGACAAGCTCCATGTAGAAGCGGCCAAGGACCTCTTTCTCCTTGGCAAGGGAGCTGACGACGGTGCTGCAGCGATCTTCGACCGCTGCAGTAGCATCATTCAAAGCACTCCCGTGCTCCAGAGCGCTGCGGTCAAGATGCCTGCGGCATCTAAGACAGAAAAGAGGAGGACTGAAGAAAGTAACTGTTATCGCCATATTTTGGCCAAAGGAGGAGATGGGCCGTAATCAAGATGGGCTTGGAAGATACATATATGCAACGTGTTGTTGAAGCGGCCTTGTGCGTGGAATTGGGCTAAATTGCCCGTGTATCTTATGTTGTAGTAGGTTACGTTTCGGTTTAAGTAAAGAGATAGGATTGCTAGGTTTATTCCAAAGATAGGAAGTCTCCGGACTATAAATATGTACCTAAGGTTATTGAGAAAAGGAGGACGATCACGTTCACAACAAACACAATCTCGGCGCATCGCCACCCCTTGTTTCTAGGGTTTTTCTCGGGTAAGTGTCATGCTGCCTAGATCGCATCTTGCGGTCTAGGCAGTATCTACTTATGCATTATTTGGTGTTACTCGTACTGAAGCCTTGTTGATGGCGAGTAATACTTTTATCATAGATTTGTTTAGGCTAGCATCGGTACTTTCTGCTATGATTGCTTAGCTTTGCCGCCTTTGCTTATCTCGCTGCCCTTACACCTTTTTGGGTGTAAGGGTAGCATCTTGCTTGATCTTTATTCAGTCGATTTGATCCGTTATAGTTGTGCCTTGTTTTCCAAGGTTTAGTTTGATATCAACGTAGTCAGGCCTTGCAAACGGGTTGAACGATCCAGTAATACGAAAAGATATGGTTTGCTAATTCGAGAGGAGTTGTTCCGGGAATTGACTTTACGTCGGTTGTTAGGCCTTCTCTAGGGTTAGTTTTCTATCATCTTTTGTATTTACCAGGCTCAATTACGTGTAGGATGTTCCAATTACGTGGTGAAAACGTTAAACTGTCGTAGATCGATTTAACTTGTATTGATGAAGCAAAACCCCATGTTATCATAGATCTAATGCAGAACCATGGGATAATCGGCTCCAAGAGCCGATTCACAGGGAAACCTGAAAGCCGGTCACGGCTTGAATTTTACGTATGTTTGTTTGCCATGCAGGAAACCAATCGAAGCAATCTTTCACCTTCACGATCGGTATAGGTCGGTGGCACGCCTCGAACCAGCCGCGTGTCGTGCGAAGCCGGCGTTGCCGAGGGACCAGGCCCACCGATCTTGGGAGCCTCCCGGCTCTCCGTGTTGCCCGTCGCTGCTCGCCGGTGGGTTTTGGTAGGCAACACATTCTGGCACGCCCGGTGGGACCTTCAACAACGTCTACATCAACATCCGACGCTGCGATGGAGAACAGACCGGTCACGTACGACGATCTGCCTGAGGAGCACAAGGCGAAGTATGATGATATCAAAGCTCTCTTCGAAGCCGATCTCATCGGCTCTTTTGAGAGGACGCGTAAACATGGTATCAGGTGGAAAGGGTTTTCACCTGAAGGTGCTCTTGATGAGGTGGATCTGTCTGTTCCTTCAGAGGAGCGCACCAAAGCTCTGCGACAGGAAGTCAATTACATGGTGGCTCATTCTCTTCATCGCCATTCTGAGAGCCTAGTGAACGCTTTCGAGCGTGTCGCGGTTCGCGTAGTTCAGAAGATCATGAAACATCAGTACTCTCCGTCGGGGCCTACTCTAGGGACTCACCAGGGAGAAAGGCCACTCCAAACTAGGCCACAGCTGCCATTCACGCTTGCAGCTCCGGAGCCGCCAGGGGCACCGGCGTACGTCGTCTACAAGGTTGGAGGTGACCCTAGCGATTACCAATTCCTGTTTGAACCAGCTAAAGAGATCCCACATGGATATGTGTGCACCTACGTACCGGACTGCAATAACCTGACGCGCACGAACCAGGTGGCAACTGCCGGGATTTCTGGAACAGGAGTTTCTGGAGCAGGGGCTTCGGGAGCAGGTATTTCCGGCGAGGATGTCCGATGGACGCCGATAAATGGCATGGCTAGCCAAGTACGCCACCGGAGCGAGTTCTGAGAATCTAGCCCCTGCAGCTCAAACGGTGGAGCAAATTCATACCATCTTGAGAGACCAGTTCGGCTTCGTGCCGAAGAGAAGGACAATTGGCTATTCTAAGCCGTACCCCAACGAGTTTGATCTGATTCCGCTGCCACCCAAGTATCGGCTCCCTGAGTTCTCAAGGTTTAGCGGATCAGAAGGGTCGATCTCGATCGAGCATGTGAGCCGATACCTGGCACAGTTAGGCATGATTTCAGCATCGGATCGATTCTGGCGTAAGGTTCTTTGCGCAATCTCTGACAGGACCAGCTTTTGGGTGGTACACCTCGTTGCCACCGGATTCTATCCAGACCTGGAAGCAACTGGAAGAGCAGTTCCACATCCAGTATCATTCAGAAGATACCGAGGCTGGCATTGCAGATCTGGCAGCGTAAAAAGCGGGAGAAACGTATGAAAGTACATTCAACGTTTCAGGACTATTAAGAACCGATGTTATTCGGCTCGTTTAACTGAGAAAGAAGCAGTCGAGCTGGCAGCGTTGGGTCTCTCGGCACCTATCAAAGATCTGGCTTTCCAAGTAGAGTACAATTCATTGGCGCACATGGCCCAGAAGCTGACAATGTATGAACAGCGCCACCCTGAGTTGTACCAAGACAAGTTCAAACGTCCGATAGGCCTGGTCGTCTGGAAGAAGAGGATCCTACACAAGACCGGGAGGTGGCCGTGGCTGAATGGGCTCGGGGGAGATCACGTCCCAAATGGGTAAAATGTAAAAGGGCAAGGCCTGCAAAAGGGTTCGACTGACGTGAGCAAAGCCGACGGATATTCGATCTTTGCTCTTCTTTGAAAGAAGTTACCGAGTTACCCGAAGGCCACAAAATCCCTACGGCTCAAGATATGAACGGGAGACCTTATTGCAAGTGGCATCACTCGTTCACCCACACCACCAATGACTGCAAAGAGCTACGTCGCCAGATCCAAACGGCGATCGAACAGGGCCGTCTGATCCTTGGGCAATTCGCCATGAAAGTAGACACAAACCCATTTCCCGGCGTCAACATGGTAGAACACAGCCAGTCCACGAGGCGTCAGTTGGATTTCTCGTTCGATGTTAATATGGCAGGACCTGTGTACCACCATGGCACATATAAGGAGGAAGACGGCCGCTCTCGGGGCAGAGAAAGAGAGGAGGCGGTCCACGTGACCGGCCCGTTATGATGACAAAGGTATGTGACCGAGGAGCAAGTGAGAAGCGTGCGATATCAGAAGCCACACTCCACACATCTCCTTAACAAGTATGAGCATCAGTATGACCGACGTCGCCGACACGATAGAGATGATGAAGGATATGAGCACCTCGCTAGTAAAAAGCCAAAGGAAAAAGAAGGCGTGGACAAACATTGGGATTGTCCTTTCTTCAAGTATTGCTGGGACGCGGGAATGAGCCGATTGCCTACAATCGACAACTGCCCAGAATGTGGACAGCAGAAGGATGACACAGGTCCAGTCTCAGTGTTCAAGCGCCTAGGGCCTCTCCCTTCTCGAGCGAAAGGCTTCGAGGAGCCAATGGGTGGAAAAGAAGAAGACAGATATCACCGGCCAAGGTGGTGCCCCGATGGACTCAGGCACACCCAAAAGCGTCGAGTTCAGCGGCTGCGTAACTTGGAGGAAGTCGAAGCGCAGTACCTCCACACTTTAAGGAAGGCACGGCCCGATCTGGCCGTGAAAGTGCAGCAAACCTTGGAGACGGAGGCTCGTCCGAAAAGAAAAGAAAAGAATGGCGCCCCAAACCAGTAAAAGCCGATGCGAAGACATCGGCTGGCATAAACATGGTGTTCACACTTCCGTCAGAGTTCTGCGCCCCAAGAGCCAAAGAACTACCAGTGGCACAGTTTGACTGCGGCCCACGACCGGTTATCTTTGAAAAGCCACAAGAGAAGGGCTACAAACATCTGAAAGCTCTGTACCTGCGAGGTTATATCAACGGGCAGCCTGTCCGCAAGATGTTGGTTGACACCGGAGCAGCAGTGAATATAATGCCATACTCCATGCTACGGCGTTTGGGACGCTCCACTGCAGATCTGATCAAAACCAACGTAACGTTAAGCGACTTCAACGGCCAAACTTCAGACGCAAGGCGTCAGATGTGGATCTGACCCGGGCAGAAAAACCATCCCTACGTCATTCTTCATCGCGATGTGAAAAGCACCTATCTTTGTCTTCTTTGGGAGGGATTGATTCACGCCAATCGCATTCCATCCACGATGCACCAAAGGTCTGATGGGGATGGAGATGAAGTGGAGGTCATTCATGCTGATGATTCGATCGAGATCTCCATAGCTGGCATGAACATCTGGGAGGCAGGAGCTACAAAAAACGGGGTGAGGCTGGTCTTATCCACTGGCCTGACAGAGTAGCAAAGTCCACGATCGTACGTGGTAAGGCCGATCCCTGCGATCGGCCACAAAAAATAAAAAGCAGCAATCGTACGACAAACAGGTCATGCAGTCGTAGCAGGGAGGTTCCCTGCCATTGTAGAGCACAGATAAGTCGTAAACCTTCCTTGACTAATGCAATAAAAAAGGGGGCCGATTCCGGCAATCAGCCCAAACTATCTTTGTTATCCTCACCAGCTGTTTGCCCCGTGTTTAGCATCGATTTAACAGGTGACGGAAAGCTAGGGTATGGATTTACATCCGCTGATGAGCTAGAGGAGATTGACATCGGTCCTGGGGATAAGCCAAGACCAACATTTATCAGCAAGAAGTTAGATCCGAATCTGCGGGGGTCCGATGATAGCTTTGTTGAAAGAATATCCAGATTGCTTTGCCTGGGATTATACAGAAATGCCCGGGCTAGACAGGAGCATCATTGAGCATCGACTCCCGCTTAAAAAAGGATTTCGGCCATTCCAGCAGCGAGCACGACAGATGAAGGCCGAAATTTTGAAAGAAGTCAAGAAGGAGATCGAGAAAATGTTGATGCCAAGTTAATCGGGCCATGCGGTATCTGAGTGGATTTCTAGTATCGTGCACAGAGAAAAAGGATGGATGGCGTGTTGCCATAGATTTTCGGGATCTCAATAGAGCTACTCGAAGGATGAGTATCCGATGCGGTGGAGAGACATTAATCAACGCAGCCGCTGGTCATAAAATCTTGAGCTTCATGGATGGCAATGCGGTTACAACCAAATCTTTATGGCTCGGAAGATATACACAAGCGCATTGAGTCCAGGTGTTCGGTGGGGTTGTTTGAATATGTAGTCATGACGTTTGGATGAAGAATGCGGCCACATACCAAAGAGCCATGAATTACATCTTCCATGATCTGATTGGCCTGGTGGAAATTTATATCGATGACGTGGTGGTCAAGTCGCTTCAGATAAGGACATTTGGACGATCTGACGCGTCTGGACCGAACAAGGAAATTCAGCCACGGATGAATCAAAGAAGTGTGCCTTCGTGTGACGGCCGGTCAGTTCTTGGGTTTCTTGGTCCATGAACGAGGAATTGAGATCGGCTGAAAAGTCGAGGCAAGAACAATGAAGCCACCGACCACGAAGAAAGAACTGCGATCTCTCATCGGCAAGATCAACCGTCGGAAGATTCATCTCAATCTGTCGGAAGAATAGAGCCGTTCATGGGACCGGTGAAAATTAAATCGATGAAGAATTCATTGGGGAGAAAGAACAACGAGCCTTGACGAAATCAAAGAATATCTAACGAAGCCAAGATTGGTTCCGCCACCCGGATAGGCCGTTCTACATTTACTTATCGATGGCGACACGTCCATCGCCTCGGTGGTGGTGCAGTTTATGATGGTGCGAGCGAGTTGTGTTTACATCGCGAAGGATGCTCGACGCAGACAAGGTACCCGAGATCGATAAGTTGTGCCTCTGCTGTTTTTCACTGCAGGCTGCGCCACATCTTGCTCTCGGCAGAGATTATCATTATATGCAAATCAGATGTCATAAAGCACATGCTGTCGGCTCCTATGTTGAAAGGCCGACTCGGCAAATGGATGTTTGCATTATCGGAATTTGACATCCGGTACCAACCTGCGAAAGCGGTTAAGGGTCAGGCATTAACCGACCTTATTGCTGAAAGGATCAACACTGATATAGCAGCACTGTCTATACGAGCGTGGGCTGTGTTTTTCGATGGATCGGTTTGTGATGATGGTTGCGGCATTGGCATTCTACTCGTGTCGCCCCGGGGGGGCAACATATTCCTTCTCCATCAGGCTAGCTACCCCGTGCACCAACAACGTCGCCGAGTATGAGGCGATACGCAAGGGAATGGAGTTGCTCATAGAAGCTGGAGCAGAGGCAGTGGAAGTTTTTGGAGACTCCAAATTGGTGATTTCCCAGCTCACGGAGGAATACAAGTGTGAGAGCGAGTCGCTCTTCCCATTATGGTTGCAATGCCGTGAGCTCATGGCACAGTTCCGGTACATAAACTTTAACTGGATCCCGCGATCGCAGAATACAGAGGCAAATGATCTCGCACAAATGGCTTCAGGCTACAATGTTAGAACCCTCCTTTATAAAGGAAAGGATCCCTGTGATTGCAATGCTAGTCCCTGGATCAATGCTAGCATCCACAGTTTAAGATGAAGTACACAGATACAAGGGTCGTTTATTACATTCATTCCAGAGATAAAATATAGTCTTTTACAACTCATGGCCATAGGCCTAATACAAGAGTTTTAAGGAACAAGTAAATAAACATAAGTTTTCATCTTCATGTGCCACAGGCAAGCATGTTGAGTGTAGACTCATGACTCCTATTCATCATCGGAGTAACCTGCAACATCACAAGTTACAGCCACAGAGGGTCAATACTTTGGAATAGTATTGGCAAGTGATACCTTATTATATTTTAAGGGGACTAAATTACTATATGCATTTTGGCTAAGTGTAGCTTGGCTTGCTTTGCTTGAAAATAGATTTTTCCTATTAGTTGAAATCACTAGGTTTTTCTTTGTCAAAAACATTCCCAAGGAACCACCAATAGACATTGAGGTCCTTCACCCTTGTTCACCCATCAATTTTTATTTAGAAGTTGGAGTGTTGAGATTCTTGTAGCTTCCATGTCTTGATGCTCAAAGTGTCCATTTCCTTGGACAAGGCTAAGTACTTAGGTTTTCCATTTGCAGAGGTTGTGCACTTTCCCACTGACTTGGTTTCCCAAGACAGGACCTTTCAGAGGCTTTTCCTTAGTCAAATGGACGCGCTCCAACCTATCAACCCATCTACCACCAACTGTCCAAGTGACTAAGTTATAGCAACCTATGTGATCATGGCAGAGCCCATACTGCCAAGTGGTTGCACTGTAAGCTTTCTCAACACTTGGCCTCCAAATCCCTTAGTGCCTGGGTGGCATTCCACAAGTGAGATACACAACCCAAGTCCATGGCCTTGTGTAACCACTCAACATAACCCATACTTTCCATTCCACCCAGGAGGTTCATTTGACTTAGTGGTTTTATTAGAAAAGCATAAGTCTCTTGACTTAGTAATAATTTTCTTTATAGTAAGAGTAGTTTTTCACCAACCCTTGTTTTGCTATAAGCTAGGCTAAGCAAAGTATGGCAGAATATCTTAGGTATAATTCCTTAGCAATTCTACAAGGCTACATAGGATTTTCCCATCTTTTGCATTAGACCAAAATAACATGCAATACCATAACAAAATATCTAATGCTAGTTCAAAATATGGGACAAATTTATTCATGTAAATATCACTTGCCTTGGTAGTGGGGAGAGTAGCACTCTTCACAATCACAATCACTAGCAAAATCTACACAAGAAACAATAGCATACAATTACACACAAATATATACAACCAAAAATAATATGAATGCATGCATGCATGAATTTACTAAGTGGTGATTTTGCAAATTATACTAAGTATGTTCATGAGTACAGAAACTTAACATGTCACAAGTTTGCCAACTAAACTTATTTGGCCTCAAAATAATATACAAGAATAAAACTATATCTAAAATAGCCCTAAACTTGATCTACAAATAAAATCATTTTTAACTGTTACTATATGCTAAATAAATTGGATATTCAGAAAGGCCTTGTTTCACTGAATCCAACGGTATAAAATTTGCAAAAATCCAACGTGGCATTCAAAAGTTATAAGCATTTGAAGTTTGAATCTAAATCTGGTTTTTAAATCTGTTTTTAGATCTAACCTAGCCACGCGTCATGTTTTTATTCGCCCGTACCGCTTCGCACCGGATCATCCTTCTGTGCCGTTGGATCTAACTAACGCTGTGCGGCTCAGATCTGTCCATACCCCTTCGTTAAGTGAAGTGTTTCTACGCGTAGGATTCAGATCTAACGGCTAACAATCTCCTAACCAAAATCGAGCGGCGCTACCGGCGGTGACAGGCGGCGGCGCGTCAGTCGGTGGCGGTGCCGGCGTTCTAGGTCGCCCGGGGAAGGGAGGAGATGCTTACCAGAACCGCAGAAGGCTGCTGATGCTCAAGGTGGTAAAGGCTTGGGAAGGGGCGCACGGGGTCGTCGGAGATTCCTCACCGGAGTTCGCGACTGCGTCTGCCACGGTTAGTCGTCGACGTTGGCGAGGTTCCTCGTCGTGCTAAGCCAAAATAGGGGTACTGCCCAGATGCGCAAGACGATGAGGATTCTAGGCGTATCATTCAGAGGGCAAGGGGCGGTGGCTACTTACGGAGGGAGGTCGCCGGAGTTCGTGCAGACGACGGTGGCGGTCCAGTCGTCGACGTTGTCGAAGCTATGGTTCATGCGAAGGCAAACGGAGAGTTTCAAAAGATGCACAGAGGTTCACTGAATAAGATAGCGTGAATGCGAGACCGAGGGGAACTTGAGGCTCACCGGAATTCGCCGGCGCAGTCGTCGGAGACGGCGGGGTTGCAGAGAGAAATGCGCGACTGGGGCGTTCTGTGCTTGGGGTTTTGGGGAAAAGAGAGAGGGGACAGAGGGGTTTCTTATAGCCTGGTCGCGAGCGAGAATCACTCTGCCAATAACTCGAATTGACGCCGTGAATTAAAACCAGAAACGCCCGCGTTGATTTGGGGACGAAAGGGTCGTGCGGGTGGAGACGACGCTGGCGTGGAGATGGCCCGCTTGTCAGCGAGGTGCGCGAAATGCAGGTGGGGTCTGCTTGTCAGCGGCTCAGCGCGTGCGCTTGCACGTGAGAGAAGAAATGAAAAATCCCGGGTGGGCTTGGTTTGATCCGTTGCTGGGCCAGATTCTGGCCGCGCGGCCCTTTTCTATTGTTTATCTCTTTTCTTTTTCTATTTCTATTTTCTGGAATGGTTTTTGATATGAATTCAAATCCTTTTGCATCCAAACTGTTTTGGGAATTTTTGCAGGGTTTTGTGGTTTCAAAATAGTCATTCTAACTAAGTGTTTACCCTGCAAGGCTTGGTCAAGCTTGGTTTTCAAAGTAAACAGAGATTTGCTCTAGTTTGCAAATATTTGAAATAGGGTTTTGAAACCATTTCTAAATTTTGAATCTTGGGTTAAAAGCTTCACCTAATCTTTCCATCAATGGGGTCAAGCAAACAAGTATTTAATCCTTCAAAATTCAAAGGATGATGGTCATTTGGAATAAAAATGCCCACATGAAATCATAGCTCCAACCACATTTCTAAATGATTTTGAGAAAACTCTAAATGGATGAATGATGCAAGGATGATATGAATGAGTTTTGAAACTATGATTTTGGGATGTTACAAATCTAACCCTTAAGATGAATCTCGCCCTCGAGATTACATTTGCTAACAAATAGGTGAGGGTGGTCTTCAAGATCATCTTCTCTTTCCCATGTTGCTTCCTCTTGAGTGATGGTTCCATTGTACTTTACAAAACACGATAGTCTTGGTCTGGTGACTCTTTCTCTGTCTAGAATTTTGACAGGCTTTTCCTCATAAGTGAGATCACTTTCTAGCTGAACTTCCTCCAAAGGTATGGTATCCTTCAAAGAAGACTCTTCCATTGGATGACATTTCTTAGTGACTCACATGAAATACGTTATGGATAGAGATTCTGGTAATTCAACTTCATATGCAACTTCTCCCTTGCGACTTAGAATCTTGAATGGCCCAACATATCTTGGTGCCAACTTTCCTTTGACTCCAAATCTTTTCACTCCACGAAGTGGTGATACCCTGAGGTAAGCTCTATCCCCAACTTCGTAGGTGACTTCTCTATGCTTAGAATCTGCGTAGCTTTTCTGTCGGGACTGTGCTATCTTCAATCTGTCCCTAACCAATTTGACTTTCTCTTCGGCGTCCTTGATAAGATCAGGTCCAAATAAGTTTCTTTCTCCCACACCATTCCATAATAATGGGGTGGTACATTTCCTTCCGTAGAGTAACTCAAACGGTGCCATTCCAATACTAGATTGATGGCTGTTATTGTAAGAGAACTCCGCGTAAGGCAAACTTTCATCCCAACTTGCTCCATAGTCTAAAGCACAAGCTCTCAACATGTCCTCAAGAATTTGGTTGGTCCTTTCTGTTTGTCCATCCGTTTGAGGATGAAACGCAGTGCTAAACTCCAACCTTGTTCCTAAGGATTCATGAAGCTGTTTCCAAAAGTGAGATGTGAACTGGGTTCCCCTATCTGACACAATACTCTTTGGCACACCGTGAAGGCATACAATCCTGCTCATATAAATTTTTGCTAACTTGGCACTTGTATAAGTTGTCTTCACTGGTATAAAATGAGCCACTTTAGTTAGGCGATCCACTACCACCCATATGGAATCATATCCTGACCTGGTCCTCGGTAATCCGGTAATGAAATACATACCAATATTTTCCCACTTCCATTCAGGAATAGGCAGTGGTTGAAGCAAACCTGCTGGTTTCTGGTGCTCCGCTTTGACTCTGCTACACACGTCACACAAAGCAATATGTTCGGCGATGTCCCTTTTGAGATTGTTCCACCAAAACCTTTCCTTCATGTCCATGTACATCTTGGTATTTCCCGGGTGAATAGAATACGGAGAGTTGTGACCTTCCTGTAAGATCAGTTTCCGCAATTCTGGGTCTTGTGGAATACATATACGTTTCCCGTGCCATAAAGTACCCTGTTCGTCAACATGAAAACTCTTAGCTTTTCCTAGACCAATGTTTACTTTAATCTTTTCAATTTCCTCATCAGTCTTTTGGACTTCTCGGATCTTGTCCATTAGAGTGGGTTGAACATCTAAGGACATGAGATGCCCTTCTGGTACAATCTCCAATCTGAGTTCTTTGAATTGCTTACACAAGTCATCTGGCAATTCCCCTTTTGTAAGGCCATTTACAAATGTCTTACGACTTAGAGCATCCGCTACTACATTTGCTTTACCGGGGTGGTATTGCAAACTTAAGTCGTAATCCTTGATAAGTTCTAGCCATCTTCTTTGTCTCATGTTGATTTCCTTCTGGGTGAAGATATACTTCAAACTCTTATGATCGGTGAACACTTCACACCGCTTACCCAAAAGGTAATGTCTCCATGTTTTGAGTGCATGGACGACAGAGGCTAACTCCAAATCATGAGTAGGATAGCTTACTTCATGTGTTTTGAGTTGTCTCGAAGCATAGGCTACGACTCTACCATCTTGCATAAGTACGGCACCCAAACCTTGATGAGAAGCATCACAATACACATGGAAATCCTTTTCCAAATCTGGCAGACATAGAACTGGTGCTGTTACAAGTCTCTTCTTCAATTCTTGGAAACTGACTTCGCAACCTTCAGACCAAGCAAACTTCTTGTCCTTCTTTAGTAATTCTGTCATAGGCTTAGCAACTTTCGAGAAATTTTCAATGAACCTTCTGTAGTAACCTGCTAAGCCAAGGAAACTACGAACTTCTTTTACATTCTTAGGTGATTCCCAATCGGTCACAGCTGAAACTTTAGCAGGATCAACTGCCACACCATCTTTTGTCATCACATGACCAAGAAAACCAACTTTCTCTAACCAGAACTCACACTTGCTGAATTTGGCATATAGCTTATGTTCCCTTAGTTTCTCCAGTATCAAGCGTAAGTGTCTCTCATGCTCTTCCTTGCTCTTCGAGTAAACCAAGATGTCATCGATGAAAACGACAACGAATTTGTCAAGGAATTCCATGAACACCTTGTTCATCATATTCATGAAGCATGCTGGAGCGTTGGTTAAACCAAAAGGCATCACAGTGTATTCATACAATCCATACCTTGTGGTGAATGTTGTTTTCGGTATATCTTGTTCTCTTATTTTGAGCTGAAAATAACCTGACCGGAGATCAATCTTCGAAAATACACATGCTCCTTCTAATTGATCAAATAAATCGTTGATTCTTGGCAAAGGGTATTTGTTCTTGATGGTGACCTCGTTAAGAGAACGGTAGTCAATACATAATCTTTGGGTTCTATCCTTCTTCTCCACGAACAATACTGGGGCTCCCCAAGATGAAGAACTTGGTTGAATAAACCCTTTCTGTAACTGTTCTCCTAGTTGTTTCTTGAGCTCTTTCAATTCATCAACAGACATTTTGTATGGTCTCTTAGCTATTGGTCACGATCACGCACCACATCTATCAGAAACCCCACATCTCTATCCGGTGGCATTCCTGGTAGCTCTTCCGGAAACACATCCGGATATTCACACACTATTGGTACTCTGTCCATGCTAACCCCCTTAAGAGAATTCAGCATACTTCCTTTGGATTCAAAGTTTGACTTGAATTTTATTCTTTTCCCTTCTGGGGTTGTGAGTGTAACCGTACGATTTGCACAATCTAATACTCCTTCATACTTAGCCATCCAATCCATTCCCAATATTACATCTAGTCCTTGGGAATCTAGGATTATCAGGCTTACTGGAAACTTATGTTTACCAAACTCTATGGTGAGATCCCGGCATCCAAGGCTTACTATCATGTCTCCCCCCGGAGAACTAACCTTTATTGGACACCCAATGTTTCGATGCAAACCCATTTCTATCCACAAATGCCTTTGATATGAATGAATGAGATGCACCGGTATCAAAGAGTACAAATGCTGAAATTGAATTGAGTCTGAACTTACCAGCCACGGCATCAGGCTCTCCATAGACCTCTTCCACATTGATGTGGTTAACCTGTACTTTCTGGAAAGGATTCAGCTTATTAGGTCCTTCCACCTTCTTTTCGGGGCACTCATTTGCGTAGTGTCCCATCTTCTTGCATTTGAAGCATTCAACTGGTGATGTCCTTTTAGGAGGTTGGCCTCCACTTCCACTACCATTTCCACCATAGTGGCTCTTATGTCCACCCTTGTGGTTCTTGTACTTGTCCTTGTCATGATGCGGTGATGCTTGTTGTCATAGCGGTTGTGCTTGAATTTCCCATGTTTATGGGATCTGAGTTGATGTCATCATAGTGAGATCGTTTGTGAGACGATCCCGAGCTGTGCTTGTCGGAGTGTTTCCTCTTCCTACTCTCGACTTGCTTCATTTTACTTTCCAAAATAGCAGCCTTGTCACAGCAACGATAAGTTGGAACATATGCCCTGAGCAATTTGTAGGTTCACTCATCATTCAAACCTTCCAAGAACTTTTCCTTTCTCTTGGCATCAGATCAACCTCATCCGGTGCATAACGCGGATTGTTGAATTCTTCTATGTATTCTCGCCACGTGTGGCGTTTCAGGTTGTGAAACTCCTTTTCGAGACTCATTATCACGATGAGATATGAGCCGAAACCATCTTCAAAGATAGCCCAAGTCACCTCCTCAATAGGAGTGGTGATTTGAAGTTGTCCCACCATGTGGCGGCTGGTCCTTCCAACAGGTGTCTGCAACTGACCTTTTCAGCATCAAATGCAGCCCACGGTCACTAAGTCTTTGTTCTGAGCGTAACCAGTCATTGGCTACCATGGGATCAGTTGTTCCTGAAAACTTTGCTGGCCTCAGACGCAGGAATCTGGTGAGCATATCGAAACCCGGAGGGTTGTTGTTGTTGTTGTTGTTGTTGTTGTTGTTGTTGTTGTTGTTGTTGTTGTTGTTGTTGGGATCGTTGTTGTTGTTGTTATTATTCTGGTTTTGGATGAACGTTGCCATCATTTGCATAAGCTGTGTTTGCGCATCCATCATTTGTTGCATTCGGGTGATGTTGTTGGGGTTGGGGTTTGCTGACGGGAGGCATCTGTGGTTTGTTCAAACAGATAAGAATGAGATACCCATAGATGTTTCATGCACAATACATCATAAGCAAACACATATCAAGCAACATGAGAATAAAAGTTCAACAACCACATAACAAGCTCATGAGGTAAACACACAAGTGGCAAGCCATCCACATGTCGGATGGTCCAATAATAAGTTCACAATAACAAGTATGAATATGAAAAGTAAACGAGTAGTCAAGTCTACTCATCAGCGTCAATCTCCTCCTCAACGAAAGTAAGACCTGCGTTCTCCATCGCGGTCTTGTTCTCCTCAATCGTAGTGGTCAAGGAATCGACCTTGGCCTTGAGAGCCCTCTTCTGGGAGCGAAGCCTCTCAATAACCATCTGCTGCTGCTCAAGCTCGAAGTCCTTGGACTTCAGTTCCTCGGTCATGTCCCGGATTTTCTTGTTCCTATCACGGCCGCGTTTCTCTGACTCTTGAACTTGCGATCTGAGCTTGAACTGTCTCCATTTCCTTGATCATCTCATCCTGTGCGAAAAGTTTGTCCTTCTCGAAGCTGCACAGAGCTCGTCATTGCCCGGCATGGCGTTCGTCTGTCCGTATCTACGTGCGATAAGAGTCTCTAAGTCACGAAGATAGAGTATCGGCTCTGCGGTGCTCCTCGAGTCGTCCTCAAAGTCGATGGAATCTCCATCTACATCACGCCTTCAAGGCGTGGAAGTGAGTGCCCCTAACACAGCCGGGAGTGACGGCCTAACGCGTCCTATCAGTCCTGCATGACCACCTCCATGCCTCTCTCCACTGCCGTGCATCAGCTTGAAGGCGATGGCCTCCGTAGTAGGCTCGATCTGGCCCGGCTGGTTCACCTTGAAGCCCAGAGGTCCTTCCTCTCGAACTTGGTGAGTGGGTACACCGTGATGGTAGGAAGAGGGAGATCGGCAGTGGTAAGCTCAACGATACGGGGTCCGAAACGAGTAACCTGGAACTCCTCAACAGTGCTGACGGCAATAGGCATCTATTTATAAAATTGAAAAGTTAGAACAATACTTATTTAAAATGATCACAAAACAATCATCTCATACACAACCATGGAACACAATTTCACACAATTCATGCTTTCATAAATCCATTACATCAAACAAGGTCCAACTTATTTAAGGTATCATTTTGGAAAATAAGGTGATAAATGGTGGTCCAACTAACGAAGTGTTCTTACAATCCAATCTCACGGGATCTATTATTAAACACAATGTTCCTAGAGGCAATCCACCAATCTTGCTCCCTTGACTCTATCACTAAGTATATAACATCTCCCCTTATCTCTTGGTTGGTGTCTTCCAATTCTTGAGTAAGCTCTTTCTCTTTCTCTAAGTCCTTTTGAAGGTTGAGCATTCTGCACTTGACTCTAGCACTTAGTTCTTTGATAGTCCTCCAAGCTGCATCCCTGGCTGACTCAAAGAATGTGGTGTGCATTGTAGTGTTGGTGTACATGCAGAATCCCCTTTCTTTGTGGTTGTCTTCCTTGTTTTTGTACAAGTGAAGTTGCACCCACCAATACTCCACTCCTTCATCCATCACTGGAAAGCCTTTGTACACGGCTTCACCATGTGCATCCATTGCTCCCATGAGATCCTTGAGAATACTGGGAAACTCCGTCTCACACTCCAAGGTCATGGTCATGAGTGGTCCCTTCTTCACGGCTTCGTTGATGGAGTTCATCTACAAAGGAAGTTGAAAGACATTAGAAAAGTTTTACGAGAAGAATAGACAAGTGTAGAAGTAGTTGAAAAACTTTTTCCTTAGTGGTTTTCCAATCCTAGGGTCATAATCCTACAGGCAACACAGTGCTCTGATACCATCTGTTAGAACCCTCCTTTATAAAGGAAAGGATCCCTATGATTGCAATGCTAGTCCCTGGATCAATGCTAGCATCCACAGTTTAAGATGAAGTACACAGATACAAGGGTCGTTTATTACATTCATTCCAGAGATAAAATATAGTCTTTTACAACTCATGGCCATAGGCCTAATACAAGAGTTTTAAGGAACAAGTAAATAAACATAAGTCTTCATCTTCATGTGCCACAGGCAAGCATGTTGAGTGTAGACTCATGACTCCTATTCATCATCGGAGTAACCTGCAACATCACAAGTTACAGCCACAGAGGGTCAATACTTTGGAATAGTATTGGCAAGTGATACCTTATTATATTTTAAGGGGACTAAATTACTATATGCATTTTGGCTAAGTGTAGCTTGGCTTGCTTTGCTTGAAAATAGATTTTTCCTATTAGTTGAAATCACTAGGTTTTTCTTTGTCAAAAACATTCCCAAGGAACCACCAATAGACATTGAGGTCCTTCACCCTTGTTCACCCATCAATTTTTATTTAGAAGTTGGAGTGTTGAGATTCTTGTAGCTTCCATGTCTTGATGCTCAAAGTGTCCATTTCCTTGGACAAGGCTAAGTACTTAGGTTTTCCATCTGCAGAGGTTGTGCACTTTCCCCACCAGACTTGGTTTCCCAAGACAGGACCTTTCAGAAGCTTTTCCTTAGTCAAATGGACGCGCTCCAACCTATCAACCCATCTACCACCAACTGTCCAAGTGACTAAGTTATAGCAACCTATGTGATCATGGCAGAGCCCATACTGCCAAGTGGTTGCACTGTAAGATTTCTCAACACTTGGCCTCCAAATCCCTTAGTGCCTGGGTGGCATTCCACAAGTGAGATACACAACCCAAGTCCATGGCCTTGTGTAACCACTCAACATAACCCATACTTTCCATTCCACCCAGGAGGTTCATTTGACTTAGTGGTTTTATTAGAAAAGCATAAGTCTCTTGACTTAGTAATAATTTTCTTTATAGTAAGAGTAGTTTTTCACCAACCCTTGTTTTGCTATAAGCTAGGCTAAGCAAAGTATGGCAGAATATCTTAGGGATAATTCCTTAGCAATTCTACAAGGCTACATAGGATTTTCCCATCTTTTGCATTAGACCAAAATAACATGCAATACCATAACAAAATATCTAATGCTAGTTCAAAATATGGGACAAATTTATTCATGTAAATATCACTTGCCTTGGTAGTGGGGAGAGTAGCACTCTTCACAATCACAATCACTAGCAAAATCTACACAAGAAACAATAGCATACAATTACACACAAATATATACAACCAAAAATAATATGAATGCATGCATGCATGAATTTACTAAGTGGTGATTTTGCAAATTATACCAAGTATGTTCATGAGTACAGAAACTTAACATGTCACAAGTTTGCCAACTAAACTTTTTTGGCCTCAAAATAATATACAAGAATAAAACTATATCTAAAATAGCCCTAAACTTGATCTACAAATAAAATCATTTTTAACTGTTACTATATGCTAAATAAATTGGATATTCAGAAAGGCCTTGTTTCACTGAATCCAACGGTATAAAATTTGCAAAAATCCAACATGGCATTCAAAAGTTATAAGCATTTGAAGTTTGAATCTAAATCTGGTTTTTAAATCTGTTTTTAGATCTAACCTAGCCACGCGTCATGTTTTTATTCGCCCGTCAAACCCGGATCATCCTTCATCGTTGGATCTAACTAACGCTGTGCGGCTCAGATCTGTCCATACCCCTTCGTTAAGTGAAGTGTTTCTACGCGTAGGATTCAGATCTAACGGCTAACAATCTCTAACCAAAATCGGCGCTCTGGCGGTGGCGTGACAGCGTCGATCGATGTGCCGGCGTTCTAGGTCGCCCGGGAAGGAGGAGATGCTTACGAGCATGAAGGCTCTTGATGCTCAAGGTGGTAAAGGCTTGGGAAGGGCGCAGGGTCGTCGGAGATTCCTCACGGAGTTCGCGGCGTCTGCCGCAGTCGATCGTCGGCGTTGGCGAGGTTCCTCGTCGTGCTAAGCCAAAATAGGTGTCTTGTCGGATCGCAAGGCGATGAGGATTCTAGGCGTATCATTCGAGAGGGCAAGGCGGTGGCTACTTACGGAGGAGGTCGCCGGAGTTCGTGCGGAAGACGGTGGCGGTCGATCGTCGGCGTTGCGAAGCTATGGTTCATGTGAAGGCAAGCGGAGTGTCAAAAGATGCCAGAGGTCCACTGAATAAGATAGCGTGAATGCGAGACCGGGGAACTCGAGGCTCACCGAATTCGCCGTGATCGTCGGAGGCCGGGGTTGCAGAGAGAAATCTGCGACTGGGGGCGTTCGTGCTTGGGGTTTTGGGGAAAAGAGAGGGGAGAGGGTTTCTTATAGCCTGGTCGCGGCGAGAATCACTCGCCAATAACTCGAATTGGCCGTGAATTAAAACCGAAATGCCGCGTTGATTTGGGGACGAGCAGGTCGTCGGGTGGAGACGATTTGGCGTGGAGATGGCCGCTTGTCGGTGTGCGAAATGCAGGTGGGTCTGCTTGTCGGCTCGGTAGCGTCATGCTGCGCGTGAGAGAAGAAATGAAAAATCCCGGGTGGGCTTGCTGGGTTTGATCCGTTCTTTGGGCATTTACGGCATGTGCCCTTTCTATTGTTTATTTCTTTTCTTTTCTATTTCTATTTTCTGGAATGGTTTTGATATGAATTCAAATCCTTTTGAATCCAAACTGTTTTGGGAATGTTTGCAGGGTTTTGTGGTTTCAAAATAGTCATTCTAACTAAGTGTTTACCCTGCAAGGCTTGGTCAAGCTTGGTTTTCAAAGTAAACAGAGATTTGCTCTAGTTTGCAAATATTTGAAATAGGGTTTTGAAACCATTTCTAAATTTTGAATCTTGGGTTAAAAGCTTCACCTAATCTTTCCATCAATGGGGTCAAGCAAACAAGTATTTAATCCTTCAAAATTCAAAGGATGATGGTCATTTGGAATAAAAATGCCCACATGAAATCATAGCTCCAACTTCTGTTTCTAAATGATTTTTGAGAAAACTCTAAATGGATGAATGATGCAAGGATGATATGAATGAGTTTTGAAACTATGATTTTTGGGATGTTACATACAAGGACGTAGCAGAGGGAACTGATGTTCAAGTTCAGTTCCTGGAGACGGACGACTGGAGAGCCGATATCTTCAATTACTTGAAAGATTCGGCTCGGGGGGCACCTAAACGGATAAGGTACAAGGCCATGAAGTACGTGCTTATCGGGGACGACATGTTCTGAGGACCACGAAGGGTTGTTGCTCAAATGTCTAGGGCCAACCGAGGCCAATCGGCTCCTGCACGAGGTACACGAAGGCGCCTGTGGAACTCACCAATCGGCTCACAAGATGAAATGGTTGATCAGGCGATCAGGGTTTTATTGGCCCACCATGCTGGAGGACTGTTTTAAGTACTACAAAGGGTGTCAAGCATGTCAGAAATTTGGAAAAATTCAGATGGTGCCCGCGTCAGCAATGAACCCCATCATCAAACCTTGGCCATTCCGAGGTTGGGGCATGGATATGATTGGCAAGATCAATCCTCCATCAAGCATTGGCCACATGTGGATTTTGGCCATTACGGATTATTTCACTAAATGGGTTGAAGCCGTCCCTATGAAGTCAGTGAGCTCAAAGGATGTTATCGATTTTGTGAAAAAACATGTTATTCACAGATTCGGGATCCCCCAAACGATCACGACCGATGGAGGTTCGGTCTTCACTTCTTACGAGTTTAGAGAGTTCTGTGAGGACACGGGAATTAAGCTGATCCGATCATCTCCGTACTATGCTCAAGCAAATGGGCAACCTGAAGCATCCAACCAGAGCCTTATCAAGCTGATCAAGAGGAAGATCGATGAGCACCCTAGGCGTTGGCACGAGGTTTTGTCAGAGGCTTTATGGGCTTATCGCATGTCATGTCATGGAGCGATAAAAACCTCGCCATACCATCTAGTCTATGGACAAGAAGCCGTATTGCCCTGGGAAATTACGGCTGGATCGAGGCGTGTCACCTTCGAGCGACCTAACGAGAAGAATATACGTACGATGAGTGTGATGTTGAGGATTTAACTGAGCTTAGGCTGTGGTCGCTTGAGAAAATCAAAGAGAACAAGGCCAAGGTAGCTCGTGCATATAATAAGAAGGTGAGACCGAAGGATTTCCACGTTGGCGATCTGGTATGGGAAGCTGTATTGCCATTGGGAACTAAGGATGCAGCATATGGTAAATGGTCTCCAAATTGGCACGGGCCATACAGGGTCGATCAAGTTTTAAGGGGAAACGCGTATATGCTTGAGGAGCTGGATGGCGTAAAATTCCCAGTGGCTGTCAACGGCCAACATCTCAAGAAATATTTCCCAAGCATGTGGGATGATGGACAGTGAAATGTGGGGGCCGATACATGAAATCGGCCAAATAAAAAGGGAAAATATATAGCCGATGCACAGTCATCGACTCTAGAGGTTCAAACTGGCGCAGATGCGGTTTACATAAACGAGCTACTGAAGAAACGCCTCGAAGGCGTGGAGGGCGTCAGCACGGACACGATCCACCTCGGCGATCTCGGCTTCGTCATCTTCGTCCTTGCCCGTCACTAGCTGCTTGTTCAGGGCACGTATTTCGCGGATCGGTCTTGATTGAGCTTTGAGGCTTTCCTTCGTCTTGGGAGCGATGGATTCTTCCTTGCCACGAATGAGCTGTTTAGTCGCCCGGACCTTCTCTTCAAGATCTTCCAACTCCCTTTTCAAGGATGCGAGCTCAGTGATCTTGACAGGTGTCGGTTTGGCATCGAACGCCTTTCTCGTTGAGTTGCCGACATACATCTGCGATATTGGCCTTGGTGGAAGTTGGGCGCGGTGATCCTCTCACGAGCTAACTTCACCCTTGACCGAAGAAAGACAGAGTTACAAGCGGCCAAAGCTTCACCTGCAATGCTCTTGGAGTTGGTCTTTTATTTCAGCAGAACGCTCTTCACCTCCTCGGAACCCTCGATCAACTCTTGATCGGGAGGACAGCAGGGTTTTAAGACGCTGGAATTGAGGTGGAACAGCCACGGCTCGTGGTTCATCATCGGCATGAGAGGAGTTGGTTCGATGGATTCGGTCGAACGTCGGCAAGCCCGAAATGTCACAACTCGGCAGCCCGAAAAAAGCGTCGATCTGGCGTAAGGATGAGCCGAAGAAGCTAACATACCTCTCCTAAGATCGAGGGACAGTAGATGAGGAGGATCGGTTTGTGTGTGGTTCTGGGGCTTGGCCAAAGTGGTAGCCGTTTATCTCGCACCTTCGGGATTCGGATCCGGCAGCTAAAGGCATCGGCACTGCCCCAGCTTTCCCACTAGAAACGTCAGTCGTCTGCATGGAAGGTGTTTAGCCGATGTAAATGATGATGAATCGGCAGATAAAAAGAAGTAAGTGGTAAGAGCATGAAGGGTGATGATTTTCGAAACCTCCTGGCTCGACGAAGAAGCTTGCGATCCTTTACGAGCTCTCTTGGGACCCTGGCCCGCCTCATTGGTGCTCGGGCGAGGTTCGAGAACCGACCTTTTCCTGGAAGCCGATGGTGGTGAACCTGGCTGGCTCGGTGTGATGGTCCTCTCAGAATCTGTGGGGCCTAGTTCTCCTCGATTGGTCTGAGTGTCCTCGCTAGAGGTGTCTTCGACGGAAGCCTGTAAAAAAGGAGAACCGGTAAGCACGAGCATGTCTGCAAGAATGGAAGAATGAGAAGGATCGTCCAAGATATGGATCAGCCTACATGCGAGCTTTCTGGAGAAGAGCTCCGGCGCCTCAAGGTCTTCCTGGCAGCTACCTTCCTCACCATCGTTCTTGTCTTAGTTGGAACTCGAGGGGCAGCTGACTTAGGAGTTGCTTGGTTCTTGGAAGCCGATTGTGGTGTGATCGGCTGGTTCTGCATCATGACCTTTTTCAAAGGTGGCGAGTTTTTGCAGAAAAGAACCACGGAGTGCGGAAAGAACTCGAAGGGGAGCCATCAGCATGCGTAGGTTCAGGGCCATCTTGTTGCTGCAAAGAGAAAGAGTGGGTTAGTAGAAGAATCATTTGTGAGCTGCATCAAGAAAATTTACAAGTAGTGGTACCTGTTCCACGGGGATGTCATAGTCAGCATCGAGCTGTTTCAGCAACGGTCCCAGAGCTCTTCTGAAAGCATGAGTCTTCCACATCGCCCACCAGTTCTCAAAACCATCGGTTGATGAAGTGAAAATGAGGTTGTTGGGAATTGGGATGGTTAGAGCATCGAAGAAGGAGTAACACCTTTGACTGGTGAGAGGATCGGGCAGGTCAGCTCTGCTCTCTGTAAGATGGTGGAGAAAGAAATGGGGAGGTACTTGCCCAAGGCCAAATTGCCGAGCCACTACGACTGGCTGGTAGAATTCATATCCAGGCTTGATTATTCTATTGGATGTGCTCATGCCAACTGGAAGAAAGCAGGGACGGATCACAGTAGAAAATAGCTGCCGAGTGCTGGTGTCATCGGCAAAGTTGTCTAGCCTGAAGGAGAGTGGATTTTCAAAATGTTCCGATTCTTCCGTGTAAGGAAAGAAGATAGGATTATCCAGGCCTTGGAAGAAAATACTGAACCATTTGGATGCTTCCTGAGGGATCAGTTTGCTACTGGCGATCTGTCTGAGCTTGGCCATAGTGGTGCATCGGATCTGCTTCCTTTGACATCGGAAAGGTGCAACTCGCCAAAAGGGGAAGTTTGGGACGTGGTTTTGAAAATACGGTGAGCCCATAGCTGAATGAACCACCAAGGACCACTGTCTTGACTGCTATGCGAGAACAGCTTGCGGACATCAAGGAGATATCGATAGACCTCTCCAAGGAACAGTTTCGATGCCAAGTTGAGTGCCTTTGGCCGTTCGTGGGCTAAGGAGAGATAATTCTTGGTTGGAGCGAGGAAGGGCCACAGAATATGAAATGTTCCACCGAAGTTGAGAAAGGCTGTGTTCTTTCTCCGTGACAGGCCCTTTGTTTTCATATGGCGTTGGAGGTAGGCACCCGGTTAAATGCGATGTTTTAGAAGACAGTTTGTAGGGGACTTTGGTCAGTTTAAAAGCAGAGGGGCTGGGTGATGTAACATCCAGACCAGTAATCATCACCACGTCTAACAGGGTTGGTGACATGGGGCCATGACCGAACATGAAGCAGTTCAGAGCGTCAGACCAGAAGTAGCCGATGGTTTTTAGAAGATTCTCATGTTTCTCAAGGGGAGACAATGACAAATGCAAGGCATCGGCTATTCCCGTGGTTTCCCATTGGGATTGGTAAGCTCTAGCTACCCTGCTGAACCAAGAGACCCAATGTTCAGGGGGATTAGGCCAGGCTCGCAAGCAGTCGGCCCAAGAGTTTAAATCTAGGTCTTGGCTTACGAAGGGGATTCTGTTTGCTTCGCAAGAGATCAGATGGGCAGGACTAGATTCTGTGCGAGGGCCAAGACAGAGAGAATTTGGGAGAGAAGGATGCGGCAGCAGAATGTCTGAAACCTAAAAAATTTAATGGTGGAATAAGGCATTAATTCAGGTGTTCGCCATTAATTCTAGCATCGCGTTCGATCGCGAGGTAGCGTACCTTCAGAGGAGACCTGCAGGTTGGTGTTGGACGATTCCGCCATCTAGTTTGCTGGCGGAGATGGATCTATGCAGTTGGGGATCGAGGGTTCTTGTCGCTGTGAGCTCGATCTGGTCGGTGGGCAGTTGGAGATCTGGGTCGCCCTTTTTTGAAGAAGGTCGCAGTTTACCGTTGGAAACTGGAAAGTGGCCGCTCAGATTTGTCTAAGTATGCGACAAAGTTTTGACCTTGTCAATGTTTGTGGGGAAAGTCGATGTGTTACCATCGGCTCGTTGGGCTCTGACTTGGTTGATCAAATGAGCGTAGTATGGTGAAAGCCGATACGTTGCTATCGGCTTCTGGAGCATCGACCTATTATTGACTATCGGCGAAATTGGGTTGAAAAAAGCAATCTTCGAGTTGGAAAAGCAATCTTCGTTCATTCAAAAGACGATTATTTACAGTGGGGCTGATTGCTTACAAAAGGAAATCTACTACTACTAATTCCTAATCTAGAGGCCGAGGTCGTCGCCGCTGTCTTCGCCGTCGTCTTGTTATTTGTCATCATTGCTGCTTGGCGTCGTCTTATTCTTCTTCTTGAAGATGCCAGCGGGGGCCTCCTCGTCCTCGTCGTCTTCGGTGTCCTCGCTGGACCCGGCGCGGAAGCGCTTCACCGGTGGATACTCATCGGAGGAGGTGTCCTCCTCCGACTCCTCCTCCTCGTCGGAGGATTCGACGCCGTCCCAGGACCAGGCGTCGTCGCTGCTCTCCGCCTCCAGTTCCTCGTCGATGAGGAACTGCAGGCCCTCCTCGCCGTCAGTCAGGGACGCGTCATCCTCCGACCAAGCGGCGAAATCCCAATCCCTCTCGTCCCACCATTGTGGGGCGAGAGTCTCGTACGCCGCCGTGGGCGGGTGCTCCGGCGTCGGCTCCCGGTCGCTAATGGTGTTGGAAGACTGGGAGGAAAGGGCAGAAGAAGAGGAGGCCATGGCGGAGGAAGAGGGTTTTTTCGGCGGAGGAAGAGGGTTTTTTGGCTGAGGGAGGAAGATGGGGGCTGCAAACTGCTTAGATGAATTTAAATAAGGGGAATAGTGGAAGACGGTTCAATGCCATAGCAGTTTCCATAATGTGGTGCCAAAACGGTCAAATCATACACTGCGGAGGAGTTGAGAAGACAGGGCATCATGATGAGGGGGTGGCGTGACGATTCTGCTCTGCAACGCGTAACCCGATACAAAAAAAAAGAGGAGAAAAAACATCAGCAGAGTGGTTTTGGAATTATTATTGCCAAAACCAGGGGGGCATGTGTTATCGCCATATTTTGGCCAAAGGAGGAGATGGGCCGTAATCAAGATGGGCTTGGAAGATACATATATGCAACATGTTGTTGAAGCGGCCTTGTGCGTGGAATTGGGCTAAATTGCCCGTGTATCTTATGTTGTAGTAGGTTACGTTTCGGTTTAAGTAAAGAGATAGGATTGCTAGGTTTATTCCAAAGATAGGAAGTCTCCGGACTATAAATATGTACCTATGGTTATTGAGAAAAGGAGGACGATCACGTTCACAACAAACACAATCTCGGCGCATCGCCACCTCTTGTTTCTAGGGTTTTTCTCGGGTAAGTGTCATGCTGCCTAGATCGCATCTTGCGGTCTAGGCAGTATCTACTTATGCGTTATTTGGTGTTACTTGTACTGAAGCCTTGTTGATGGCGAGTAATACTTTTATCATAGATTTGTTTAGGCTAGCATCGGTACTTTCTGCTATGATTGCTTAGCTTTGCCGCCTTTGCTTATCTCGCTGCCCTTACACCTTTTTGGGTGTAAGGGTAGCATCTTGCTTGATCTTTATTCAGTCGATTTGATCCGTTATAGTTGTGCCTTGTTTTCCAAGGTTTAGTTTGATATCCACGTATTCAGGCCTTGCAAACGGGTTGAACGATCGATGTCTGAAAGATATGGTTTGCTAATTCGAGAGGAGTTGTTCCGGGAATTGACTTTACGTCGGTTGTTAGGCCTTCTCTAGGGTTAGTTTTCTATCATATTTTGTATTTACCAGGCTCAATTACGTGTAGGATGTTCCAATTACGTGGTGAAAACGTTAAACTGTCGTAGATCGATTTAACTTGTATTGATGAAGCAAAACCCCATGTTATCATAGATCTAATGCAGAACCATGGGATAATCGGCTCCAAGAGCCGATTCACAGGGAAACCTGAAAGCGGTCACGGCTTGAATTTTACGTATGTTTGTTTGCCATGCAGAAACCAATCGAAGCAATCTTTCACCTTCTCGATCGGTATAGGTCGGTGTGGCCCTCGAACCAGCCAGGACGTGTGCCGGAGTTTTGCGGGCCGTTGCCCGAGGGACCAGGGCCCACCAGCAGTCCTGGGAGCCTCCCAGCTCTCCGTGTTGCCCGTCGCTGCTCGCCGGTGGGTTTTGGTAGGCAACAGTAACACAGAAGAAAAACAAGAAAACGACAAGAAAGGAGCAAAAATAAGGTACTCACCTGAAACAGCCTTGGCAGCAGCCATGAGCTTCCCCGCCACCTCTCTTTCGCGCGTAGTCGCAGCCATAGCAAGCTGCTCCTCGCGGTCTGTAGCCTCCTGCTGTAGGCGCTCCTTAGCCTCGGCTGCCTTGACCAGCTCTAGCTCAAGGCGCTCTTTCACACCAGCGGCGTCCTCGGCCTTCTTCTCCGCTTGACCAAGGCTCTTCTTGAGAGCATAAATCTCACGGAGGGAAGTGTTATGCTCCTCTGCATTCAAAACATACAAGCGTCAGACAGCAAGACAATAATGCAACAAGAAAGAAGCACCAAAGCATACAGGTACCTCGAAGCTGTTGGAGGTTGGCCTCCAGCACCAGGTGCTCCTGCACAAGTCGCTTGACATCCTGTACAAAAGGCTGCAGGAAGAAGAACTACCAGTAAGGAAAAAAACTTGGGGGCTACGCCCAACACGGAGAAACAAAAGCAAAATTCGCACACGAAAACGCTCGGGGGCTTCCCCCGAAGACTCGAAGAAAGAACAAGACAAGAAATTTTTGCTCACGAAATTCGCACACGAAAACGCTCGGGGGCTCCCCCCGTGGCAGGAAGCAGAAGTACTTACATGCTCCAATGGCGACGTAGAAGGTCCGCCACCAAAATTCTGAGGCGCAACCACCTGAACCTCCTGCAGAGGAGGTTTCGGCACAGCACCCTCAGAAGTTGCCACCGTGTAAGGAGGAGGAGATGTGGCTTTCGACTCCCCCATCATCTCCCGAGCACCACCGCTAGAGGAGTCGATGGAAGAGTGCCTGCACACGAACAAATTAGTACAAGAACGAAGGAAAAGGAAACGAAAACACAGTGCAGAAGAAAACTTACGAGTCCAGCTCGCTCAGGTTGAAGACAGGAGGGGTCCTTCAGACCCTCTTCTCCTCTCTCTTCTCCTCTTTCTTCTCTTCCTTCTTTTCTTCCTTCTTTCGCTTTGCTGGCGGGTGCGGCGCCACAGCCCGCACAGGAATGGGAGGAATAGGGGAGGAAGAGCCTCCATGCCCGTCACTGTGACGCTCAAGGCAGAGAGGGTTTCTGGGAGTCGGAGGAGTCGATGCATCCGAAGACTCGCTGGAGCTCCGCGATCGCTTGCGAGTATGGTCCTCGCTCGACTCGTTGGCCTCTTCAGCCGGAGATCGCGCCGATGGCAGCTCGGACATGGAATCCACCAATTCATTGTCCGGAGCATCCGGATATACTTCGGTAAAGGAGGCGACATACCTGGCACCTTGAAGCTCGGCACAAGAGAAGAACAATTTGTCAGCAAACAAATACAAAACAATGCAGTCGAAAAGCAGCGCTACGCGCACAGATCTACACCTGTGGAACAGGAAGCGAAGAAGAAAACGGAGGAGTCAACGACTTCCCCGGGATTCCCTCTCCGACCTTGAACTTCAGCAGCGTACGAAGGGCTTGGTCAAGATCACCCTCGGAGATTTTCTCAGCCGAAACCCTCGTCGGATCACGGCGCCTAGCATAAAGAAACATCGGGTGCACCCTAGCCTGGAGGGGCTGCACCCGACGCTCGAGGAAGGTGCGGATGATATCCACACCATTCACTTCCTTCTCCAGAATCAACTGGAGATCCTCCACCCGATGATATAGAGACTCTATCTCCGCCACCTCGCCATCCAAGATCTTGTTTTTCCAAGACCTTTTCGGCTCAATATTCTGGGAGGGGTCGAAAGGGGCAAGACCAAAATCTTGCCCAGGCACTACGGAGTCGCGGATATAAAACCATCGCCTCCGCCAGTTCTGGACAGATTCGGACACGGAAAAAGAAAAGAAAAGAAGATTGGGCTTGAGGGAAATGATGCAACCCCCAATGGGATAAACACCATCAGAACCAGATTGCCTCTTCACGGAATAAAGTTTACGGAAGAGGCAATAGCGCGGCTCGATGCCGAGTCAGCACTCGCAGAAAGTGATGAAACAAGCAATGTGAAGAAGAGAATTGGGCGAAAGATGATACAGCTGGATGCCATATAGAAAGAGCAGCCCACGAAGGAAGTTGTGGACTGGGAAGGAAAACCCACGAATAACGAAGGCAAGAAACATTACCCGATACCCAGCGGGGGGACGAGGGATTACCTCGTTGTCGGGGAGTCTGACGGCCTCCCTATCCTGCGGGATCAAGCCCCGCTCACGAAGCTTGCAGAGGTCACTCTCCCACGTCTCTGATCGCCGCCAACCACCATCGGTGATACGGGTAGTGGTGGCGCCTTTCTTCCCTCCGGCGGCGCTGGTACCAACCGCAGATGATGACTTCTTCGGTTTCCCCATCGCGCTACAACGGCGCCGGCGATGAGAACGCAGAAGGGACGAGGGAAATGTGGAAGGATATTCTAGCGCGTAGCAAGAACTCCTAGAGCACAAGGAGGCAGTGAAAACAAGAATCGATGCGGTGAAAACAAACTGCAGGTTTCTCCAATGATTATAACGGCGAAGACGATGCACGGCAGCCGTCCATCAAGAGGACCTAACGCCAACGGTAGATCTGACCATACACATGTCAGCATCACAACGAACCGTCGTTACCACGCCATCCACTACGCGTGGAAATCGAGGCGACGCCGTAATTATCTCCACGCCGCGCGTGACCGGTCAATTCAAGGTCAGCAAGTGGGACCCATGTTCGTCCAGTCAAGTCATCTCTGGCGCAGCAGACGCTTGAGGTCATTGATCGTCAGCACTGATGTCATCAAAAGCTATACTAGCAACAACTACAATTTCTTCGGCTTCAAAACTAAGAGTACTCACTCGAATCTATGATTCGACTAAATACTCGGGGGCTACTCCTATTAGGAGCGCTGGCCACGCACTCGAAAGATGAATAAAAATGAACTATTTCTTTGAGTCCTACGTCGAGTCTACGACTCCACTACGGACTCGGGGGCTACTCCCATAGGGAGGATGGACTTAAGCATCCGAATTTTTTTGTGTCCTACGGACTTAACAATTAAACAATGTTTGAACTAAAGTCTCCGCTCGAGTCTACGACTCGAACAGACACTCGGGGGCTACTCCCATAGGGAGCGCTGGTCGCGCACCCTATGAGTTCTTCGACTGCGATCTTTCGGATCAGCATGCAAAAACTTTTTGGCAACTCTGCCCTAACAAGATGCTGAGTGAGCAACGATCTCCTTGGCCACCCGAAACACCTCTGCGGTGATAAACATTCGGATGCTGTGTCTGCGACACAAAGATAAGACCTACAGATATCATCTGATGGCCTGGCAACGCACACGACTGCGCTCTGCTAGTATAAATCCGTGCCAATAGGCACGATGAAAAATCCCGACGGACGCGTTGGGTACATTAGTTAAAATTACTGGAATTCCACTCCTGTAAGTCCTCCACGACCTGAGTCAAATTTACACCAGCATATGTTCCGGGTTCGAGTTAAGGGACTCAAACCTGAGGAAGATCGTGTTGTTTCGTCCTAAGACAGTTAACTGACCCTGATCCGTCGGGTGAGTCAGGCACACGCATCAACAATCCCTACACACATACTGTTAACACAAAGTTGCACCCGAAGGATTGAAGAGTCCTCAGCCGAATCTATGATTCGACTGATCACTCGGGGGCTACTGACATGGTTATACCCTACGGGTACGTGATCTCAGCATACCTGGTCCAGCCCAAGGAAGGCCCACGACAGATGAACATCGGCCCATGAAGATTTTTGGGTGGACAAGGCCCATGACGCTTTCGGATCCTTGGAGAGCAAGACTAGAGTAGATAGGAAATTGAAAGGGGTAAAACCCTAGAATCTGTAACCGACTAGGTCTATGCCCGGGACCTGCCTGAGTCTATATAAAGGCTAGGAGGGCACAACCTAGATCTCTCTCCCTCATACTTTCGCATACTCACCTCCACGCCAGATTGCATCTGCGCACCCTGTAACCTTCGGTTCCGCCATAATCATAGCAGACAAGCAGGAGTAGGGTTTTCCCTCCGGGGGCCTGAACCTGGGTAAACCTTGTGTCCCCGTGTTGTTTGTTTTCTAACCGTTCCACGATCTCCAGCATCCCCATCTTCTCCAAAACCCAAGTCCATAACAATGGGCATTGATGAGATCAAACCTCGTCAATAATAGAAAACGTCATCGGTACACTTGTATCATATTTTAACATGACATGATTTTGGGACAGCACCATCACTAACACCAAAATCATCTACTAGCAAGCATCAAATACTAGCATCACATCCCAATAATCCTCTAGTAGCAAGCATCAAGAAAATTTTCAAGATTTGACTAATTTGGCTGCTTCCGATGACATGCTGCAGGGGATGCGGGCGACTGGGCCGGGCCTTGTAGCTAGCGTAGGGCGGAGGGAGGAGCAGATCGAGGCGGAGTCGGGCGCCCCGGGCGGGAGGTGGCCGGCGGGAGGGTGGACGGTGAGAGAGTGGTCGGGCTGGGCGAGCGGAGAAGGTTGGGATTCGGGTGGTTGGGATCTGGCCAAGAAGAGAAGGGGGCGGGTGGGATCCGCCACTGGCTGCCGGAATCTGGTCGGCGGCGTTGGGAGGGCGATGGTAGGTGACCGGAGGCACGGTGGAGAGCCTCGAGCGGGTTGCCAGCAGAGCACGTGCGTGGGGAGCGCTTCGCATCGAGCGGGCCGGGGCAGTTTGCCTTTTTTTTCCAATCCACTCGTTTCCTCTGGTTTCCTTACCGGTGGCATTTAGGTGTAATTTTTTAGAAGGACATGTCTATTCGTAAAGAACGGTTCACAGCCCATAGGAGAAGCTCGGGAAACTGCTCTCCACCAGTTTCTCCCCACCGTGTGTAAATGGGCTTCTGGGGAGTTTCTCGGTGGGAAAAAACTAGAGACTTCTTTTCTGTTTAAGCGGTGGGGAACCCAGAAGCCAGGTTAGAAGCCCAAAAGAAGTCACCCTTAAAGCCTATTACTTTTTTAAAAAGTCAAGCCATGCAAAGTTTAACCAAAATTTTAGAAAAAACTATCAAGAACTATTATATTATATAGATACCATGTAAAAAAATATGTTTCGTGATGTATCAAGGCTATGGATCACTTATTATGAATATTAATATTTTTTTCAAAAAATTTGGTCAAACTTTAGATAGTTTGACTTTTAAAATAAGTTATATACCTTAAGCCTTGAAACAGAGATAGTATTATATAGTACTTACATGAAAAAGTTTTAGTATTGCTTCCGTATTAAAAGATGAGGTGTGCTTCAGTCCCCCTCCCCCTCCGCCCAACTTAAGCTATATGGGCCGTTTTATTTTTTTTACCCGTCGAAACCCATATCGGTCTATGTATATCTCCGTATATGTGTACTCTGTCGAACTGGGTATAATCCATATTCCGGTCGGCTGATCCCACCTCCCATTATCGTGATCTACGTCTTTGCATGTCATATTTTAAATTATTTTTGTTCCTATTATATAACATCCGATTTTCGCCTTCCGCGGGTACATGAGTACACGTATACGGTGAGTATACGTCTAAGAGGACCATATGAATTTTGGTGGGTTTACGGTCCTCTAAAAAATCGCTATCGAGTTTTTGTTTGTCAAAGTTTGAAAGAAGGGAGGAGGGGGGGACCAAAGCAAAAGTGTTAAAATATTTAGCATAACTCCACATTAATCCCCACCCACCCCTTCCTGTTGGTCTGGTCAACCATCTCCTCCAAGTCTCCAACCTCTCCAATTCCAAATCCCCCATCATGTGCTCATCTGCTCATCCCCTACCTAGATTCACCATTGATCTCCACTTCTACATCTTGTCCCCCTCTCCATGGCAGTCCAAATCCATGCTCTGCCGCTGGGAAATACATGGGACGCGTCGTCGTCTTGTTCCCCTCCAACAGCCATGACCACCAACACGACGCCACCACCGGGAAGTGGTCCACCGACAAAGTTGTGGCCAGACTTGGCCTCCTCTTGCCTCGCCTACGTCCAATCTAGGGTTACCTGGAAGGACTCGCTTTTATTGCTATATATGGTGCTTTGTTGGTCCGAGGGTTCACTACAGGAAATGTTGTAGGCGCCGACGGCCTGTACGCTACGCCGCCAGCCAAAGGTCGGGGCCGTCGACGTAGATGCCTCCCCAGGCCAGCCCCCCAGCCAGGCCGTCGGCGTAGAAATGGCCGTCGACATAGTAACATGTGCCGACTGTGGCCCTCGGCACACCCACGCCGTCAGCATAGTGGAGAACGATATGCCGACGGTGACCCTCGGCGCACGTTTGGCCCTCGGCGTAGCCACGGCTCAGACACGGTGCCACAAACGCCATTTGGTGGCGAAGCTGTGCCGACGGCCGGGCCGTCGGCGTAGCCCTAAGCGCCACGTGCTCCCCCACGCCTGAATTTGGTGGGCTGTGCCGACGGCTTAGCCGTCGGCGTAGCCCTTCAGATTTTTTCGTGTACTACAGGGTTTGGTTGGGCTTATCCCTTCAAATTATTTTTTCCATTTAATTTGAGTCATATATTTTATACTAATTTATTAATTACTCCCAATAATTTAATGTTAATATATATTGTTTGTATCGCCCGAATAGCAGTCTCCATCTCTTTCCCCGGGTACATCTATCCCCCTTCATATGGTTTTACATCATCATATGACCTAAACAAACACAAAACAAGAGAGTGCTACTCTAGGCTATCCCTGACAGAGGGACGTCTAGGGGGGTAGACGATCCGATGCCCATAGATCAGGGTTCCGCGGGAGACCACGCTCCGGGGCGTCGGAATACCTCAAGGACTTGCATGTGGCCCTAGCACATGCATGGAAGTGTGGTGCTATGTTGAAACATGCAGAACCTAGTCACCGGGTGCATGTGTCCCCCTTCTCATGCGTGCGATGTAACCTAAAGCTAAGGTTCTGGACTTATATAAGGGGGAAACTCCCTGTTCCGGTGAAATCGGGTAGGATAGTGCCATCCCCTTGTGAAGCACCATGGTATTACATCATCATATGACCTAAACAAACACAAAACAAGAGAGTGCTACTCCGGGCCACCCCTGTCAGAGGGACGTCTAGGGGGTAGACGATCCGATGCCCATAGATCAGGGTTCCGCGGGAGACCACGCTCCGGGGCGTCGGAATAACTCAAGGACTTGCATGTGCCCCTAGCACATGCATGGAAGTGTGGTGCTATGTTGAAACATGCAAAACCTAGTCACCGGGTGCATGTGTCCCCCTTCTCAAGCGTGCGTTGTAACCTAAAGCTAAGGTTCTAGACTTATATAAGGGGGAAACTCCCCGTTCCGGTGAAACCGGGTAGGATAGTGCCCTCCCCTTGTGAAGCACCATGGTTTTACATCATCATATGACCTAAACAAACACAAAACAAGAGAGTGCTACTCCGGGCTACCCCTGTCAGAGGGACGTCTAGGGGGGTAGACGATCCGATGCCCACAGATCAGGGTTGCGCGGGAGACCACGCTCCGGGGCGTCGGAATAACTCAAGGACTTGCATGTGTCCCTAGCACATGCATGGAAGTGTGGTGCTATGTTGAAACATGCAAAACCTAGTCAGCGGGTGCATGTGTTACCCTTCTCATGCGTGCGCTGTAACCTAAAGATAAGGTTCTGGACTTATATAAGGGGGAAACTCCCCGTTCCGGTGAAACCGGGTAGGATAGTGCCCTCCCCTTGTGAAGCACCATGGTTTTAGATCATCATATGACCTAAACAAACACAAAACAAGAGAGTGCTACTCCGGGCTACCCCTGTCAGAGGGACGTCTAGGGGGTAGATGATCCGATGCCCAGAGATCAGGGTTCCGCGAGAGACCACGCTCTGGGGCGTCGGAATACCTCAAGGACTTGCATGTGGCCCTAGCACATGCATGTAAGTGTGGTGCTATGTTGAAACATGCAAAACCTAGTCACCGGGTGCATGTGTCCCCCTTCTCATGCGTGTGTTGTAAACTAAAGCTAAGGTTCTGGACTTATATAAGGGGGAAACTCCCTGTTCCGGTGAAACCGGGTAGGATAGTGCCCTCCCCTTGTGAAGCACCATGGTTTTACATCATCATATGACCTAAACAAACACAAAAAAAGAGAGTGCTACTCCGGGCTACCCCTGTCAGAGGGACGTCTAGGGGGGTAGACGATCCGATGCCCACAGATCAGGGTTCCGCGGGAGACCATGCTCCGGGGCGTCGGAATACCTCAAGGACTTGCATGTGGCCCTAGCACATGCATGGAAGTGTGGTGCTATGTTGAAACATGCAAAACCTAGTCACCGGGTGCATGTGTCCCCCTTCTCATGCGTGCGCTGTAACCTAAAGCTAAGGTTCTGGACTTATATAAGGGGGAAACTCCCCGTTCGGGTGAAATCGGGTAGGATAGTGCCCTCCCCTTGTGAAGCACCATGGTTTTACATCATCATACGACCTAAACAAACACAAAACAAGAGAGTGCTACTCCGGACTACCCCTGTCAGAGGGACGTCTAGGGGGGTAGACGATCCGATGCCCACAGATCAGGGTTCCGCGGGAGACCACGCTCCGGGGCGTCAGAATACCTCACGGACTTGCATGTCGCCCTAGCACATGCATGGAAGTGTGGTGCTATGTTGAAACATGCAAAACCTAGTCACCGGGTGCATGTGTCCCCCTTCTGATGCGTGCGCTGTAACCTAAAGCTAAGGTTCTGGACTTATATAAGGGGGAAACTCCCCGTTCGGGTGAAACCGGGTAGGATAGTGCCCTCCCCTTGTGAAGCACCATGGTTTTACATCATCATATGACCTAAATAAACACAAAACAAGAGAGTGCTACTCCGGGCTACCCCTGTCAGAGGGACGTCTAGGGGGGTAGACGATCCGATGCCCACAGATTAAGGTTCCGCGGGAGACCACGCTCCGGGGTGTCGGAATACCTCAAGGACTTGCATGTGGCCCTAGCATATGCATGGAAGTGTGGTGCTATGTTGAAACATGCAAAACCTAGTCACCGGTTGCATGTGTCCCCCTTCTCATGCGTGCGCTGTAACCTAAAGCTAAGGTTCTGGACTTATATAAGTGTGAAACTACCCGTTCCGGTGAAACCGGGTAGGATAGTGCCCTCCCCTTGTGAAGCACCATGGTTTTACATCATCATATGACCTAAACAAAAACAAAACAAAACAAGAGAGTGCTACTCCGGGCTACCCCTGTCAGAGGGACGTCTAGGCGGGTAGACGATCCGATGCCCACAGATCAGGGTTCCGCAGGAGACCACGCCCCGGGGCGTCGGAATACCTCAAGGACTTGCATGTGGCCCTAGCACATGCATGGAAGTGTGGTGCAAGGTTGGTAGGTGCCATGTGTGCCCCCTTCTCGGACATTCTAGGCCCGGAGCTCCGGCGGTCCTTTTCAAGTGAAACCCTAGGAAGTGAGTATAACGACATTCTTGGTTAGATTTGTAACATACCTAAAAATCATGATTTCAAGGTTTGCATATCATTCATGCATGCATATAGAATTTGAGGTCAATTTCAAACTCATTTCAGAAAACAGAAGCACATAGTGCCATCATTTTATGTGAGCAGACTTAAATCAAAGGGCCATCCCCATTTAAGAGTTTGAATGTTTTAAACCTAGATTGTTTGACTCCCTAGTTGAATGGTTGGAGTATGAAATTTGAACCAAGCTTTACAAATTGGAAATGGTTCAAAAACCATTTTTCAAACATTTGCAAATCAAGTGCAAAGCTTCTGTTATTTTGTTTCTCCAAAAGTGACCAAGCCTTTGCAAAGTAACCACATGGTTTTATGCCAAGATTTGAGACTAGTGCACACTGCAAAAACTCCAGAAAGATTTGAATTCAAAAAGAGTTTGAATTCATTTAAAAACCATTCCTGAAAATCAAAACAGAAAAAGAAAAAGGAATAAACAAAAGAAAAGGGCCAGGCGCTCCTATTCTAGCCCAGCAACAGAACCGGCCTAGCTAGCCCACCCGGCCACTCTCTCGCTCGCACGCACGCGCGGACACACCCACACAGAAGCTGACACCCAGACCCCACCCCCTCTCCGTCTCACTCGATGACTGGTGGACCTCGCCAGCTCACCCTCGTCTTCCCCAAATCACGCCTGACCCCGTCGCCGGCCGTTTCCTCCGCCCATCACTGCCGCGATTGATTCTTCATTTAAATGCCTTGATTCCGCGCTTAATCGCCACTCCTCTCTCGCCTATATAAACCCCCTCTGCACCGCGGTCATTTTCCCCCACTCTCCTCGCTCACTCCGCCACCAGGCTGCGCGCATTTGACCTCGAAACTCCGCAGTACCGACGACTCCGGCGACTAATTCCGGTGAGCCTCGACCGCCCCCCTCTCTCTGGTTCAAACTGTCGTGTACATCATGGTCTCGTGAATCCCCTGACACCTCTCTTTTGCATCCCCGTGACCCAGAACGCCGTCCCCGTTCGTGCCCGCAACCGACCGAGCCGCCGCTCAACTCCGGCGACCAATCACGGTAAATTCCGAACGCCCCTTGATCCCTCTTGCATACGAGGATGTTCGCCTTTGTCTTGTGCATCTCCTAATCCCTCTGGTTCGTACTAGGGCGACGCAAAACCTCGGCAACCAACTCGACAGCAACCTCCCAACGCCGCGCATAACTCCGACGAGCTCTAACTGCCCCTGCCGTGCGCCCCTTGCCCAGCCACCACCACGTTGAGCTTCGCCTCGACCTTGCGGATCTGGTAAGCACACCCTTTCCTCCCCGAGCGATCTAGAACGTTAGCGCCGCCGCTGTCAGAGCACTCCGCCGCTCGCCGTCGCCGCGCTCCGCCAGGACATGGTCGCTTGATCGAGAGCCCTTGGATCTGGATCCAACGCATAGGATTAGCCCACTTAATGAACCGTTATGTTTCGATCTGAACCGTGCATCGCCACTTAGATCCTACGGCTCTTGTGCGTGATCCGGTGCGAAGCGGTACGCGCCAATAGAATTAAGACGCGTGGCTAGCATTTGTGTTTAAAACAGAATTTCAAAACAGATTTAGATTCAAATTTGAAATGGCTATAACTTTTGATTCCCACATTAGATTTTTGCAAATTTTATATCATTGGAATCAGGGAGACAAGCCCTTTCTGTTTATGCAGTGTGTTTAGTGAAAAGTTTATGTTAAAATGACTTTATTTGCAGAAACTTGTTTAAGATTATTTTGAGTATAGAAACTGTTTAGGTTTTTGTTTTGGTATAAAATAAACTTGTTTTAGCAAGTCTTTGACTTGGTTATGATTCAGTACTATAAACTTGCTTGGTGGAATTTTTAAAAGTCATCACTTAGCATTTTTGCATGCATGCATATCTATTTTTGTGTGTATATGAATTGTGTGTAATTTTTGTGCTACTATTCTTTGTGTAGACTTTGGTGCTAGTGATTGTGATTGTGAAGAGTGCTACTCTCCCCATTACCAAGGCAAGTGGTACTTCATGAATATTTCCATCCCTATATTTTGTATAAGCACTAGAAATATTTTGCTAAGTCTTGCATGTTACTATTTTGCCTAATACTATGTTGGGAAATCCTAAGTAGTTGTAGAATTGCTAGGAAATTCCTAAGTTAAGTTACTATGCCATGCTTAGCCTAGCTAGTAGCAAACAAGGGTTGGTAAAGTATATACATGCTATGATGAAAATATTTCTAAGTCTTTTGACTAATGTTTTTCTTAATAAAACAACTAAGTCAATGAATCACCTGGGTGGAATGGGACTTGAATGGTGGTTTTTGGTTGAATGGTTACACAAGGCCCATGGACATGGTTTACCTTGTGTATCTCACTTGTGGTATGCCACCCAGGCACAAAGGGATTTTGGAGGCCAAGTGTTGAGAAGCTTATAGTGCAACCACTTGGAAATATGGGCTCTGCCTGGATCACATAAGTTGCTAGAACTTAGCCATTTGGACAGTTGGTGGTAGTGGGAATGATAGGTTGGAGCGTGTCCATTTGGTCTAAGGAAAGGCTTCTAAAAGGTCCTGTCTTGGGAAACCAAGTCTGGTGGGGAAAGTGCACAACCTCTGAACATGGAAAAATCTAAGTACTTAGCCAAGTCCATGGCAATGGACAACTTGAGCATCAAGACATGGAAGCTATCAAGAATCTCATCACTCCAACTTCTAAGTAAAACTTGTGGGTGAACAAGGGTGAAGGACCTCAATGTCTATTGAAGGTTTCTTGGGGAAAAGTTTTGACAAAGAAAAACTTAGTGATTTCAACTAATAGGCAAAACCTATTTTGAGCAAAGCAAGCCAAGCTACACTTAGCCAAAATTGCATATAGTATCTAGTCAACTTAAAAATTTACTAAGGTATCACTTGCCAATACTATTCCAAAGTATTGACCCACTGTGGCTGTAACTTGTGATGTTGCAAACTACTCTGATGAGGATTAGGTGTCATGAGTCTACACTCAACATGCTTGCCTGTGGCACATGAAGATGAAGACTTATATTTATTTACTTATTCCAAACTCTTGTATTAGGCCTGTGGCCTTGAGTTGTAAAAGACTATGTTTTATCTCTGGAATGGATGTAATAAATGACCTTTGTATCTGTGTACTTCATCTTAAACTGTGGATGCTAGCAATGATCCAAGGACTAGCATTGCAATCACATGGATCCTTTTTTCCTTTACAAAGGAGGGATCTTACAGATGGTATCAGAGCACTGTGTTGCCTGTAGGATTATGACCCTAGGATTGGAAACCACTAAGGAAAATTTTCAACTACTTCTACACTTGTCTATTCTTCTCGTAAACTTTTCTAATCTTCTCATTCTCATCTCTATTTGTAGATGAACTCCATCAACGAAGCCATAAGAAAAGGACCACTCATGACCATCACCTTGGAGTGTGAGACTGAGTTTCCCAAAATTCTCAAGGACCTCATGGTGGCAATGGAAATACATGGTGCAGCTGTATACAAGGGCTTTCCAGTGATGGATGAAGGAGTTGAGTACTGGTGGGTGCAACTTCACTTATACAAAAAAAAGGAATACAAACACAAAGGAAAAGGATTCTTCATGTACACCAACATTGTGGTGCACACCACATTCTTTGAGTCAGCAAGAGAAGCAGCTTGGAGGACTATCAAAGAACTTAATGATAGAGTCAAGTGCAGAATGCTCAACCTCCAAAAAGACTTGAAGAAAGAGATGGAACATATCCAAGAGTTGGAAACCACCAACCAAACCTTAAGAGGAGATATTATAGACTTAGTGATAGAATCATGTGAGCAAGATAGGCTGATTGCTTCTAGGAACATTGTGTTAGCCAACAGATCCAGCGAGATATGATTGTAAACGTACTTCGTTAGTTGGACCACCACCTATCGCCTTATTTTTCAAAATGATACCTTAAATAAGTTTGGACCTTGGTTGATGTAATGGATTCATGTATGCATGACTTGTGTGATTTTGTGTTCCAAGGATGTGTATGTGATGTTTGTCTTTGTTTTATCTTAAATTTGTGTTGTTCTAACTTTTCTATCGTATAAATAGATGCCTATTACCATCAGCACTGTTGAGGAGTTCCAGGTTACCCGCTTTGGTCCTCGTATCGTTGAGCTTAACACTTTTCTCAATCTCCCTCTTCCCACCATCATGGTGCATCCACTCACCAAGTTCGAGAGGAAGGACCTCTGGGGCTTCAAGGTGAACCAGCCCGGACGCCAGACAGAGCCTACTACGGAGGCCATCGTCTTCAAGCTCATGCACGATGATAGGGAGAGAGGCATGGAGGTAGTTATGCAGGATCTGATAGGACGTCTGCTAGGACGACACTCCCGACAGGTTAGAGGTACCCACTTCCACGCCTTCGGTAGACATGATGAGGATGGAGAGTCCATTGACTTCGAGGACGACTCGAGGGACGCAGCAGAGCCGATACGCCTATACCTCCAGGACTTAGAGTCGCTCATTAGGCACGTGGACACGGACAGGACCAATGTCATGCTCAACAATGATGAGCTCCAGGTGCATCTTCGCGAGAAGTACAAGCTCTTCGTGCAGCAGGAAGAGATAGTCAAAGAAACGGAGGAAAAGTTCGAGACCCAGGACAAGAAATTCAAGAGTCAGGAGAAGCGTGTCCAGGATAGGAACAAAAAGATCCGGGACATGACTGAAGAACTGCAGTCCAAGGACTTCGAGCTAGAGCAGCAGCAGACAGTGATTGAGAGGCTTCGTTCCCAGAAGAGGGCTCTCAAGGCCAAGATAGAGTCCTTGACCACTACCATTGAGGAGAACAAGACCGCGATGGAGAACGCAGGTCTTACCTTTGTCGAGGAGGAGATTGATGCTGACGAGTAGATTCGATTACTCGTTTATCTTTTATTATCGTACTGGTTATTTGAGAACTTGTTATGAGACCATCCGACATGTGGATGGCTTGCTACTTGTGTGTTTTACTTCGTGGACTTGTTATCTTGTTGTTGAACCTTTACCTCTTTGTTGCATGCTTGTGTTTGCTTATGTGATGTATTGTGCATGAAAGCATCTATGGGTATCTCATTCTTATCTCTAAGAACAAACCATAGATGCCTCCCCGTCGTGCAAACCCCAACCCCAACAACAACAACATCACTCCAGAAATGCAACAAATGATGACTGCCCAAACTCTGCTGATGCAGATGATGACGACATTCATCCAGAATCAAAACAACAACAACAATAACAACAACAACAACCCACCAGGCTTCGATATGCTTACCAGATTTCTGAGATTGAGGCCAGCTAAGTTCTCAGGGACGACTGATCCCATGGTGGCCAATGATTGGCTATGCTCAGTAAACAAGGACTTAGTAACCGTGGGCTGCACGGATGCTGAAAAGGTCAGATTTGCAGCAGATTTGCTGGAGGGACCAGCCGCCACTTGGTGGGACAATTTCTAGATCACCACTCCCATAGATGCAGTGACATGGGCTATCTTTGAGGATGGCTTTCGCACTGCTGATATGTCATCTGGAGTGATGAGTCTGAAAAAGAAAGAGTTCCACAATTTGAGACAGCGCCACCGCAGCGTGGCTGAATATATTGAGGAATTCAATAATCTGGCGCGTTATGCACCGGATGAAGTTGATACCGACACCAAGAGAAAGGAAAAATTTGTTGAAGGCTTGAATGATGAGGTGAATTTGCAATTGTCTGTGGCCTATGTTCCCACTTATCAGTCGCTCTGTGACAAGGCTGCTATTTTGGAGAACAAAATGAAGCAAGTTGAAAGTAGAAAAAGAAAGCACTCGGACAAGCCCAGCTCGGGATCGTCTCACAAACGATCTCACTATGATGACAGCGGAAGCTCAGGATTCCACAAACATGGGAAATTCAACAAGCACCACAACCACAACCGTCATGACAACAAACATCATCGCAGTCATGACAATGACAAATACAAGAACGGACATAAGAGCCATCACAGTGGAAATGGCGGTGGAAGTGGAAGTCATCCTGTTAAGAGAGACATCAGTCAGGTTGAATGCTCCAAATGCAAGAAGATGGGACACTATGCAAATGACTGTCCTGAAAAGAAAGTCGAAGGACCCAACAAGCCTGATCCTTTTCAGAAGGGACAAGTGAACCACATCAGTGTGGAGGAGGTCTATGAGGAGCCTGATGCCGTTACTGGTAAGTTCAGACTCAACTCTATTCCAGCATTTGTTCTTTTTGATACTGGTGCATCGCATTCATTCATATCAAAAGCATTTGTTGATAGAAATGGATTTCCAACTGAAAACATTGGGTGTCCAATAAAGGTTAGTTCTCCGGGTGGAGTTATGATAGTAAGTCTTGGATGCCGGGATCTAGTAATAGAGATTGGAAAGCATAAATTTCCAGTAAATCTGATAATCCTAGATTCCCAAGGATTGGACGTGATATTGGGAATGGATTGGATGGCTAAGTACGAAGGAATACTTGATTGTGCTAATCGTACGGTTGCACTCACAACCCCAGAAGGAAAGCGGATTAAGTTCAAGTCCAACTTTGAATCTAAAGGAAGTAAGCTAAATTCTATTAAGGGGGTTAGCATGGACAGTGTACCAATTGTGTGTGAGTATCCGGATGTGTTTCCGGAAGAATTGCCAGGAATGCCACCAGATAGAGATGTGGAATTTCTGATAGATTTAGTACCAGGGTCTGGACCAATAGCAAAGAGACCATATAAAATGTCAGTTGATGAACTGAAAGAACTTAAGAAACAACTAGGAGAACAGTTGCAGAAAGGATTTATTCAACCCAGTTCTTCATCTTGGGGAGCCCCAGTTTTTTTTGTGGAGAAGAAAGATAGAAGTCAAAGGTTATGCATAGATTACCGTTCACTCAATGAGGTGACTATCAAGAACAAATACCCTTTGCCGAGAATCAATGACTTGTTTGATCAGCTAGAAGGAGCTTGTGTGTTCTCAAAGATTGATCTAAGGTCAGGTTATTTTCAACTCAAGATAAGAGAACAAGACATACCTAAAACAACATTCACCACAAGGTATGGATCGTATGAGTATACCGTAATGCCTTTTGGTTTAACCAATGCTCCAGCATACTTCATGAATATGATGAACAAGGTGTTCATGGAATTCCTTGACAAGTTTGTTGTTGTATTCATCGATGACATCTTAGTCTACTCCAAGAGCAAAGAAGAACATGAAGGACACTTGTGGTTGATACTTGAGAAATTGAGAGAGCATAAAATTTATGCCAAATTCAGCAAGTGTGAATTTTGGTTGGAGGAAGTTGGTTTTCTTGGTCATGTTATGACAAAGGATGGTGTAGCGGTTGATCCTGCTAAAGTTTCAGCTGTGACTGAATGGGAATCTCCTAAGAATGTGAAAGAGGTACGCAGTTTCCTTGGCTTAGCAGGTTACTACAGAAGGTTCATTGAGAATTTCTCTAAAGTAGGTAAGCCCATGACTGAATTGTTGAGGAAAGACAAGAAGTTTGCTTGGTCTGAAGGTTGTGAAGTCAGCTTTCAGGAGTTGAAGAAAAGACTTGTGACAGCACCGGTTCTATGTCTCCCAGATTTGGAAAAGGATTTCCAAGTATATTGTGATGCATCTCATCAAGGTTTGGGTGTCGTACTTATGCAAGACGGTAAAGTTGTAGCTTATGCCTCGAGACAACTCAAAACTCATGAAGTGAACTATCCTACTCATGATTTAGAGTTAGCTTCTGTCTTCCATGCACTCAAGACATGGAGACACTACCTCTTGGGAAAGCATTATGAAGTGTTCACAGATCACAAGAGTTTGAAGTATATCTTCACCCATAAGGAAATCAATATGAGGCAAAGAAGATGGTTAGAGCTTATCAAGGACTATGACTTAATTTTGCAATACCACCCTGGTAAAGCAAATTTTGTAGCAGATGCTCTAAGTCGTAAGGTATTTGTAAATGGCCTTACCAAAGGAGAAATACCAGACGATTTGTGTACCCAATTCAGAGAACTCAGATTGGAGATTGTGCCTGAAGGACATCTCATGACTTTGGATGTTCAACCCACTTTGTTGGACAAGATCAAAGAAGCTCAGAAGACTGATAAGGAAATTGAAGAGATTAAGGAAAAGATTGGCCATGGGAAAGCTAAAAATTTTCATGAAGACGAACAGGGTACTTTATGGCACGGGAAACGTATTTGTGTTCCACAAGATCCGGAGTTGCGGAAACTGATTTTGCAAGAAGCACACAACTCTCCGTATTCTATTCACCCGGGTAATACCAAAATGTACATGGACATGAAAGAAATATTTTGGTGGAATAACCTCAAAAGGAACATCGCCGAACATATTGCCTTGTGTGATGTGTGTAGTAGAGTAAAAGCGGAGCATCAGAAACCAACAGGTTTGCTTCAACCACTACGTATTCCTGATTGGAAGTGGGACAAGATTGGTATGGATTTCATTACCGGACTGCCAAGGACCAGGTCTGGATATGATTCCATATGGGTAGTAGTGGATCGCCTAACTAAAGTGGCTCATTTCATACCCGTGAAGACAACCTATACAAGTGCCAAGTTAGCCAAAATATACATGAGTAGAAATGTATGTCTACATGGAGTTCCCAAGAGTATTGTGTCTGATAGGGGAACTCAATTCACTTCCCATTTTTGGATACAGTTACATGAGTCATTAGGAACAAGGTTGGAATTCAGTACTTCTTTTCATCCTCAAACCGATGGACAGACAGAAAGAACTAATCAGATTCTAGAAGACATGTTGAGGGCATGTGCCCTAGACTATGGAGCCAGTTGGGATGAAAGTCTGCCTTACGCAGAATTTTCTTATAACAACAGCTATCAAGCCAGCATTGAGATGGCACCATTCGAGTTTCTCTACGGAAGAAGGTGTACCACCCCATTATTATGGAATGGTGTGGGAGAAAGGAGTTTGTTCGGACCAGAACTTATCAAAGAAGCCGAACAAAAGGTAAAATTGGTTAAGGACAGATTGAAGATAGCACAGTCTCGACAGAAAAGCTACGCAGATACTAAGCGTAGAGAAGTCACCTACGATATTGGTGATAGGGCTTATCCTAGAGTATCACCACTTCGTAGAGTGAAGAGGTTCGGAGTCAAAGGAAAGTTGGCACCAAGATATGTTGGGACATTCAAGATCTTAAGTCGCAAAGGAGAAGTTTCCAATGAAATAGAACTGCCAGAATCTCTGTCAGCTGTCCATAATGTATTTCATGTGAGCCAGCTTAAGAAATGACACCCAGAAATGGAAAAAACTTCTTTGAAGGATACTATACCTTTGGAAGAAGTACAACTAGAAAGTGATCTCACTTATGAAGATAAACCTATCAAAATTCTTGAGACTGCAGAAAGAGTCACCAGGACTAAGACTATCAAGTTTTGCAAAGTGTAGTGGAATCATCATTCCCAAGAGGAAGCAACATGGGAAAGAGAAGATGATCTTCGGAAAGACCACCCTCACCTATTTGCTAGCCAATCCGAATCTCGAGGGCGAGATTCACCTTAAGGGGGTTAGATTTGTAACATACCTAAAAATCATGATTTCAAAGTTTGCATATCATTCATGCATGCATATAGAATTTGAGGTCAATTTCAAACTCATTTCAGAAAACAGAAGCACATAGTGCCATCATTTTATGTGAGCAGACTTAAATCAAAGGGCCATCCCCATTTAAGAGTTTGAATGTTTTAAACCTAGATTGTTTGACTCCCTAGTTGAATGGTTGGAGTATGGAATTTGAACAAAGCTTTACAAATTTGAAATGGTTCAAAAACCATTTTTCAAACATTTGTAAATCAAGTGCAAAGCTTCTGTTATTTTGTTTCTCCAAAAGTGACCAAGCCTTTGCAAAGTAACCACATGGTTTTATGCCAAGATTTGAGACTAGTGCACACTGCAAAAACCCTAGAAAGATTTGAATTCAAAAAGAGTTTGAATTCATTTAAAAACCATTCCTGAAAATCAAAACAGAAAAAGAAAAAGGAATAAACAAAAGAAAAGGGCCAGGCGCTCCTATTCTAGCCCAGCAACAGAACCGGCCCAGCTAGCCCACCCGGCCACTCTCTCGCTCGCACGCACGCGCGGACACACCCACACAGACGCTGACACCCAGACCCCACCCCCTCTCCGTCTCAATCGATGACTGGTGGACCTCGCCAGCTCACCCTCATCTTCCCCAAATCACGCCCGACCCCGTCGCCGGTCGTTTCCTCCGCCCATCACTGCCGCGATTGATTCTTTGTTTAAATGACTTGATTCCGCGCTTAATCGCCGCTCCTCTCTCGCCTATATAAACCCCCTCTGCACCGCGGTCATTTTCCCCCACTCTCCTCGCTCACTCCGCCACCAGGCTGCGCGCATTTGACCTCGAAACTCCGCAGTACCGACGACTCCGGCGACTAATTCCGGTGAGCCTCGACCGCCCCCCTCTCTCTGGTTCAAACTGTCGTGTCTAGCATGGTCTCGTGAATCCCCTGACACCTCTCTTTTGCATCCCCGTGACCCAGAACGCCGTCCCCGTTCGTGCCCGCAACCGACCGAGCCGCCGCTCAACTCTGGCGACCAATCACGGTAAATTCCGAACGCCCCTTGCTCCCTCTTGCATACGAGGATGTTCGCCTTTGTCTTGTGCATCTCCTAATCCCTCTGGTTCGTACTAGGGCGACGCAAAACCTCGGCAACCAACTCGACAGCAACCTCCCAACGCCGCGCATAACTCCGACGAGCTCTAACTGCCCCTGTCGTGCGCCCCTTGCCCAGCCACCACCACGTTGAGCTTCGCCTCGACCTTGCGGATCTGGTAAGCACACCCTTTCCTCCCCGAGCGATCTAGAACGTTAGCGCCGCCGCTGTCAGAGCACTCCGCCGCTCGCCGTCGCCGCGCCCCGCCAGAACATGGTCGCTTGATCGAGAGCCCTTGGATCTGGATCCAACGCATAGGATTAGCCCACTTAACGAACCGTTATGTTTCGATCTGAACCGTGCATCGCCTCTTAGATCCTACGGCTCTTGTGCGTGATTCGGTGCAAAGCGGTACGCGCCAATAGAATTAAGACGCGTGGCTAGGGTTTGTGTTTAAAACAGAATTTCAAAACAGATTTACACTAGAGGAAAAATGGCCATCCGTTCGCCACCCCTGGGAGCATTAGTCCCGGTTGCGCCACCAACCGGGACTAATCTTGCACGTCCCGGTTGGGCGGCACGGGCCGGGCATGGGTCCCGGTTGGTAAGGGGCATGCATCCGGTTGGAGCCACCAACCGGGACTAAAGTTTGGCCACGACCACGTGGCGTGTACGCACCTTTAGTCCCGGTTCTTGCTCCAACCGGGACTAAAGACCCCTGCCCTCTAAAATGCAACGCCCAGCCCCTCTCCACTCTTTTTTTGAATGGTGTAAGGTGTGAGGGTGTGCTAGTTTTTCTCATGCATGCATTGAAGGTGTTTGTTGAAATGTTTGAGTGAAAAATCCAGTTGAATTTCTCATAGAACAAAAATATAGAAGGTGTCCGAGGCACTTGAGCTTTCTCCTCTTTATTTCCCTCGATCGAGGTTAGCAATCCTATCTTTTCTAGGTCATTGATACAATTCATGTGTGGTGAATTGGTTATTTCACTATTTATGATGTCCTGTTTTTGATAAACTTACTTATATGATGAGATGAACGGTCGGGAATGGATGTGCGGTGACCGGGTAGCCAGTATATCAAAGGCGTGGATAAATTTATCGATGTGGCTACGCAAACAAAGAGAATGGATTTATACGTTGTCCATGTGTTCAATGTCGGAACAACAAGGAGTACTCTTCCTCGAAAATCATTCGCGGCCACCGATTATGAAAGGTTTCATGCCCAACTATAATTGCTGGACCAAGCACGGGAAAGAGGGTTATGATGGAAGATGGTGAAGAAGAAGATGATGATAACAACTATCATCATATGTTTCCTGAATACGGTGATCTGCTATGGAAGACAATGGAGAGGAAAAAGGTGAAGAACGGGCATCGATGAGCCGGTGATGAACTTGGTAGGGTCATTTCGATGCAAAGCGAGACTGTGAAACAGAAATGAGAAGTTGAAGTTAGAGGGCATGTTAGAAGATCACAAGAAATTGTTGTACCCAAATTGTGAAGATGGCAGCACAAAGCTCGGTACCACATTGGAATTGTTGCGATGGAAGGCGAGTGTGGTCTAACCGACTCCTCATTTGAAAAGATGCTGAAAATAATGAAGCCAAGTTTCCAAAACATAATGAACTTCCCGAGAGTACCTCTGAAGCAAAGAAGACTCTCCTCCGGGATTAGATGTGCAAAGATACATGCATGCATTAATGACTGCATCCTCTACATGTAAGGAGTATGAGAATTTAGATAAATGCCGGTATGCAGCGTTCTTGTATAAGATCGACGACATGACCCTGGTGATGTTTAGGGAGAGCCCCTCCGGAAGAGGGTTCCTGCTAAGGTTATGCGGTATGCTCCTATAATACCAAGGTTGAAACGCATGTTCAGAAACAAAGAGCATGCCACGTTGTTGCGATGGCACAAAGAAGACCGTAAGAAAGACGGGAGTTGAGACACCTCGATGGGTCACAGTGGAGAAAAATCGAGAGAGACTTCCCACTTTGCGGTGGCGCAAGGAACTTATGGTTTGGTCTAAATACGGCATGAATCCTTTTGGGAAGCTGTAGTCACAAAGACCTGCCCGTGACTCTATGTATCTACAACCTGCCTCCTTGGTTGTGCATGAAGCGTAAGTTCATTATGATGCCAGTGCTCATCCAAGGCCCGAACAACCGGGCAATGACATTGATGTGTACCTGTTATCGCCATATTTTGGCCAAAGGAGGAGTTGGGCCGTGGTCAAGATGGGCTTAGAAGATACGTATATGCAATGTGTTGTTGAATCGGCCTCGTGTGTTGATTTGGGCTAAATTGCCCGTGTATCTTATATTGTAATAGATTCCGTTTAGATTTAGGTAAGAGATAGAGTTGTAGAGTTATTCCAAAGACATGAAGTCTCCGGACTATAAATATGTACCTAAGGTTATCGAGAAAAGGAGGACAATCACGTTCACGACAAACACAATCTCGGCGCATCGCCGCCCCTTGTTTCTAGGGTTTTTTCTCGGGTAAGTGCCATGCTGCCTAGATCGCATCTTGCGATCTAGGCAGTATCTACTTATGCGTTATCTAGTGTTACTCGTACTGAAGCCTTGTTGATGGCGAGTAACACTATTATCATAGATTTGTTTGGATTAGCATCAGTACTTTTCGCTATGATTGTTTAGTTATGCTACCTCTAGCTATCTCGCCGCCGTTGCACCTTTTCCCGGGTGTAAGGGTGGCATCTTGCTTGATCTTTATTTAAGTCGATTTGATCTGTTATAGTTGTGCCTTGTTCTCCAGGGTTTAGTTTGATATCTACATGATCAGGCCTTGCAAACGGGTTGAATGATCCAGTAGTATGTAGGATATGGTTTACCAATCCTAGAGGGGGTGTTCCGGGAATTGACGTTACGTTGGTTTTTAGGCCTTCTCTAGGATTAGTTTTTCTATTATCTTTTGTACCTACCAGGCTCAATTACGTGCAGGATGTTCCAGTCATGTAGTGAAAACATTAAACTGTCGTAGATCGATTTGACCTGTATTGATGAAGCAAAACCCCATGTTATAATAGATCTAATGCAGAACCATGGGATAATCGGCTCTGAGAGCCGATTCACAGGGAAACCTGGGAGCCGGTCACGGCTCGAATTTTACGTATACTTGTTTACCATGCAGGAAACCAATCGAAGCAATCCTTCACCTTCCTGACCAGGTATAGGTCAGGTGGCACGCCCTCGAACCAAGCCAGGACGTGTGCCGGAGTTTTGCGGGCCGTTGCCCGAGGGACCAGGGCCCACCAGCAGTCCTGGGAGCCTCCCGGCTCTTCGTGTTGCCCGTCGCTGCTCGCCGGTGGGTTTTGGTAGGCAACACATTCTGGCACGCCCGGTGGGACACTTAAAACAACGTCTACATCAACATCCGACGCTGCGATGGACAACAGACCGGTCACGTACGATGAGCTGCCTGAGGAGCACAAGGCGAAGTATGATGACGTCAAGGCTCTCTTCGAAGCCGATCTCATCGGCTCTTTTGAGAGGACTCGTAAGCATGGCATCAGGTGGAAAGGTTTCTCACCCGAGGGTGCTCTTGATGAGGTGGATCTGTCTGTTCCTTCAGAGGAGCGCACCAGAGCTCTGCGCCAGGAAGTCAACTACATGGTGGCTCATTCTCTTCACCGCCATTCTGAGAGCTTGGTAAACGCTTTCGTGCGAATCGCAGTTCGCGTAGTTCAGGAGATCGCGAAACATCAGTACTCTCCGTCGGGGCCTACTCTGGGGACTCACCAGGGAGAAAGACCACTCCAGGCCAGGCCACCGCTGCCATTCACACTTGCAGCTCCAGAGCCACCAGGGGCACCGGCCTACGTCGTCTACAAGGTCGGAGGCGACCCTGGCGATTGCCAATTCCTGTGTGAACCACCCAAAGAGATCCCACATGGATACGTGTGCACCTACGTGCCAGACTGCAACAGCTTGACGCGCACGAACCAGGTTGCAACCGCAGGGAGTGCTGGGGCAGGAGTTTCTGGAGCAGGGGCTTCGGGAGCAGGTGTTTCTGGAGCAGGAATCTCTGGGATGGACGCCGACAAGCAGGCGTGGCTAGTCAAGTATGCCACTGGAACGAGTCATGAGAATCTAGCCCCTGCAGCCCAAACAACGGAACAAATCTGTACCATCTTGAGAGACCAGTTCGGCTTTGTGCCGAAGAGAAGGACAATCGGCTATTCAAAGCCGTACCCCAACGAGTTTGATTTGATCCCGCTGTGTGGCATCCCGCAAAACCACTACTAGAAAATCGCGTTGAATTTGTGCATTGCATCGTCATCATCATGCATTGTTTGCCAAAACTATGTTTGCAAAGCCCGTGTTGTTTTCCAAACGCCCCATTTTTAATTATGTACCAAACCCCGGATGCAACCGGATATTTTGTTGTCAAAAACTATTTACAAAATCCGTCGCAATTAATTAAAAATATTAAATTATTTTTGTGCGGGGCAGTCGAACGGGCCGATTGACCCGAACGACCGCCCCAGATTTTTAAAACGGTCCACCCCAACCACCCCCATCTAAATCCTAAACCCACCCACTACTCTACCCACACACACCTCCACCTCACTCAACCGGCAACCCACGCTACACACGCCCCGCACGCGGTCGCCCCATCCGCGCGTCCCCCACCGCGGGACCCACCTGGGCCCCACGCCCCACGCCCCACGCCGCGACCCTGCTCTTCTCCTACCTCCCTCCCTCTCGCGCGCCTCCCTCCCTCTCGCGCGCCTCCCTCCCCAGCCTTCCCTCTCCTCTCCGGCAACCGCTGCTCCCGCTGCGCCTTCGCCGCGCCGCCCGCGTGCAACCCCTCCCTCCGCTCGCCTCCTTCCCCGCAGAGGACCCCGTGCCCCTCGCCTCCGCGCTCACCGCCCGCCTTCCCGCTGCGCGCTCCGTGCCCCGCCTCCGCGCTCGCTCCACCGCCCTCCGCACCCCGCCCAAGGCCTGAGGCCCTCCCCCGCTGCTTCCTCCTCCCGCCTCGCCAGCACCGCCTCGGCCGCCGAGCTCCCGCCGCCGCGACGACCTTCTCCGCCCATCCCCGCCCGCCTGCACCGGCCGCCTCCCCACGCCGCCTGGCTCGCAGCCTCGCCCGTGCTCGGCCCGTGGCGTCCACCTCCGCCATGGAGCTCCGCCGCCAGCTCCGCCGCCCGGACCTCCCGCCCGACCCAGCACGCGTGCCGCGCTTCCGCCCGCTCCCAGCGCACCCCACCGCCTCGTCGGCCGCGCCTACATAGCGTCGCCTAGCCCGCTCGCCGTCCCCGCCGGCCCGACCCCGAGCCGCTGCTGCCTGCCCCGTCCCCAGGACGCCGCCGTCGCCATCCACCTCCTCCGTCGCCAGCGCCTCCTCGGGCCCCGCAGAGCCCCGCGGGCCCCACGTCGCGCGCGCCGCAAGTTCTGCCCCGCCGGATTTCTCCTCGCGAGCCACCGCAGCCCGTTCTCGGCCTCCACCGTGCCCGTTTCGGTGTAGTACCAAGTTGGTACTAAGCTGTTGGGTGTGGAGACGACAAAACCGCGAACCTCCCGTGGACCGACATCGAGAACCGAGCCCGACACCAACAATCAAGCCCCGAAGCCCAAGTTCCCATCGATGACCAAGCCGGACCCTCGAGGCCTTCCACACAGAGCGGCGATACATGATCTGGAGAAAACCGACACGATCCAAGATCCCCGACTCGAAGATTCCCGGGACGCCAAGACCGCCACGGATACGACAAGTACCTCCCATCCCGGCAAAGCCCGAATCCCGGAACCACCAAGATCTTCATCGCGGATCGACAAGGTCTCCTTCACGGATCCGATGACCGAGGACTGGACGCCGAGGTCTCCTCCCCGGAACGTCGAGTGCGCCTTTCCGGATCCGAAGCCGCCAAGATCGCCTTCACGGACCCGAAGACCGATCCATCGATACGCCAAGGCCGTCGACGTGGAACCGTAGAACGCCGGGTGCTTCACCCGGACACCGAGAACTTCCCCCTGAACGACATGACCGTCGGCATGACCCCAAGTCCCGCACCCGGATGCGCCAAGACCTACCCCGATACCCGAGAACGGAACCGTCGAACCCTGGACCCCGAGACCAACCCCGAACCCCGGAGCCCCCAAGGTCGTCGAGAACCCTAGATGTGTGACCCCTTTTTCCTCGAACCCTATTTTATAACATAACAACTTGTCGCATAATAATGGTCATGCATGCATCTTATCTGTGGTTTGGGGGCCTTATGCCGATTCACCTAATAATTAAATATGGGGCCCATATACGGGCAAATCTAGCCTTATATTGGCCTCATTTAAAACTTGAGTAGCGAACCGGTATCTTATCTTCTACCATGTTAAACAACATTTAAATTGCGGGGTTCTAAACAACTTGAACCATTTAACTAACTGTCGGGACCCCGGTTCCGCTTAATCTTGACCTAATTGCATCGCACCTTTGCCATGCCATCCATCATGCATGCATCATGCCGATCTTCTGTCGTTGTATTAAATAGTGCATCCGGTGTTTCTTCTAGTGTTTTGCTTCTTCGCGGATAAGGCCGTTGAGTTGATGTGAGCTTCGCCCCGTTCTTCGGTTGAACCTTCGACCATGTTTTCAGGCGAGCATCTCCCTCTTTCTACCTATCTTACTTTTATAGTATTTACTTCCCTCCTGTTGATCTATTGCTATCTGTGTTGCGATGCTTTAGTTTCCGTACCCGTGATATCCCCTGCAGCCTTATATTGCCTTGGACACATCCTATTACCTGTTGTTTGGTAGATAGTTGGACTTGCGCGTCGTAGTTGCTTGCTCAAGTGCTGATGTGTGCCGCCATATGCCACAGTTGCTGATGTATTGCCGCATGTTGATGTTGGAGATGATTCTAGTTTTACTTATCGTCACTTTAATTTCTGTTTAACAACTAAAATTGAATAAGCAGAGGCATCGGTGGGTGATAGATAATATTTGGTTTCCGAACGCCCACTTGTGTCCCGTAGGACCCCGAGTACTTGATACTGTTCCTTGATTTATCGCGCTATCCACATATGGGGAGTATGGGCCCCTTAGCGAGCTTGATTCCGTCTTATTTCTTGGGGCCACAAACTAGTTTGAGGTGTTTTTACTATCTGTACTTATGCCATGCTACTGCTTTATTTACGTTTGCGAGGAGCACCTGTCTTTATTTTGGATCGGGACACGATTCGCGGTGTCGACAAGCCCAGCCACACTTTGGGTTCCCAGTCGTTCACACCGTCCACCCAAACCTTGAGGCGTCTCGAGCTTGCTTACTCCGTTGCGGGTTCTACTTGAGGGTGGCCCCAAATATTTCTGAATCTTGTGATTGCTCGTCGTGAGACCTCGTTGGGTTTTGATTTGGTTTTCGAGGTTGATCGTGTGTGTTGCTATTTGTGCACCCGGCCGGGTTAAAACTTTCAAAGCCGTGTCCGGTTATGGACGACTTGGAGCACAGTATCTCGATCATAGACAAGCATAACTAAAGTTTACGGCTATAAATTTGACTTATAATGACTAGTAATCAGCTCCACTACAACGGAATGGCTAATTAATACTGCCCACAATTGCTTGTTTGGTTGTCGCTTGCGACAAATGTATCTGACTAGTAAGTATTGCAACTACAACGAAATGGCTGAATAAAAGTAACAACAACTGCGGGGTTTTGGGCTTATCTCATGCTATCTGTACCTGATTAGTAATTGTTGCAACTATCACGGAATGGTTAACTAAAAGTGCCCACTGCTTACTTTATCAGGATGATTATCTAAACCTGACTAGTAACTGCTGCAACGATAACTGAATAAATAACACTGCCAACTGCGTGAGTTCCTCGGTTGACTTCCTCGTTTGGTCTCGAGGGGGAAACACCAGGATGGGTTTGTTTGGTGTTAGCTTCAGGTTGGATCCGGTTAGGTCATTCTTATCCCTCTCTGATATCCGCCAGTTGTATCGAGTCTCTATAGGTTGTTTCGTGCATGCTGCCGCTGCCGCTTCAGTCCACCATACCTATGTAGGCGAGGACCGCCGAATTCTAGCCTCGCCGTCTTGGCCTCGATCGACGCTCCTCTTTTCCTTTGCCCTTTCGGCACCCTTTTGTTTAAGAAGGTTTTGAGATCGACGTTAGCAGGGTTACCCTTCCGGCTTGGCTGGGCAGGATTATGGACGCCATTGGTTATTCTTCGGGCTCTTAGCCCCATTTGCTTCTTGTCCGTAGTGGACGCTCTCTATTTTCAAGGTGATTTGGATCTTGTATATTATATCGTATTCTTGACTCTTTGAGTCGCTATCTATATCTGCTCATGGGTCCCATCGAGGACTGTTGTGTAATGTTATTACTGCTTTCCACCCACGAAAGTGCTGGTGAGCACCTTTGAATCGTTTCTATCGGGTTTGGTGAATTTTGCCCAAACTTGCATAGGTCCGATTCGAGGGTGTTCTGAGTGGTATCGAGCTCAGTTGCGATACCCCACAAGTCCAGCCTGTAGGATAACCTAGCTAACGGCCGCAGTAGAGTGTCAAAAACTATTTTCTAAAATCGGTTGGATAGTTCTGAATAGGTCTGATTTTTACTCCTTACCCCTCTGCTGATCCCCTCTTATCTCGACGTGTTTTGAATCTGCTCTCTTACCTTTTCTTCGAGTCCAGGATTTCTCGTGGTTGGGTTTCCGTCGTACCTTCAGGATTTCGCTTCCTTCTCGGATAACGGTGCTCTCCCATCCGGTGTTCACGATGCTTGAGGAATCCGTCTTCCGTGGAATCATTCTTTATTCCTTGTTTGTGCCTTCCGGTGTTTTCCGACGCGACGACATCATCTACGCCAGATCCGATGCAGAGTATGCATCCCCCCTTTTTGATCCGAACCTCGCTTGTCGAGATCTTCAGTCTGAATCCGAGAGTTAGTTGCATAATCCGCCTATTCGTGTCCAGAGTAATGGTTTGGGTGCGCGATGGACTGATCACCATCCGACTACTCTTATCATTCGCTCCTGTACATCGAATCAGTGGATCCAGCAATTTTACTCCGTCCACGGAAGTTAGAGGTGGCTTTATTTGTTGATACCTCTACCTTCGACCTTTTGTTACCGGAGAGTTCTCTCGACGATCACGGACAACGACCTCTTGTTAGTGGTGTCGCGAGGATCTACACGAAGCGCGAAGGATCAGACGCCGACCTTCCTTCCGGTACCATGAGGCGGATCTCGAGGGCGAGATCCATTGTTAGTGGTGTCGAATTGTGGCATCCCGCAAAACCACTACTAGAAAATCGCGTTGAATTTGTGCATTGCATCGTCATCATCATGCATTGTTTGCCAAAACTATGTTTGCAAAGCCCGTGTTGTTTTCCAAACGCCCCATTTTTAATTATGTACCAAACCCCGGATGCAACCGGATATTTTGTTGTCAAAAACTATTTACAAAATCCGTCGCAATTAATTAAAAATATTAAATTATTTTTGTGCGGGGCAGTCGAACGGGCCGATTGACCCGAACGACCGCCCCAGAAATTAAAACGGCCCAACCAGCCCCATCTAAATCCTAAACCCACCAACTATCCTACCCACACACACCTCCACCTCACTCAACCGGCAACCCACGCTACACACGCCCCGCACGCGGTCGCCCCATCCACGCGTCCCCCACCGCGGGACCCACCTGGGCCCCACGCCCCACGCCCCACGCCGCGACCCTGCCTTTCTCCTACCTCCCTCCCTCTCGCGCGCCTCCCTCCCCAGCCTTCCCTCTCCTCTCCGGCAACTTTGCTCCCATGCGCCAAGGCCACAGTGCAACCCCTCCTCCGCCGCCTCCTTCCCCAGAGGGACCCGAGCCTCGCCTCCGCTCCGCCACCGCCCAGCCGCGCCCGCCTGCTGCGCCGCTCTGCCCGCCTCGCGCTCCGCTCCACCGCCCTCCCACGCCGGCCATGAGGCCCTCCCTCCGCCGCTTCTCCTCCCGCCTCGCGCCAGCACCGCCGCCCGAGCTCCGCCGCTGACGACCTTCTCGCCATCTCGCCCCGCACCGCCGCCTCCCACGCCGCTGGCTGCCTCGCCCGTGCGCTCGCCCGTGGCGCCCACCTCGCCATGGAGCTCCCGCCCGGTCCAGGCTCCGCCGCCCGGACCTCCCGCGACCCAGCGCGTACGCCGCGCCGCTTCCGCCCACCGCTCCCGAGCCAGCACCCCACCGCCTCGTCGACCACCCCTACACAGCGTCGCCTAGCCCGCTCGCCGTCCCCGCCGGCCCGACCCCGAGACGCTGCTGCCTGCCCCGTCCCCAGGACGCCGCCGTCGCCATCCACCTCCTCCGCCGCGCCTCCTCGGGCCCCTTGAGCCCTGGGCCCCACGCCGCGCCGCAAGTTCTGCGCCGCCGGATTTCTCCTCGCGAGCCACCGCAGCGCGTTCTCGGCCTCCACCGTGCCCGTTTCGGTGTAGTACCAAGTTGGTACTAAGCTGTTGGGTGTGGAGACGACAAAACCGCGAACCTCCCGTGGACCGACATCGAGAACCGAGCCCGACACCAACAATCAAGCCCCGAAGCCCAAGTTCCCATCGATGACCAAGCCGGACCCTCGAGGCCTTCCACACAGAGCGGCGATACATGATCTGGAGAAAACCGACACGATCCAAGATCCCCGACTCGAAGATTCCCGGGACGCCAAGACCGCCACGGATACGACAAGTACCTCCCATCCCGGCAAAGCCCGAATCCCGGAACCACCAAGATCTTCATCGCGGATCGACAAGGTCTCCTTCACGGATCCGATGACCGAGGACTGGACGCCGAGGTCTCCTCCCCGGAACGTCGAGTGCGCCTTTCCGGATCCGAAGCCGCCAAGATCGCCTTCACGGACCCGAAGACCGATCCATCGATACGCCAAGGCCGTCGACGTGGAACCGTAGAACGCCGGGTGCTTCACCCGGACACCGAGAACTTCCCCCTGAACGACATGACCGTCGGCATGACCCCAAGTCCCACCGGATGCGCCAAGACCTACCCCGATACCCGAGAACGGAACCGTCGAACCCTGGACCCCGAGACCAACCCCGAACCCCGGAGCCCCCAAGGTCGTCGAGAACCCTAGATGTGTGACCCCTTTTTCCTCGAACCCTATTTTATAACATAACAACTTGTCGCATAATAATGGTCATGCATGCATCTTATCTGTGGTTTGGGGGCCTTATGCCGATTCACCTAATAATTAAATATGGGGCCCATATACGGGCAAATCTAGCCTTATATTGGCCTCATTTAAAACTTGAGTAGCGAACCGGTATCTTATCTTCTACCATGTTAAACAACATTTAAATTGCGGGGTTCTAAACAACTTGAACCATTTAACTAACTGTCGGGACCCCGGTTCCGCTTAATCTTGACCTAATTGCATCGCACCTTTGCCATGCCATCCATCATGCATGCATCATGCCGATCTTCTGTCGTTGTATTAAATAGTGCATCCGGTGTTTCTTCTAGTGTTTTGCTTCTTCGCGGATAAGGCCGTTGAGTTGATGTGAGCTTCGCCCCGTTCTTCGGTTGAACCTTCGACCATGTTTTCAGGCGAGCATCTCCCTCTTTCTACCTATCTTACTTTTATAGTATTTACTTCCCTCTGTTGATCTATTGCTATACGTGTTGCGATGCTTTAGTTTCGTACCGTGATATCCCTGCAGCCTTATATTGCCTTGGACACATCCTATTACCTGTTGTTTGGTAGATAGTTGGACTTATGCGTCGTAGTTGCTTGCTCAAGTCTTGATGTGCCGCCATATGCCACGATTGCTTGATGTATTGCCGCATGTTGATGTTGGAGATGATTCTAGTTTTACTTATCGTCACTTTAATTTCTGTTTAACAACTAAAATTGAATAAGCGAGAGGCATCGGTGGGTGATAGATAATATTTGGTTTCGAGCACTTGTGTCTCGTAGGACCCCGAGTACTTGATACTGTTCCTTGATTTATCGCGCTATCCACATATGGGGAGTATGGGCCCCTAGCCGTAGCTTGATTCCGTCTTATTTCTTGGGGCCACAAACTAGTTTGAGGTGTTTTTACTATCCTGTACTTATGCCATGCTACTTTGCTTTATTTACGTTTCTGCGAGGCACACTGCATCGCTTTTGGATCGGGACACGATTCCGCGGTGTCGACAAGCCCAGCCACACTTTCGGGTTCCCAGTCGTTCACAGCCGTCCACCCAAACCTTGAGGCCGTCTCGGAGCTTGCTTACTCCGTTGCGGGTTCTACTTGAGGGGTGGCCCCCTGAAATATTTCTGAATCTTGTGATTGCTCTGTCGTGAGACCTCGTTGGGTTTTGATTTGGTTTTTCCGAGGTTGATCGTGTGTGTGTTGCTATTTGTGCACCCCGGCCGGGTTAAAACTTTCTGAAAGCCGTGTCCGCGGTTATGGACGACTTGGAGCACAGTATCTCGATCATAGACAAGCATAACTAAAGTTTACGGCTATAAATTTGACTTATAATGACTAGTAATCAGCTCCACTACAACGGAATGGCTAATTAATACTGCCCACAATTGCTTGTTTGGTTGTCGCTTGCGACAAATGTATCTGACTAGTAAGTATTGCAACTACAACGAAATGGCTGAATAAAAGTAACAACAACTGCGGGGTTTTGGGCTTATCTCATGCTATCTGTACCTGATTAGTAATTGTTGCAACTATCACGGAATGGTTAACTAAAAGTGCCCACTGCTTACTTTATCAGATGATTATCTAAACCTGACTAGTAAACTGCTGCAACGATAACTGAATAAATAACACTGCCAACTGCGTGAGTTCCTCGGTTGACTTCCTCGTTTGGTCTCGAGGAAACACTGGATGGGTTTGTTTGGTGTTAGCTTCAGGTTGGATCCGGTTAGGTCATTCTTATCCCTCTCTGATATCCGCCAGTTGTATCGAGTCTCTATAGGTTGTTTCGTGCATGATGCCGCTGCCGCTTCAGTCCACCATACCTATGTAGGCGAGGACCGCCGAATTCTAGCCTCGCTGCATCTTGGCCTCGATCGACGCTCCTCTTTTTCCTTTGCCCTTTGTCGGCACCCCTTTTGTTTAAGAAGGTTTTGAGATCGACGCCGTTAGCAGGGTTACCCTTCCGGCTTGGCCTGGGCAGGATTATGGACGCCATTGGTTATTCTTCAGGGCTCTTAGCCCCATTTGCTTCTTGTCCGTAGTCGGACGCTCTACTGTTTTCAAGGTGATTTGGATCTTGTATATTATATCTGTATTCTTGACTCTTTGAGTCGCTATCTATATCTTACGTGGGTCCCATCGAGGACTGTTGTGTAATGTTATTACTTCGTTTTCCACCCGCACGAAAGTGCCTGGTGGGCACCTTTGAATCGTTTCTATGCGGGTTTGGTGAATTTTGCCCAAACTTGCATAGGTCCGATTCTGAGGGTGTTACACGCTGCCACCCAAGTATCGGCTCCCTGAGTTCTCGAGATTTAGCGGGTCAGAAGGGTCGAGCTCGATCGAGCACGTGAGCCGATACCTGGCACAGTTAGGCATGATATCAGCATCAGATCAGTTGCGCGTAAGGTTCTTTGCGCAATCTTTGACAGGACCAGCTTTTGGGTGGTACACCTCGCTACCACCTGATTCGATCCAGACCTGGAAGCAACTGGAAGAGCAGTTCCACATTCAGTACCATTCAGAAGCCACCGAGGCTGGGATTGCAGACCTGGCCCAGGTGCGGCAAAAGCGAGGAGAAACGGTAGCCGAGTACATCCAACGCTTCAGGACTGTCAAGAACCGATGTTACTCAGCTCGTTTAACTGAGAAGGAAGCAGTCGAGCTGGCAGCGTTGGGTCTCGCCGCACCCATCAAAGATCTGGCTTTCCAAGTAGAGTACAACTCGTTGGCGCACATGTCCCAGAAGCTGACGATGTATGAGCAGCGCCACCCTGAGTTGTACCAGGACAAGTTCAAACGTCCGATAGGCCTGGTCGATACAGAAGAAGAAGACCCCGCGCAAGACCAGGAAGTGGCCGTGGCTGAATGGGCTCGGGGGGCAGATCCCGTAACCTGCAAATGGGTGAAACAGCAAGGGCCTGCAAAAGGGTTCGACTTCGATGTGAGCAAAGCTGAGCAAATATTCGATTTACTGTTGAAAGAAAAGCAGCTGAAGTTACCTGAAGGCCACAAAATCCCTACGGCTCAAGAGATGAACGGAAGACCGTACTGCAAGTGGCATCACTCGTTCACCCACACCACCAATGACTGCAAAGAGCTACGTCGCCAGATACAAACAGCGATAGAGCAGGGCCGCCTCATCCTGGGGCAATTCGCCATGAAAGTAGACACCAACCCGTTCCCCGGCGTCAACATGGTAGAACACAGCCACTCCACGAGGCGCCAGTTGGACTTCTCGTTCGATGTCAACATGGCAGGAACAGGGTACCACCATGGCACGTACAGCGAGGAAGGCGGTCGCTCTCACGGCGGAGTAAGAGAGGAGGCTGGTCCACGCGACCGGCCCAGCTACGACAACATGCGGTACTTAACTGAGGAACAAGTAAAAAGTGTGCGATATCAGAAACCACATTCCACGCATCTCCTTAATAAGTATGAGCGTCAGTATGACCAACGTCGCCGACGCGATGGAGGAGATGAAGGATATGAGCACCTCGCTTGGGGACCGTCACAAAGAAAATAAGGCGCAGACAAGCATTGGGATTGTCCGTTCTTCAAGTATTGCTGGGTCGCGGGAATGAGCCGATTGCCTACGATCGATAACTGCCCCGAATGCGGACAGCAGAAGGAGGACACAGAGCCGGTGTCAGTGTTTAAGCGCCTAGGGCCTCTCTCGCCTCAGAGCCGACGCAGGGAGTCGTCTCGAGCACAAGGTCTAAAGGAGCCAATGGATGACAAAGAGAAAGACAGGTATCACCGTCCAAGGTGGTGTCCCGACGGACTCAGACAAACCCAAAAGCGTAGAGTGCAGCGGCTGCGTAACTTGGAGGAAGCCGAAGCGCAGTATCTCCACGCTCTAAAGAAAGCACGGCCCGATCTGGCCGTTAAAATTAGGCAGACCTTGGAAACGGAAGATCACCCGAAAAGGAAAGAGTGGCGCCCCAAACTGGTAAAAGCCGATGCAAAGACATCGGCTGGCACAAACATGGTATTCATACTTCCGTCATAGTTCTGCGCGCCACGAACCAACGAGCTACCAGTGGCACAGTTCGACTACGGCCCACGGCCAGTTATCTTTGAGAAGCCACATGACAAGGGTTACAAACATCTGAAAGCACTGTACCTACGAGGTTACATCAATGGGCAACCTGTCAGCAAGATGTTAGTGGACACCAGAGCGGCAGTCAACATAATGCCATACTCCATGCTACGGCGTTTGGGACGCTCCACTGCAGATCTGATCAAAACAAACGTCACTTTAAGCGACTTCAACGGCCAGACTTCAGAAACGCAAGGCGTACTAAACGTGGACCTGACCGTGGGCAGAAAAACGATCCCTACGTCATTCTTCGTCGTGGACAGCAAAAGCACCTACGCTGTCTTGCTAGGGAGAGATTGGATCCATGCCAACTGCTGCATTCCATCCACGATGCACCAATTACCCTATCGATGGGATGGAGATGAGGTGGAGGTCATTCATGCATACGATTCCGTCGAGGTCTCCATTGCTGGCATGAACGTCTGGGAAGCAGAAGACCAAGAGCCGATCTCTGGAATCAGTCTAGACGGCTGTGAACGCATTGAGGCTACAAAAAACGGGGTGAGGCTGGTCTTATCCACCGGCCTGACAGAGTAGCAAAGCCCACGATGGTACATGGTACGGCCGATCCCTGCGATCAGCCACAAAAAAAACAAAAAGCAGCAACCTTGCGACGAGCAGATCATGCAGTCGTAGCAGGGAGATTCCCAGCCATTGTAAAACCATAAGGTGTAAACCGTCCTTGACTAATACAATCAAAAAGGGGGCCGATTCAGGCAATCGGCCCAAGTTATTTTTGTCAACCTCACCTACTGTTTGCCCTGTGCTTAGCATCGATTTGATAGGTGACGGAAAGCTAGGATATGGATTTACATCTGCTGATGAACTAGAAGAGATTGACATCGGTCCTGGGGATAAGCCAAGACCAACATTTATCAGCAAGAAGCTGGATCCGAATCTGAGGGGTCCGATGATAGCTTTGTTGAAAGAATATCCAGATTGCTTTGCCTGGGATTATACAGAGATGCCTGGGCTAGACAGGAGCATCATCGAGCATCGACTCCCACTTAAAAAAGGATTTCGGCCATTCCAATGAGCACGACAGATGAAGGCCGAAATTTTGAACGAAGTCAAGAAGGAGATCGAGAAAATGTTGGCAGCCGATTTAATCAGGCCATGCAGGTACGCTGAGTGGATTTCTAGTATCGCACTGAGAAAAAAGGATGGCGTGGCGTGTTGCCATAGATTTTCGGGATCTCAATAGAGCTACCGAAAGATGAATATCCGATGCCGAGCGTAGACGTTAATCAACGCAATACCGGTCATAAAATCTTGAGCTTCATGGACGGCAATGCGGTTACAATCAAATTTTTATGGCTCGAAGATATACACAAGACTGCATTCGAGTCCTGTGTTCGGTGGGGTTGTTTGAATATGTAGTCATGACGCTTTGATCAAGAACGCCGCGCCACATACCAAAGAGCCATGAATTACATCTTCCATGACCTGATCGGCAAGTTGGTGGAAATTTATATCGATGACGAGTAGTGGTCAAGTCAGCCTCAAGACAAGGACACTTGGATGATCTCATGACACGCCCCGGACCGAACAAGAAAATTCGGGCTACGGATGAATCCAAAGAAGTGTGCCTTCGGTGTGACGGCCGGTCAGTTCTTGGGCTTCTTGGTCCATGAACGAGGAATTGAGATCGGACTGAAAAGTCAGGAGGCAGTGCGAACAATGAAGCCACCTACCACGAAGAAAGAACTGCAGTCTCTCATCGGCAAGATCAACTTCGTCAGAAGATTCATCTCCAATCTGTCAGGAAGGATAGAGCCGTTCATGGGACTGGTAAAGATTAAATCTGACGAGGAGTTCAGCTGGGGGGCAGAACAACAACGAGCCTTCGACGAGATCAAAGAATATCTGACGAAGCCGCCAGTATTGGTTCCGCCCCAGCCGGATAGGCCATTTTACATTTACTTGTCAGTAGCGGACACGTCCATTGCCTCAGTGGTGGTGCAAGTTTATGACGGGCTGGAGCGAGTGGTATTTTACATCAGCAGAAGGATGCTGGATGCAGAAACGAGGTACTCTGAGATCGACAAGTTGTGCCTCTGCCTGTTTTTCACCTGCACCAAGCTGCGCCACATTTTGCTATCAGCAGAGATTGTCATCATCTGCAAATCAGACGTTATAAAGCACATGCTGTCGGCTCCTATGTTGAAAGGCCGACTGGGCAAATGGATGTTTGCATTATCGGAGTTTGACATCCGGTATCAACCCGCGAAGCGCGATTAAGGGGCAGGCATTGGCCGACCTTATCGCTGAAAGGATCAACACCAATATAGCAGCACTGTCCATACGAGCGTGGGCTATGTTCTTCGACGGATCGGTTTGTGACGATGGGTGCGGCATCGGCATGCTACTCGTGTCACCCCGGGGGGCAACATTTTCCTTCTCTATCAGGTTGTCAGCCCCTCGCACCAACAACGTCGCTGAGTATGAGGCGATACGCAAGGGAATGGAGTTGCTCATCGAAGCTGGAGCGGAAGCAGTGGAAATTTTTGGAGACTCCAAGCTGGTGATTTCTCAACTCACGGAGGAATACAAGTGTGAGAGCGAGTCGCTATTCCCATTATGGATGCAATGCCGTGAGCTGATGGCACAGTTCCGATACATAAACTTCACCTGGATCCCACGATCGCAGAATACCGAGGCCAATGATCTTGCACAAATGGCTTCAGGCTACAAGGACGCGGCAGAGGGAGCCGATGTTCAGGTGCAATTCCTGGACGCAGACGACTGGAGAGCCGATATCTTCAATTACTTGAAGGATTCAGCTCGGGGGGCACCTAAACGGATAAGATACAAGGCCATGAAGTATGTGCTCATTGGGGACGACATGTTTCTCTAGAGGGGGATTTCTCAAATGGGATGAGGGGAGGCCAATCGGCTCCTACACGAGGTACACGAAGACGCTTGTGGAACTCACCAATCGGCTCACAAGATGAAGTGGTTGATCAGGCGATCAGGGTTTTATTGGCCTACCATGCTCGAGGACTGTTTTAAGTACTACAAAGGGTGTCAAGCATGTCAGAGATTTGGAAAAATTCAGATGGTACCACAAGACAATGAACCCCATCATCAAGCCTTGGCCATTCCGAGGTTGGGGCATGGATATGATCGGCAAGATCAATCCTCCGTCAAGCAAAGGCCACATGTGGATTTTGGCCATCACGGATTATTTCACCAAGTGGGTGGAAGCCGTCCCTATGAAGTCAGTAAGTTCAAAGGATGTCGTCAATTTTGTGAAAGAACACGTCATTCATAGGTTTGGGATTCCTGCACTATCACGACCGATGGAGGTTCGGTCTTCACTTCACGAGTTCAGTAGAGTTCGTGAGGATCAAGCTGATGCGATCATCTCCGTACTATGCTCAAGCAAATGAGCAAGCTGAAGCGTCCAACCAGAGCCTTATCAAGCTGATCAAGAGGAAAATCGATGAGAACCCTAGGCGTTGGCACGAGGTTTTATCAGAGGCTTTATGGGCTTACCGCATGTCATGTCATGGGGCGATAAAAACCTCTCCTTACCATATAGTCTATGGACAAGAAGCCGTATTGCCTTGGGAAATTACGGCTGGATCGAGACGTGTCACTTTTCAGAACGATCTAACGACTGAAGAATATGCAGCCTTGATGAGTGACAGCGTTGAAGATTTGACTGAGCTTAGGCTGTGGTCGCTTGAGAAAATCAAAGAGAACAAGGCCAAAGTAGCTCGTGCATACAACAAGAAGGTGAGGCCTAAGGAGTTCCATGTTGGCGATCTGGTATGGGAAGCGGTGTTGCCATTAGGGACTAAGGATGCAGCATATGGTAAATGGTCTCCAAATTGGCACGGGCCATACAGGGTAGATCAAGTTTTAAGAGGGAACGCGTACATGCTGGAGGAGCTGGATGGCGTGAAATTCCCAGTGGCTGTCAACGGTCAGCATCTCAAGAAATATTTCCCAAGCATGTGGGATGATGGACAGTGAGATATGGGGGCCGATACACGAAATCGGCCAATAAAAAACTTATTATTATATATTTCCCAAGCACGTGGGATGATGGACAGCGAGATATGGGGGCCGATACATGAAATCGGCCAATAGAAGTATACAGCCGATGCACAGTCATCGACTTTAGAGGTTCAAAACTGTTACAAGCAGACGCCAGTTTACATAAACGAGCTACTGAAGAAATGCCTCGAAGGCTTGGAGGGCGTCAGCACGGACACGGTCCACCTCGGCGATCTCGGCTTCGTCATCTTCATCCTTGCCCGTCACCAACTGCTTGTTCAGGGCACGTATTTCTGCCAGATCGGTCTTCAGTTCGGCTTTGAGGCTCTCTGCTTCATCTTGGGAACGGGCGATGGATGCTTCTTTGTCACAAATGAGTTGTTTTGTCACCCGGACCTTTTCTTCAAGATCTTCCAGCTCCTTTTTCAGAGATGCGAGCTCGGTGGTGCTGACAGAGGTGTCAGTTTTGGCATCAAGGGACGCCTTTTTCTCATTAAGCTGCTGACATCTGTCGGCAATATTCGCCTTCAGCGGGAGTTGGGCACGGCGCAGGTTGATCCTTTCACGAGCTAGCTTCACCCTTGACCCGAAGAAGGACAAAGTTACGACGGGCCAAAGCTTCACCTGCAATGTTACTGGGAGTTGTTCTTGGATTTCAGCAAGAACGCCCTTCACCTCTTCAGAACCCTCGATCAGCTCCTCGATCGGGGAAGACAGTAAGGCTCTAAGCCAAAGTGGTAGCCATTTCATCTGCATTTTCGGGGATTGCCAGGTCTGGTTTGACTAAAGGCGTCGGCGCAGCCCCTACCTTCCCACCAGAAGCCTCGGTTGTCTGCATGAAAGGTGTTTAACCGATGAAAATGATGGTGAACTGGCAGACAAAAGGGAGTAAGGGGCAAGAGCATAAAGGATGATGATTTTTCGGAACCTCTTGACTCGATGAAGAAGCTTGTAGTCCTTTACGGGCTCTCTTGGGACCCACAGCTGGCCCGGCCTCGACTGGTGCTCGGGGGGCAGCAGGTTCAGGAACCGACCTTTTCCTGGAAGCCGATGGTGGCACATCTGGCTGGCTCGGGGTGATGGTCCTCTCAGAATCCGTTGGGCTCGATTCTCCCTCATTGGGTTGTGTGTCCTCGTGGGATGTTTCTTCGACGGAAGCCTGCAAAAGAAGGAAGGCTGTTAGGCACAAGCACATCTGCAAGAATGAAAAAAATGAGAAGAAACGGCCAAGACATGGATCAGCCTACATGCGAGCTTTCTGGAGAAGGGCTCCGGTGTCTCAAGGTCTTCCTGGCAGCTACATTCCTCGTCGTCGTTCTTATCTTGGTGGGAACTCGAGGGGCAGCTGATGTTGAAGTTCCTTGCTTCTTAGAAGCCGATTGAGGTGTTATCGGCTGTTTCTGCATTATTACCTTTTTCAAAGGCGGCGAGTTTTTGCAGAAAAGAACCACAGGAGCTGGCGGAAATAATTCAAAAGGGGAGCCATCGCTGTGTGTGGGTTCAGGGCCATCTTGTTGCTGCAAAGGGAGAAATTGGGTTAGTAAAATAGTCATTTATGAGCTGCGTTAAAGAAAATGTATAAGCAGTGGTACCTGTTCCACGGGGATGTCATAATCGGCATCAACGTGTTTCAGCAACGGCCCCAGAGCTTTCCTGAAAGTGTGGGTTTTCCACATCGACCACCAGTCCTCGAAGCCATCAATTGATGAAGCGAAGGTGAGGTCATTTGGAATGGGGATGGTCAGAGCATCAAAGAAGGAGTAACACCTCTGACTGGTGAGAGGATCAGGCAGGTCGGCCCTGCACTCCGTAAGATGATGGAGAAAGAGATGGGGAGGAACCTGCCCAAGGCAAAATTGCCGGGCCACTATGACCGGCTGGTAGAATTCATACCCAGGCTTGATGATTCTGTTGGATGTACTCATACCAACTGGAAGGAAACAGGGTCGGATCACAATGGAAAAGAGTTGCCGGGTGCTGGTGTCATCGGCAAAGTTATCTAGCCTGAAGGAGAGTGGATTTTCGAAATGTTCAGACTCTTCCATGTAAGGTAAGAAGGTAGGATTGTCCAGACCTTGAAAGAAAGTGCTGAACCACTTGGCTGCTTCCTGAGGGGATAGTTTGCTGCCTGGCAGCCTATACAAAGCTTGGCCATAACTAGTGCATCGGATCTGCTTCCCCTTGACATCTGGAAAGGTGCAGCTCGCCAAAAGAGGGAAGTCTGGGATATGATTCTGGAAGTACAGCTGAGCCCATAATTGAATGAACCACCAAGGACCACCTGTTTTGACTGCTATGCCTGAGAACAGCTTGGCAGACATCAACTGAAGATATCGATAGACCTCTCCAAGGAATAGTTTGCCGATGCCAAGTTGAGTACCTTTGGCCAGTTCGTGGGCTAGGGAGAGATAGTTCTTGGTTGGAGCAAGAGAAGGGCCACAGAATATGAAATGCTCCACGGAATGGGTTAAGAAAGGTCAGTATGTTCTTTCCGTGAGACAGGCCCTTTGTTTTCATATGGCGTTGGAGGTAGGCACCCCGCCAGTGCAAATGTTTTAGAAGACAGTTTGTAGGGGACTTTGGTCAGTTTAAAAGCAGAGGGGCTGGGTGATGTGACATCCAGGCCGGTGATCATCACCACGTCTAACAGGGTTGGTGACATAGGGCCATGACCGAACATAAAACAGTTCAGAGCGTCAGACCAGAAGTAGCCGATGGTTTTCAGGAGGTTCTCGTGTTTCTCAAGAGGAGACAATGATAAATGCAAGGCATCAGCTATTCCCGTGGTTTCCCATTGGGATTGGTAAGCTCTAGCTACTCTACTGAACCAAGAGACCCAGTGTTCAGGGGGATTAGGCCAGGCTCGTAGACAGTCGGCCCAAGAGTTCAGATCTAGGTCTTGGCTTACGAAGGGGATTCTATTGGCTTCGCAAGAAATCAGATGAGCAGGGCTAGATTGTGTGCGAGGGCCAAGACAGAGGGAGTTTGGGAGAGACGGATGCGGCAGCAGAATGTCTGAAACCTAGAAAATTTAATGGTGGAATAAGGCATTAATTCAGGTGTTCGCCATTAAGTCTACCATCGTGTTCAGACTGCGAGGAGTAGGCGTACCTTCAGACCGGAGACCTCTGGATTGGTGTTGGACGATTCCGCCATCTAGTTCGCCGGCGGAGATGGATCTGTGCAGTTGGGGATCGAGGGTTTTTTGTCGCTGTGAGCTTGATCTGGTCAGTGGGCGATTGAAGATCTAGGTCGCCTTTTTTGAAGAAGGTCGCAGGTTACCGTTTGAGACTGAAAAGCAGCCGCTTAGGTTTGCCTAAATATGCGACCCAGTTTGGACCTTGTCAATGTTTTTGGGAAAGCCGATGTCCATCGGCTCTTTAAGTTTTGACTTAGTTAACGGAATGAGTGCGGAAAAAGCCGATACAGCATTATCGGCTTCTGGAGCATCGACCTATTCTGGCTATCGGCAAAATTGGGACGAAAGAAAGCAATCTTCGAGAAACAGATTTTCATTCATTCATTCAAAAGCTGATTGCTTACAAAAGGGGTGATTGATTACAAAAGGGAGCTTACTACTACTACTACTACTACTACTGGTTCCTAATCTAGAGGCCGAGGTCGTTGCCGCTGCCGCCGCCTGTTCGCTGTCCTCAAAGATCGCCATCAAGGCTGCGTCTTCGGCTGCTGCTTGAAGATGCCGTGGGCCTCCTCATCCTCGTCGTCGTCTTCGGTGTCCTCGCTGGACCCGGCGCGGAAGTACCTCACCGGCTGGTACTCGTCGGAGGAGTTGTCCTCCTCCGCTTCCTCCTCTTCGTCGGAGGAGTCGACGCCGTCCCAGGACATGGCGTCGTCGGTGCTGTCCACCTCCAGTTCCCCATCAGCGAGGAACTGCAGATCTTCCTCGCCGTCAGTCAAGGACGCGTCGTCCTCCGACCAAGCGGCGAAGTCCCAATCCCTCTCGTCCCACCATTGTGGGGCGAGAGTGTGGTACGCCGCCATCGGCGGGTGCTCTGGCGTCGGCTCTCGGTCGCTCATTGAGTTGGAGGCTTGGGAGGACAGGCCAGATGAACCGGAGGAGGCCATGGCGGAGAAAGAGGGTTTTTTCGGCGGAGGAGGAGGAAGGGTTTTCTTTGTGGCTACTGGAGGAAGATGGGGACTGCGAACTGTTTAGGTGAATTTAAATAAGGGGAATAGTATGAAGAGGTTCAATGCTATAGCAGTTTCCCAGAAAGCACTGCCGAAATTGTCAGATCATGCACTGCGAAGAAGTTGAGAAGACAGGGCATCATGATGAAGGGGTAGCGTGACGATTCTGTTTTGCAACGCATTCTGACGACGCGTAACCCGATACAGGAAAAAAAGAGGAGAAGGGAAAAAACGGAGTGGTTTTGGAATTATTATTACCAAAACCAGGGGGGCATGTGTTATCGCCATATTTTGGCCAAAGGAGGAGTTGGGCCGTGGTCAAGATGGGCTTAGAATATACGTATATGCAATGTGTTGTTGAATCGGCCTCGTGTGTTGATTTGGGCTAAATTGCCCGTGTATCTTATATTGTAATAGATTCCGTTTAGATTTAGGTAAGAGATAGAGTTGTAGAGTTATTCCAAAGACATGAAGTCTCCGGACTATAAATATGTACCTAAGGTTATCGAGAAAAGGAGGACAATCACGTTCACGACAAACACAATCTCGGCAAGACGCCGCCTTGTTTCTAGGGTTTTTCTCGGGTAAGTGCCATGCCTAGATCGCATCTTGCGATCTAGGCAAGATCTACTTATATCGTTATCTAGTGTTACTCGATCAAGCCTTGTTGATGGCGAGTAACACTATTATCATAGATTTGTTTGGATTAGCATCGCATTTTCGCTATGATTGTTTAGTTATGCTACCTCTAGCTATCTCGCCGCCGTTGCACCTTTTCCCGGGTGTAAGGGTGGCATCTTGCTTGATCTTTATTTAAGTCGATTTGATCTGTTATAGTTGTGCCTTGTTCTCCAGGGTTTAGTTTGATATCTACATGATCAGGCCTTGCAAACGGGTTGAACAATCCAGTAGTATGTAGGATATGGTTTACCAATCCTAGAGGGGGTGTTCCGGGAATTGACGTTACGTTGGTTTTTAGGCCTTCTCTAGGATTAGTTTTTCTATTATCTTTTGTACCTACCAGGCTCAATTACGCAAGGATGTTCCATCATGTAGTGAAAACATTAAACCGTCAGAGATCGATTTGACCTGTATTGATGAAGCAAAACCCCATGTTATAATAGATCTAATGCAGAACCATGGGATAATCGGCTGAGAGCCGATTCTGGAAACCCGGAGCCACCGGCTCGAATTTTACGATACTTGTTTACCATGCAGAAATCAATCAAGCAATCCTTCACCTTCTGACCAGGTTTAGGTCAGGTGGCACGCCTCGAACCAAGCCGTGACGTGTCCGGAGTTTTGCGCCTGCCCGAGGGACCAGGCCCACCAGAATTCCGGAGCCTCCCGGCTTTCGTGTTGCCCGTCGCTGCCGTGGTGGGTTTTGGTAGGCAACAGACTTAGGCCATTAGTTGAAGAACTCTTACGGTTGTGGGGCAAACCAGGTGTACGTCGTGGGATGAGAACAAACAGAGCCATTTAATCTACGAGGGTTGTTATTCGTAACCATCAATTATTGGTCGCTCTTAGTAACCTTTCGTGATGTACAAACAAAGGATATAAGGCATGCACCCACTGTTTAGATAAGACCGAAGGTACATATTTGCATAAATGCAAGAAGGTTGTGTACCTAGCGAATCGACGATTTCTTCCGACCAATCATCCCATAAGAAAGAAACGCAAGCATTTTAAAGGTGAGGCAGATCACCGGAAGAAGCCTGAACTCCCTGCTGGTGATGATGTATTTGGTATGGTCAAGGACATAGAAGTAATCTTTGGAAAGGGTCCCGGCGGTCAATCAGTTCCGAACGATGTCGCTACAGGACACGCACCCATGTGGAAGAAGAAATCTATATTTTGGGAGCTGCCATATTGGAAAGTCCTGCGTGCCGCTCTTCAATCGACGTGATGCACGTGACGAAGAATCTCTGCGTGAACCTGCTAGGATTCCTAGGCGTGTATGGTAAGACAAAAGATACACCTGAAGCACGGGAGGACCAACAAATTATGAAAGACCCAAAGAACATGCATACAGATAACAAGACGGATAAAGGGCGCCACTTAAGTCGTACCGCTATGCTCTTACCAAAGAGAGAAGGAAATCTTTTTGAAGTCCTTTAAAGATCAAGGTGCCGCCGGGCTTCTCATCTAATATAAAGGGATAATAAATATGGCAGAGAAAGTTCCAAAACCTGAAGTCTCATGATATCACGTGATTATGACGCAGTTGCTTCCGATTGCATTGAGGGGCTTCACCGAAAATGTTCGAGTACCCATTGTGAAGTGTGCATTCCTCAATGCAATATCTCGAAGGTAATCAATCCAGATTCTCGCCAAGGTTACTGTAGGATGTGGTACAATGTCTTGTTAGTTTTGAATTGGTGTTCCCACCATCCTTCTTCAATATTATGACGCATCTCCTGGTTCATCTAGTGGAAGAGATTGCCATTCTCATCCGGTATTTCGCACAATATGTTCCCTTGAGAGGTTCATGGAGTCTTAAAGAAATATGTTCATAACCGTGCTAGACTGGAAGGAAGCATCTCCAAGGGATATGGAACAGGAGGTCATTGAGTTTTGTGTTGACTTTATTCGACCTTAAGCCGATTGGTGTTTCGACTCATGCATGAGGGAAGACTAAGTGGAAAAGGCACTGGGAAAGAAAGCAATGATATGTAGGACGGGATTCTTTCACTAAAGCACACTACACAGTTCTACATAATTCCACCTTGGCAGCTCCGTATATCGAGGAACACAAGAATATTGTACGCTCCAAAAACCCGGGGAAGCCCGAATCATGGATTACAGATGAACACATGAAGTCTTTCGGTGGTTGGATGCGACACATCTCTTGAATGACACCACCGTTGGAGATCGCTATACTTGTTGGTCAGCACACCATCTTCTACTGTATTGAATTTCCAAGGGTACGAAATAAATGGGAATACATTCTACACGATCGCCCAAGATAAAAAGAGCACCAACCAAAATAGTGGTGTCCGCTTTGATGGAATAGACGAGAATGGACAAAAGGACACATATTATGGTTACATAGAGGAGATATGGGAACTAGACTATGGAGTCTCTTTTAAGGTCCCTTTGTTTCGCTGCAAATGGGTCAACCTGAATGGGGAAGGTGTTGGAGATATGCCCAAGAGGCAATAATAAAGTGGTTATTATCATATCTTCACACTTATGATAAATGTTTACATACCATGCTATAATTGTATTAACCGGAAACATTAATACTTGTGTGATTTGTAAACTAAAATAAGAGTCCCTAGTAAAGCCTCTTGTTAAACTAGCTTGTTGGTTAATATATGATCATGGTTTCCTGATCATGAACATAGAGATGTTATTAACAACAGGATCATATCATTAGGATAATGATGTGATGGACATACTCCTATAGATAAGCGTAGCATAAAGATCAAGTCATTTCAATAGTTCAATTGCTATATGCTTTCTGATACATAGTAACCTAATTCCTTCGACCATGAGATCATGCATATCACCTTTACCGGATGGATGCTTTGATGACATCAAACACCACACCGTAACTGGGTGGCTATAAAAGTGGCATTGAGTGTTCGGAAAGTATTGGTTGAAACACATGGATAAAGAGTGGGATTTGTCCATCCTCATGACGGATAGATATACTCTGGGCCCTCTCGGTGGAATGTCATCCAATTAGCTTGCAAGCATGTGACTTGGTCACAAGGGATCACATATCACGGGAACGAGAAAAGAGTACTTATCAGTAACGAGGTTGAACTAGGTATGCAGAGATACCGACGATCATAACCTCGGATAAGTAAAATATCGTGAGACAAAGGGAAATTGGTATCGTATGTAAGTGGTTCATTCGATCGCAAAGTAATCGTATAAATATGTGGGAGACATATGAATTTCCAGATTCCTCTATTGGTTATTGTTCGGAGAAGTGTCTCGATCATGTCCGCATAATTCACGAACCGTAGGGAGACACACTTAAGGATTCGACGTTGTTTGAGTAGTTATGGTATTATGAGAAAGAGACCGAATGTTGTTCGAGTCTCGATGGGATCCGGATATCACGAGGTGATCCGGAATGGTCCGGAGAATAAGATTCATATAAGGAAAGTCCTGCTTTGAGTTCGGGAATGATTCCGTGTTTTCATGGAATGTTCTAGAAGGGTCCGGATTGTCCCAAGACCGGGGAGGGTACATGAGTGTCATTACTCATTGAATGATTGCATCATGTACTATGTGTTATTGCTGTCCCAAATAAAGGATTAAATTGAATCCTAAAACAGAAAAGTCAAATGTCCAGTTTGAAAGTCAAACGCCAAAACAAGAAACTGGGAAACAAGCAAGAGGAGTTGAATCAACTGAGGAGGAGTAGGACTCCTCCAGCGGCGCCACCCTAGGCGAGTTGGGAGGGACTCCCTCCCTCAAGGCGCAAGGACCCCCTCCCATATAAGGAGGGGGCTCCTCCCATGGACACATAACTTTCTACTCTAGATCTCCGGTTTAGAGCCGCTTTGGTTTAGAGCTTCTAATTGCTTTAGCCAGTGGTTTAGAGCCTTCTAATTGGTTTAGAGCCTCTAATTGGTGTGTCTAATTACTAGACCACTAATAGCCTCTCTCATAAGCTCCACCATACCGCACCGCTTAAGGCGAAGCCTCATGATTTCCCTCTACTTAGGTACCACGCCGCCAGCCGGAATCGCGAGGAGAGTGCTACAACCTCCGCTGCCTTTGGAACAAGGGAGAGGAAGGTCTTCGCCGAAAATTTAACGCAGGACTGACACGGAAGCGCCTTTAACGCAGCCGGAAGGATCGCTCACGATCTTGAGATCGAAGTGTACGACTACATCACCCACAGAATCGCTCTCGTTAACCGCTTTGGAATCTTCGAGGGTGAGTTCCTCTATCGACTCGTTGCTACAATCTAGTAGATAGATCTTGGCTTGTTTGTTTGTATGTGATAGAAAATTTTGTTTTCCATGCTACGAACCCCACAAGGGTATCGAGCCGTGTCTATATGTAGATCTGTTGCAGAGTAGAACACAATGGTCATTGTGGGCGTTGATGCTTTATTGTAGATTGCTTTTGTGTACTTTGCATCTTGGTATGTTGGGATGAAGCGGCTCGGGCTAACCTTACATGACATCGTTCATGAGACTTGCTCCACGCTTGACATGCAACTTGTATTGCATAAGTGGCTTTATGGGTGCATGTTTCTCCTAGCATAGTTAAGATCCAATTTACAACGGTAATCAACAATGCTAGTATCAATATTGTGGTTCTTGTTCGTAGTTAGAACGACACTTATTAACAGCCCCAAGCCACGTAAAACATGCAAAGAAAGTAGAGGCGTCTAACTTTGTTTTGTGGGTGCAAAGTGATGTGATATGGCCATGATTGTGATTATATATGATGTATGCAATGTTCCTTATTGTAAGTAGGCAACCGCAGGAGCCATATGGTTGTCTTTAATTCTGTTAAGACCCGCGTGTCTATTCAAAGTAGTTGTAATAGTTGAAGCCGGTGGGCGACAACCATGGAGAAGCGCCATTGACCTTGATGCAATGCCGTGATGATGGAGATCATGTTTGTGCTTGAAGATGGAGATCGGAAGCACAAAGAAGAAAGGCCATATCATATCACATATTATGAATTGCATGTGATGTTAATCCTTTATGCATCTTGTATTGCTTAGTAGACGACGGTAGCATTATAAGATGATCCTCATGCACATGAATTTCAAGTCATAAAGTGTTCACCCTTAGTTAGCACCGTTGCTAAAGCTTGTTGTTTCAAGCACCACGTGATGATCGGGTGTTAGATTCTGCAAGTGTATACAACGTGAGCAAGCCAGATTTGCTCATGCAGAAACTAAGGTTTGATCTTGACGAGCCTAGCATGTACAGACATGGTCTCGGAACACGGATCACCGAAAGGTAAAGCATGAATCATATAGTAGATATGATGAACATGACGATTGTTCGCCATTGAAACTATGTCAACTCTCGTGATGATCGGTGTTGATATGGTGGATTTGGTTCGTGTGATCACTAAAACAATGTGAGGGATATTGTTTTGAGTGGGAGTTCACCTAGATTAATTTAATTATTAATTAGAACTCAATTTATCATAAACTAAATCAAAGTGAATTTGCATAGTTGTTGTAGTCATTGGCATCCGTTTACCACCTTGGGCTTAGTTATAATTGAGATGATAGAGCTATAGAATTCTGGTTAGTTACTTTACGAACTGGTATCGTATTGTTTTGAAGTTTTAATCTAAAGTTTAAAAGTCCTATTGCAAACTTTCAGTAAGTTCCGGTTACTCCATGAAGTTTAATAATTGGTATTAAAACAAGAGTAACAATTCCAAGTGTTAGTATATAAGTATCATGTTTGTCTCCATGATTCTTGATATTCAAAGGATTCTCCTAATATCAAGGTTATCCAAGGATCTGAAAGAGTTGTTTCAGAAACCATGATGTGTTGAAGATATTGTGATATCTGAAACGAAGTTTTGGTTGCAACATGATAGAGTATAATATGGCTAAAGTCATGTTCTCATATTTGATGAGAATTTGCGAAAGGTTGGAGACACTTGTTGTCCTAATCCTCCAAAAGATTTTGGATAGCAACATTATACTCATAATTCATCGTTATAAGCTAAAAATAGCTTGATCATGGACGATTCCATGATAAGGTGAATATTTGATGTATGTAAAATGTTTACTACACCAAGAGATTACTAAAGAAAGGAATTTGAAAGAACACCAAACATTTGATGATGGTGATCTACTTCAAGGTGCAAGTCCAAAGACATTGGTATTTAACTATACACGCTTTGGACTATGTGTCATATGTATGACTCCACTATTGATATTGATAGATTCTTTCAAACAGAAAAGGAAATACTGAAAGAGAATCTCATAAATATATGGCAGAAAGGAAAAGATTAGAATTGTTCAATTTAAGTATATAGATGATATACATGTTATGGCTATATTCTTTGCTTATTAAACAATGTGGTTCTTAAGTATTTGATACTGAATTTGTTGGTATGAATCGTCATACGAAACAACAGAATTCATGAACTACAGTGGCCTAAGTAATTATCAAAAGAATATGTGATGATGTTCATCGAGAACAAATAATGGGTTATTGTGTTGCTCATTAAAACATCAAAGTTTGCCTTCAAGATTTGTTTTATCAGGTATTATAAGAACAAAAGGGTTGTTCAAATAATTGCCGTAATCCATAAATGATGGATGATTCACAAATCTCGTTGGAGAAATCACATCCATAAAACTAGTGCTAAAAATGTTGAAAGACAAACTGATTGAAAGATCACTTAGGAAGTGACATCGCTGTTTAAATTATATTGGAAAGAAAACATGAAGAAACTCCATATGTATGGAATTTTGGAGTCTTTTGATTTTGATCAAAAGACGCTTGTGAAACTTTCCTAGAGATAATTAAAACTTCGTTCATAGGCCAAAAGGGAACGAAAGACTAGCTTATTGAAATTTGTACACATTGTTGTACGAAGTCCATTATGTGTGGTCAAGAGCGATGGATTTCAACTTCATAAGCTTTCTCCGAAATTTTGAGTGAATATATGATTATTTACTTAATAAGGATGAAGTATGAAACATTTGAAAAGTTCAAGGACTTTCAAGATGAAGTGCAAAATCATTGTAACAAGAATATAAACAGTTTATGATAAAGATCATAAAGGAAGATATTTGAGTTACAGAGTTTAGCATAATACCTAAGATTTAAGGAATCGTTCCGTGGATTTGCATTTCCCGAAACACCATAAGAGTATGGAGCATTCGAGATATGTAATTAAACCTTGTTTGACATGGTGAGATCGAAGGTGTAATTCATAAAACTGCCATTATATTTTAAAGATTAAAAGCTTTAGAGATTACCGTTTTTCCACTGAAAAGAGCTTCATCATAATCCGTTGAAATGACACCATATAAGGTTATGGTTTGGGATTAAACCCAAGTTGTCCTTTCTTAAACATTGGTATGCTATGCATAAGAAAGATGTGTGCAACCAAAGTCGGATGAAACTGTCTTTGTATAAACTGTTAAGTAATCCTCCATAAACACCGGAGACAAAAGTGTTTGTTGCTTAGAACGTCAATTTTCTTTGAGAAGGAATTTTTTTCGTGAAAAGTTAAGTGGGAGGACAATAGAACTTTGATAAGGTTAAAAGAACCTTAGCTGTATGTGCAGAGTTGCGCAGCACCGAAAAGTGTTTCGGAGGCAACAACAATGATCATGGCTCACGTGCCTCAAAGGTTGTGATCACGGAGATCTAAGTTCCTATTGAAACAAGTAGATCGGGTAAACAATCAAATACCAAGATTTGAGGGTTGAATCATTATTTGAGAATAATGAACCGACTACATGCAAAGAAGCGATGATGGGCCCTGACTCCGTCAAATGGCTTGAAGCCATAAAATCCGTGATAGTTCCATACACGAGAAATCAAGTTTTGAACTTGAAGGACCCTCGAGAAAGGTGTAAGACCTTACAGTTGTGTTTGGATCTATAAATGAATAGACGTGGATGTTGCACATCTATGAAATAGTCGACATGTTGGGAAAGAGTTCACAACAATGTTCAAAGGTTGACTATGACAAGATTTGATCTTTCATAGTGATATTTAGTCTAGACGGATTAATGTAGCAACCACTACATATAATTTTGTTATATGGTAGTAGAATAAACAAAACAAGTTCTTCTAATAGAATTGTTACCTAGGACATGTGCATAACACGGTCCATAGGGTTTTGTGAATTCAGAGGATGCTAAAAACATATGCAAACTTCAATGGTTGAAGTGAGCATCGCGGAGTTGGAATCTTCACTATGATGAAACTGTTAAAAGAGTTTAATTTCATCAGAGACAATGAATATGCTTGCGTTTGCAAGAAATTAAGTGGGAGCGCTAAGACTTATTTCTAATACATTATGTGAAAGACATATTGTTGATTGGAAATAATGTATCTTTTATTAACACATATTAAGAATTTCATCTCGATGAAAGACTTAGGCAAAACCCAAATATTTGGCATCAATAGACGCTAATATGGTTGTGCCAGAAGTACATAGACAAGATATTGAATGAGTTCAATATAGAAACTACAAGAGAGGTTCTTGTCACACAGAAAGGATTGAATAAGTTCAATGTTGATGATATATTCAAGTGTATTGACATTTGGTAAAGTGAAACAAATAATCAAGTATAGATTGATACTTGATGTATGAAATCACAAAGAGTATTTATATCAATCATACTGTGATATGTACAAATCCAGATATGTCCTATGCTCTAAATGTTGTGAGCATATACCAGAATGATTCGTAAGATAATCATTGGACAATAGTAAGGATATTCTTATGATCTTTTGGAAGAACTAAGAGTATATTATTTGTAAAAGTGACAAATAGATAGTTAGTTCATTGTAAGAATACTACATTGATACTAGCTTTGTCACACAGTACAAATTAAGTTTATCTCAATCTAAACTAAGGGTGGCACAATATAATGGAAAGTGAGTTCCATAATGAATTTGGATGAGTTCCAAAGTTAAGACATTGTGACAGATACTACAACAAAAGGCTAAGTATATGACTGCTATTATAGCAGTAAAAGAGGGCATTTGTGTCAAGTAGTTTGTTATCAAACTAGGTGTAGTTCACAGAGGGATAATACTATGAAGATATATTGTGCGACAATATTATCAACATGTTTTAACCCCAAAGAACTAAAGGTCACACCGAAAGACCAAATTTATACAAAGCCATCTCATTAGAGAATGAGTGATGCGTAGAGACGCAAATACATGCAATTACACACGGACCTGGAAGTGTCGATCCGAGATCGATTGACCACTAGCAATCGTGTACATACAACACCGAAAGCCATAGGTGTTGAATACACAAAGGTTTGAAACTAGATTATTGACTCTAGTGCAAGTGGGAGACTGTTGGAGATATGCCCAAGAGGCAATAATAAAGTGGTTATTATCATATCTTCACACCTATGATAAATGTTTACATACCATGCTATAATTGTATTAACCTAAACATTAATACTTGTGTGATTTGTAAACTAAAATAAGAGTCCCTAGTAAAGCCTCTTGTTAAACTAGCTTGTTGGTTAATATATGATCATGGTTTCGATCATGAACATAGAGATGTTATTAACAATGATCATATCATTAGGAGAATGATGTGATGGACATACTCTATAGATAAGCGTAGCATAAAGATCAAGTCATTTCAATAGTTCAATTGCTATATGCTTTCGATACATAGTAACCTAATTCCTTCGACCATGAGATCATGCATATCACCTTTACCGGATGGATGCTTTGATGACATCAAACACCACACCGTAACAGGGTGGCTATAAAAGTGGCATTGAGTGTTCGGAAAGTATTGGTTGAAACACATGGATCAAGAGTGGGATTTGTCCATCCTCATGACGGATAGATATACTGGGCCCTCTCGTGGAATGTCATCCAATTAGCTTGCAAGCATGTGACTTGGTCACAAGGGATCACATATCACGGGAACGAGAAAAGAGTACTTATCAGTAACGAGGTTGAACTAGGTATGCAGAGATACCGACGATCATAACCTCGGATAAGTAAAATATCGTGAGACAAAGGGAAATTGGTATCGTATGTAAGTGGTTCATTCGATCGCAAAGTAATCGAGAAATATGTGGGAGCCATATGAATTTCCAGATTCCTCTATTGGTTATTGTTCGAGAAGTGTCTCGATCATGTCCGCATAATTCACGAACCGTAGGGAGACACACTTAAGGATTCGACGTTGTTTGAGTAGTTATGGTATTATGAGAAAGAGACCGAATGTTGTTCGAGTCTCGATGGGATCCGGATATCACGAGGTGATCCGGAATGGTCCGGAGAATAAGATTCATATAAGGAAAGTCCCGCTTCGGAGTTCGGGAATGATTCCTGTTTTCATCGGGAATGTTCTAGAAGGGTCCGATTGTCCCAAGACCGGGGAGGGTACATGAGTGTGTCATTACTCATTGAATGATTGCATCATGTACTATGTGTTATTGCTGTCCCAAATAAAGGATTAAATTGAATCCTAAAACAGAAAAGTCAAATGTCGCTTTGAAAGTCAAACGCCAAAACAAGAAACTGTGGAAACAAGCAAGAGGAGTTGAATCAACACGGAGGAGGAGTAGGACTCCTCCAGCCGCGCCAGCCTAGGCGAGTGGGGAGGGACTCCTCCTCCTGGCCAAGGACCCCTCCCATATAAGGAGGGTGGCTCCTCCCATGGACACATAACTTTCTACTCTAGCTCTCCGGTTTAGAGCCGTTTTGGTTTAGAGCTTCTAATTGCTTTAGCCAGCGGTTTAGAGCCTTCTAATTGGTTTAGAGCCCTCTAATTGGTGTGTCTAATTACTAGACCACTAATAGCCTCTCTCATAAGCTCCACCATACTGCACCGCTTAAGGCGAAGCCCCTGGGATTTCCCTCTACTCCCAGTACCACGCCGCCAGGCCGAATCGCGAGGAGAGTGCTACAACCTCCGCCTGCTGGAACAAGGGAGAGGAAGGTCTTCGCCGAGCACCGAACGCAGTGACCGACTACGGAGCGCTTGGAACGCAATGGGAAGGATCGTCTACGCGATCTTGAGATCGGAAGTGTACGACTACATCACCCACGAGAATCTGCTCTCGTTAACCGCTTTGGAATCTTCGAGGGTGAGTTCCTCTATCGACTCGTTGCTACAATCTAGTAGATAGATCTTGGCTTGTTTGTTTGTATGCGATAGAAAATTTTTGTTTTCCATGCTACGAACCCCTACAGAAGGGGTAAAGATAGACCAGTTGTACGGAATGACAACAGTGGATCTCAACAATCTTGGTTATAGAGATGAACCATTCGTCCTAGCCAATGATGTGTCTCAGGTTTTCTATGTGAAGGACATGTCCTCCAGACCGAAAAAAGAAAAAATATGCAAACGAATACATCATATGATGAGCCAAAGCGTCACATAGTTCTTTCAGGGAAAAGAAACATCGTGGGAATCGAGGACAAGACAGACATGTCAGAAGATTATAATAAGTTTGATGAAATTCCGCCCTTCACAGGGAAAACGGACCCAAGCATTCCGTTAAGTAAATAAGATGCTCCATGGTTACGTCTGAAGCGGTCATAAGGAATGACATATGCCAAGAAGTTCATGCTCATATTATGTAACTCTAGTTCATGTCTTTCGCGGTTTGTGGCTTGACCAAGGATATCTTTTCGGTTTGTGGCCTTTAGTCCCGGTTTTGTAGTCTCGCTTTTAATATTAATAAATGTCTTGAGTGTTAGTCCCATTTTGTGGCCGGGAGTGCCTCTATGACCAGTTTCTTGGAGATCTTGGGAGGGCCCAGGCTCGTCGGCATCTCCCCGAACTGGTCGTGGTGGCCCCGCTTTCGAAAACCATCTTGCAGCTTGTAACTTCACTAACTAGATCAATACGCCTCGAGCTAACTAATTTCACATATTAGGGAGTGCCTCTATGACCAGTTTCTCGGAGATGCCGGAGGAGGCTCGTCGGCATCTCCACAGGCCGCAGATGGTGTCCTCGCTCTCGAAAACAATCTTGCAGCTTGTAACTTCACTAACTAGATCAATACGCCTCGGAGCTAACTAATTTCACATATTAGGAGTGCCTCTATGACCGATTTCTCGGAGATGCCGGAGGCGGGCTCCGTCGGCATCTCCTGGCTGGCCAGTGGTGTCCTCTCTCGAAAACCATCTTGCAGCTTGTAACTTCACTAACTAGATCAATACGCCTCGGAGCTAACTAATTTCACATATTAGGAGTGCCTCTATGACGATTCTCGGAGATGCCGGAGGACTGGGCTCGTCGGCATCTCCACAGGGCCGTAGTGGTGTCCTGCTCTCTAAAACCATCTTGGAGATGCCTCAAACTGGCTGGAGAACTGACTCACAAGGATGCATATTTATAGTACAAGCAGCTCGGCATAATGTCGACACTCACGACATAATGTCGACACTCACCCCTATTATTAGTCTTGACTCATCTTTAGTCGGTTGGTGTCTCCAACGGACTAAAGTCATCTTTAGTCCCGGTTGGTGACACCATCCGGACAAGGTATAAGCCGCACGACATAATGTCGACACTTACCCCTATTATTAGTGTTGTCCGCCCACTCTGCAATCCCTTTAGTCCCGGTTTGTGACTACATCCGGGACTAAATGTGTGCCGAACAATGATCATGTTACAAAAAACCTTCACAAAATGACCTATCATGTTCGAGGTTTCATGGCTTTCGGTCCAAATGACCGATGTTATGTGCTGAATCACGGCATAGTTTGTGATGTTGTGCCCATATTATGCATGTGTGTGGACATTGGTATGTAGAACAATGTTGCAGGAGGAAGTTTTCCTTTTTGTCGCACGGAAAATCCTTTTCCATTTTCCGAGCGCAAAAAACGGGTCGTTTTGTGAAGTAACCACCAAAATGCCGTTTCAGAATGCTACCGTCCTATTTTCCTAAAATACTAGACCACCTTACATGGACTATATCCCAACCGGTACATCTCAAACCTTTTAAAAGGTTACATTAATTATTTTAAAAGGTTACATTAATTATTTTTTAAAAATAGAATATGTTTTTGAATTATTTATTCAAATCCATACACTTCTTATGTTTAAAGTTTTTCTAAATTCCAAATTGATATTAAAAAAATATAAGTTAATTCATTTTTAATTGTAAATGGTTCATATTTTAAATGGTTATATTAATTATTTTTTAAAACAGAAAATGTTTTTAAATTATTTATTTAAATCCAAACACTTTTTACGTTTAAATTTTTTCTGAATTCCAAATTAATATTCAAAAATATAAGTTAATTCATTTTAAAAGGTTACATTAATTATTTTTTAAAAATAGAATATGTTTTTGAATTATTTATTCAAATCCATACACTTCTTATGTTTAAAGTTTTTCTAAATTCCAAATTGATATTAAAAAAATGTAAGTTAATTCATTTTTAATTGTAAATGGTTCATATTTTAAATGGCTACATTAATTATTTTTTAAAACAGAAAATGTTTTTGAATTATTTATTTAAATCCAAACACTTTTTATGTTTAAATTTTTTCTAAATTCCAAATTAATATTCAAAAATATAAGTTAATTCATTTTAAAAGGTTACATTAATTATTTTTTAAAAATAGAATATGTTTTTGAATTATTTATTCAAATCCATACACTTCTTATGTTTAAAGTTTTTCTAAATTCCAAATTGATATTAAAAAATATAAGTTAATTCATTTTTAATTGTAAATGGTTCATATTTTAAATGGTTACATTAATTATTTTTTAAAACAGAAAATGGTTTTGAATTATTTATTCAAATCCAAACACATTTTATGTTTAAAGTTTTCTAAATTCCAAATTAATTATCATTTAAAAAACAATACAAATTTAAACCCCAAAATAAAAAATAAGGCGGGAACAGAGAGAAAATACCTGAATTTTTTTGAAAACAGGGGAATATGTCCCTGTTGGATCCACCAACCGGGACTAAAGACCTCGCCAACCCTTGGTCCTGAAAATATTGAGTATAGGTCCCGTTGGTGGCTCCAACCGACGATATTCTTTAGTCCTGTTGAGCCACCAACCGACTAAAGGTCCTTTGGTTATAACTGGTGCCCTCCTCTTCTTCCCCCATCTCACCTCCTCTTCTCTTCTCGACGTCAGCTGCCCGCTGCGCCGCACGCCGCCCCGCCCGCCAAGCGTGGGAAGCCGCCTCGCCGCCCGAGGCTTCTCCTGAAGGAATCGGCCCGCTTGCTCCCAATCGCCGCCAACGACCTCGAGCCCGACGATCGCCGCCGATTCGTCGGCTCGACCTCGCCGCCTCCCGACACCACCACCGCACACTGTATGCCTGGTCCTCGTGGACCTCTCTCTCGCCTCCTCGCTCTGGTTCATCCTCCTGCCGACTCCTCGCCACCACCGCAGCTAGGGTTCGCAAAGGGGAAAACGGGAAGAAGAGAAGCTAGGGTTGTTGATGGCGCTGAGCTCTTATAGGCTCATGGGGCGACGATGATCTTGGCATGCGGGCGGCAAGATCGGTGGCCGGCGAGCCACCATGAGCCGCTTGCGTCGAGGAAGAAGATGAAATGAAAGGCCAAGGGGTGCCCTGGCTGCTCTTGGGCCCCGGGTGGGCTTCCTGCTAGCGCCAGAGAGAGAGAAGGAGAGATGGGCTCGGCCCAGTAGCTAGGTTGGATACATTTTCTATTTCCAAATTTTTTTTTCTATTTCTATTTCTGATTTCCCTTTTGTAATTTGAATTTCAAATCTGTTTTGAATCTTTTCAACTTACAGAAACTTTTATAAAGTATATGAAATAGTGTGAGACCCTTTTATACACTTTGGGCTCAACTCATGTAGTTAGTTGTTTAAATACAAAACTCATTTGAATGGTTTTCAAATGGAGGGGGAAGTTAGGGTTTAGGGTTTGATTTGTTCTTTCTTTATTAAACCAAAATGCAAGTTCAACAATTTAAATGACAAGTATAATTAGAAGAACAAATGCACCCTCTCATATGTTCCGGAGTTTCCCCGAGTTAGGGTTTTCACCCGTCGGAACCCCGATTAAATCGTCGAGCATGTCTTAGGGTTACATTCCAATGCAAATTAACTTGTCATATCATCATACTTGCTTGAGCATTGCATCGATGCCATGTGTTGATTGTTTCCCTTTCTTTTCGGTGTTTCGATTATTAGGTTTATTATTAGTTAGGTATTATTAGGTTTATTAATTAGTTTGGTATTATTGGTCTTCGATCCCACTGGTCAGTCAATGTGGGTAGCCCCAGACCCGATTCACATTGTCAGTCACTGTGGTTAGATAAGGAATCATTAATACCCCTTAGGTGCATGTGGGTTCGACGATGTGCCTTCGCCAGGGCATTCTGAACCCTCTTAAATCGATTCCAATATGGTATTTTGTTAGTATCTAGTGTTACCTATCTGCTGGATAGTTTCCCTTTTGTAGCCTTATACTCATGTTCCCCTCTCATATGCATCGGAGGTTTCTCCGAACTAGGTTACACCTCGAACTCCTAATATTGATTTTAGTTGATTTTAGCTAGAGTTACCTATCTACTACGGTTTCTTCCTTTTTGTAGCTAGGTTTAGGGTTTCTCTTCATTTTTATTATTGTGTATGTATATATTAGGGTTTCTCCTTAACTTTCTCCTTTAGCCGCTTTGACTTATTCGTTTTTCCACCTATGCAGAAAATATGGACCCACACGTCAGAGACGAAGAAAAGGAAGAGTTGATCCAAGGTGTGATCCGTGGGGAAGATAATTTAGACGTATCAACGTTTCTGAACAACTCCGGTGAGGGTGATCCTCTTTTTACCGGAGTAGACAACTTGTTTGAGGTTGAAGGTGTTGCCTTCCGCGAGGGAGAAGGCGATGCCTTGTGTAATCGAGAAGACGACCGCTCCGGCGAGGTGCATGTAATATAAATCAATTCATTAATTAATCATCTGCTATCTATATATAAATCAATTCATTAATTAGCCCTCTGGATCGAAGGAATCTACTGAAAAGAGCAGACGAGGCCCAACCAAAAAGTTGCAAGACCATGAGAGGTTTAGGATCGAAGATGTCGCTGAAGACGGCAGATCGAGCCCCGGGTTGTCGCAACCAAATTTGTGGCACAATGCGAGTAATCGTTAGGGACTTAATCCCGATCACCATTAGAAATTGGAATAGGCCTGCTAAAGCGGATGAAGAGGAACATGTTTATTTGTCCCTAACCACGCCAAAGATTTACGTGGAAGAGGCTCATGGTTAATTTCAAACTACGAAGATAGAGCTGATCCAAATGCGGAGGATCCAGTTGAGGACGCCTTACAACATGGGAGAGCCATGGAGGCTAAGGTCGTGAGTGGGCTTTGAAGAAGATGGCCCAGTGTTTCACCAACTGGAAGAAAAGATTGCACCTTGACTATGTCGTGAAAGAGAAGACTCGATTTCAAGAAGACTCGTTTGAAGATAAAACCATTGGGCTGAGTTTGTGGAATACAAGACATCGGAAAAAGCTAAGGAAATGTCGCAAAGAATAAGCTGAATGCTAACAAGAAGTATCACCATACTATGGGGCAAGGTGGCTCTGGCTAGCATTCCTAAGTGGGAGAAACTTGAGGAAGAATCGTGCTAAAAAAGATCACTCGAGCAGACGATTGGGTAGAACGTGCAAGGAATTGGTTTTACGGGCATGGGGCACGTTGAATCGGAAGGAGGTGTATATATAACATACGACATAAAGAAGACCCTTGCCAATCGAGAGGATGAGAAAAGCAAGAAGGCTGTTAAAGATGGGGACTTCATTCCGATAGAGAGAATGATGAGCTCACACGCCCTTGGAAATAAGGAACATGATGGACGAACACGAGGCACAATAGGCTCCCAATCATGGAGGACTGGGTTTCAAGAGAGGAAGAAATATCCCGATAGAAGCCGTCAGAGGAGTAAGGACAGGCGGTTGAAGCGAAAGTCGAAAGAGCGAATGCGTTTAATTGAAGAACGATTAAAGCAACAACAAGATGAAATTAACTCACTTAAAGATCAAAGTACTACCGCCCATCTCAAGAAGACACCGCATTCGATGCTACCGCCTATCGAATAATCGAAAAAGCGGTGGCTTCCACCGAGGTCCCGGTGATGACAATGGCGATGCCGATGATGCACCGACGATGGCTCCTGTTGGCTACCCTGGATGATATCACGAGATGACACATCGCGAGCTACATGTCAAAGTTGTGAACATATCAATGAAGGTGGCGGTCGGCTATGCCTTACCAATTGGACCCACACCAACTTACCATACGTCCGGTTCAGAGGGCTACGCTGTTGTCGGCGTGGATGAAATCATGCCCACCTTTGAGGTTTTGGATCTTCACTACCCTGCCGGTGAAGGGATGTGATCGCTGGGTGACGCAAAAACGCCACCATTCTATGGTCAAGGATTGTATCGTGCTTAGAAATCACACGCCAAGGCCATCTTCGCCGCCTCACCCGTCTCCGCCGAGGTCGCCGCCGCGGCAGCCGTCTTCGTCGCCTCGCCCGCCGCCTCACCCGCCTCTCGGTGCAGCCATCGCCATGAGCCATCGCCGCGCCTCAGGATAAAAGCGTAAGCGCACGCCATCTTGGCCGTAAGCGATCGCCAAACGTAAACAAGAGCCTCTTCCAAAAGTACCAACGGTTCCTCCCAGAGCTTATGACGCTTGAAGAGGAGACTACGGCGATCGTTGATGCGGAAACGACAGTGTTTTTCGCTGTCGAGGCGCCGAAAGAGCGAGTTCCCAAAGACCAAAGAAGAAAAAGCCAAAGTGTTGAAAATGCTAAAGACTCTTCATCAACCCGAGCCAAAGCTGTCATCGACTATGAGCGTTCTATTCTCAAGTCACATGCGACAAAAAGCCTCAAGAGCGATCGATGCAAGCGGAAATCTGTTGCCCAGCGGAGAACAAGCAAAACAGACTTGCCGCCTCTCAAGGTGATTTCTCAAACCAATGTGGGTCGAGCAAATATGGGGCGAAGAGCGGTATGATCCAGGTAGTTGCACAATACTGCCACTGCTCAAGGTATGAGTATTGCCAAGACTTATCCCAGTTAGAGTTCTTCCCTATGAGTGAAGTAGCATACCAATACCAGTACGGAAAACCTCTCGTCAAACCTGAGGAGGTAAACAATCTTCCAACAAAAATGCGAAGATTGCATAACTGGTACTTGCATGCCACAAAGGCCGGGGCTAACTGGATAGTGCTGAGGGTTACAAAAAAGCATCATGGGAAAGAAAGGGATGACATGATATCTGTCGAGGGAATGACCACGGCAGATGCTGCAATCGGCAGCGAGTAGTAGAACGAAGGGCAAGGGCGGCCAGCCATCTGCGGTGCGAGATGAGGGCAAAGACACAGGGTTTTACCCAGGTTCGGCCCCCCGGAGGGTAAAGACCTACTCCTGCTAGATTGTATTATGGAGGTGTTTACAATGGGCGAACTCGGCGACTAGGCGGCGAGTTGCTTGGGTGTATGAGGGAACGTGTCTCTACTCGCCCCTTAGGGAGGTTTATATAGGCTCACCTCCCCTAGGGTTTACATATCTCAACCGATTCGGTTACAACTTTGTCGATCGTTTAAGTCAAACCGACTGGGCCTATCTACTCGCCTGGGCCTTTGACCTCCAGTCGCCTGGTGCTTTGACGGGCTTTGATCCAGTCGCCGTTCTGCAGGCCCACTCGCCGGCCCTTGGGCCAGTCGGAAACGTCCCGCTGAGGATACCCCAGTAGGCATATCCCCATCAATATCCATTGAATTTGATGAACTATTTCAATTATTCAATCAAGACGCCTTGGACAAATCGATCATGAGTGCCTATTGTCTGTAAGTACTAATTCTGTAATTAACTTAGTCTCCATCTATATTATTTTGTTTATTGCATGTATATAATCATACTTTAATATGCAGAATGAAGATTCTCGAGTGCAGCAGAGGACAAATCTATGACATTGGCTTCATTGACCCATATTGGGTTCATGAAGCTAATCTCAAAATAAGCCCCCAGGATACGGAGGATAATATAGTACACGCGTTAAGGTTTCAAGAAACCAAAAGGGAAATACTATTTCCTTACAACTTCGATGAGTGTTATTGTCTTGTATACACTTTCTATTTCGCTTACTCGATGTTAAGTATATAATTGATTAGTTACGCATTCGCAGTACCACTATATTCTGTTAATCATTCAACTTCACAAAGGGCGTACTAGTCATGGACTCAAAACATAAACCCTTGAGACGTGGAAGGACATGCGATACTTCTCCGGTAATTCTAATCATTATGACACTATATCGGCAACGTTCGTGAATTTTATGATATCAAGTACTTAATAACTTATTTTATTCGCTTTCTACGCCGGGCTTGGAAACGGTTCACCAAGAAGGCTAGGGTGTTTGGAAAGAGGAGCTTACATTTCAACCACTAGATGTAAGCACCACTAGATATATCCGCATCTCTTTGATTCTAGTTTTTATATAGTTATTATCATGCTTGATTATTATTTTGATTGAACTCTGTTGTCGTAAAGTGCCCGACGAGGACCGGTAACAATCTATGTGGATACTATGTATGCGAGTTCATCCGCAGACGTGCGATGAGAAGGGCAGAAATTTAGAGCAACTCCACGACGTAAACAATTTCTATAGTTTTTAATTACAATCAAATTGTGTTTAGTTTCATATTCATATAGGTGACTCCTTTTTAAATCAGATCGAACGTCTACGGACGGTCTTACGCCAAAGGATCGACACGAGCAATACAGGAGGAATTGGCGGGATTCTTGGATGCAAGTCCTAGACCCAAAAGGGGAATACTATTCTGTGTATAGACAATAGGGATTGTAAAAATAGCAACTTTCAAGGAATTGGCGGTAGCATCGAATAGCAACTTTTGTATGTAGTGCATGAACTCGATCCGTATTGAATGTAAAATGTTGTCATGATGATCTTGTGTAATATAAGGTTCCTTCATTGATAAGTGCAAAACACTAAATAAACAATAAAACAATCTAAATGAATTCTACGCACAAAAAGTGGCGAAAATCGACGTGACAACAAAATGTGCCAAAATGAATTCTACGCCGCGCAGAAATGGGCTAAATCTCTGCGGCAAGAAGGTTATTAGTCCCGGTTCGTGTTACGAACCGGGACTAAAGCTCCACCCCCCCTCGCGCTCTGATGCCGCCACGTGTACCCCCATTTGTCCCGGTTCGTGTCACGAACCGACTATGCTCCACCCTCGCCTCGATGCCGCCACGTGTGCCCCCATTTGTCCCGGTTGGTGGGGCAACCGGGACTAAAGGTTAGAGCTTTAGTCCCGATTGCCCCGTCCCGGTTGGGCAACCGGGACTAATGGCCCTTACCAACCGGGACGCATGGGGCGTTCTCTACCAGTGTTAGATTCAAATTTGAAATGGCTATAACTTTTGATTCCCACGTTAGATTTTTGCAAATTTTATATCATTGGAATCAGGGAGACAAGCCCTTTCTGTTTATGCAGTGTGTTTAGTGAAAAGTTTCTGTTAAAATGACTTTATTTGCAGAAACTTGTTTAAGATTATTTTGAGTATAGAAACTGTTTAGGCTTTTGTTTTGGTATAAAATAAACTTTTTTTAGCAAGTCTTTGACTTGGTTATGATTCAGTACTATACACTTTCTTGGTGGAATTTTTAAAAGTCATCACTTAGCATTTTTGCATGCATGCATATATATTTTTGTGTGTATATGAATTGTGTGTAATTTTTGTGCTACTATTCTTTGTGTAGACTTTGGTGCTAGTGATTGTGATTGTGAAGAGTGCTACTCTCCCCATTACCAAGGCAAGTGGTACTTCATGAATATTTCCATCCCTATATTTTGTATAAGCACTAGAAATATTTTGCTAAGTCTTGCATGTTACTATTTTGCCTAATACTATGTTGGGAAATCCTAAGTAGTTGTAGAATTGCTAGGAAATTCCTAAGTTAAGTTACTATGCCATGCTTAGCCTAGCTAGTAGCAAACAAGGGTTGGTAAAGTATATACATGCTATGATGAAAATATTTCTAAGTCTTTTGACTTATGTTTTTCTTAATAAAACAACTAAGTCAATGAATCACCTGGGTGGAATGGGACTTGAATGGTGGTTTTTGGTTGAATGGTTACACAAGGCCCATGGACATGGTTTACCTTGTGTATCTCACTTGTGGTATGCCACCCAGGCACAAAGGGATTTTGGAGGCCAAGTGTTGAGAAGCTTATAGTGCAACCACTTGGCAATATGGGCTCTGCCTGGATCACATAAGTTGCTAGAACTTAGCCATTTGGACAGTTGGTGGTAGTGGGAATGATAGGTTGGAGCGCGTCCATTTGGTCTAAGGAAAGGCTTCTAAAAGGTCCTGTCTTGGGAAACCAAGTCTGGTGGGGAAAGTGCACAACCTCTGCAGATGGAAAAATCTAAGTACTTAGCCAAGTCCATGGCAATGGACAACTTGAGCATCAAGACATGGAAGCTATCAAGAATCTCATCACTCCAACTTCTAAGTAAAACTTGTGGGTGAACAAGGGTGAAGGACCTCAATGTCTATTGAAGGTTTCTTGGGGAAAAGTTTTGACAAAGAAAAACTTAGTGATTTCAACTAATAGGCAAAACCTATTTTGAGCAAAGCAAGCCAAGCTACACTTAGCCAAAATTGCATATAGTATCTAGTCCACTTAAAAATTTACTAAGGTATCACTTGCCAATACTATTCCAAAGTATTGACCCACTATGGCTGTAACTTGTGATGTTGCAGGTTACTCTGATGAGGATTAGGTGTCATGAGTCTACACTCAACATGCTTGCCTGTGGCACATGAAGATGAAGACTTATATTTATTTACTTATTCCAAACTCTTGTATTAGGCCTGTGGCCTTGAGTTATAAAAGACTATGTTTTATCTCTGGAATGGATGTAATAAATGACCTTTGTATCTGTGTACTTCATCTTAAACTGTTGATGCTAGCAATGATCCAGGGACTAGCATTGCAATCACAGGGATCCTTTTTCCTTTACAAAGGAGGGATCTTACATAAATGAAAAGGAGGAGGAATAAAATTAAATATATTAAGTAAGAGCAAATAAAAAATATAATATATCAAGTAAAACCTAATGTAAAATTAAATATATTAAATAAGAGCAAATAAAAAGGCACTAAATAAATTTAAGTGAGAAAAAAACAGGGTCAGGCCGATTGGTCATGAGGGGCCCTGTATTTTAGTCCAAACCGGCCCACCGCGACCCCTGCCCTCGCATTCCCCACCCCGCGCCCAGCCTCTGTCCCACCCCCGCGCCGCTGCCGTCGAGCTCCCCCCACCCCGAGCCGAGCCTCTATGCCTGCGCCGCCGCCGCCACCTTGCCACCCCCGTGCCGCCTCCATCGACCTCCCCGCACCGCGAGCCCCCACCCCGTGCCAGCCTCTGTCCCTGCGCAGACGCCACCACCTTCCCACCCCCGCGTCGCCGCCGTCGACCTCCCCCCACCCCGCGCCAACCCCGCCACCGCGAGCCCCCTCCTCCCCCGTCGCTGACTCGCGAGCCCCCAGGGCATCCCTGTCCGGCTCAGCCCCAGGGCCTAGGGGCCTCCCCCTGGTCCGGCTCGCCCCCAGGGCCTCCCCCTGGTCCGACACGGCCTGAGCTGGAGCTCGTGGCTCGGGGCTCCTCCCCTGCATCGGCCCGGCCCCTGCCTTTGTCCCGCTCGCGTGCCTCCTTGTCGGAGCTCCCTGCAGGTAATTCCACCATGTCTCACATTTAAGCGAGAAATTGTTCCTAATGTCTCCACAATGTCTAATTTGTACTTTTATTTGTCTTTGCAATCTATAGACTTTTAGGTGGACACTAGGCCCCGTCGGAGAGGTCGCCATCCCGAAGGTCGTGACCGGAGGTCGCCGTTGGAGAGGTCGCCCTTCCGCTGCCCGATCTTCCTCGACTATTCGCTCACGCTTCGAGGGTATAAATCTTGCGCCCATCTTGTAATGTACCTAGGTATTTATTTTGTGTCTAGATCACCAAGTTAGTTGCGAAACCTAGGTGTCTCCCGTTCGAAAGGGTTACACGAATAATATGCATTCGATTGCATATTTTAAAATGTAACTCTTTCGGATTGTCCACGATTTTTGGACAGGCGGAGGATGTGTAGATTGGGTACGCTCTCCACGGTCTACCCCGAACCGAGACAGGATTTCGGCAGCGCCTCCCTATTGTTCTTCGGATGCACAATTCTCTCGGCATTTTTGGCGAGACGTGTATCGGGAGAACAACAGGGAGGTGCTGCCGAAATTTTGTCTCGGTTTGGGGTTGACCGTGGAGAGCGTATCCAATCTACACATCCTTGGGTGGGATTAGGACATATATTTTCCTATTAGACATGTTAGGTGTATGCATGGAATAACAACGTAAAATTTGTGTATTTAGTTTGATGTCATTAATTAATATGAAATGTTGAATTTGTATTGTGGCTCTCGATGAAGCAGAGGATGGCTGGTAATTGTTGGATGCACAGTGGTCGTATTAGTGCGCTTGAAAGAACAGACGAGTGGGTATGGAAGACCAATTTTCTGGTGAAGAAGTTAGCGCGTGGTTCAAAGGTAGTTCGTCCAAGATGTCCTTGTGCTCATTGCATGAGCTTCGTCGTCAGACAAAGGATGATATGAGTAAACACCTTTGGCAGTATGGGTATATGCTTGACTACGAGCCTTTGGTCGACTTTTCTTAGTACGAACGTGATAGAGCTGAGGTGATGCTTTTCATGGTTATTTGTTTGAATGCTCAAATTATTTTGCCGATATTGCAAGGCAATTAAATTATTTTGCGTGAATTTTGCATGCTCAAATTGAATTAGAAATGGAAACAGAAAAAAGAAAAAAAATTGGAATAAGCTACGCCGACGGCATAGCCGTCGGCACAGCTCTATGCTGCACAACATATGGCAAGGCTATGCCGACGGCATTGCCGTCGGCGTAGCTGGCAACGTGGCGGGCTCGTAGATGACCTGTGCCGACGGCCGGCCATCGGCGCAGACGGGCATGTGGCGGGCTGCGGTGGTTCACGGGCTGGGCCTGTGCCGACGGCCCGGCCGTCAGCGTAGCTGTCTGACGCGGCCGTTAGCGCGGACGGACGTTGCTGACACGCGGGGCCCGCTGGGAGATGCTGCGCCGAGGGGGAGAGGCTGTGCCGACGGCCGTTTTACTGTGCCGACCAGGACTTACGCCGAGGGGGCTACGCCGATGGTTATCATCGGCACAGCCTGTGCCAACGGCATTGTCGGGCTGTGCCGACGGCTAACGGCCCTCGGCGTACTGACAGTGTCCTGTAGTGGTTACAATAGGATTTTTTCTCTATTCTCTCTCATGTCCTTGGATATTTCACTATCCACATCATGTAAACAGATGTAGCTTAGTTTGCGGTGGAAGGAATTGGTATGAAATGTTTTGATTTGTAGAAATTTCTCATCCAAAACTTTCTTTTCTTCCCTCAGATATCCTATTTGTTCCTCTGCTCCTTCGAGTGGATTTTGGATTCTGTTATTTCCTATTTTATTACTGTCGTGTCATGGATTTTGGATCACTGAATTATTTTTATGGTTTTTTTACGATATGCAGAATTTTATTCACGCACAAGATGTTATGGTATTTTCGAATCGTAATATGGTTCTTTCCAACTAAGATAATATGCATAACTAGTCATTGGGAAATATGATAGATAAAGTGTGACCATGAGACAGCATGGTAGCCTGATGCAACATTATGACATGAAAAGGGATCCGGTTGTTCCTTGTATACTAATTTTTCACTTCATGTTGCTGAAATTTCTTTTCATATAGTCCATTATATTTGAACCAATCCGTCTATTATTGTTCAACCAGTTTTTTTGTTCAAGGGAAGCTTAACAATAAATGCTCCAGATTCAAATATCTATGAATGACGTGTTCTAAATAATTTTATCTGTTAATCTGTATATGTAACTCATGTAAGAAATTTCTATACCCTATAGGAATCTTTTGGTAATATCAGATATTAAATTCTGGATGATATAAGTTATCTGTTAACAGAAATAAATTTCTGGGTCATATGAAATTAGAATATGTTGTGGTAGGAGAATGGGGAAGAGCAGAAATTCCGGAAACCAGAATTCAAACAATTAAACGCCCAAAGGAAATTGCAAGGCCCCTCTCGCCCCCCGACGGGCGATGGAGGCGCCCTCCTCTCCTCCCGGCCTCCACACTAGTAGAAAACGGACCTTTGGTCCAGAGAATTAGTCTCGGTTCTGGTACAAACCGGGACAAATGTCCTGGTCCCAACGGCTAGAAACGGCCGCAGGCCCTAGAAGAAATTAGTCCCGGTTCGTAGGGGACCTTTAGTCCCGGTTCGTTTCACAAACCGGTGATAAAGGGTCTGGTGCTGGAAAGGATCGGATCCGTGGACCTTTAGTCCCGGCTCGTTTAACAAACCGGGACTAAAGGGCCTGATTATATCTTCTTCCCCTCCCAGCCCGAGTCATTTCAAGCTCAGACAAGCATCTCCCTCATATTTCTCCCCTCAAGCTCGAGTTCTTGCCAATTTTTCTCAAGATTTGTGAAGATTTTTTGCCTCCACATCTATCTAAGGGTCCTAAGAGGTTAGCAGCTTCATCATTTCATCTTTCATTGCTTGTTTTAGCTCATTTCATGCTCTAGAAATGGATAGATTTGTGTGGATTCTATCTCTATTTATTTGGTTAATTTGGCACATATAGTCTCGAATTTCATTTGATTCATCGAAACACATAGATACATGAGTTCATCCTATCATATATCTTGGTTTGGCACGTAGTCTCAAAATTTAGACGGTTCATAGTGCATCATACCCGTCGAGCAACAAAATTATAGGCGAGCAAGAGGGGAAGCACGACGTGGGCTGTGATCGTCGGAGGCGACGATACAGGCGGCTATCGGCGTGGCTGAGGCTAGGGGACGATGCGCGGTCTCCTGGCGATCGTTGCTAGTTTAAAGGCGAGGCGTAGGGCGGTGGGGTTTGGTCTGGAACGTGCGGTGCTCTGCACGGTACCGACGGCGAACTTCACGGAGTGCGACGGCTATGGGGTATGGTCGAGGAAACGAGCATGTCTAGTGGTCTCCTGGGATGGTGGGGTTCGTGCTGGCGGGCGGCAAGGGATCGAGGTGGTCGGGTTGAGTGGGCACGGCGCGTGCATGGTGGTGTGCGTCGGCATGGCCGACAGCGCGGGCATGGCGTTTCCGGTGGTTCCTGCCTCTGCTTCGAGCTAGGGCTGGTCTAGACGGGCGGTGAGGCACGGGCAGCATGCCAAAAAAGGTTGGCGCAGCTAGTTCTTCCTCTAGCTTGTTGTCCACATTGGGGTGGAAAGGTGAGGCTCGATCTGCTCACCATTGATGGCAATGGCAAGCTCACAGTGCTGCTAGAGGTTACTAACTAAGCTAGATGATCTACTAAATGTCTAATGTAAGCTAGAGAGGGGACAAGTTAGGCCAAATCACTGCTCATAATAGTGTTAGATGTTTTTTTGTTTTGTGTTTGCAAGGTGTTTGATGAAATGGCGGAAACAACTTTAAATTTGAATTTTGGATTCAAACTTGGTGGGTTTGCTAGGCACATGCTAGGGAGTATCTGGTTAGTTGGATTAGTCAAGGGACACTGGTTTGGTTGGCTTTTGAAAATGTGTGATCTTCACATATGATAAAGATTCAATTTTGAATTGTGATTTGAATGAGGTTGCCAAATGTTTCTGCAAGTTTGAATGGTGGGCTTTGATTCACTTTTACTTGATCTTGCAAGGGGTGAAAAGAATTGGGAAAGTTTATGTTTGAAATCTTGGACTAGAAACACTCAAAGTGACCTAGTGAGCAAGATTGGCAAAAATGACCATTTGCCTTAATTGATTTGTTTTTGATTTTCTCTTGATTTGTTTCTGCATGGAATTGTTTTATATGATGTTATATTCATCATTAAACCATTTCTTGCTATTTAGGTTAATCACACAAGTTGATTCATGCATTTATCAAATCATCACATTCACACATGCATTCATATGATTTAATTAATCAAAGTTTTTGTTAACCCTAATTTTAGTGATTTAGAGTTTGATGATCATTGTTTTATATTTTTGGGATGTTACAAACCTTCCCCCCTTAAACAAAGTCTTGTCCCGAGATTTGAAAAAGAAGGAAAAAGTTTACCTAGGTTTTAAAGAGATCGGGAAACTCCGTCCTGATATGATCTTCTCGCTCCCAGGTAGCTTCTTCTTCGGTGTGGTTGCTCCACTGAGTCTTGAGATACTTGATGCTTCGGGTCCTGGTGGTTCTGAAAGCTTCCTCCAAAATACGGATGGGTACTTGGGGATATGTCAGGTCATCGTTGATCTCTATGGTCCGGTGATCAATGTTCTTGAAAACTTCGGTCTTCTCCGGAACTTCAAGGCATTTGCGAAGTAACGATATATGGAACACACTGTGCACTGCTGACATCTCCTCTGGCAGTTCCAATTGATATGATACTTCTCCTCGACGATTCAGAATCTTGAAGGGTCCGATATATATCTGGGTGCTAACTTTCCTTTGAGCTGGAAATACTGCATTCCCTTCAAAGGTGACACTTTAAGGTACACGAAATCTCCGATATTGAAAGCGAGGTCTCGACGTCTCTTGTCGGTGTAACTCTTCTGTCTTGACTGAGCGGTCTTGAGGTGCTCACGAATCTTGTGAACTTTCTCTTCTCCTTCTCGTAGGATGTCGGGTCCGAAAATCTGACTCTCTCCTACTTACGACCAATTCAAAGAGGTTCGACACTTCCTTCCATACATGAATTCAAATGGGGCCATTTGCAGACTAGCTTGATAACTGTTGTTTTATGAAAATTCTACGAAAGGCAGACAGTCTTCCCATTTAGAACCATATGCTAACACACATGCTCTCAACATATCTTCGAGTATTTGATTTACTCGCTCCATTTGTCCATCGGTCTGAGGGTGATACGCGGTGCTGAAATCTAGTCGGGTTCCTAAACCTTCTTGGACCTTCTTCCAGAATCTCGAGGTAAACTGGGTTCCTCGATCCGATACAATGTTCTTGGGGACTCCGTGCAAACTGACGATTCTAGCGATGTATAACTCCGCTTGCTTCGAACCCTGGCACGTGGTCTTGATGTAGGGGTTCGTAGCATGGAAAACAAAAATTTTCTATCGCATACAAACAAACAAGCCAAGATCTATCTACTAGATTGTAGCAACGAGTCGATGGAATAACTTACCCTCGAAGATTCCAAAGTGTTTAACGAGAGCGGATTCTCGTGGGTGATGTAGTCGTACTCTTCCCGATCTCAAGATCGTGTAGACGATCCTTCCGCGCTGCTCGGCAGCGCCTCAGCAATCGGTCACACGTTCGATTGACGAAGACCTTCCTCTCCTTGTTCCAAAGAATGGAGGTTGTAGCACTCTCTCGCGATTCCTAAAGACAACGTGGTACCTAAGTAGAGGGAGATCCCGCAGGGCTTCGCCTTAAGCCGGAGCGAGTATGGTGGATTATGAGAGAGGGCTATTAGTGGTCTAGAGATTAGAATCACCAATTAGAAGGCTCTAAACCGCAGGCTAAAGCAATTAGAAGCTCTAAACCAAAACGGCTCTAAACCGGAGATTAGAGGTGGAAACTTGTGTGTCTCAAGGAGGAGCCCTGCCCCTCCTTTTATAGGTGGAGGGGCTAGGCGCCAGGGAGGAGGAGTCCTCCCAACTCGGCCTAGGGCTGGGCGCCGGCCTGGAGGAGTTGGACTCCTCCTCCAAGTTGGTTCCAACTCCTCTTGCTTGTTTCCCACAGTTTCCTGTTTCCCACAGTTTCCTGTTTTAGCCGTTTGACTTTCAAACTGGCAATTTGACTTTCATGTTTTTGGAACAGCAAGAACACTTAGTACATGATGCAATCATTCAATGACACACTCATGTACCCTCCCCCCCGGAGTGCCGGACAATCCGGAACCTTCTAGAACATTCCCGATGAAAACACCGGAATCATTCCCGAACTCCGAAATGGGACTTTCCTTATATGAATCTTATTCTCCAGACCATTCCGGATCACCTCGTGATATCCCAGATCCCATCCGAGACTCCGAACAACATTCGGTCTCTTTCTCATAATACCATAACTACTCAAAACAATATCGAATCCTTAAGTGTGTCTCCCTACGGTTCGTGAATTATGCGGACATGATCGAGACACTTCTCCGAACAATATCCAATAGAGGAATCTGGAAATTCATATGGCTCCCACATATTTCTACGATTACTTTGCGATCGAATGAACCACTTACATACGATACCAATTTCCCTTTGTCTCACGATATGTTACTTATCCGAGGTTATGATCGTCGGTATCTCTGCATACCTAGTTCAACCTCGTTACTGATAAGTACTCTTTTCTCGTTCCCGTGAAATGTGATCCCTTGTGAGCCAGTCACATGCTTGCAAGCTAATTGGATGACATTTCACCGAGAGGGCCCAGAGAATATCTATCCGTCATATGGATGGACAAATCCCACTCTTGATCCATGTGTCTCAACCAATACTTTCCGAACACTCAATGCCATCTTTATAGCCACCCAGTTACGGTGTGGTGTTTGATGTCATCAAAGCATCCATCCGGTAAAGGTGATATGCATGATCTCATGGTCGAAGGAATTAGGTTACTATGTATCAGAAAGCATATAGCAATTGAACTATTGAAATGACTTGATCTTTATGCTACGCTTATCTATAGGAGTATGTCCACCATATCATTCTCCTAACGATATGATCTTGTTGTTGATAACATCTCAATGTTCATGATAGGGAAACCACAATCATTCATCAACCAACAAGCTAGTGAAGTATAGAGGCTATACTAGGGACTTCAAATTAAGTTTACAAATCACACAAGTATCAATGTTTCCCTGTTAATACTATTATAGCATGAATGTAAACATTTATCATAAACACAAAGATATAATAATAACTACATTTATTATTGCCTCTAGGGCATATCTCCAACAGTTTCCCACTTGCACTAGAGTCATCTAATCTAGATTACATGGTAATATACCGAACACCCATGGCAGTTTGGTGTTGGTCATGTTTTGCCCTCGGGAGAGGTTTAGTCAACGGATCCGCCACATTCAGATTTGTGTGTACTTTGCAAATCTTTATATCCCCATCCTGGATATGTTCTCGAATAGCGTGAAAACGTAGCTTGATATGCTTCAGCTTCTTGTGTGACCTTGGTTCTTGCAAGATTGGCTATGGCTCCCATGTTATCACAAGAGATAGACATTGGGTCCAACGCACTAGGAACCACACCCAGCTCTGTAATGAACTCTTTCATCCATATCGCTTCTTGTGAAGCCTCCGAAGCAGCCATGTATTCCGATTCAGTTGAAGATCTCGCCACAACGCTTTGCTTTGCACTCCTCCAGCTAACTGCTGCACCATTCAAAATAAATACGTATCCAGATTGTGATTTAGAATCATCCGGATCGGTGTTCCAACTAGCATCGGTGTAACCATTAACAACGAGTTGTTCATCACCTCCATAAGAAAGAACCATATCCTTAGTTCTTCTCAAGTACTTAAGGATGTTTTTGACCGCTGTCCAATGATCCACTCCTGGATCACTTTGATATCTGCTAGTTAAACTAACATCATATGCAATGTCGGGTCTAGTACATAGCATGGCATACATTAGAGATCCTATGGCTGAGGCATAGGGAGTCTTACTCATCCTTTCTCTATCTTCCGCCGATGTCAGACTTTGAGTTTTACTCAAGGTCGATAGCAACATGGGTAAGAACCCTTTCTTGCTTTCTTCCATTCCAAACCTCTTTAGAACTTTGTCCAAATATGTACTCTGTGACAATGATATTTGGCGTTTCGATCTATCTCTATAAATCTTTATGCCTAATATGTAAGCTGCTTCGCCAAGATCCTTCATTGAAAAACTATTATTCAAATATTATTTGACACTACTAAGAAGGTCTACATCATTCCCAATCAACAATATTTCATCCACATATAGTATTAAGAATGCTACAGAGCTCCCACTCACTTTCTTGTAAATACAAGCTTCTCCATAAGTTTGTACAAAACCAAAACTTTTGATTACCTTATCAAAATGTTGATTCCAACTTCGGGATGCTTGCTTCAATACATAGATGGACTGTTGAAGTTTGCATACCTTGTTAGCATCTTTAGGATCGACAAAACCTTTGGGCTGCATCATATACAACTCTTCATCAATATCTCCATTGAGGAATGCTGTTTTGACATCCATCTGCCATATCTCATAATCATAATATGCAGCGATTGCTAACATAATCCTCACAGATTTTAGCTTCGCTACTGGTGAGAAAGTCTCATCGTAGTCAACTCCTTGAATTTGTCAAAACCCTTTTGCGACAAGTCGAGCTTTATAGATGAACATTACCATCAAGATCTGCTTTCTTCTTGAAAATCCATTTGTTCTCGACAGCCTTTCGCCATCCGGTAAGTCCACCAAAGTCCATACTTGGTTTTCGTACATGGATCCAATCTCGGATTTCATGGCTTCTTGCCATTTATTGGAATCTGGGCTCATCATCGCTTCCTCATATGTCTCGGGTCATCGGTGTTGTCCACCAACATGACACTCATAACGGATCATACCAACTGGAGTGGTACGAGTTCTCGTTGACCTCCGAGGCTCAGAGCAAATTCAACCAAAGTTTCATGATCACCATCATTAGCTCCCTCTCTTATTGGTGCGCACCACAGAACTTCTTCCGTCTGCGCTACTCGCAATTTCGAGAGAAGGTTCGACAACCTCGTCGAGTTCTACTTTCCTTCCAGTCACTTCTTTCGAGAGAAATTCCTTCTCTAGAAAGGATCCATTCTTGGCAACGAAGGTTTTGCCTTCGGATCTATGATAGAAGGTATACCCAATAGTTTCCTTTGGGTATCCTATGAAGACGCATTTTTCCGCTTTGGATTCTAGCTTGTCCGGCTGTAACTTCTTTACATAGGCTTCGCATCCCCAAACTTTAAGGAATGACAATTTAGATTTCTTCCCAAACCATAATTCATACGGTGTCGTTTCAACGGATTTAGACGGTGCCCTATTTAAAGTGAATGCGGCTGTTTCTAATGCATAACCCCAAAATGATAGCGGTAAATCTGTAAGTGACATCATAGAACGAACCATATCTAAGAGAGTTCGATTACGACGTTCGGACACACCATTACGCTGTGGTGTTCCCGGCGGTGTCAATTGTGAAAGTATTCCGCACTTCTTTAAATGCTCGCCAAACTCGTAACTTAGATATTCACCTCCACGATCAGAACGTAGAAACTTAATCTTCTTGTTACGTTGATTCTCTACCTCACTTTGAAACTCCTTAAACTTCTCGAAAGTTTCGGACTTATGTTTCATGAAATAGATATACCCATATCTACTCAAGTCATCCGTGAAGGTAAGAACATAACGATAACCGCCGCGCGATGCTACACTCATTGGACCACATACATCGGTATGTATGATTTCTAATAAGTCCGTAGCTCGCTCCATCATACCAGAAAATGGAGTCTTAGTCATTTTTCCCATCAGACATGCTTCGCATCTATCAAGTGATTCAAAATCAAGTGATTCAAGAAGTCCATCGGAATGGAGTTTCTTCATACGTTTCAATCCGATGTGACCAAGACGACAGTGCCACATATAGGTCGAATTATCGCTTGATTTCAAACGTTTAGCCTCAATATTGTTGATATGTGTATTTCCACTATCGAGATTCAATAAGAATAGACCATCTATCAAAGGTGCATGTGCATAAAACATATTACTCATATAAATCGAACAACCATTATTCTCGGACTTAAACAAGTAACCGTCTCACAATAAACAAGATCCCGATATAATGTTCATGCTCAACGCAGGCACCAAATAACAATTATTTAAGTATAAAACTAATCCCGATGGTAGATGAAGAGGTAGCGTGCCGACCGCGATCACATTAACCTTTGATCCGTTTCCCACGCGCATCGTCACCTCATTCTTCGCTAGCTTCCGTTTATTCTGCAGCACCTGTTTCGAGTTACAAATATGAGCAACCGAACCAGTATCAAATACCCAGGCACTACTACGAATACTAGTGAGATACACATCAATAACATGTATATCAGATATACCTTTCTTCTTGATGTTGCCGTTCTTCAAATCCGCCAAGTACTTTGGGCAATTCCGCTTCCAGTGACCTTCTCCCTTGCAGTAAAAGCACTCAGTATCAGGCTTAGGTCCAGCCTTGGTCTTCTTCGCTGGTGTGGTAACTTTCTTACCACCCTTCTTGAAGTGTCCCTTTTGCTTAGACTTGCCTTTCTTGAATTTGGTGGTCTTATTGACCAACAACACTTGGTGCTCTTTCTTGATCTCCACTTCTGCAGATTTCAACATGGCAAAGAGTTCAGCAACGTCTTGTTCATGTTACGCATGTTGTAGTTCATCACAAAGTTCTTGTAACTTGGTGGTAGTGATTGGAGGACACGGTAAATCCTCAAAGCATTAGGAATCACTATACCCAAGATTTGAAGTTTGTTTGCGTGCCTGCACATCTTAAGCACATGCTCACCGTGAGCTGCCTTCTTCCATCTTGCGCTTAAAGAACTTTTCGAAGCCTCATAACTTTCAATTGCCGCATGAGTCTCAAAATCAATTTGAGATCCTCGACAATATCATATGGGTCTGAATCCTCAAACCTTTTCTCAAGCTCCGATTCCAAACCATACAAGATAGCACATTGAACTATGGAGTACCGATTCTTCCGAGCGAGGTAAACATTCTTTACTTCATCGGAGCATCACCGCAGTGGGTCACCCAATGGTGCATCCAAAGACATAGGTCAAATTACCACCGTGAGGACAATCCTCAAATTGCGGAACCAATCTGCGAAGTTGCTTCCATTGTTTTTCAACTTTTCTTTCTCTAGGAACGCATTAAAATTGATGGTAGGGGCTGCCATTGATCTACAACATATTTGCAATAGTTTAGACTAAGTTTATGACAAATTGAGTTCAAATTAATAAAGAAATTAAACTAGGTGAACTCCCACTCAAAACAATATCCCTCACATTGTTTTAGTGATCACACGAACCAAATCCACTATATCAACACCGATCATCACGAGAGTTGATATAGTTTAAATGGCGAACAATCGTCATGTTCATCATATCTACTATATGATTCATGCTTTACCTTTCGGTGATCCGTGTTCCTGAGACCATGTCTGTACATGCTAGGCTCGTCAAGATCAAACCTTAGCTACCGCATAAGCAAATCTGGCTTGCTTACGTTGTATACACTTGCGGAATCTAACACACCCGATCATCACGTGGTGCTTCGAAACAACAAGCATTAGCAACGGTGCATACTAAGGGTGAACACTTTCGAACTTGAAATTCATGTGCATGAGGGATCATCTTATAATGCTACCGTCATCTACTAAGCAATACAAGATGCATAAAGGATTAACATCACATGCAATTCATAATATGTGATATGATATGGCCTTTCTTGTTTGTGCTTCTGATCTCCATCTTCAAGCACGAACATGATCTCCATCATCACCGGCATTGCATCAAGGTCAATGACGCTTCTCCATGGTTGTCGTCCACCGGCTTCAACTATTACAACTACTTTGAATAGACACAAAGGTCTTAACATAAATTAAAGACAACCATATGGCTCCTGCCGGTTGCCGACTTACAATAAGGAACATTGCATACATCAAATATAATCACAATCATGGCCATATCACATCACTGCACACCCCTGCAAAACAAAGTTAGACGCCTCTACTTTCTTTGCATATTTTACGTGGTTTGGGGCTTTCAATAAGTGTCGTTCTAACTTACGAACAAGAACCACAACATTGATACTAGCATTGTTGATCACCCGTTGTAAATTGGATCTTAACTATGCTAGGAGAAACAGGCACCCTCAAAGCCACTTATGCAATACAAGTTGCATGTCAAGCGTGGAGCAAGTCTCATGAACGATGTCATGTAAGGTTAGCCCGGGCCGCTTCATCCCAACATACCGCAAGATGCAAAGTACACAAGAAGTAATCGACAATAAAAGCATCAACGCCCACAATGACCATTGTGTTCTACTCGTGCAACAGATCTACATATAGACACGACTCTGATACCACTGTAGGGGTTCGTAGCATGGAAAACAAAAATTTTCTATCGCATACAAACAAACAAGCCAAGATCTATCTACTAGATTGTAGCAACGATTCGATGGAATAACTTACCCTCGAAGATTACAAAGTGTTTAACGAGAGCGGATTCTCGTGGGTGATGTAGTCGTACTCTTCCCGATCTCAAGATCGTGTAGACGATCCTTCCGGCGCTGCGTTCCGGCAGCGCTCCCGCAGTCGGTCACACGTTCGGTACTCGACGAAGTCCTTCCTCTCCCTTGTTCCAAAGAAAGGAGGTTGTAGCACTCTCTCGCGATTCCGCAAGACAACGGCGTGGTACCTAAGTAGAGGGAGATCCTGAGGCTTAAGCCGGAGCGAGTATGGTGGATTATGAGAGAGGGCTATTAGTGGTCTAGAGATTAGACTCACCAATTAGAAGGCTCTAAACCGCAGGCTAAAGCAATTATAAGCTCTAAACCAAAACGGCTCTAAACCGGAGATTAGAGGTGGAAACTTGTGTGTCTCAAGGAGGAGCCCTGCCCCTCCTTTTATAGGTGGAGGGGCTAGGCGCGCCAGGGAGGGAGGGAGTCCCTCCCCAACTCGGCCTAGGGCTGGGCGCCGGCCTGGAGGAGTTGGACTCCTCCTCCAAGTTGGTTCCAACTCCTCTTGCTTGTTTCCCACAGTTTCCTGTTTCCCACAGTTTCCTGTTTTAGCCGTTTGACTTTCAAACTGGCAATTTTACTTTCATGTTTTTGGAACAGAAAGAACACTTAGTACATGATGCAATCATTCAATGACACACTCATGTACCCTCCCCCCCCCCCCGGAGTGCCGGACAATCCGGAACCTTCTAGAACATTCCCGATGAAAACACCGGAATCATTCCCGAACTCAAACGGACTTTCCTTATATGAATCTTATTCTCGGGACCATTCGGATCACCTCGTGATATCCGGATCCCATCCGAGACTCAACAACATTCGGTCTCTTTCTCATAATACCATAACTACTCAAAACAACGTCGAATCCTTATGTGTCTCTCCCTACGGTTCGTGAATTATGCGGACATGATCGAGACACTTCTCCGAACAATAACCAATAGAGGAATCTGAAATTCATATGGCTCCACATATTTCTACGATTAATTTGCGATCGAATGAACCACTTACATACGATACCAATTTCCCTTTGTCTCACGATATGTTACTTATCCGAGGTTATGATCGCTGGTATCTCCGCATACCTAGTTCAACCTCATCGATAAGTACTCTTTTCTCGTTCCGTGAAATGTGATCCCTTGTGAGCCAGTCACATGCTTGCAAGCTAATTGGATGACATTTCACCGAGAGGGCCCAGAATATCTATCCGTCATATGGATGGACAAATCCCACTCTTGATCCATGTGTCTCAACCAATACTTTCCGAACACTCAATGCCATCTTTATAGCCACCCGATTACGGTGGTGTTTGATGTCATCAAAGCATCCATCCGGTAAAGGTGATATGCATGATCTCATGGTCGAAGGAATTAGGTTACTATGTATCAGAAAGCATATAGCAATTGAACTATTGAAATGACTTGATCTTTATGCTACGCTTATCTATAGGAGTATGTCCACCATATCATTCTCCTAACGATATGATCTTGTTGTTGATAACATCTCAATGTTCATGATAGGGAAACCACAATCATTCATCAACCAACAAGCTAGTGAAGTATAGAGGCTATACTAGGGACTTCAAATTAAGTTTACAAATCACACAAGTATCAATGTTTCGCTGTTAATACTATTATAGCATGAATGTAAACATTTATCATAAACACAAAGATATAATAATAACTACATTTATTATTGCCTCTAGGGCATATCTCCAACAGTCTCCCACTTGCACTAGAGTCATCTAATCTAGATTACATGGTAATATACCGAACACCCATGGCAGTTTGGTGTTGGTCATGTTTTGCCCTCGGGAGAGGTTTAGTCAACGGATCCGCCACATTCAGATCTGTGTGTACTTTGCAAATCTTTATATCCCCATCCTGGATATGTTCTCGAATAGCGTGAAAACGTAGCTTGATATGCTTCAGCTTCTTGTGTGACCTTGGTTCTTGCGCATTGGCTATGGCTCCCATGTTATCACAAAGAGATAGACATTGGGTCCAGCACACTAGGAACCACACCCAGCTCTGTAATGAACTCTTTCATCCATATCGCTTCTTGTGAAGCCTCTCAAGCAGCCATGTATTCCGATTCAGTTGAAGATCTCGCCACAACGCTTTGCTTTGCACTCCTCCAGCTAATCGCTGCACCATTCAAAATAAATACGTATCCAGTTGTGATTTAGAATCATCCGGATCGGTGTTCCAACTAGCATCGGTAACCATTAACAACGAGTGTTCATCACCTCCATAAGAAAGAACCATATCCTTAGTTCTTCTCAAGTACTTAAGGATGTTTTTGATCATTGTCCAATGATCCACTCCTGGATCACTTTGATATCTGCTAGTTAAACTAACATCATATGCAATGTCGGGTCTAGTACATAGCATGGCATACATTAGAGATCCTATGGCTGAGGCATAGGGAGTCTTACTCATCCTTTCTCTATCTTCTGCCGAGGTCGGACTTTGAGTTTTACTCAAGGTCGTATTGGGCAACATGGGTAAGAACCCTTTCTTGCTTTCTTCCATTCCAAACCTCTTTAGAACTTTGTCCAAATATGTACTCTGTGACAATGATATTTGGCGTTTCGATCTATCTCTATAAATCTTTATGCCTAATATGTAAGCTGCTTCGTCAAGATCCTTCATTGAAAAACTATTATTCAAATATTCTTTGACATTACTAAGAAGGTCTACATCATTCCCAATCAACAATATGTCATCCACATATAGTATTAAGAATGCTACAGAGCTCCCACTCACTTTCTTGTAAATACAAGCTTCTCCATAAGTTTGTACAAAACCAAAACTTTTGATTACCTTATCAAAACGTTGATTCCAACTTCGGGATGCTTGCTTCAATCCATAGATGGACCGTTGAAGTTTGCATACCTTGTTAGCATCTTTAGGATCGACAAAACCTTTGGGCTGCATCATATACAACTCTTCATCAATATCTCCATTGAGGAATGCTGTTTTGACATCCATCTGCCATATCTCATAATCATAATATGCAGCGATTGCTAACATAATCCTCACAGATTTTAGCTTCGCTACTGGTGAGAAAGTCTCATCGTAGTCAACTCCTTGAATTTGTCGAAACCCTTTTGCGACAAGTCGAGCTTTATAGACAGTAACATTACCATCATCATCTGTTTTCTTCTTGAAAATCCATTTGTTCTCGACAGCCTTTCGGCCATCCGGTAAGTCCACCAAAGTCCATACTTGGTTTTCGTACATGGATCCAATCTCGGATTTCATGGCTTCTTGCCATTTATTGGAATCTGGGCTCATCATCGCTTCCTCATATGTCTCGGGGTCATCGGTGTTGTCCACCAACATGACACTCATAACGGGATCATACCAATCTGGAGTGGTACGAGTTCTCGTTGACCTCCGAGGCTCTGTAGCAAATTCAACCGAAGTTTCATGATCACCATCATTAGCTCCCTCTCTTATTGGTGCAGGCACCACAGGAACTTCTTCCGGTGCTGCGCTACTCGCAATTTCGAGAGAAGGTTCGACAACCTCGTCGAGTTCTACTTTCCTTCCAGTCACTTCTTTCGAGATAAATTCCTTCTCTAGAAAGGATCCATTCTTGGCAACGAAGGTTTTGCCTTCGGATCTATGATACAAGGTATACCCAATAGTTTCCTTTGGGTATCCTATGAAGACGCATTTTTCCGCTTTGGGTTCTAGCTTGTCCGGCTGTAACTTCTTTACATAGGCTTCGCATCCCCAAACTTTAAGGAATGACAATTTAGGTTTCTTCCCAAACCATAATTCATACGGTGTCGTTTCAACGGATTTAGACGGTGCCCTATTTAAAGTGAATGCGGTTGTTTCTAATGCATAACCCCAAAATGATAGCGGTAAATCTGTAAGTGACATCATAGAACGAACCATATCTAAGAGAGTTCGATTACGACGTTCGGACACACCATTACGCTGTGGTGTTCCCGGCGGTGTCAATTGTGAAAGTATTCCACACTTCTTTAAATGCTCGCCAAACTCGTAACTTAGATATTCACCTCCACGATCAGAACGTAGAAACTTAATCTTCTTGTTACGTTGATTCTCTACCTCACTTTGAAACTCCTTAAACTTCTCGAAAGTTTCGGACTTATGTTTCATGAAATAGATATACCCATATCTACTCAAGTCATCCGTGAAGGTAAGAACATAACGATAACCACCGCGCGATGCTACACTCATTGGACCACATACATCGGTATGTATGATTTCTAATAAGTCCGTAGCTCGCTCCATCATACCAGAAAATGGAGTCTTAGTCATTTTTCCCATCAGACATGCTTCACATCTATCAAGTGATTCAAAATCAAGTGATTCAAGAAGTCCATCGGAATGGAGTTTCTTCATACGTTTCAATCCGATGTGACCAAGGCAGCGATGCCACATATAGGTCGAATTATCGCTTGATTTCAAACGTTTAGCCTCAATATTGTTGATATGTGTATTTCCACTATCGAGATTCAATAAGAATAGACCATCTATCAAAGGTGCATGTGCATAAAACATATTACTCATATAAATCGAACAACCATTATTCTCGGACTTAAACAAGTAACCGTCTCACAATAAACAAGATCCCGATATAATGTTCATGCTCAACGCAGGCACCAAATAACAATTATTTAAGTATAAAACTAATCCCGATGGTAGATGAAGAGGAAGCGTCGACGCGATCACATTAACCTTTGATCCGCTTTCCCACGCCGCATCGTCACCTCATTCTTCGCTAGCTTCCGTTTATTCTGCAAGACTGTTTGAGTTACAAATATGAGCAACCGAACCAGTATCAAATACCCAGGCACTACTACGAATACTAGTGAGATACACATCAATAACATGTATATCAGATATACCTTTCTTCTTGATGTTGCCGTTCTTCAAATCCGCCAAGTACTTTGGGCAATTCCGCTTCCAATGACCTTCTCCCTTGCAGTAAAAGCACTCAGTATCAGGCTTAGGTCCAGCCTTGGTCTTCTTCGCTGGTGTGGTAACTTTCTTACCACCCTTCTTGAAGTGTCCCTTTTGCTTAGACTTGCCTTTCTTGAATTTGGTGGTCTTATTGACCAACAACACTTGGTGCTCTTTCTTGATCTCCACTTCTGCAGATTTCAACATGGCAAAGAGTTCTGGCAACGTCTTGTTCATGTTCTGCATGTTGTAGTTCATCACAAAGTTCTTGTAACTTGGTGGTAGTGATTGGAGGACTCGGTAAGTCCCCAAAGAATTAGGAATCACTATACCCAAGATTTGAAGTTTGTTTGCGTGCCCAGACATCTTAAGCACATGCTCACTGACGGAGCTGCCTTCTTCCATCTTGCAGTTAAAGAACTTTTCAGAATCCTCATAACTTTCAATTGCCGCATGAGTCTCAAAAATCAATTTGAGATCCTCGACAATATCATATGGGTCTGAATCCTCAAACCTTTTCTGAAGCTCCGATTCCAAACCATACAAGATAGCACACTGAACTATGGAGTACTGATTCTTCCGAGCGAGGTAAACATTCTTTACTTCATCGGGAGCAGCACCGCAGTGGGTCACCCATGTGCATCCAGCACATAGGTCAAATTACCAGCTGTGAGGACAATCCTCAAATTGCGGAACCAATCCGCGAAGTTGCTTCCATTGTTTTTCAACTTTTCTTTCTCTAGGAACGCATTAAAATTGATGGTAGGGGCTGCCATTGATCTACAACATATTTGCAATAGTTTAGACTAAGTTTATGACAAAGAGTTCAAATTAATAAAGAAATTAAACTAGGTGAACTCCCACTCAAAACAATATCCCTCACATTGTTTTAGTGATCACACGAACCAAATCCACTATATCAACACCGATCATCACGAGAGTTGATATAGTTTAAATGGCGAACAATCGTCATGTTCATCATATCTACTATATGATTCATGCTTTACCTTTCGGTGATCCGTGTTCCTGAGACCAGGTCTGTACATGCTAGGCTCGTCAAGATCAAACCTTAGCTACCGCATAAGCAAATCTGGCTTGCTTACGTTGTATACACTTGCGGAATCTAACACACCCGATCATCACGTGGTGCTTCGAAACAACAAGCATTAGCAACGGTGCATACTAAGGGTGAACACTTTCGAACTTGAAATTCATGTGCATGAGGGATCATCTTATAATGCTACCGTCGTCTACTAAGCAATACAAGATGCATAAAGGATTAACATCACATGCAATTCATAATATGTGATATGATATGGCCTTTCTTCTTTGTGCTTCTGATCTCCATCTTCAAGCACGAACATGATCTCCATCATCACCGGCATTGCATCAAGGTCAATGACGCTTCTCCATGGTTGTCGTCCACCGGCTTCAACTATTACAACTACTTTGAATAGACACGCGGGTCTTAACATAAATTAAAGACAACCATATGGCTCACCGGTTGCCAACTTACAATAAGGAACATTGCATACATCAAATATAATCACAATCATGGCCATATCACATCATCACACCCTGCAAAACAAAGTTAGACGCCTCTACTTTCTTTTGCATATTTTACGGTTTGGGGCTTTCAATAAGTGTCGTTCTAACTTACGAACAAGAACCACAACATTGATACTAGCATTGTTGATCACCCGTTGTAAATTGGATCTTAACTATGCTAGGAGAAACAGCACCAAGAAAGCCACTTATGCAATACAAGTTGCATGTCAAGCGTGGAGCAAGTCTCATGAACCATGTCATGTAAGGTGAGCCCGGGCCGCTTCATCCCAACATACCGCAAGATGCAAAGTACACAAGAAGTAATCGACAATAAAAGCATCAACGCCCACAATGACCATTGTGTTCTACTCGTCTGCACAGATCTACATATAGACACGGCTCGATACCATGTGAGGGGTTCGTAGCATGGAAAACAAAATTTTCTATATACAAACAAACAAGCCAAGATCTATCTACTAGATTGTAGCAACGAGTCGATGGAATAACTTACCCTCAAGATTCCAAAGTGTTTAACGAGCGGATTCTCGTGGGTGATGTAGTCGTATTCTTCCCGATCTCAAGATCGTGTGACGATCCTTCCCAAGGCGCTGCGTTCCAAGCGCTCCCTTGATCGGTCACACGTTCGGATTTCGACGAAGACCTTCCTCTCCCTTGTTCCAGCAGGCGGAGGTTGTAGCACTCTCCTCGCGATTCCGGCAAAGGCGTGGTACCTAAGTAGAGGGAGATCCCATGAGGCCTTAAGCCGGAGCGAGTATGGTGGATTATGAGAGAGGGCTATTAGTGGTCTAGAGATTAGACTCACCAATTAGAAGGCTCTAAACCGCAGGCTAAAGCAATTATAAGCTCTAAACCAAAACGGCTCTAAACCGGAGATTAGAGGTGGAAACTTGTGTGTCTCAAGGAGGAGCCTGTTAGACCCCTCCTTTATAAAGGAAAGGATCCCTGTGATTGCAATGCTAGTCCCTGGATCATTGCTAGCATCCACAGTTTAAGATGAAGTACACAGATACAAAGGTCGTTTATTACATTCATTCCAGAGATAAAATATAGTCTTTTACAACTCATGGCCATAGGCCTAATACAAGAGTTTTAAGGAACAAGTAAATAAACATAAGTCTTCATCTTCATGTGCCACAGGCAAGCATGTTGAGTGTAGACTCATGACTCCTATTCATCATCAGAGTAACCTGCAACATCACAAGTTACAGCCACAGAGGGTCAATACTTTGGAATAGTATTGGCAAGTGATACCTTATTATATTTTAAATGGACTATATTACTATATGCATTTTGGCTAAGTGTAGCTTGGCTTGCTTTGCTTGAAAATAGATTTTTCCTATTAGTTGAAATTACTAAGTTTTTCTTTGTCAAAAACATTCCCAAGGAAACCACCAATAGAAATTGAGGTCCTTCACCCTTGTTCACCCATCAATTTTTATTTAGAAGTTGGAGTGATGAGATTCTTGTAGCTTCCATGTCTTGATGCTCAAAGTGTCCATTTCCTTGGACAAGGCTAAGTACTTAGATTTTTCCATCTGCAGAGGTTGTGCACTTTCCCCACCAGACTCGGTTTCCCAAGACAGGACCTTTCAGAAGCTTTTCCTTAGTCAAATGGACGCGTTCCATCCTATAATCCCATCTACCACCAACTGTCCAAGTGACTAAGTGCTAGCAACCTATATGATCATGGCAGAGCCCATATTGCCAAGTGGTTGCACTATAAGCTTTCTCAACACTTGGCCTCCAAATCCCTTTGTGCCTGGGTGGCATACCACAAGTGAGATACACAACCCAAGTCCATGGCCTTGTGTAACCACTCAACATAACCCAATCTTTCCATTCCACCCAGGAGGTTCATTTGCCTTAGTTGTTTTATTAAGAAAATATAAGTCTCTTGACTTAGAATATTTTTATCATATAAATATAGATGTTCACCACCCTTGTTTACTATAAGCTAGGCTAAGCAAAGTATGGTATCTTATCTTAGGAAAATTCCCCTAGCAATTCTACTATTTCACTCTACTTAGGATTTCCCATCTTAGCACTAAGCAAAATATCATGCATTTACTTTAGCAAAATATCTAATGCAAGTATAAAACTTAGGATAGGAAATTCATGAAAATATCACTTGCCTTGGTAGGGGGAAGAGTAGCACTCTTCACAATCACAATCACTAGCAAAATCTACACAAGAGACAATAGCATACAATTACACACAATATATATTTACAACCAAAAATAGTATGAATGCATGCATGCAAGAATTTATTAAGTGGTGATTTTTTGAAAATTATACCAAGTATGTTCATGAGTACAGAAACTTTAACAAGACACAAGTTTGCCAACTAAATTTATTTGGCCCCAAAATAATATACAAGAATAAAACTATATCTAAAATAGTCCTAAACATGTTCCACAATAAAAATCATTTTAACTGTTACTATATGCTAAATAAAGTGGATATCCAGAAAGGCCTTGTTTCACTGAATCCAACGGTATAAAGTTTGCAAAAATCCAACGTGGCATTCAAAAGTTATAAGCATTTGAAGTTTGAATCTAATTCTGGTTTTAAATCTAATTTCAAATCTAACCCTAGCCACGTCGCTCTGTGATTGGCGCGTACCGCTTCGGTTGGATCGCGCTTCTGCAGCCGCAGGATTTTAAACAGATCGAACGCTCCAGATCGCGTACCGCTTCGGGGTTAAGTGAATCTATCCTGGCGCTACGATACAGATCCAACGCTCTAAATCAACCGGCCAAAATCGGGCGGCGCTTCTCAGCTGTGCGCGGCGGCGATGACCAGACGGTGGCGGCGCCGGCGGTACAGATCGCTAGGGGGGTGGGGAAGATGCTCACCGAGACCGCGAGGACGTGTGGATGCTCGACGTGTGATTGGCTCGGCAAGGGGCGCTCAGGGTTGCGGTAGATTTCTCGCCGGAGTTGGATCGCGCGGCGCGGCTGCTCGAGGAGGAGGCGGGCGCGTTGTCACTCACTATGAAAAAAAAAGGTGTGGGTTAGATGGAAGGGTCACGAGGAGAACATGGCGCGTGCGCGACAAGGTTGAGGCGATGCATACTTACCACTAGAGCTCGCCGGAGTTCGTGCAGGAGGCGGTGACGGTCGGTCGTCGATGTTGCCGAGGCTATGGTTCATGCGAAGGTAAACGGAGGGTGTCAGAAGATGCACAGAGGTTCACTGAACAATATAAAGTAAACGCGAGGGCGAAGGGAACTCGAGGCTCACCGGAATTCGCCGGCGATCGTCGGAGGCAATGGGTTGCAGAGCAATGCGCGCACTGGGGCGTTCTGTGCTTGGGGTTTTGGGGAAAAGAGAGAGGGGACAGTGGGGTTTCTTATAGCCTGGTCGCGAGCGAGAATCACTCTGCCAATAACTCGAATTGACGCCGCGATTAACACACAGGAAACGGCCGCGTTGATTGGGGATGAGCTGGTCGTGCGGGTGGAGACGATGCTGACGTGGAGGAGGTCCGCTTGTCAGCGAGGTGCGCGAAATGAGTGTGGGGTCCGTCTGTCAGCGGCTCAGTGCGTGCGCTCGCGCGTGAGAGGAGGAAAAGGAATCCCCGGGTGGGCTGGTTGGGCTTGATTGGCTGCTGGGCCAGATTCTGGCCGCGTGGCCTTTTTCTTTTGTTTACTCCTTTTCTTTTTCTGTTTCTATTTCCTGGAATGATTTTGATATGAATTCAAATCCTTTTGAATTCAAACAAATTTGGGGGATCTTGCAGGGCTCTGTGGTTTCAAAAACAGTTAATGTACTAAGTGGTCATCTTGTAAGGTTTGGTCAATGCTTGGTTTTTCAAAATAAACAGAGATTTTGCTATAGTTTGCAAATATTTGAATTTAGGGTTTTGAAATCATTTCTAAATTTTGAATCCTGGTTAAAAGCTTCACATAATCTTTCCAACAATGGAGTCAAGCAACCAAGTACTTAAGCTTCCAAATTTCAAAGTGTGATGGTCATTTTGGAATCAAATGTCCACATGAAATCATAGCCTCAACTTCTGTTTCTAAGTGATTTTTGAGAAAACCCTAAATGAATGAATGATGCATAGATGATATGAATGAGTTTTGAAACTATGATTTTTGGGATGTTACAAATCTAACCCCCTTAAGATGAATCTCGCCCTCGAGATTCGGTTTGGCTAGCAAATAGGTGAGGGTGGTCCTTCCGAAGATCATCTTCTCTTTCCCATGTTGCTTCCTCTTCGGAATGATGGTTCCATTGCACTTTACAAAACTTGATAGTCTTGGTCCTGGTGACTCTTTCTGCTGTCTCTAGAATCTTGACAGGCTTTTCCTCATAAGTGAGATCACTTTCTAGCTGAACTTCTTCCAAAGGTATGGTATCCTTCAAAGAAGACTCTTCCATTTCTGGGTGACATTTCTTAAGCTGACTCACATGGAATACGTTATGGACTGCTGATAGAGATTCTGGTAATTCAACTTCATATGCAACTTCTCCCTTGCGACTTAGAATCCTGAATGGCCCAACATATCTTGGTGCCAACTTTCCTTTGACTCCAAATCTTTTCACTCCACGAAGTGGTGATACCCTGAGATAAGCTCTATCCCCAACTTCATAGGTGACTTCTCTACGTTTAGAATCCGCGTAGCTTTTCTGTCGGGACTGAGCTATCTTCAACCTGTTCTTAACCAATTTGACTTTCTCTTCGGCGTCTTTGATAAGATCAGGTCCAAATAAGCTTCTTTCTCCCACACCATTCCATAATAATGGGGTGGTACACTTCCTTCCATAGAGTAACTCAAACGGTGCCATTCCAATACTAGATTGATGGCTGTTATTGTAAGAGAACTCTGCGTAAGGCAAACTTTCATCCCAACTTGCTCCATAGTCTAAAGCACAAGCTCTCAACATGTCCTCAAGAATTTGGTTGGTCCTTTATGTTTGTCCATCCGTTTGAGGATGAAAAGCAGTGCTAAATTCCAATCTGGTTCCTAAGGATTCGTGAAGTTGTCTCCAAAAGTGAGATGTGAACTGGGTTCCTCTATCTGACACAATACTCTCTGGCACACCGTGAAGGCATACAATCCTGCTCATGTAAATTTTTGCTAACTTGGCACTTGTATAAGTTGTCTTCACGGGTATAAAATGAGCTACTTTTGTTAGGCGATCCACTACTACCCATATGGAATCATATCCGGATCTGGTCCTTGGTAATCCGGTAATGAAATCCATACCAATATTTTCCCACTTCCATTCAGGAATAGGCAGTGGTTGAAGCAGACCTGCTGGTTTTTGGTGCTCTGCTTTGACTCTGCTACACACGTCACACAAAGCGATATGTTCGGCGATGTCCCTTTTGAGATTGTTCCACCAAAACCTTTCCTTCATGTCCATGTACATCTTGGTATTTCCCGGGTGAATAGAATACGGAGAGTTGTGACCTTCCTGTAAGATCAGTTTCCGCAATTCTGGGTCTTGTGGAACACATATACGTTTCCCGTGCCATAAAGTACCCTGCTCGTCAACATGAAAACTCTTAGCTTTCCCTAGACCAATGTTTACTTTAATCTTTTCAATTTCTTCGTCAGTCTTTTGGACTTCTCGAATCTTGTCCAATAGAGTGGGTTGAACATCTAAGGACATGAGATGTCCTTCTGGTACAATCTCCAACCTGAGTTCTTTGAATTGCTTACACAAGTCATCTGGCAATTCCCCTTTTGTAAGGCCATTTACAAATGTCTTACGACTTAGAGCATCCGCTACTACATTTGCTTTACCGGGGTGGTATTGCAAACTCAAGTCGTAATCCTTGATAAGTTCTAGCCATCTCCTTTGTCTCATGTTGATTTCCTTCTGGGTGAAGATATACTTCAAACTCTTATGATCGGTGAACACTTCACACCGCTTACCCAAAAGGTAATGTCTCCATGTCTTAAGTGCATGGACGACAGAGGCTAACTCTAAATCATGGGTAGGATAATTTACCTCATGAGTTTTGAGTTGTCTCGAAGCATAGGCTACGACTTTACCATCTTGCATAAGTACGGCACCCAAACCTTGATGAGAAGCATCACAATACACTTGGAAATCCTTTTCCAAATCTGGCAGACATAGGACTGGTGCTGTTACAAGTCTCTTCTTCAATTCTTGAAAACTGACTTCGCAACCTTCAGACCAAGCAAACTTCTTGTCCTTCTTTAGTAATTCTGTCATAGGCTTCGCAACTTTCGAGAAATTTTCAATGAATCTTCTGTAGTAACCCGCTAAGCCGAGGAAACTACGAACTTCTTTCACATTCTTAGGTGATTCCCATTCTGTCACGGCTGAAACTTTAGCAGGATCAACTGCCACACCATCTTTTGTCATCACATGACCAAGAAAACCAACTTTCTCTAACCAAAACTCACACTTGCTGAATTTGGCATAAAGTTTATGTTCCCTTAGTTTCTCAAGTATTAAGCGTAAGTGTCTCTCATGCTCTTCCTTGCTCTTGGAGTAAACCAAGATGTCATCGATGAAAACGACAACGAATTTGTCAAGGAATTCCATGAACACCTTGTTCATCATATTCATGAAGTATGCTGGAGCGTTGGTTAATCCAAAAGGCATCACAGTATACTCATACAATCCATACCTTGTGGTGAATGCTGTTTTTGGTATGTCTTGCTCTCGTATCTTGAGTTGAAAATAACCCGACCGAAGATCAATCTTCGAGAATACACATGCTCCTTCTAGCTGATCAAATAGGTCGTTGATTCTTGGTAAAGGATACTTGTTCTTGATGGTAACCTCGTTGAGAGAACGGTAGTCAATACATAATCTTTGGGTTCTATCTTTCTTCTCCACGAACAATACTGGGGCTCCCCAAGATGAAGAACTTGGTTGAATAAACCCTTTCTGTAACTGTTCTCCTAGCTGTTTCTTGAGCTCCTTCAATTCATCAACAGACATTTTGTACGGTCTCTTAGCTATTGGTCCTGATCCTGGCACCAAATCTATCAGAAACTCCACATCTCTATCCGGTGGCATTCCTGGTAATTCTTCTGGAAACACATCCGGATACTCACATACTATTGGTACACTGTCCATGCTAACCCCCTTAAGAGAATTCAGCTTACTTCCTTTGGATTCAAAGTTTGACTTGAATTTTATTCTTTTCCCTTCTGGGGTTGTGAGTGTAACTGTACGATTTGCACAATCTAGTACTCCTTCATACTTAGCCATCCAATCCATTCCCAAAATCACATCCAGTCCTTGGGAATCCAGAATTATTAGGTTCACTGGAAACTTATATTTTCCAAACTCTATGACTAAGTCATGACAACCTGAGTTTACTATCATTTCTCCCCCTGGAGAACTTACTCTTATAGGACACCCAATGGTTTCTACCGGCAGTTCATTTCTTTCAACAAATGCCTTTGATATGAATGAATGAGATGCACCAGTATCAAAGAGTACAAATGCTGAAATTGAATTGAGTCTGAACTTACCAGCCACAGCATCAGGTTCTTCATAGACCTCCTCCACATTGATGTGGTTAACCTGTCCTTTCTGAAAAGGATTCGGCTTGTTAGGTCCTTCCACCTTCTTTTCGGGGCACTCATTTGCATAGTGTCCCATCTTCTTGCATTTGAAGCATTCCACCTGACTGATGTCCTTTTTAGGAGGTTGGCCTCCACTTCCACTACCATTTCCACCATAGTGGCTCTTATGTCCACCCTTATTGTTCTTGTACTTGTCCTTGTCATGACTGCGGTGATGCTTGTTGTCATGACGGTTATGCTTGCTGAATTTCCCATGATTATGGGATCCTGAGCTACCACTGTCATCATAGTGAGATCGTTTGTGAGACGATCCCGAGTTGTGCTTGTCGGAGTGTTTCCTCTTTCTACTCTCGACTTGCTTCATTTTACTTTCCAAAATAGCAGCCTTGTCACACAACGACTGATAAGTTGGAACATATGCCACAGACAGCTGTAGGTTCAGCTCATCATTTAAACCTTCCAAGAACTTCTCCTTTCTCTTGGCATCAGTATCAACCTCATCCGGTGCGTAGCGCGCCAGATTGTTGAATTCCTCTATGTATTCTGCCACGCTGCGGTGGCGCTGTTTCAGGTTGTGAAACTCTTTCTTTTTCAGACTCATTATCCCTGATGAGATATGAGTCGTGCGAAAGCCATCTTCAAAGATATCCCAAGTCACCTCTTCAATAGGAGTGGTGATTTGGAAGTTGTCCCACCATGTGGCGGCTGGTCCCTCCAACAGATGTGCTGCAAACCTGACCTTTTCAGCATCCGTGCAGCCCACGGTCACTAAGTCTTTGTTCACAGAACGTAACCAGTCATTGGCTACCATGGGATCAGTTGTTCCCGAAAACTTTGCTGGCCTCAGACGCAGAAATCTGGTGAGCATATCGAAACCCGGAGGGTTGTTGTTGTTGTTGTTGTTGTTGTTGTTGTTGGGGTCGTTGTTGTTGTTGTTGTTGTTATTATTCTGGTTTTGGATGAACGTTGTCATCATTTGCATAAGCTGCGTTTGTGCATTCATCATTTGTTGCATTTCCGGGGTGATTTTGTTGGGGTTGGGGTTTGCGCGACGGGGAGGCATCTGTGGTTTGTTCAAATAGATAAGAATGAGATACCCATAGATGTTTCATGCACAATACATCATAAGCAAACACATAACAAGCCACATAAGAATAAAAGTTCAACAACCACATAACAAGCTCATGAAGTAAAAACACACAAGTGACAAGCCATCCACATGTCGGATGGTCCAATAATAAGTTCACAATAACAAGTATGAATATGAAAAGTAAACGAGTAGCCAAATCTACTCATCAGCGTCAATCTCCTCCTCAACGAAAGTAAGACCTGCGTTCTCCATCGCGATCTTGTTCTCCTCAATCGTAGTGGTCAAGGAATCGACCTTGGCCTTGAGAGTCCTCTTCTGGGAGCGAAGCCTCTCAATGACCATCTGCTGCTGCTCAAGCTCGAAGTCCTTGGACTTCAGTTCCTCGGTCATGTCCCGGATTTTCTTGTTCCTATCCTGGACGCGTTTCTCCTGACTCTTGAACTTGCGATCCTGAGCCTCAAACTTTGTCTCCATTTCCTTGATCATCTCATCCTGTTGTGCGAAAAGCTTGTCCTTCTCGCGTAGCTGCACCTGAAGCTCGTCATTGCCTAGCATGACGTTCGTCCTGTCCGTATCTACGTGCCTGAGAAGAGTCTCTAAGTCCTGAAGATAGAGGCGTATCGGCTCTGCAGTGCTCCTCGAGTCGTCCTCAAAGTCGATGGAATCTCCATCTGCATCACGCCTTCCGAAAGCGTGGAAGTGAGTGCCCCTAACCTGTCGGGAGTGACGGCCTAACAGTCGTCCTATCAGGTCCTGCATGACCACCTCCATGCCTCTCTCCCTGTCGTCGTGCATCAGCTTGAAGACGATGGCCTCCGTAGTAGGCTCAGTCTGGCGTCCGGGCTGGCTCACCTTGAAGCCCCAGAGGTCCTTCCTCTCAAACTTGGTGAGTGGGTACACCGTGATGGTAGGAAGAGGGAGATCGAGCAGAGTGGTAAGCTCAACGATACGGGGTCCGAAACGAGTAACCTGGAACTCCTCAACGGTGCTGACGGCAATAGGCATCTATTTATAAAATTGAAAAGTCAGAACAACACTATTTAAAATGAACACAAAACAACCATCTCATACATAACCATGGAACACAATTTCACACAAGTCATGCTTACATAAATCCATTACATCAAACAAGGTCCAACTTATTTAAGGTATCATTTTGGAAAATAAGGTGATAAATGGTGGTCCAACTAACGAAGTGTTCTTACAATCCAATCTCACGGGATCTATTATTAAACACAATGTTCCTAGAGGCAATCCACCAATCCTGCTCTCTTGACTCTATCACTAAGTCTATAACATCTCCCCTTATTTCTTGGTTGGTGTCTTCCAACTCTTGAGTAAGCTCCTTTTCTTTCTCTAAGTCCTTTTGGAGGTTGAGCATTCTGCACTTGACTCTAGCACTTAGTTCTTTGATAGTCCTCCAAGCTGCATCCCTGGCTGACTCAAAGAATGTGGTGTGCATTGTAGTGTTGGTGTACATGCAGAATCCCCTTTCTTTGTGGTTGTCTTCCTTGTTTTTGTACAAGTGAAGTTGCACCCACCAATACTCCACTCCTTCATCCATCACTGGAAATCCTTTGTACACGGCTTCACCATGTGCATCCATTGCTTCCATGAGATCCTTGAGAATACTAGGAAACTCCGTCTCACACTCCAAGGTCATGGTCATGAGTGGTCCCTTCTTCACGGCTTCGTTGATGGAGTTCATCTACAAAGGAGGTTGAAAAGAGATTAGAAAAGTTTTACGAGAAGAATAGACAAGTGTAGAAGTAGTTGAAAAACTTTTTCCTTAGTGGTTTTCCAATCCTAGGGTCATAATCCTACAGGCAACACAGTGCTCTGATACCATCTGTTAGACCCCTCCTTTATAAAATAAAGGATCCCTGTGATTGCAATGCTAGTCCCTGGATCATTGCTAGCATCCACAGTTTAAGATGAAGTACACAGATACAAAGGTCGTTTATTACATTCATTCCAGAGATAAAATATAGTCTTTTACAACTCATGGCCATAGGCCTAATACAAGAGTTTTAAGGAACAAGTAAATAAACATAAGTCTTCATCTTCATGTGCCACAGGCAAGCATGTTGAGTGTAGACTCATGACTCCTATTCATCATCAGAGTAACCTGCAACATCACAAGTTACAGCCACAGAGGGTCAATACTTTGGAATAGTATTGGCAAGTGATACCTTATTATATTTTAAATGGACTATATTACTATATGCATTTTGGCTAAGTGTAGCTTGGCTTGCTTTGCTTGAAAATAGATTTTTCCTATTAGTTGAAATTACTAAGTTTTTCTTTGTCAAAAACATTCCCAAGGAAACCACCAATAGAAATTGAGGTCCTTCACCCTTGTTCACCCATCAATTTTTATTTAGAAGTTGGAGTGATGAGATTCTTGTAGCTTCCATGTCTTGATGCTCAAAGTGTCCATTTCCTTGGACAAGGCTAAGTACTTAGATTTTTCCATCTGCAGAGGTTGTGCACTTTCCCCACCAGACTCGGTTTCCCAAGACAGGACCTTTCAGAAGCTTTTCCTTAGTCAAATGGACGCGTTCCATCCTATAATCCCATCTACCACCAACTGTCCAAGTGACTAAGTGCTAGCAACCTATATGATCATGGCAGAGCCCATATTGCCAAGTGGTTGCACTGTAAGCTTTCTCAACACTTGGCCTCCAAATCCCTTTGTGCCTGGGTGGCATACCACAAGTGAGATACACAACCCAAGTCCATGGCCTTGTGTAACCACTCAACATAACCCAATCTTTCCATTCCACCCAGGAGGTTCATTTGCCTTAGTTGTTTTATTAAGAAAATATAAGTCTCTTGACTTAGAATATTTTTATCATATAAATATAGATGTTCACCACCCTTGTTTACTATAAGCTAGGCTAAGCAAAGTATGGTATCTTATCTTAGGAAAATTCCCCTAGCAATTCTACTATTTCACTCTACTTAGGATTTCCCATCTTAGCACTAAGCAAAATATCATGCATTTACTTTAGCAAAATATCTAATGCAAGTATAAAACTTAGGATAGGAAATTCATGAAAATATCACTTGCCTTGGTAGGGGGAAGAGTAGCACTCTTCACAATCACAATCACTAGCAAAATCTACACAAGAGACAATAGCATACAATTACACACAATATATATTTACAACCAAAAATAGTATGAATGCATGCATGCAAGAATTTACTAAGTGGTGATTTTTTGAAAATTATACCAAGTATGTTCATGAGTACAGAAACTTTAACAAGACACAAGTTTGCCAACTAAATTTATTTGGCCCCAAAATAATATACAAGAATAAAACTATATCTAAAATAGTCCTAAACATGTTCCACAATAAAAATCATTTTAACTGTTACTATATGCTAAATAAAGTGGATATCCAGAAAGGCCTTGTTTCACTGAATCCAACGGTATAAAGTTTGCAAAAATCCAACGTGGCATTCAAAAGTTATAAGCATTTGAAGTTTGAATCTAATTCTGGTTTTAAATCTAATTTCAAATCTAACCCTAGCCACGTCGCCTGTGATTGGCGCTGCATCGGTTGGATCGCGCTCGCAGCCGCAGGATTTTAAACAGATCGAACGCTCGGATCGCGTCGCTTCGGGTTAAGTGAATCTATCCTGGCGCTACGATGGATCCAACGCTCTAAATCAACCGCCAAAATCGGTGGCGCTTCTCGGTGTCTTGGCGATGACCAGACGGTGGCGGCGCCGGCGGTACAGATCGCTAGGGGGGTGGGGAAGATGCTCACCGAGACCGCGAGGACGTGTGGATGCTCGACGTGTGATTGGCTCGGCAAGGGGCGCTCAGGGTTGCGGTAGATTTCTCGCCGGAGTTGGATCTGGCAACGGCGGTTCTGCTCGAGGTCGGAGGCGACGTTGTAGATCACTAGGATGCCAAAGAAAGGTGTGGTTAGATGCGGAAGGTCACGGAGAACATGCGAGCGTGAACGACAAGGTTCGGGGCGGTCTGTACTTACCACTAGAGCTCGCCGGAGTTCGTGCAGGAGGCGGTGACGGTCGGTCGTCGATGTTGCCGAGGCTATGGTTCATGCGAAGGTAAACGGAGGGTGTCAGAAGATGCACAGAGGTTCACTGAACAATATAAAGTAAACGCGAGGGCGAAGGGAACTCGAGGCTCACCGGAATTCGCCGGCGCAGTCGTCGGAGACGGCGGGGTTGCAGAGAGCAATGCGCGCAGCCTGGGGGTGTTCTGTGCTTGGGGTTTTGGGGAAAAGAGAGAGGGGACAGTGGGGTTTCTTATAGCCTGGTCGCGAGCGAGAATCACTCTGCCAATAACTCGAATTGACGCCGCGATTAACACACAGGAAACGGCCGCGTTGATTGGGGATGAGCTGGTCGTGCGGGTGGAGACGATGCTGACGTGGAGGAGGTCCGCTTGTCAGCGAGGTGCGCGAAATGAGTGTGGGGTCCGTCTGTCAGCGGCTCAGTGCGTGCGCTCGCGCGTGAGAGGAGGAAAAGGAATCCCCGGGTGGGCTGGTTGGGCTTGATTGGCTGCTGGGCCAGATTCTGGCCGCGTGGCCTTTTTCTTTTGTTTACTCCTTTTCTTTTTCTGTTTCTATTTCCTGGAATGATTTTGATATGAATTCAAATCCTTTTGAATTCAAACAAATTTGGGGGATCTTGCAGGGCTCTGTGGTTTCAAAAACAGTTAATGTACTAAGTGGTCATCTTGTAAGGTTTGGTCAATGCTTGGTTTTTCAAAATAAACAGAGATTTTGCTATAGTTTGCAAATATTTGAATTTAGGGTTTTGAAATCATTTCTAAATTTTGAATCCTGGTTAAAAGCTTCACATAATATTTCCAACAATGGAGTCAAGCAACCAAGTACTTAAGCTTCCAAATTTCAAAGTGTGATGGTCATTTTGGAATCAAATGTCCACATGAAATCATAGCCTCAACTTCTGTTTCTAAGTGATTTTTGAGAAAACCCTAAATGAATGAATGATGCATAGATGATATGAATGAGTTTTGAGACTATGATTTTTGGGATGTTACAGAGCCCTGCCCCTCCTTTTATAGGTGGAGGGGCTAGGCGCGCCAGGGGAGGGAGGGAGTCCCTCCCCAACTCGGCCTAGGGCTGGGCGCCGGCCTGGAGGAGTTGGACTCCTCCTCCAAGTTGGTTCCAACTCCTCTTGCTTGTTTCCCACAGTTTCCTGTTTCCCACATTTTCCTGTTTTAGCCGTTTGACTTTCAAACTGGCAATTTGACTTTCATGTTTTTGGAACAGCAAGAACACTTAGTACATGATGCAATCATTCAATGACACACTCATGTACCCTCCCCGGAGTCTTGACAATCCAGAACCTTCTAGAACATTCCCGATGAAAACACGGAATCATTCCCGAACTCAAAGCGGACTTTCCTTATATGAATCTTATTCTCCGGACCATTCCGGATCACCTCGTGATATCCGGATCCCATCCGAGACTCAACAACATTCGGTCTCTTTCATAATACCATAACTACTCAAAACAACGTCGAATCCTTAAGTGTGTCTCCTACGGTTCGTGAATTATGCGAGACATGATCGAGACACTTCTCCGAACAATAACCAATAGAGGAATCTGGAAATTCATATGGCTCCCATATTTCTCGATTACTTTGCGATCGAATGAACCACTTACATACGATACCAATTTCCCTTTGTCTCACGATATGTTACTTATCCGAGGTTATGATCGTCGGTATCTCCGCATACCTAGTTCAACCTCACATCGATAAGTACTCTTTTCGTTCCGTGAAATGTGATCCCTTGAGCAGTCACATGCTTGCAAGCTAATTGGATGACATTTCACCGAGAGGGCCCAGAGAATATCTATCCGTCATATGGATGGACAAATCCCACTCTTGATCCATGTGTCTCAACCAATACTTTCCGAACACTCAATGCCATCTTTATAGCCACCCGATTCACGGTGTGGTGTTTGATGTCATCAAAGCATCCATCCGTAAAGGTGATATGCATGATCTCATGGTCGAAGGAATTAGGTTACTATGTATCGAGAAAGCATATAGCAATTGAACTATTGAAATGACTTGATCTTTATGCTACGCTTATCTATAGGAGTATGTCCACCATATCATTCTCCTAACGATATGATCTTGTTGTTGATAACATCTCAATGTTCATGATAGGGAAACCACAATCATTCATCAACCAACAAGCTAGTGAAGTATAGAGGCTATACTAGGGACTTCAAATTAAGTTTACAAATCACACAAGTATCAATGTTTCCCTGTTAATACTATTATAGCATGAATGTAAACATTTATCATAAACACAAAGATATAATAATAACTACATTTATTATTGCCTCTAGGGCATATCTCCAACACTTGACTGGTAAGAAATGGGCTACTTTGGACAACATGTCAACTATGACCCGGATAGAGTCATTTCCCCTACTAGAAGTAGGCAATCCGGTGATAAAGTCCATTCCAACTTAACCCCATTTCCATTCCGGAATCTGTATAGGTTGTAACAGTCCTGCGGGTCTTTGATGTCCCGCCTTGACTCTCTGACATATATCACACTTGGATATATAGCTTCCAATTTCTCTCTTCATCTTATGCCACCAAAATTGTTCCTTCAAATCCTGATACATCTTCGTTCCTCCAGGGTGGATAGAATAAAGAGTATCATGGGCCTCTTTCAAAATAACTCCTTTCAACTCTGAATCTGCTGGTACACAGAGACGTCCTTTGTACCAAAGAACTCCTTCTTCGTCTTCGGTGAATCCGAGTACTTTGCCTAACCGATACGATGTTTGATTACTTCGATACTAGCATTTCCTATCCGCGCCTCTTTGATCTGACTGATCAAAGTAGGTTGAAGTTCTATGCTAGCCAAAAATCCTTCACTCACTAATTCCATTCGGAAATCTTTCATCTCTTTGTGCAAACTTGGTTGCTCCTTCAAAATCATGGAGTTAAAGCGGCACGACAATCTGCTAAGGGCATCTGATACCACATTGGCTTTACTGGGGTGATAGTGAATGTCTAGATCATAGTCCTTGATTAGCTCAATCCATCTTCTCTGCCTTATATTCAGCTCCTTCTGAGTGAATATATACAATCCCACAACGGTTTCCCATGAGGTAATTCCTCCATGTCTTCAGGGCTAGAACTACGGCTGTGAGTTCAAGGTCATGGGTTGGATAATTCTGTTCATGTTGCTTCAGTTGACGGGATAGATAAGATATAACTTTGCCTTCTTGCATTATCACACATCCGAGACCGATCTTGGATGCGTCACAATACACATCAAAGGGCTTCGTGATATACGGCATGATCAAGATTGGGGCTGAAATCAATCTTCTCTTGAGTTCTTGAAAACTCGCTTCACATTTGTCCGTCCATTCAAACTTCTTGTCCTTCTTCAGCAATTGGGTCATGGGTCTGGCAATACTCGGGAATCCTTCTACAAACTTGCGGTAGTATCCCACTAATCCGAGAAATGACGAACTTGGGTTTGAGTGGTTGGGGCTTGCCAATCTTCGACATCCTTCACCTTTGCAGGGTCAACGGCAATTCCTCCAGCTGATACAATATGTCCGAGGAATCCTACCTGTAAACATAATTCACATTTGCTAAATTTGGCATATAGCTGATGCTCTCTAAGGGTTCCAAGAATGGTCCTTAGGTGTAGCTCATGTTCTTCTTCTGGTTTGGAATAAATTAGAATGTCATCGATGAAAACAACGATAAACTTATCCAGGAAGTCCATAAAAATCTTATTCATGAGGTTCATGAAATAAGCGGGGGAATTGGCTAATCCAAAAGACATGACAATATACTCGTATAATCCATATCTGGTGGTAAAGGCAGTCTTTGGAATATCCTCTGCGCGAATCTTGAGTTGATGATAGCCAGTTCTAAGATCAATCTTAGAAAACACTTTGGCACCAGTCAACTGGTCAAACAGATCTTCTATCTTCGGCAACGGGTACTTGTTCTTGATGGTGACGTCATTCAACTTCCGATAATCCGTACACAAACGGTTACCTCCATCTTTCTTGTCCACAAACAAGACATTTGATCTCCATGGTGATGCACTTGTTTGAATCAGTCTAATTTCCAGCATGGCATCCAGTTGCTTCTTCAGTTCTGCTAATTCAGACGGGTTCATGCTGTATGGTCTCTGGCTATGGGTCCGGTTCCAAGTATTAGTTCAATGATAAACTCGATATCCTGATCTGGGGGCATACCGGGCAGAACATCTGGAAATACATCGGGGTATTCACAGACTATCCGGACTGTGTCAATGGTAGGTTGGGCTACACTCTTGTTGCACTTGAATTGACGGGGCAAGGTTTCAGATACATGATCGACTGATATTCCGGCTGTACTGGTCATGGTTATGGCTTTCTTGGCACAGTCAATTAATCCTTTGTGTTTGGACATCCAATCCATTCCTAGTACTATTTCCAAACCTTTAGTTCCGAGTACTATTCGATTAGCATAAAAATCTATGCCATGGATTTAGATAGGGACGGCTTTGCAAATTTGCCTAGCTTTGGTGATTGAACCAGGTATTTGAACAATCATAACATGCTTCATTTTGGTTGGTTGAATCTTACTAGTGCATTAAAATTCTTAAGTGACAAATGAGTGCGATGCTCCAGAATCAAACAACACTCTTGCAAGTACTGAGTTAATAGAAAACATACCCAACACGACATCTGGCGCTTATTGGGCTTCTTCAGCATGCATGATAAAGAGACGACCGTTGCGGTTGAGCGAGTTCCTTGGGGCAAACCTTCTTCCGGGCTGAACACGGCGCTGCTGCTGAGCTGGGGCATTTGCATTGGGGTATACGGCAATCTTCTTGGGGCACTCATTGGAATAGTGACCCTTGGTTCCACATTCATAAAAAATCACTTGTGACTTGTCCTTTGCTGCAACAGGCACAACATTTCTTCTAGTCCTTGGGGCAGTGTTGGTGTTGGTGGCGGCATTGTTGTTGTTGAACTTGGGTGGTGCACGGGTGAAATTGTTGGAGATGTCGGGGTTGTTGTGGTTTCCTCCGGGCCTTGGGTTTCCACGGTTGGGATAGGTCGGACGGTTCATCGGGGGTCTGTTGTTTCTTGGGGCAAATCCTAGAGATGGGTTGGGGCAATACTTTGGTGTATGGTGGGTTCCTGGTTGATGCATCATGCGACACTTGCGGTTCTCATTGGCTTGGTTGATCTTTCCTTCCATCTGAATGGCAGAGTCAACTAAGGCTTCAATGTCAACAAAGGGGATATTGACTAACACTGCCTGCATTTCATCGTGCAGACCATTCAAGAATCCCTCTTTCTTCTCGGCTTCAGTGTCGATATCATCCGGTGCATACCTAGCCAATGACAGGAATTTGTCACGGTATTCAACTACGGTCATTCTTCCTTGCTTCAGTTCTCTGAATTCATCTCTCATCCTCTTGATTAAACCCGGTGGCACATGGGTTCTGCTGAACTTGACTTTGAACTCTTCCCAGGTCATCATCTGACCTCCTGTCATTGCACGAACGCTATTCCACCATGCTCTTGCATCTCCTGCTAGATAGTGGGTAGAAAACAATACTTTCTCGTTGGCTTCTACTCCTGCAACTTCCAGATTGTTCTCCATGGTTTGCAACCAATCATCTGCATCTAGGGGCTCTTATGACTTAGTGAAAACAGGTGGATTGGTGTTCTAGAAATTCTTGAGCTTAGATCCATGGTTGTCCTGATTTCCATGGCCTTGATTGTTGTTGGCCATCTGGGAGATGTGTTGAATGGTGGCTAAGTTGGCTTGACGTTCGGCTCTTTCAGCTTCGCAGTCAGAAACCAACATTTGCAAAATCTGCAACATCGGGTCCAAGGATGAACCGCTTCCTCCGCGAGGCATCTGAAGATTGAGATAGATCATGAGAAAAGAGGGAAATTTCTAAGGTTATGGGACTTTGAAAAGTTTTTGAAGTTTGACTCAGATTTTTTTAGCAACTTGCTTTTCATTCATTCATTCATAGCACAAGATAAAAACACACACCACAACAAAGGAAAACAGATGGGTTTAAGAACCATTCCGGGAAACTACGATATAGTGGGACCGAATACAACTCACTAACGCTAGTGCTCAAGTGCTAGTACTCCTCGGAGTCAGTGTCCTCATCATCCTCATCCTCATCCTCATCATCATCATCATCATCATCATCATCGATGAAGGCGAAGTAATCCTCATCGGTGAAGAAGTCCATGGCCTGATCCTCCAGAAATTCATCATCATCGCTAAGATAGGAGTAGGGGTCTCCATGAAGGTCTTCCCCTGCATTCTTCCTTTCCTCCAACTGCATGTCTCTATCGTGGATGGTCTCCTCCAAATCCGTGATCCGGTGGCGAACACGGGCAATGATGCGCTCCTTCTTGTCGAGCTGACGGCGACAAGACTTGCGATACTTCACTAGCATGGCGAGGGTCTGATCCTTCTTCTTGGCGATGGCGTACTTGTGGTTGGCATAGGAACGGGCATTGTCCAACTCCTTCTGACGGTCATACATCATGAAGATGAGGTGGTCCACTTGACTCTTCAGCTCGTGGTGATATGGGGCCTCCAGTGGCTGTCCCATAACATCACGCCTTGGGTAGAACTCAAAGCGGGTACCCTTGATTTGATTGATACTCTGCCCACACAGACGGGCAAGAGCTTCCTGCATGGCCCTGGCAAGTCCATCAAGCCAGTTGCTCTCTCTTAAAGTGAAATGAATTCCCTCTACAGTGGGAGGTTCAATCTTTCCTCGGAGACTTGTAACAACTAACCACTGCAAATCTTCTCCTTCCTGATCACTGAGCCGAGCTCCGAAAATTCCTATATGCCATACATCGCAATCCTAGGATTACCATTTTTGCGAGACATAACAGATTTGGATATCACAGTACATCATCCATTACAAACCATACATAAGGTCTTGCACAAATAAGGATCTCATGATCTAGTTCGTAATACAATTCAAACAGCGGAATAACGTAAAGATAACGATAGCGTAGGCGAAGCTCCATCTTCATGGTCACAGGCAATGCTGACGATGGGAGATGATCCTAGTTGTCGTAACCTTCCCGCGGTCCGTCATCCTGATACTCCTCTTCATAGTCTGGCCACGGGAATAGCCAGGGATAAAGCCATTATTATTCTTTAAGTACTCGCAAACTAATACTAACAAGTTAAGGGGGGTTTTGTAGTAGGATACTAAGCTCTAGGGTTGTCTTGCAAAAAGCCATATTTACCTCTACTAAGTTCAAAAGTAAAGAAAGCTAGTTGAAATTTTTATAACACCTAAGTGGGAACTTGAATTTCATATCACAACTCTGTTGTGGTCAAGTCAAAGTCATAAATCATTTCATAAGTTGTTTTGAAAACATCTGACAATAGAACAGTATGGCCACTCGAACTGTCCATAACCGTGGACGCGGCTATTCGAATAGTTTGACACTCTATAGAGATTGTACACTTTCACCACAACATTCGATACAGCCATCAGGAACAATCCTGAATTCACCATACTCAGTATGCAGATAATCAATCCTAACCTTTCAATTACATGCCCTAGTATATGCACCTCTCCTGTGAGTTTGGCCTCCCAACCATGATCATCATCATCTTGGAGTCTGCATGGTGGACAATCTTCACAAGGTAGCCTCAGCTCAGACCTTGGCCGCAAGGGAACCCATACTAAGGTATATAAATTTCCAGTCAAGCCCTACCCAATTTTCGGGTATTGTGGTTGTATGGTAAAATTGGAATGGTATCGCATCCAGACAACCATCAGTTTTATAAAGGGCTAAGGCTCATGCCTTAGCATTTTCATCATCAAAATCATCCGGTGTTCAAGAACACATGTCAAAACATTTCAGTAGAATGACTCATCATTCTATGGTTTTCATAACCATTTTCACCAAGTATTCGCATCTAAAGTTGATCAAGTTTTATGATTAGCACTAGCATCTATAAGTGGGGGTAAAGACTAATGAGGGGTGGTAAACAAGTGGGGATTTACTAAGTTCAATCTCATGCCTTAGGATGACATCAAGATTATCTAACTTAGGCCAAATTTTATGCTCTTTATGCTACCTTCAGTTATCTTTCTAGAATCTACAAGTCACTAAGTAAACTCCAAGAGAAAGCTTTGATAAAGAAAATAAAGTATTAATCTTGCAAGTAAAACTAGGATTGGGTATCAAGTGGTGTAAGCTTGCAAGTAAAACTTGCATGGTTTAGATTGCTAAGATAATAGTATAATCTTGCTAAGTAGCAAGTGTTAGCTTGCTTAGTTAATAGCTTGCTAATTCAACTAGTAGTATCAGGCTTGCCTTGTGCAGAGCAGTGGTTGAAGTTCTCCTCGTCTTCTTCCTCGTAGTATCCTCCTTCCTCCTCGTATCCTTGGTCGGTACTAGCGTCTATAAATAAATACGAGGTACACAATCACCAAACAATACTTAACTATTTCTAATCATCACACAATGGTTCACACTAGGTGATCTATCATCATCACTAGCATTACAAGATTAAAGCACTTGTCTTATTTTATTTTATTTTATTTTTAGAAAAGTAATTCCTACTCATGGAAAAACTACTTGAGATTTAGTATTCTCCAACCCAAACATGGGATCATGTTGACACATGTCATCAACACATATTTCAGTACATGGGAATGTGAATTAAAGTGGTGTCACAATTTAAAAAGGTTTAACCTTTTTATTTTATTTAATTAAAGTGACTAGAAATGCCTATGTGACATTATTTTATTACTTGAACATTATTTTTGCAAGTAAACCTATATATTTCTATATATTATAAAAGGTATGGTTAAATGTGATTTTTGAGAGTTGGAATCAACTCAAAAGCTTTTATGGTTGAATTTTGAAAAATGTTTGAATGCAGAAAAGCTTCTGCCTTGTTATTTTTACCATGGGTAATCTACAAATCCAAATGGTTTGAATCCAACGGAATTGGATTAAGCATTCTAGTACCTTTCTAACAAAATTGGTTTCATGCTATTTGGTTTAGCAAAAATCTCTGAATTGATTTTTGAATCAACACACAAAACTAGGGTTTGAGTTTAAATGAAAAATCTAAGTTTAAACTAACTGGGTTGCGCGGGAGAGTTACTGGGCCAGCCCACTAATCATAGCACACGTGGGCTGCTGACAGATGGGGTCCACAGGTCAGCAGAACTAACTAAACGAAACAGATTCTATGAATATGAGCCTTATGATCTAATTATAATCTAACGGCTGAGGGTCGTCGTTGACGACGAGCTACTCCGGCGAGGAACTAACCCTAACGCGGCCAGTGGGGGTCTGGGGAGGCTCACCGGGGCTCCGGGGATGGTCGGCGATGGGGGCGAATGACGAAGTCGATGACGGCGGTTCTCCTGGTACCGACAACTCCTCATGGGGCGGCTTCAATCGACGGCTCCCTTCTCCTCCAGCAGCGGCGGGCTCCGGCCAAATTCCGGCGAGAGAGATCTCCCCTTTCTCCGGGAAGAAGTGGGAAGGATCGGTGAGAGGTGGGGAGTGAGATGGTGTGGAGGAATCGAGCTAGGGAGGCCACCTTTTATAGGCGAGCAAGAGGGGCAGCATGGCGTGGGCTGAGCTTGTCGGAGGCGACGGTACAGGCGACTATCGGCATGGCTGAGGCTAGGGGACGGTGTGCAGTCTCCTAGCAATCGTTGCTAGTTTAAAGGTGAGGCGTAGGGCGGTGGGATTTTGTCTGGAACTTGTGGTGCTCTGCGTGGTACCGATGGCAAACTTCGCGGCTTGCAGCGGCTACGGGGTATGGTCGAGGAAACGAGCATGTCTAGTGGTCTCCTGGGACAGTGGGGTTCGTGTTGGTGGGAGTCAAGGGCTCGAGGGTTCGGGTTGAGTAGGAACGGCGCGTGCACGGTAGTGCGCGTCGGCATGGTCGATAGCGGCGCGGGCACGGCATTTCCGGTGGTCTAGAGGGGGCGGTGAGGCATGGGCAGCATGCCAGAAATGGTTGTCGCAGCTAGTTCTTCCTCTAGCTTGCTGTCCACATTGGGGTGGCAAGGTGAGGCTCGGCCTGCTCACCATTGATGGCAATGGAAAGCTCACAGTGGTGCTAGAGGTTACTAACTAAGCTAGATGATCTACTAAATGTCTGCTGTGAGCTAGAGAGGGGACAAGTTAGGCCAAATCAATGCGCATAATAGTGTTAGATGTTTGTTTGTTTTGTGTTTGCAAGGTGTTGATGAAATGGCCGAAAGAACTTTAAATTTGAATTTTGGATTCAAACTTGGTGGGTTTGCTAGGCACATGCTAGGGAGTATCTAGTTAGTTGGATTAGTCAAGGGGCACTGGTTTGGTTGGGTTTTGAAAATGTATGATCTTCACATATGATAAATATTCAATTTTGAAGAATGAGGTTGCCAAATGTTTCTGCAAGTTTGAAAGGTGGGCTTTGATTCACTTTTACTTGGTCTTGCAAGGGGTGAAAAGAATTGGGAAAGTTTTTGTTTGAAATCTTGGACTAGAAACACTCAAAGTGACCTAGTGAGCAAGATTGGCAAAAATGACCATTTGCCTTAATTTATTTGTTTTTGATTTTCTCTTGATTTGTTTCTGCATGGAATTGTTTTATATGATGTTATATTCATCTTTAAACCATTTCTTGCTATTTAGGTTAATCACACAAGTTTATTCATGCATTTATAAAATCATCACATTCACACATGCATTCATATGATTTAATGAATCAAAGTTTTTGTTAACCCTAATTTTAGTGATTTAGAGTTTGATGATCATTGTTTTATATTTTTGGGATGTTACAGAGCACCTCTAGTGAACTAAGGACCCCGGTCCAATCTTTACCATTGATACATCTCCCACTGTTACTTGTTTACTTGCTGCAAACCATTACCTTCCACACCATACGTTTAATCCTTTGTTACAGCAAACCAGTGAACTTGACAACCTCACTGATTTGTTGGGGCAAAGTCTTGAGTTTGTGTTGTGCAGGTCTCCATGTTGTTTGCAACACCTGTGTGACGTTTCCTTCCTCCTTCTGGTTCAATAACCTTAGTCTCAACTGAGGGAAAACTTGCTGCTTGCTCTTCACACACCCTGCGCTTGGGGTTACCAACAAAGTGCCATGTCAAGCATCATCAAGACTTTCTGGCGCCATTGCCGGGGAGGCTAAGGACGTCTTCACTAGGGGAGTCCTTCACTCCCTTTCTCTTTACTTTGTTTCTTTTGCTTGGTTTTGTTTGCCTCTTTCCAAAAAAACCCAAAAAAAATTAGTCTAGCCTGGTTTGCTTGCCTTATTCAAAAACACAAAAAAAAAATTAGTTCCTGCTCTAGCTGCTGCTGCTGTTTTTGGCTTGCCCACCTTTGCCAAAATGAACTCTTCTGAGAAAAATATATCCTCTTTGTCTGAAGCTCAAACTTCCATGGTTAATAAAATGGCTGCTAAACCTGAAACTATGGAAAACACCTTTGCTACTGCTCATGCCATACAAGTTACTATTGATGAAAATGTTAGGCTGTTATCTCAACTTCATTCTAGGTGGGAAAGGGAAGCTGAAATTGATAGAAACAATAGTGTGTGCACTATCACCACTAAACCACAAGGAGCCCCTATTCCTCCTCCTACTATGCCTAAGCCTAGTGAGCCTACTACTAGTGATGCTAAGTTTGACTTTGATATTGATGGTTGCAATATTTCTGAAGTGATTATGTTCCTACAAAAGCTTGCTAAAAGCCCTGATGCTAGTGATATGCATGTTGCCTTTACCAAACACATTACAGATGCTCTTGTTAAGATTAAGGAAGAGAAGCTAAAACACAAAGCTTCTATTCCTAGGAAAGTAGAAGATAGTTGGGAACCCATTATTAATATGCAAGTGAATGACTTTGATCTCAAAGCTTCATGTGATCTTGGTTCTAGTGTCTTTATTATGCCTAGGAAGATTTATGAAATGCCTGATTTTCCACCATTAGAAGATTGTTATTTGGATGTCCCACTCAATGATAATGCTAAGAAGAAACTCATGGGGAGTATTAATGATGTTATCATTATGGTTAACAATGCTTATGTCCCTGTTGATTTCTATGTTTTGGATGTTGAATACAATGCTTCTTGTCCTATTACTTTGGGAAGACCTTTTGTTAGAACAGTTGGTGCCATAATTGATATGAAAGAAGGCAACATCAAATATCATTTTCCATTCAAGAAATGTATTGAACACTTCCCTATGAGAAGAGAGAAGTTGTTTTTGTTGGAATTATGCCCTAGAGGCAATAATAAAGATGTTATTATTATAATTCTTGTTCATGATAAAGTTTATATTCCATTCTAGAATTGTAATAAGAGGAAACTTTGATACTTGTGTGGTTTATGAATAACACTGTGTCCCTAGTACGCCTCTATGGACCAGCTCATTGATTAATGATGGTTAAGGTTTCCTAACCATAGACATGAGTTGTCGATTAATAAAGAGATCATGTCATTAGGAGAATGATATGATGGACAGACCCAAATTGAGCAGAGCAATTAGATCGTGTCATCGTGTTCATCTTTGCGAAGCTTTTTCCTATGTCAAGTATTGTATTCCTTAGACCATGAGATAATACAACTCCCTGGTATCGGAAGAAAGCTTTGAGGTCATCAAACGTCATCCTATGTGAGGGTGATCATAAAGGTGTCTCTAAGGTGAACGGAAAGTACTTGTTGGGTTGTATGTATCGAGATGGAATTTGTCCCTCCCGAGTCGGAGAGATATACTTCAGGCCCACTCGGTAATCGATATCAACACCGCTTGCAAGCACGTGGTTAAGGAGTTAATCACAAAGTTATATCGGATTACGGAACGAGTAAAGTACTTGCTATGAACGAGATTGAACTAGGTATGCCGATACCAACGATCGAATCTCGGGCAAGTAAAGTATCGCGTGACGAAGGGAATACATATATGGGATTAATTGAATCCAGGCATCATGGTTCATCTGATATGATCATCGATGAATGTGTGGGAGTCAATATGGGTTTCCAGACCCCGCTGTTGATTATTGATAGAAGATCATGTCTGCATATTCTCGAACCCATAGGGTCACACACTTAACGTGAATCAACGCTAGGATAGAATGGATAATTGGTTTATGAGTTTTTGTTCGCAGTCTCGGATGAGATCCAGGACAGCACGAGAGGTTCCGTAATGGTCCGGAGAATAAGATTCATATAAAGGAAAGAAGTTTTTGGATTTCGGAATCGTTTCGGAGCATTCGGTATTGTACCGGAAGGTTTCGAGTGGGACCAACATGGGCCCACTTGTCGGGGGCCTGCGTGGGCCTAAGGGGAAGTGCCCTGGCCGCATTGGGGCAGGGGCACAAGGCCCCAAAGGCCCAGCCGGCCAGCCTAGGGGAAACCCTAGGGGAGATCTTCTAGAAGGAGGGGGAAACTTGCCCCCCCACTCCAACCCTTGGGGCCGCCGCCTAGGGCTTGGAGGAGGGGCCAAGGGGGCCGGCCAGCCCCCTATATAAGGTGGGCAGGGGCGCACCCCTCCCCCCTACTCCTCCAACCCTAGCCGCCCTTCTACATCTCTCTCTCCCGACTGCGCGTAGGCGAAGCCCTGCTGCGAAATTCTCCACCATAAGCACCACGCCGTCGTGCTGCAGATCCAATCTATCTCTCCACCCCACTTGCTGGACCAAGGAAGGAGCAGACGTCGCGGCATCGTACGTGTGCATCTCTCGGAGGCGCCGTCACTTGCGGCGTTGGATCATATCGGATCGCGAGGAGGAGAAGGCTAGTTCGACTACATCACCCACGCATCTCCTAGATTAGATCTTGGCTTTCTCGTCCGCATCCGTAGATTTTTTTTGATTTACTATGCTGCGAAACCCTTCAGTGGTATCAGAGCTAGATCTATGCGTAGATGTGTGTTTCACGAGTAGAACGCAACATGCTTGTTGCGGGCGTTGATGTTTTCTGTTGCAAGCCTCTTGTTGTGTATTTCTTATGGCGCGGCATAGTGAGATCGAAGCGGTCCAGGCCAACTTTACGCGACCTCGTCATGAGACCGACTGACTTGACGTGTGGCTTGTTCCACACATGCGGCTGGTGGATGCCAGTTTCTCTCACTATAGTAGTCATGGGATTTACACCGGATGTTAGCAACCATAAGATCACCGTTGTGGCTTTCCGTAGGTAAGAATCGTTCTTAGCTTGTTACTCCCATAAGCCACGTAAAATATGCAACAACAAAGTAGAGGCGTCTAACTTGTTTTTGCAGGGAGTGTTTTGTGATATGGTATGGCCCAAGATATGATGTGTATGATGTATGAAATGATCATGTTTTGTAATAGTTCACGCCTTGCATGTCGATGAGTTCACAAACGGCAGGAGCCATATGGTTGTCTTTATAATTGCGTATGACCTGTGTGTCAACTTCTTATACGCCATGTAATAGCTTTACTTTATCGCTAAGTGTTATCGCCATATTTTGGCCAAAGGAGGAGATGGGCCGTAATCAAGATGGACTTAGAAGTTACATATATGCAACGTGTTGTTGAATCGGCCTTGTGCGTGGATTTGGGCTAAATTGCCCGTGTATCTTATATTGTAGTAGGTTCCGTTTCGGTTTAAGTAAAGAGATAGGATTGTTAGGGTTATTCCAAAGATAGAAAGTCTCCGGACTATAAATATGTACCTAAGGTTATTGAGAAAAGAGGACGATCACGTTCACAACAAACACAATCTCGGCGCATCGCCACCCCTTGTTTCTAGGGTTTTCTCGCAGTAAGTATGCTGCCTAGATCGCATCTTGCGATCTAGGAAGTGTCTGCTTATGCGTTATTTGGTGTTACTCGTACTGAAGCCTTGTTGATGGCGAGTAATATTATTATCATAGATTTGTTTAGGCTAGCATCGGTACTTTTTATTATGATTGTTTAGTTATGCTTCCTCTAGTTATCTCGCTGCCTTTGCACCTTTTCCCGGGTGTAAGGGTAGCATCTTGCTTGATCTTTATTCAGTCGATTTGATCTATTATAGTTATGCCTTGTTCTCCAAGGTTTAGTTTGATATCCACATGATCAGGCCTTGCAAACGGGTTGAACGATCCAGTGGCATGTAAGGATATGGTTTGCCAATTCGAGAGGAGTTGTTCCGGGAATTGACTTTACGTCGGTTGTTAGGCCTCCTCTAGGGTTAGTTTTCTATCATCTTTCATGTCCACCAGGCTCAATTACGTGTAGGACGTTCCAATCACGTGGTGAAAACGTTAAACTGTCGTAGATCGATTTAACTTGTATTGATGAAGCAAAACCCCATGTTATCATAGATGTAATGCAGAACCATGGGATAATCGGCTCCAGGAGCCGATTCACAGGGAAACCTGGGAGCCGGTCACGGCTCGAATTTTACGTATACTTGTTTGCCATGCAGGAAACCAATCGGAGCAATCCATCACCTTCCTAACCAGGTATAGGTCAGGTGGCACGCCCTCGAACCAGCCATGACGTGTGCCGGAGTTTTGCGGGCCGTTGCCCGAGGGACCAGGGCCCACCAGCAGTTCTGGGAGCCTCCCGGCTCTTCGTGTTGCCCGTCGCTACTCGCCGGTGGGTTTTGGCAGGCAACACATTCTGGCACGCCCGGTGGGACATTTAACAACGTCTACATCAACATCCGATGCTGCGATGGAGAACAGACCGGTCACGTACGACGATCTTCCTGAGGAGCACAAGGCGAAGTATGATGATATCAAAGCTCTCTTCGAAGCCGATCTCATCGGCTCTTTTGAGAGGACTCGTAAACATGGCATCAGGTGGAAAGGGTTCTCACTCGAAGGTGCTCTTGATGAGGTGGATCTGTCTGTTCCGTCAGAGGAGCGCACCAGAGCTCTGCGACAGGAAGTCAATTACATGGTGGCCCATTCTCTTCACCGCCATTCTGAGAGCCTAGTGAACGCTGAGCGTCGCGGTTCATGTAGTTCAGAGATCATGAAACATCATTACTCTCCGGGCCTACTCTAGGGACTCACCAGGAGAAAGACCGCCGGACTAGGCCACAATGCCATTCACGCTTGCAGCTCGAGCCACCAGGGCACCGCCACGCCGTCTACAAGGTTGGAGGTGACCTGGCGATGCCAATTCCTGTTTGAACCACCTAAAGAAATCCCACATGGATATGTGTGCACCTACGTGCGATCGCAATAACCGACGCGATTTAACCGTGGCAACCGCAGGGATTTCGGGGCAGGAGTTTCGGAGCAGGGCTTGAGGGTATTTATTTCCGGAGCAGAATGTCCGGATGGACGACAAACAGGCATGGCTAGCTACGCCACCGAGCGAGTTCGAGAATTTAGCCCTGCAGCTCAAACGGTGGAGCAAATCCGTACCATCTTGAGAGACCAGTTAACCGTGCGTCAAGAGAAGGACAATCGGCTATTCTAAGCCGTACCCCAACGAGTTTGATCTAATTCCGCTGCCACCCAAGTATCGGCTCCCCGAATTCTCAAGGTTTAGCGGATCAGAAGGGTCGAGCTCGATCGAGCACGTGAGCCGATACCTGGCACAGTTAGGCATGATTTCAAAGATCGATTCTGGCGTAAGGTTCTTTCCGCAATCTCTGACAGGACCAGCTTTTGGGTGGTACACCTCGTTGCCACCGGATTCGATCCAGACCTGGAAGCAACTGGAAGAACAGTTCCACATTCAGTATCATTCAGAAGCTACCGAGGCTGGCATTGCAGATCTGGCACAGGTGCGGCAAAAGCGGGGAGAAACGGTAGCCGAGTACATCCAGCGTTTCAGGACTGTCAAGAACCGATGTTATTCGGCTCGTTTAACTGAGAAAGAAGCAGTCGAGCTGGCAGTGTTGGGCCTCTCAACACCTATCAAAGATCTGGCTTTCCAAGTAGAGTACAACTCATTGGCGCACATGGCCCAGAAGCTGAAAATGTATGAACAGCGCCACCCTGAGTTGTACCAAGACAAGTTCAAACGTCCGATAGGCCTGGTCGACACAGAAGAAGAGGATCCTACACAAGACCAGGAGGTGGCCGTGGCTGAATGGGCTCGGGGGGCAGATCCTGTGTCCTGCAAATGGGTAAAACAGCAAGGGCCTGCAAAAGGGTTCGACTTCGATGTGAGCAAAGCTGAGCAGATATTCGATTTACTGCTGAAAGAAAAGCAGCTGAAGTTACCCGAAGGCCACAAAATCCCTACGGCTCAAGAGATGAACGGGAGACCATACTGCAAGTGGCATCACTCGTTAACCCACACCACCAATGAATGCAAAGAGCTACGTCGCCAGATCCAAACGGCGATAGAACAGGGCCGTCTGATCCTTGGGCAATTCGCCATGAAAGTAGACACAAACCCATTTCCGGCCAACATGGTAGAACACGGCCACCACGAGGCGTCGGTTGATTTCTCGCTCGATGTTAATATGGCAGGACTGTGTACCACCATGGCGCATATAAGGAGGAAGACGGTCGCCTCGGGCAAGGAAAGAGAGGAGGCTGGTCCACGCGACGCCCCGCCGTTATGACGACAAAGGTATTTAACCGAGGAGCAAGTGAGAAGCGCATGTATCGGAAGCCACACTCCACGCATCTCCTTAACAAGTATGAGCGCCAAGATGACCGACGCCGCCATTGCGATAGGGATGATGAAAGATATGAGCGCCTCGCTAGGGAAAGTCAAAGGAAAAGGAAGGCATGGACAAACATTGGGATTGTCCTTCTTCAAGTATTCTTTGGGATGCGGAATGAGCCGATTGCCTACAATCGACAACTGCCCAGAATGTGGACAGCAGAAGGATGACACAGGTCCAGTCTCAGTGTTCAAGCGCCTAGGGCCTCTCCCTCCTCGAGCAAAAGACCTCGAGGAGCCAATGGGTGAAAAGGAAGAAGACAAATATCACCGTCCAAGGTGGTGTCCCGATGGACTCAGACACACCCAAAAGCGTAGAGTTCAGCGATCGTAGCTTGACGGTCAAGCACAAGACTGCACGCTTTAAGGAAAGCACGGCCCGACCTGGCCGTGAAAGTTTGGCAAACCTTGGAAACGGAGGCTCGTCCGAAAAGGAAAGAATGGCGCCCTAAACCAGTAAAAGCCGATGCGAAGACATCGGCTGGCACAAACATGGTGTTCACACTTCCGTCAGAATTTTGCGCTCCAAGAACCAAAGAACTACCAGTGGCACAGTTTGACTGCGGCCCACGGCCGGTTATCTTTGAAAAGCCACAAGAGAAGGGCTACAAACATCTGAAAGCTACGTACGAGGTTATATCAATGGGCACCTGTCGCAAGATGTTGGTTGACACCGAGCGGCAGTCAATATAATGCCATACTCCATGCTACGGCGTTTGGGGACGCCCATCGCAGACCGATCAAAACCAACGCCACGTTAAGCGACTTCAACAGCCAAACTTGAAACGCAAGGCTCAATGTGGACTGACCGTGGGCGGAAAAACCATCCCTACGTCATTCTTGAGTTGACAAAGAAAAGCACCTACTTGTCTTCTTTGGGAGGGATTGGATTCACGCCAACTGTTGCATTCCATCCACGATGCACCAGTGCCTGATATAGTGGGATGGAGATGAAGTGGAGGTCATTCATGCAGATGATTCGATCGAGATCTCCATAGCTGGCATGAACATCTGGGAGGCAGGAGACCAAGAGCCGATCTCTGGAGTCAGTCTAGACGGCTGTGAGCGCATTGAAGCTACAAAAAACGGGGTGAGGCTGGTCTTATCCACTGGCCCGACAGAGTAGCAAAGTCCACGATCGTACGTGGTATGGCCGATCCCTGCGATCGGCCACAAAAAATAAAAAGCAGCAATCTTACGACAAACAGGTCATGCAGTCGTAGTAGGGAGGTTCCCTGCCATTGTAGAGCACAGATAAGTTGTAAACCTTACTTGACTAATGCAATCAAAAAGGGGGCCGATTCCGGCAATCGGCCCAAAATACCTTTGTTATCCTCACCAACTGTTTGCCCCGTGTTTAGCATCGATTTAGCAGGTGACGGAAAGCTAGGGTATGGGTTTACCTCCGCTGATGAGCTAGAGGAGATTGACATCGGTCCTGGGGATAAGCCACGACCAACATTTATCAGCAATAAGTTAGATCCGAATCTGCGGGGTCCGATGATAGCTTTGTTGAAAGAATATCCGGATTGCTTCGCCTGGGACTACACAGAGATGCCCGGGCTAGACAGGAGCATCATTGAGCATCGACTCCCGCTTAAAAAAGGATTTCGGCCATTCCAGATGAAGGCCGAAATTTTGAAAGAAGTCAAGAAAGAGATCGAGAAAATGTTGACAGCTAAGTTAATCAGGCCATGCAGGTATGCTGAGTGGATTTCTAGCATCGTACCTGTAGAGAAAAAAGATGGCCGCTGGCGTGTTGCCATAGATTTTCGGGATCTCAATAGAGCCACTCCAAAGGATGAGTATCCGATGCCAGAGGTAGACATTAATCAACGCAATGCTGGGTCATAAAGTCTTGAGCTTCATGGATGGCAATGCCGGTTACAACCAAATTTTTATGGCTCGAATATATACACAAGACTGCATTGAGTCCCGTGTTCGGTGGGGTTGTTTGAATATGTAGTCATGACGTTTGGACTGAAGAATGCCGGCACCACATACCAAAGAGCCATGAATTACATTTTCCATGATCTGATCGGCAAGCTGGTGGAAATTTATATCGATGACGTGGTGGTCAAGTCTGCTTCAGTACAAGGACACTTGGACGATCTGCGACGCGTCCTGGACCGAACAAGGAAATTCGGGCTACGAATGAATCCAAAGAAGTGTGCCTTCGGGGTGACGGCCGGTCAGTTCTTGGGTTTCTTGGTCCATGAACGCGGAATTGAGATCGGCCTGAAAAGTCAGGAGGCAGTGCGAACAATGAAGCCACCTACCACGAAGAAAGAACTGCAGTCTCTCATCGGCAAGATCAACTTCGTCAGAAGATTCATCTCCAATCTGTCAGGAAGAATAGAGCCGTTCATGGGACTGGTGAAAATTAAATCTGATGAGGAGTTCCGCTGGGGGACAGAACAACAACGAGCCTTCGACGAGATCAAAGAATATCTAACGAAGCCGCCAGTATTGGTTCCGCCCCAGCCGGATGGGCCGTTCTACATTTACTTGTCAGTAGCCGACACGTCCATCGCCTCGGTGGTGGTGCAGGTTTATGATGGTCTGGAGCGAGTTGTGTTTTATATCAGCAGAAGGATGCTGGATGCAGAGACAAGGTATCCTGAGATCGACAAGTTGTGCCTCTGCCTGTTTTTCACCTGCACCAAGCTGCGCCACATCTTGCTCTCAGCAGAGATTATCATTATATGCAAATCAGATGTCATAAAGCACATGCTGTCGGCTCCTATGTTGAAAGGCCGACTCGGCAAATGGATGTTTGCATTATCGTAATTTGACATCCGGTATCAACCCGCGAAAGCGGTTAAGGGTCAGGCATTGGCCGACCTTATTGCTGAAAGGATCAACACTGATATAGCAGCGCTGTCTATACGAGCGTGGGCTATGTTTTTCGATGGATCGGTTTGTGATGATGGTTGCATTGGCATTCTACTCGTGTCGCCCGGGGCAACATATTCCTTCTCCATCGTTAGCTACCCTCGCACCAACAACGTCGCCGAGTATGAGGCGATACAAGGGAATGGAGTTGCTCATCGGGGGCAGAGGCGGTGGAAATTTTGGAGACTCCAAATTGGTGATTTCCCAACTCACGGAGGAATACAAGTGTGAGAGCGAGTCGCTCTTCCCATTATGGTTGCAATGCCGTGAGCTCGGCACAGCTCCGGTACATAAACTTTAATCGGATCCCGCGATCGCAGAATCTGAGGCGAATGATCTCGCACAATGGCTTCAGGCTACAAAGACGTAAGAGGGAACTGATGTTCGTACGCCTCGGAGGCGACGATCGAGAGCCGATATCTTCAATTACTTGAAAGATTCCGGGGCACCTAAACGGATAAGGTACAAGGCCATGAAGTATGTACTTATCGGGACGACATGTTCTACAGACTGGAAGGGTTACTGCTCAAATGTCTGGGACCAACCGAGGCCAATCGGCTCCTACACGAGGTACACGAAGGCGCCTGTGGAACTCACCAATCGGCTCACAAGATGAAATGGTTGATCAGGCGATCAGGGTTTTATTGGCCCACCATGCTTGAGGACTGCTTTAAGTACTACAAAGGGTGTCAAGCATGTCAGAAATTTGGAAAAATTCAGACAGTACCCGCGTCAGCAATGAACCCCATCATCAAACCTTGGCCATTCCGAGGTTGGGGCATGGATATGATTGGCAAGATCAATCCTCCATCAAGCAAAGGCCACATGTGGATTTTGGCCATTACGGATTATTTCACTAAATGGGTGGAAGCCGTCCCTATGAAGTCAGTGACCTCGAAGGATGTTATCGATTTCGTGAAAGAACATGTCATCCATAGGTTCGGGATTCCCCAAACTATCACGACCGATGGAGGTTCGGTCTTCACTTCTCACGAGTTTAGAGAGTTCTGCGAGGACACGGGAATTAAGCTGATCCGATCATCTCCATACTATGCTCAAGCAAATGGGCAAGCTGAAGCGTCCAACCAGAGCCTTATCAAGCTGATCAAGAGGAAAATCGATGAGCACCCTAGGCGTTGGCACGAGGTTTTGTCAGAGGCTTTATGGGCCTATCACATGTCATGTCATGGAGCGATAAAAACCTCGCCATACCATCTAGTCTATGGACAAGAAGCCGTATTGCCCTGGGAGATCACGGCTGGATCGAGACGTGTCACTTTTCAGAACGATCTAACAACTGAAGAATATGCGGCCCTGATGAGTGACAGTGTTGAGGATGTAACTAAGCTTAGACTGTGGTCGCTTGAGAAAATCAAAGAGAACAAGGCCAAGGTAGCTCGTGCATATAATAAGAAGGTGAGACCAAAGGAGTTCCACGTTGGCGACCTGGTATGGGAAGCTGTATTGTCATTGGGGACTAAGGATGCGAAATATGGTAAATGGTCTCCAAATTGGCACGTGCCATACAGGGTCGATCAAGTTTTAAGAGGGAACGCGTACATGCTTGAGGAGCTGGATGGCGTGAAATTCCCAGTGGCTGTCAACGGTCAGCACCTCAAAAAATATTTCCCAAGCATGTGGGATGATGGACAGTGAAATATGGGGGCCGATACATGAAATCGGCCAATAAAAAAAATATAGCCGATGCACAGCCATCGACTCTAGAGGTTCAAACTGCTACGGGCAGGTGCCAGTTTACGTGAAGAAGCTACTGAAGGAATGCCTCGAAAGCGTGGAGGGCGTCAGCGCGGACACGATCCACCTCAGCGATCTCGGCTTTGTCATCTTCGTCCTTGCCCATCACTAGCTGCTTGTTCAGGGCACGTATTTCCGCCAGATCAGTCTTCAGTTGAGCTTTGAGGCCTTCCGCTTCGTCTTGGGAGCGGGCGATGAATGCTTCCTTGTCACGAATGAGCTGTTTAGTCGCCCGGACCTTCTCTTCAAGATCTTCCAAGTCCTTTTTCAAGGACGCGAGCTCGGCGGTACTGACAGAGGTGTCAGTTTTGGCATCCAGAGACGCCTTTTTCTCGTTGAGCTGCTGACATTTGTCTGCAATATTGGCCTTCAGCGGGAGTTGGGCGCGGCGCAGGGTAATCCTCTCACGAGCCAACTTCACCCTTGACCCGTAGAAAGACAGAGTTACAACTGGCCAGAGCTTCACCTGCAATGCTACTGGGAGTTGGTCCTTGATTTCAGCAAGAACACTCTTCACCTCTTCAGAACCCTCGATCAACTTCTCGATCGGGGAGGACAGCAAGGCTTTGAGGCGCTGGAATTGAGGTAGAACAGCCCTTGCTCGTGGTTCATCGTTGGCAACAGGGAGAGTTGGTTCGATGGATTCAGGGTCGAACGTCAGCAGGCCTGAGATATCACAACCCTGGCAGACCGAAATGGCGTCAGTATGCGTCCAACATGGAAAGAAGAGCCGAACGAAGCGAACGTACCTCTCCTAAGATCAAGGGGACAGCAGATGACGAGACAATCGGCTTGAGTGTTGTCGCTGGGGGCTCGACTAAAGTGGTAACCGTTTCATCTACACCGTCAGGGATTACTGGATCCGGCCTTGCGAGAGACATCGGCGCTGCCCCGGCTTTCCCACTAGGAGTGTCAGTCGCCTGCATGGAAGGTGCTTGCCGATGTAAATAGTGATGAATCGGCAGATAAAAAACAATTGGTAAGAGCATGGAGGGTGATGTTGCGAAACCTCCTGGCTCGACGAAGAAGTTTGCAGTCCCTTGCGAGCCCTTTTGGGGCTCACGACTGGCCCCGCCTCGACTGATGCTCGGGGGGCAGCAGGTTCAGGAACTGGCCTTTTCCTGGGAGCCGATTGTGGAAAATCTGGCTGACTCGGTGTGATGGTCCTCTCAGAGTCTGTTGGACCCAATTCTCCTCGATTGGATTGTGTGTCCTCGCTGGAGGTGTCTTCGACGGAAGCCTGTAAGAAGGGAGAGCTAGTAAGCACAAGCATGTTTGCAAGGATGAAAGAGATCAACCAAGGCATGGATCAGCGTACATGCGAACTTTCTGGAGAAGGGCTATGACGCCTCAAGGTCTTCCTGGCAGCTACCTTCCTCACCATCGTTCTTGTTTTAGTTGGAACTCGAGAGGCGGCTGACCCAGAAGTGGCTTGGATCTTGGAAGCCGATTGTGGTGATATCGGCTGGTTCTGCATCGCGACCTTTTTAAAAGGTGGCGAATTTTTGCAGAAAAGGACCACAGGAGCTGGTGGGAAGAATTCGAAGGGGGAGCCATCATCGTGTGTAGGTTCAGGACCATCTTGTCGCTGCAAGGAGACAGAGCGGGATATTAGAAGAATCATTTGTGAGTTGCATCAAGAAAATTTACAAGTAATAGTACCTGTTCTACAGGGACATCATATTCAGCATCAAGCTGTTCCAGCAACGGTCCCAGAGCTCTCCTGAAGGCATGAGTCTTCCACATCGACCACCAGTTCTCAAAACCATCGGTTGATGAAGTAAAGATGAGGTTGTTGGGAATTGGGATGGTCAGAGCATCAAAGAAGGAATAACACCTTTGACTGGTGAGAGGATCGGGCAGGTCAGCTCTGCTCTCTGTAAGATGGTGGAGAAAGAAATGGGGAGGTACTTGTCCAAGGCCAAATTGCCGAGCCACTACGACTGGCTGGTAGAATTCATATCCAGGCTTGATTATTCTATTGGATGTGCTCATGCCAACTGGAAGAAAGTAGGGACGGATCACAGTGGAAAATAGCTGCCGAGTGCTGGTGTCATCGGCAAAGTTGTCTATCCTGAAAGAGATTGGATTTTCAAAATGTTCCGATTCTTTCGTGTAAGGAAAGAAGATAGGATTATCCAGGCCTTGGAAGAAAATGCTGAACCATTTGGATGCTTCCTGAGGGATCAGTTTGCTACCTGGCAGTCTGTACAGAGCTTGGCCATAGCTGGTGCATCGGATCTGCTTCCCTTTGACATTTGGAAAGGTGCAACTCGCCAAAAGGGGGAAGTTTGGGACATGGTTTTGAAAATACAGCTGGGCCCATAGCTGAATGAACCACCAAGGACCTCCTGTTTTGACTGCTAGGCCGGAGAATAATTTGACAGACATCAACTGGAGATATCGATAGACTTCTCCAAGGAACAGTTTGCCGATGCTAAGTTGAGTGCCTTTGGCAAGTTCGTAGGACAAGGAGAGGTAATTCTTGGTTGGAGCCAGGGAAGGGCCATAGAATATGAAATGTTCCAGCCAGAAGTTGAGGAAAGCCGTGTGTTCTTTCTCTGTGACAGGGCCTTTAGTTTTCATGTGTTTTTGAAGATAGGCACCCCAGTTCGTGCAGTCTGTTTTGGAAGAAAGCTTGTAGGGGACCTTTGTCAGCTTAAAAGCAGAGGGGCTGGGTGATGTAACGTCCATCAAGAATCATCACCACGTCTAACAGAGTTGGTGTCATGGGGCCATGACCAAACATGAAGCAGTTCAGAGCATCGGACCAGAAATAGCAGATGGTTTTTAGAAGATTTTCATGTTTCTCCAGGGGAGACAAAGACAAATGCAAGGCATCAGCTATTCCCGTGGTTTCCCATTGAGATTGATAAGTTTTGGCTACTCTGCTGAACCAAGAGACCCAATGTTCAGGAGGATTAGGCCAGGCTCGCAAGCAGTCGGCCCAAGAATTCAAATCTAGGTTTTGGCTTACGAAGGATTCTGCTTTGCCTCAAGAAGAGATCAGATGGGCAGGACTAGATTCTGCACGGGGGCCAAGACAGAGAGAATTTGGGAGAGAAGGATGCGGCAGCAGGATGTCTGAAACCTAAAAAATTTAACGGTGGAATAAAGCATTAATTCAGGTGTTTGCTATTAATTCTAGCGCCGTGTTCAGACTACGATGAGTAGGCGTACCTTCAGACCAGAGACCGCTGTGTTGATATTGGACGATTCCGCCATCTGGTTTGCCGGCAGAGATGGATCTGTGCGATTGGGGATCGAGGGTTCTTGTCGCTGTAAGCTCGATCTATGCGGTGAGGAAATTGGAGATCTGGTCTAGCCTTTTTGGAGAGGGTCGCAGGCTACCATTTGAAGTTGGAGAGTGGCCGCTCAGATTTATCTAAATATGCGACCAAAGTTGACTTTGTCAATGTTTGTGGGGAAAGTCGATGTGTTACCATCGGCTCGTTGGGCTTTGACTTGGTTGACCATATGAGCTAGTATGGTGAAAAGCCGATACATTGCTATCGGCTTCTGGAACGTTGACCTATTTTGACTATCGGCAAAAGCGAATTGGAAAAGCAATCTTTGTTGATTCAAAAGACGATTGTTTACAATGGAGCCGATTGCTTACAAAAGGAAATCTACTGCTAGTACTACTACTACTAGTTCCTAATCTAGAGGCCGGTGTCGTCGCCGCTGTCCTCGCCGTCAGTACTTTGTCCTCGCCACTGCCGGCCGTCTTCGTCGCCGCCGGGCCGAGGATGTCAGCGGGGGCCTCCTCGTCCTCGTCATCGTCTTCGGTGTCCTCGCTGGACCCGGCGCGGAAGCGCTTCACCGGCGGGTATTCATCGGAGGAAGTGTCCTCCTCCGCTTCCTCCTCCTCGTCGGAGGATTCGACGCCATCCCAGGACCAGGCGTCGTCGGAGCTCTCCACCTCCGGTTCCCCGTCAACAAGGAACTGGAGGCCCTCCTCGCTGTCGGTCAGGGACTCGTCGTCCTACGACCAGGCGGCGAAGTCCCAGTCCCTCTCGTCCCACCATTGTGGGGCGAGAGTCTCGTACGCCGCCATTGGCGGGTGCTCCGGCGTCGGCTCTCGGTTGCTCATCGTGTTGGAAGATTGGGAGGAAAGAGCGGATGATTCGGAGGAAGAAGAGGAGGCCATGGCGGAGGAAGAGGGTTTTTTGGCTAATGGAGGAAGATGGGGGCTGCAAACTGCTCAGATGAATTTAAATAAGGGGAATAGTGGGAGATGATTCAATGCCATAGCAGTTTCTATAATGTGGTGCCAAAACGGTCAAATCATGCACTGCGGAGGAGTTGAGAAGACAGGGCATCATGATGAGGGGGTGGCGTGACGATTCTGCTCTGCAACGCGTAACCCGATATAAAAAAGGGGGGGGGAAGAAAAAACATCAGCAGAGTGGTTTTGGAATTATTATTGCCAAAACCAGGGGGGCATGTGTTATCGCCATATTTTGGCCAAAGGAGGAGATGGGCCGTAATCAAGATGGACTTGGAAGATACATATATGCAACGTGTTGTTGAATCGGCCTTGTGCGTGGATTTGGGCTAAATTGCCCGTGTATCTTATATTGTAGTAGGTTCCGTTTCGGTTTAAGTAAAGAGATAGGATTGTTAGGGTTATTCCAAAGATAGAAAGTCTCCGGACTATAAATATGTACCTAAGGTTATTGAGAAAAGAGGACGATCACGTTCACAACAAACACAATCTCGGCGCATCACCACCCCTTGTTTCTAGGGTTTTTCTCGGTAGTAATATGTGCCTAGATCGCATCTTGCGATCTAGGCAGTGTCTGCTTATGCGTTATTTGGTGTTACTCGTACTGAAGCCTTGTTGATGGCGAGTAATACTATTATCATAGATTTGTTTAGGCTAGCATCGGTACTTTTTGCTATGATTGTTTAGTTATGCTGCCTCTAGTTATCTCGCTGCCTTTGCACCTTTTCCCGGGTGTAAGGGTAGCATCTTGCTTGATCTTTATTCAGTCGATTTGATCTGTTATAGTTATGCCTTGTTCTCCAAGGTTTAGTTTGATATCCACATGATCAGGCCTTGCAAACGGGTTGAACGATCCAGTGGCATGTAAGGATATGGTTTGCCAATTCGAGAGGAGTTGTTCCGGGAATTGACTTTACGTCGGTTGTTAGGCCTCCTCTAGGGTTAGTTTTCTATCATCTTTCATGTCCACCAGGCTTAATTACGTGTAGGACGTTCCAATCACGTGGTGAAAACGTTAAACTGTCGTAGATCGATTTAACTTGTATTGATGAAGCAAAACCCCATGTTATCATAGATCTAATGCAGAACCATGGGATAATCGCTCGAGGAGCCGATTCTGGAAACTCGGGAGCCGTCACGGCTCAATTTTACGATACTTGTTTGCCATGCAGAAACCAATCGAGCAATCCATCACCTTCCTAACCAGGTATAGGTCGTGGCACGCCTCGAACCAGCCAGACGTGCCGGAGTTTTATGCGCTGCGTTCGAGGGACCAGGGCCCACCAGCAGTTCTGGGAGCCTCCCGGCTCTTCGTGTTGCCCGTCGCTGCTCGCCGGTGGGTTTTGGCAGGCAACACTAAGTAGTTAGCAATAGTTGTAGTTGCTATTCGTGGTGGAGGCAATCATGATGGAGTGATGGAGATCATGCTGGCGCGCACAAGATGGAGATCATTCCGCGGATATTGGCTATACCATGTCACATAAAATTATATGCATGTGATGTTTATCCTTTTATGTATCTTATTATGCTTAGATCGCAACGGTAGCATTATAAGATGATTCCTCACTTAAAGATCAATATAAAATTGTGTTCTCCCCATGTATGCACCGTTGCGATGCTATGTACTAGATCAGTGTCCAGCTACGGTAAACGATAGAGATACTATGAGCAAAGTACCATATGCCTCGGCCATAGGTTCTAGCATGTATGCCATGCTATGTACTAGACCGGATGTGTCCAATGCTCTTAGTTTGACGAGCAGATACCAAAGTGATCCAGGAGTGGAACACTAGACAGCCATAAAGAACATCCTAAAGTATTTAAACAGGACTAAAGAAATGTTCTTGTTCTATGGAGGTGATGAGCAGCTCGTCGTAAAAGGTTACGTCGACGCTAGTTTCGACACCGACCCGGATGATTCTAAATCTCAGATAGGATACATTTATATTTTGAATGGAGGAGCTGTGAGCTGGAGAAGCTGCAAGCAAAGCGTGATCGCGGGATCTACAACAGAAGCGGAATACATGGCTGCTTCAGAAGCGTCAAGTGAAGGATTTTGGATCAGGAACTTCATCACTCAGCTTGGTGTGGTTCCAAGTGCCTTGGACCCACTGGAGATATTATGCGACAACACTGGTGCCATAGCACTGGCTAAGGAACCAAGATATCATCCAAAGACCAGGCACATCAACCGCCGTTTTCATATAATTCGAGATTATATAGCAGATGGAGATCTGAAGATTAGCAAAGTACATACGGATCTGAATGTCGCAGATCCGTTGACTAAACCTCTTCCACGAGCAAAACATGATCAGCACCTTAATGCCATGGGTGTTTGATTGTTGCTAGATGTAAACTATATTATTGACTCTAGTGCAAGTGGAAGACTGTTGGAATTATGCCCTAGAGTCAATAATAAAGATGTTATTATTATAATTCTTGTTCATGATAAAGTTTATATTCCATGCTAGAATTATATTAAGAGGAAACTTTGATACTTGTGTGGTTTATGAACAACACCGTGTCCCTACTACGTCTCTATGGACTAGCTCATTGATTAATGATGGTTAAGATTTCCTAACCATAGACATGAGTTGTCGATTAATAATGAGATCATGTCATTAGGAGAATGATATGATGGACAGACCCAGATTAAGAAGCGCAATTAGATCGTGTCATCATGTTCATCTTTGCGAAGCTTTTTCCTATGTCAAGTATTGTATTCCTTAGACCATGAGATAATACAACTCCCTGGTATTGGAAGAAAGCTTTGAGGTCACCAAACGTCATCCTATGTGAGGGTGATCATAAAGGTGTCTCTCAGGTGATCGAAAGTACTTGTTGGGTTGTATGTATCGAGATGGAATTTGTCCCTCCTGAGTCGGAGAGATATACTTTAGGCCCACTCAGTAATCGATATCAACACCGCTTGCAATCACGTGGTTAAGGAGTTAATCACAAAGTGATATCGGATTACGGAATGAGTAAATTACTTGGTATGAACGAGATTGAACTAGGTATGCCGATACCAACGATCGAATCTCGGGCAAGTAAAATATCGCGTGACGAAGGGAATACATTTATGGGATTAATTGAATCCTGGCATCGTGGTTCATCCGATATGATCATCGATGAATGTGTGGGAGTCAATATGGGTTTCCAGACCCCACTGCTGATTATTGATAGAAGATCATGTCTGCATATTCTCGAACCCGTAGGGTCACACACTTAACGTGCATCGACGCTAGGATATAATGGATAATTGGTTTATGAGTTTTTGTTCGGAGTCTCGGATGAGATCCAGGACATCACGAGAGGTTCCGTAATGGTCCGGAGAATAATATTCATATAAAGGAAAGCAATTTTTGGATTTCGGAATCGTTTCAGAGTATTCGGTATTGTACCAGAATGTTCTAGAAGGTTCCGGAGTGGGACCAACGTGGGCCCACTTGTCGGGGGCCTGCATGGGCCTAAGGGGAAGTGCCCTGGCTGCATTGGGCCAGGGGCACAAGGCCCCAAAGGCACAGCCGGCCAGCCTAGGGGAAACCCTAGGGTAGATCTTCTAGAAGGAGGGGGGAAACTTGCCCCCCACTCCAACCCTTGGGGCCGCCGCCCTAGGGCTTGGAGGAGAGGCCAAGGGGGTAGGCCAGCCCCCTATATAAGGTGGGCAGGGGCGCACCCCTCCCCCTACTCCTCCAACCCTAGCCGCCCTGCTACCCTTCTACCTCTCTCTCTCCCGACTGCGCGTAGGCGAAGCCCTGCTGCAGAAATTCTCCACCATAAGCACCACGCTGTCGTGCTGCAGATCCAATCTATCTCTTCACCCCACTTGCTGGACCAAGGAAGGAGGAGACGTCGCGGCACCGTATGTGTGCATCTCTCGGAGGTGTCGTCAATTGTGGCGTTAGATCGGATCGGATCGTGAGGAGGAGAAGGCTATTTCGACTACATCACCCACGTTCTGCTGAACGTTTCCGCTGTGCGATTTCTTCAAGGGTATGAAGATCTCATCTATCTCTCTCGTTGATTGCATCTCCTAGATCAGATCTTGGCTTTCTCGTTCGCATCCGTAGATTTTTTTGATTTACTATGTTGCGAAACCCTTCAGCTTTTTTCTCCTCATTTGAAAGCAAGGTTTGAAGTTAGTGCTTCCTCATTTGAAAATACTTGATTCTTCTTGCTTCTTGTGCCTAACTTAAAGGCATTAAAGAAAAGTACTTGTTGGGAGATAACCCAAGAGTTTCCTTAAGTCTTGGAAGTTATTACTTCTGTAATGACCTCTCCTTATCCTTTTTGTTTGCTTTTTGTGCCCAGAATGACCTCTAATGAGAGGGAAGTAAGATTTGGGGAGTTGCTGTCCCGAAACAGATTTCTGTCCTCCACCAAAAAATTTCATGAGGAGGCTCTATAACTCGGATTGAGCTCCAAATTTACGAATAAATCCCCCAGTATGTTGGCCAACTTTTTTTAGTTCAACACTTTTTTATTTGAGCAACAGAAGATGTTCGAAAAAATTCGTTTCTACCTGCTGGTATGTTTTGACAGATTTCTGCTATTATTTCCATTGGCTTCTTATTGATTCCTTTTGAGCTCTCTTCAGGTAAAATGAGTTTCTTTGAAGGAATTACTACATTAGATTGTGTTTTTAGTGAAAAGCCTTGCTGTTCCAAAGCTTTGCCAGTGGTCTAATATCTTTTGAATAAGCTAATGTTGCTAATGAAGATTGTGTGAAGTTTTGTATGAAGGAAAAATTTCAGGTGTAGAGAGAGAGTGATGCAATGAGATGAATAATGGAGAAAAGCTCACTCTTGGGGATGCCACCATGGTGTCACCCCAAGAAATATCCAAGAAGTACAAGCGTAAAAGCTTGGGGATGCCTGGGCATCCCCTTCTTCATCAATAAAAAGCTCAGGTCTGTCTAGACACTTTGTTTTTATTGTTTCATGCACAGTTGTGTGGTTCTTGGAGCGTCTTAGTTTTCGTTTGCTTTCCTTAGTTTGTTTAGTTTGCTTTAGTAGTTTGGACCCCTGTTCTGACTGTGTTGTTTTGCAAATAAGTTTGCTTGCTGTTTGGAAAGGAGTAGTAAGTTCTTGCTTGAAGTGCAAGAGGAGCTTGCATTGACTGTGACTTAGACTTTAGCATGACATGCTAGGTATTGTTTTAGCATTATGCTTAGTGATTATTTCTGTAGCATGTCTTGTTTCAAACAATTGGGATTGCTTAGTGTGCCTTGAAGAAATTATGCGTTGTTTTAGCATGCAAAAGCATAGTATTGTGGTATTCTCCTTTGATGTTTTGCTTGGGTTGACTTGGCACATGCTCACACAATGTTATGACTATGACAAGTCACCATTATCCTCTATGATCATTTAGTCCTTGACTTGTAGTACCACTCTTTTCTTTGATTAGTTTGCTTTGTTGCATTGCATAATTTTGGCCATTATTGCTCTCTTAGTTGGTTGCTCCCAGTATTTTGCTAGCCTCCACTTGTATGAGTAAGTTCTACTCATGCTTCCAACTCACAAGACACCAAGTTATTCCAAAGTGTCCACTGTAAACTCGTATGCATGGTGTGTTACTGTAACATCCCAATTTCAGCAACCCTGATTAAATGTCCAGAAGGCAAAAATCAGGGGGAGCAAAAACTTTTTCTTGCATTGTGTGCTTACCTGTTTGCTTGTGCCCAAGAAACGGTATGTGTATTAGTTGTATACCCCTCATCTCAACCATAGATTACAAAAAAAAACTATTTTACAAAAGAGATGCCTTGGCTCATCTTTTATATTCTCAAATGTTCTGGCATTCCAAACACTAGTGGAAACAGCCCCATGTGTCCTGGTTGGTCACAGTTCCCCAACCGGGACGGGGCAATCGGGACTAAAGCCCCAACCTTTAGTTCCAGTTGCCTCACCAACCGGGACAAAAGGGAGTACACATGGCCGCGGCAGAGGGTGAGGGGGGGAGCAACCGTCCCGGTTTGTAACACGAATAGGGACAAATAACCATCTGCCGCGGCAGAGAATTCATTTATGTTGTTTTATTGTTTATTTTGTGTTTTACACTCATCAATGAAGGAACCATTATATTACACAAGATCATCATGACAATATAGATCCAAGTGTCGAACATATTACATTCGATACACGGATCGAGTTCATGCACTACATACAATATAAGCTCTTTGTATAATCCCTATTGTTTATACACACCCGAATAGTATTTCCCTTTTGGGTTTAGGACTTCTTCATCCAAGAATCCCGCCAATTCCTGCTGAATTGCTCATACGCGATCCTTTGGCAGAAGACCGTCCCGTAGACGTTCGATCTGATTTAAAAAAGGAGTCATCCTATATGAATGAAACTAAACACAATTTGATGGGAATTAAAAAATATAGAAATTGTTTACGTACGTGGAGTTGCTCTAAATTTCTGCCCTTCTCACAGCATGTCTGACGGATGAACTCGCAAACATAGTATCCATATAAATTGTTCCCTGGTCCCTACGTCAGGCACTTTACGAGAACAGAGTTCAATCAAAAAAACAATCAAGCATGATAATAACGGTATCAAAACTAGAATCAAAGAGATGCGCAAACATAGCTAGTGGTGCTTACATCTAGTGGTTGAAATGTAAGATCCTCTTCCAAACACCCCTAGCCTTGTTGGTGAACCGTTTCCATGCGCTGCCCGGCAAAGAAAACGAATAAAAGAAGTTATTAATTACTTGATATCATAAAATTCACGAACGTTGCCGATATAGTGTCGTAATGATTAGAATTACCACTGGAGAAGCATCTGCATGTCCTTCCACTGCTCAAGGGGTTTATGTTTCGAGTCCATGACTAGTACACGCCCTTTTTCAAGTTGAATGATTAACAGAATATAGTGGAAGCTGCGCATGCATAACTAATCAATTATATACTTAACATCGAGTAAGCGAAATAGAAAGTGTATACAAGACAATAACACTCACTCAAAGTTGTAAGGAAATAGTATTTCCCTTCTGGTTTCTTGAAACATTAACGCGTGTATGATATTATCCTCCATATCCTAGGGGTTTGTTTTGAGATTAGTTTGATGAACCCAATATGGGTCAATGAACCCAATGTCATAGATTTGTCCTCTACTGCATTCGAGAATCTTCATTCTGCATATTATAGTATGATTATATACATGCAATAAACGAGGTGAGAGACTAAATTAATTATAGAATTAGTACTTACAGACAATAGGCACTGATGATCGATTTGTCCAAGGCGTCTTGATTGAATAATTGAAAAAGTTCATCAAATTCAATGGATATCATGTCATCTATTTCTTTCCCATAATGCTTTTTTGTAACCCTCAAAGACTATCCAACAGCCTCGCCTTTGTGGCATGAATGTACCAGTTATGCAATCTTCGCATTTTTGTTGGAAGATTATTTACCTCCTCAGGTTTGACGAGAGGTTTTCCGTACTGGTATTTGTATGCTACTTCACTCACGGGGAAGTACTCTAGTTGGGATAAGTACTGGGCAATACTCATACCTTGAGCAGCGGCAGCTTCTCCGCATTGTGCAACTACCTCTGGATCATACTGCTCTTCGGCCACATATTTGCTCGACCCCACATTGGTATGGGAAATCACCTTGAGAGGGGCACAAGACTGTTTTGCTTGTTCTCCGAGCTGGGCAACAGATTTCTCTCTTGCATCAGTACTGCTCTTCGAGGCTTGTTGTGCCGCATGTGACTTGAGAAAAGAACGCTCATAGTCTGATGACAGCTTTGACTCGGGTTGATGAAGAGTCTTTAGCATTTTGAACACTCTGACTTTTTCTTCTTTGGTGCTGGGGAACTCTGGCTCTTTCGGACGCCTTATCTTAGCGAAAAATGCTGTCGTTTCCGCATCAACAATAGCCATAGTCTCCTCTTCAGTACAGTCATAAGCTCTCTTGGGAGGAACCTTTGGTACTTTCGGAAGAGGCTCTTGTTTATGTTTCGGCGATCGCTTACCATGACGCAGAGTAGAGGTGGTACGCTTACGATTTTTATCCTGTGGCGCCGGCGATGGCTGTCGCGGCAATGGCTGCGCCGGAGATTGGTGAGGCGACGGAGACGGGTGAGGCGACAAAGCCGGGTGAGGCGACAAAGACGGCTGCCGCGGAGGCGATGACCTCGCTTGAGATGGGTGAGGCGGTGGCGAAGATGGCCTTGGCGTGTGATTTCGAAGCACGATACATTCCTTTGGCCATAGAATGGTAACGTTTGTTGCGTCTCCCAGTACAGTCACATCCCCTTCACCTGCAGGGTAGTCAAGATCCAAAACTTCAAAGGTGGGCATGATTTCATCCACCCCGACAACAGCGTAGCCCTGTGGAACCGGACGACAGTGGTAAGTTGGTGTGGGTCCAATTGTTAAGGCATAGCCGACCACCACCTTCATTGATATGTTCCCAACTTTGACATGTAGCTCGCAGTGTGTCATCTGTGTGATATCATCCACTGGGTAGCCAACAGGAGCCATCGTCGGTGCACAATCGTCATCGTCATTGTCATCACCCGGGACCTCGGTGGAAGCCACACTGCTTTTTCGATTATTCGATAGGCCGGTAGCATCGAATGCAGGTTCTACCACCATGTGCTGCTGACATGGGCCGGTAGTAATTTGCTCTTTAAGTGTGTTAATTTCATCTTGTTGTTGCTTTATTCGTTCTTCAATTATACGCATTCGCTCTTTCTGAATATCTGCTTCAACTTCCGCCTTGTCCTTTCTCCTCTGATGGCTTCTATCAGTATATTTCTTCCTCTCTTCGGGAAACCCAGTCCTCCATGGTTTGGAGCCGCTTGTGCCTCGTGTTCGTCCATCATGTTCCTTATTTCCAAGGGAGAGTGTGAGATCATCATTCTCTCTATCGGGAATGAAGTCCCCATCTTTAACAGCCTTTACTGCTTTTCTCATCTTCTCGATTGGCACGGGGTCTTATTTATGTCGTATGTTATATATTCACATCCCTTCCGAGTCCAACGTGCCCCATGCCCATAAAACCAATTCCTTGCACGTTCGATCCAATCGTGTGTCTCTGGGATGATCTTTTTAGCACGCAGTTCATTCTCAAGTTTCTCCCACTTAAGAATGTCAACCCTGTAGCCACCTTGCCCCATAGTATGGTGATACTTCTTGTTAGCAGCATTCAGCTTATTCGTTGCAGACATTTTCTTAGCTTTTTCTGATGTCTTGTAATTCACAAACTTAGCCCAGGATGGTTCTATCTTCTGAAACCGAATCTTCTTGAAATCCGGAGTCTTCTCTTTCATGACATAGTCAAGGTGCAATCTTTCCTTCTAGTTGGTCAAACACTGGGCCATCTTCTTCATAGCCCACTCCCTAACCTTAGCCTCCATGGCTCGCGCATGTTCTAAGGCGTCCTCAACTGGATCCTCCGCATTTGGATCCATCTCTACCTTCGGTAGTTTGAAATTAACCATGAGCCTCTTCCACAGTAAATCTTTGGCCACGATAGGGAGAAATAAAGACGTTCCCTCTTCTTCTGCATCAGCAGGCCTATTCCAATTTTGAATGGTGATCGGGATGAAGTCCCTAACGATTACTCTAGATTGTGCCACAAATTTGTTTGCGACAACAAGGGGAGCCGTCGGTTTGCCGTCTTCATCGATATCTTCGATCCTGAACCTCTCATGGTCTTCCAACTTTTTGGTTGGGCCTCGTCTTCTCTTTTCAGTAGATTTCTTCGATTCGGAGGGCTAAAAGAAGAAAGCTCGTCATTACTATTTCTATAGAGATAGCAGATGATTAATTAATGAATTAATTATATTACATGCACCTTGCCGGAGTGGTCGTCTTCTCGATCACACAAGGCATCACCTTCTCCCTCGCAGAATGCATCACCTTCAACCTTTAACAAGTCGTCTCTTCCGGAAAAAAGAGGATCACCCTCACCGGAGTTGTTCAGAAACGTCGATACATCTAAATTTTCTTCCTCGCGGATCACACCTTGGATCAACTCTTCCTTTTCTTCGTCTCTGTCATGTGGGTCCATATTTTCTGCATAGGTAGAAAAACGGATAAGTCAAAGCAGCTAAGGGAGAATGTTAGGTACGGTGTTGAGAGATATAAACCCTAATTCGAAGAAACCCTAATATATACATACACAATAATAAAAATGAATTTACAATATCAGAAACCCTAATTCGGAGAAACCATCGGGCTCGGATCCTATCGCGAAGAACCAATACCGGAAAGAAAGGCGGCAATCAATCAACCCTCGGGTTCGGGATGCCCTGGCGAGGACACATCGGCTAACCCTAGGTGCAACATCGATTCAACTGGGGTCTATGACAACTAATATAATGGCTAAGCATATACAATACGATGGCTATCATGAAATTTTCGATCTTCGATGGTGTTGACCTCGGTCTTTGATCTCGATCTCGTATTCTACCGCGAAGAACCGAACGCCGAAAAGAGAGGGGAACAATCAACACATGCCATCGATGCAATGATCAAACAAGGATGATGATATGACAAGTTAATTTGTATTGAAAAGTAACCCTAAAGGATGCTCAACAAATTTAACGGGGTTCCGAGGGGCGCAAACCCTAACTCGAGGAAACTCTGGAATCACCTGTGAGGGGTTACTATGTTCTTCTAATCAAACTTTTCAGTTAAGTTGCTTAACAATGCATGATTATAGCTTAAAGAGGTAGGTTTCATTTTTTTTGAATATTTTGGTATATTATACATATTTTTCTGTCTTATAAATAATAAGTTATTGATTTTACATTATTAAATCATTTTCTAGAATTTATTTAATCAATTTTAAAACATTTATAACCTCAGGCTGACGTCACCACAGGCTGGGAAACATTTCTCACTCGATCTGGGGCTACTCACAGTCACTGATGTCTGGGCCCCATGGGTTATTATTATCATTTCCAGAAAAGAATTACAGGAATGATTTTAATAAAAAGAAAAGAGGATATATTGCCTCATGCTGATGTGAGCATGACATCAGCAATGGGGATCCTCGGGTTGGGATCGAATCCGTTGATTCGCTGCACGCGCGGGCTAGTGGGTAGGCTAGTTGGAAAGAGGAGATCGAGGCGAACCCAGTGGTGGCAGCGCCGCCCACTTGTGGTCATCGGAACAGTGGTCACGTTGGCGGCGAGCGGCGGAGCTTGCTGGGACACGACGCGCGGCGGCTACATCAAGCAAGCAGGTAAACAAAGCTCGCCTTGAGCTTCAGAAACTCACCAGGAGCTCTAAAAACATGACGGCGGGTTCGGGGTGGCCGGAATCAGCGGTGGAGGCGGTGGCCGGAGTCGTCGAGGCTCGGAGCACGTGGAGGCACGACAACGGGGCAGCGCGTGGAGTCCAACGGCTGGGCAGCGCATGGAGGCCGACTGCGGGGCGGTGGTTGGGCAGCCTGACGGCGTCCGAGCGCTTGTCCTCGCGGCAGCGGCGATCTGTTGCGGGTGAGTGAAGAGGAACGGGGAAGAAGGAGAAGGAGAAGGGGTGTCATGTATAAAGGGGAGGGCGAATACGTCCCGGTTGATGCCAACAACCGGGACTAAAGGGTTACGTCCCGGTTGTTTTCAAAAAAAATCAGGATTTTTCTCTCTGTTCCTGCCTTATTTTCTGTTTTGGGGTTTAATTGTAATGTTTTTTAAATGATAATTACTTTGGAATTTAGAAAAACTTTAAACATAAAAAGTGTTTGAATTTGAATAGCTAATTCAAAACCATTTTCTGTTTTTAAAAATAATTAATGTAACCATTTAAACTATGAACCATTTAAAATTAAAAATGAATTAACTTATATTTTTTGAAAATTAATTTGGAATTTAGAAAAACTTTAAACATAAAAAGTGTTTGGATTTGAATAACTAATTCAAAACCATTTTCTATTTTTAAAAATAATTAATGTAACCATTTAAAATTAAAAAGAATTAACTTATATTTTTTGAATATTAATTTGGAATTTAGAAAACTTTAAACATAAAAAGTGTTTGGATTTGAATAACTAATTTAAAACCATTTTTTGTTTTTAAAAATAATTAATGTAACCATTTAAACTATGAACCATTTAAAATTAAAAATGAATTAACTTATATTTTTTGAATATTAATTTGGAATTTAGAAAAACTTTAAAAATAAAAAGTATTTAGATTTGAATAACTAATTCAAAACCATTTTTCTGTTTTTAAAAATAATTAATGTAACCATTTAAACTATGAACCATTTAAAATTAAAAATGAATTAACTTATATTTTTTGAATATTAACTTGGAATTTAGAAAAACTTTAAACATAAAAAGTGTTTGGATTTGAATAACTAATTCAAAACCATTTTATGTTTTTAAAAAATAATTAATGTAACCATTTTATCAATAGTTTTATTTGGAAGATTTATTTATTTAATTTAATTAAACAACTTTTATTCCACTTGGGTAAATTCCAAAATACTATTTTTCTCATGAATCATATAATTATTCTTATTAGAGATTTGTCTTTATTAAAATAGGGATAGAATGGTTAATGCCATTTTATTTTATTTTGGAAATGCTTTATCCTTTTATTTGGATTGTATTGTATTCATTCAATTTGATTATGGACTAGGTCGAAATTGTATTTGGTCTTTAAATAAACCTCATTTAATATTCCTTTCTTCATCTTATAAAATCCATATCTTTTTATTTAAAGATCCAAACTTGGTGATTCCAATTTGTAAAATCTTATTTAATATTTATTTATCCTTTTAAATCCCTTTAGGATCATTTGCTCATCATTTTGTATGGATTTTAGATAAGTGCTCTATTAGCCTTGGAATTTACTTTTCTCTATCTTATTAAATTCATAGGATTTTACTTATGGCTCCAAATTAAGTGAAACCAATTTATAGGGTTTAATATTATTTCTATTTGTCATTCTTGATCATTTATGATTGTTTGTTGACAAATTTTTATATGGATCAAATCCATAGGCTTGGGGATAACTTGGAAATGATTTTTCTTCCATTAGGGCTTAGGGTTTGGATTTATTTCTCAAGTGTTTAAATTTCCAGATGTATCTTGATTTGGATTTTGTTGATTTCAAACTTTAATTAAAGTTTGTTCAAGATGGGATTTTTAAGTTTCCATTTAGAAACAAAGTTCCTTTTCACCCTGATTTTCAACAATAATTTATTTTGTTCATTTATTTTTCACATTACAAGATTTGGAAAATCTTGGGATGTGACAGGCTACCACCCTTAAAATAAATCTCGTCCCGAGATTTGGGGAGGCTAGGGGTCACAAGTTGGCTCAAAGCATCTAGGGTACTACCACCCTTAAAAATTTTCCAACTAAATTACATCTTGGCTTTCTTGGGATGTTGATGAAACTTCTCTAGGCACTTGTATGCATAATGGCCTAGCTCTTTGCATTTGAAACACATCACTTGGCTGATATCTTTCTTTTCCTTTGGTATCATTGCCTCTTGTTTGTTTCCTTGGTTCTTCTTCTTTTCTGGGCATTCATTGGCATAGTGTCCCATCTCTTTGCAAGTGTAACATTGCTCTTGGGTAATATCTTTCTTGCTCGGGTTGGGGCATTTCTTCTTCTTCTTCTTCTTCTTCTTCTTGGGTTTCTCCAAAGCTAGGAGTTCTTCTAGTTCATGCTCTTCATATTTCACCACATAGGTGGGAAATCTTTCTCTCTTCTTGGGGCATTTACTAGAGATATGACCTTCTTCTTCACAAGAGTAGCAACACTTTGTGATCACTTTGGATTTGGCCTTATGGTGCATAGTTTTGACTTTGCCTTCATCCTTCTTGGTAGAAGTTGTTCCTTCATGAGGGTTTACAAACTGTTGATACACTCCACCTTGTTTCCTTTGTTGAACTATGGAATAGATGGGGCATTGGATAGGGACATGATTATTTCCTTCACATAAGTAACAAGTAGCTTGGGTTGTGGGGATTTGATTTGCTGGATGTTTCTCTTCACAATTGGGGCATTGATCTTCATGCTCTTTGGAAGTGTGATCCTTGTCTCCACAAATATTGCAAGCTTGGGTTCCTTCTAGAATATCATCTTTGTCATCCTTGTTGTCACAAACTCCTTCGGAAAGGTTGCACTGGTAGAAAACGCCCCATGCGTCCCGGTTGGTAAGGGCCATTAGTCCCGGTTGCCCAACCGGGACGGGGCAATCGGGACTAAAGCTCTAACCTTTAGTCCCGGTTGCCCCACCAACCGGGACAAATGGGGGCACACGTGGCATCGAGCGAGGGGGTGGAGCACGAACCGGTACAAATAACCTGCTGCCGCAGAGATTTAGCCATTTCTTCGCCATGGCAGAATTCATTTTGGCACATTTTGTTGCCGTGACATGATTTTCGCCACTTTTGTGCCGCCAGAGAATTCATTTAGGTTGTTTTATTGTTTATTTGGTGTTTTGCACTTATCAACGAAGGAACCTTATATTACACAAGATCATCATGACAATATTACATTTAATACACGGATCGAGTTCATGCACTACATACAAAAGTTGCTATTTGATGCTACCGGCCAATTCCTTCAAAGTTGCTATTTTTACAATCCCTATTGTCTATACACAGCAGAATAGTATTCCCTTCGGTCTAGGACTTCGCATCCAAAATCCCGCCAATTCCTCTGAATTGCTCAGACGCGATCCGTTGGCGTAAGACCGTCCGTAGACGCTCGATCTGATTTAAAAAGGAGTCACCTATATGAATGAAACTAAACACAATTTGTTTGAAATTAGAAACTATAGAAATTGTTTACGTATGTGGAGTTGCTCTAAATTTCTGCCCTTCTCATCGCACGTCTGCCGGATGAACTCGCAAACATAGTATCCACAGAGATTGTTACACGGTCCTCGCTGGGCACTTTACGAGAACAGAGTTCAATCAAAATAATAATCAAGCATGATAATAATTGTATCAAAACTAGAATCAAAGAGATGCGCGGATATAGCTAGTGGTGCTTACATCTAGTGCTTCAAATGTAAGCTCCTCTTTCCAAACACCCCTAGCCTTTTTGGTGAACCTTTTCCAAGCGCTGCCCGGCGAAGAAAACGAATAAAATAAGTTATTAAGTACTTGATATAATAAAATTCACGAACGTTGCCGATATAGTGTCGTAATGATTAGAATTATCACTGGAGAAGTATCGCATGTCCTTCCACGCCTCAAGGGGTTTATGTTTCGAGTCCATGACTAGTACACGCCTTTGTCAAGTTGAATGATTAATGTAATATAGTGGTACTGAATGCAGAACTAATCAATTATATACTTAACATCGAGTAAGCGAAATAGAAAGTGTATACAAGACAATAACACTCTCTGGAAGTTGTAAGGAAATAGTATTTCCCTTTTGGTTTGTTGAAACCTTAAAGCTTGTACTATATTATCCTCCGTATCCCGGGGGCTTATTTTGAGATTAGCTTCATGAACCCAATATGGATCAATGAAGCCAATATCATAGATTTGTCCTCTGCTGCATTCGAGAATCTTCATTCTGCATATTACAGTATGATTATATACATGCAATAAACAAAATAATATAGCTGGAGACTAAATTAATTACAAAATTAGTACTTACAGACAATAGGCACTGATGATCGATTTGTCCAAGGCGTCTTGATTGAATAATTGAAATAGTTCATCAAATTCAATGGATATCATGTCATCTCTTTCTTTCCCATGATGCTTTTTTGTAACCCTCAGCACTATCCAGTTAGCCCCGGCGGACGTGGCATGCATGTACCAGTTATGCAATCTTCGCATTTTTGTTGAAGATTGTTTACCTCCTCATGTTTGACAAGAGGTTTGACGTACTGGTATTTGTATGCTACTTCACTCACGGGAAGAATCAGAATCGGATAAATCGGGAAATACTCATACCTTGAGCAGGCATTTTCTCCAGACAGTAACTACCTATGGATCATACTGCTCTTCGGCCCCATATTTGCTCGACCCCACATTGGTTTGAGAAATCACCTTGAGAGGGGCGCAAGTCTGTTTTGCTTATTCTCCGAGCTGGGCAACAGATTTCCCGCTTGCATCAGTACTGCTCTTCGAGGCTTTTTGTGCCACATGTGACTTGAGAATAGAACGGTCATAGTCTGATGACAGCTTTGGCTCGGGTTAATGAAGATTCTTTAGCATTTTAAACACTTTGGCTTTTTCTTCTTTGGTGTTGGGGAACTCTGGCTCTTTCCTCCGCCTCAGCTTAGCGAAAAACGCTGTCGTTTCCGCATCAACGATCGCCGCAGTCTCCTCTTCAGTATAGTCATAAGCTCTCTTGGGAGGAACCTTTGGTACTTTTGGAAGAGGCTCTTTTTACGCTTTCGCGATCGCCACGACGACAAGAGCGGTGACGCTTTTTTATCCCGAGGCGCCGCGATGGCTCCCGCGGCGATGGCTGCACCGGAGATTGGTGAGGCGACGGAGCCGGTGAGGCGACGAAGACGGCTGCCACGGCGGCGACCTCGGAGAGACGGGTGAGGCGGCGAAGATGGCCTGGCGTGTGATTTTGAAGCACGATACATTCCTTCGCCATAGAATGGTGACGCTTTTTGCCACCCAACGATCACATCCCCTTCACCCCAGGTAGTGAAGATCCAAAACCTCAAAGGTGGGCATGATTTCATCCACGCCGACAACAACAGAGCCCTCCGAACCGGACGGCGGTAAGTTGGTGTGGGTCCAATTGGTAAGGCATAGCCGACCGCCACCTTCATTGATATGTTCACAACTTTGACATGTAGCTCGCAGTGTGTCATCTCGTGATATCATCCACGGGTAGCCAACAGAGCCATCGTCGGTGCATCATCGTCATCGCCATTGTCATCACCCGGACCTCGGAAGCCACATCGCTTTTCGATTATTCGATAGGCGGTAGCATCGAATGCGCAGTGTCTTCGAGAGATGGGTCGGTAGTACTTTGCTCTTTAAGTGCGTTAATTTCATCTTGTTGTTGCTTTAATCGTTCTTCAATTAAACGCATTCGCTCTTTTCCGACTTTCTGCTTCAACCGCCGCCTGTCCCTTACTCCTCCGACGGCTTCTATCAGATATTTCTTCCTCTTCGAAACCAGTCCTCCATGATTGGGAGCCTATTGTGCCTCGTTTCCATCATCATGTTCCTTATTTCCAAGGGCGAGTGTGAGCTCATCATTCTCTATCGGAATGAAGTCCCCATCTTTAACAGCCTTTTATCGCTTTTCGATCCTCTCGATTGGCAAGGGTCTTCTTTATGTCGTATGTTATATATACACCTCCTTCCGAGTCCAACGTGCCCCCATGCCCGTAAAACCAATTCCTTGCACGTTCTACCCAATCGTCATCTGGGTGATCTTTTATCACGCAGCCTCGCTCAAGTTTCTCCCACTTAGGAATGCCACCAGAGCCACCTTGCCCCATAGTATGGTGATACTTCTTCTTAGCAGCATTCAGCTTATTCGTTTCAGACATTTTCTTAGCCTTTTCTGATTTCTTGTATTCCACAAACTCAGCCCAGAATGGTTTTATCTTCTCAAACTGAATATTATTGAAATCGGGAGTCTTCTTTTTCATGACATAGTCAAGGTGCAATCTTTTCTTCCAGTTGGTGAAACACTGGGCCATCTTCTTCAAAGCCCACTCCCTGACCTTAGCCTCCATGGCTCTCCCATGATGTAAGGCGTCCTCAACTGGATCCTCCGCATTTGGATCCAGCTCTATCTTCGGTAGTTTGAAATTAACCATGAGCCTCTTCCACAGTAAATCTTTGGCGTGGTTAGGGACAAATAAACATATTCCCTCTTCATCCGCATTAGTAGGCCTATTACAATTTCTAATGGTGATCGGATTAAGTCCCTAACGATTACTCCGCATTGTGCCACAAATTTGGTTGCGACAACTTCGGGAGCCGTCGGTTTGCCGTCTTCACGACATCTTCGATCCTGAACCTCTCATGGTCTTGCAACTTTTTGGTTGGGCCTCGTCCGCTCTTTTCTCAGAGATTCCTTCGATCCGAGGGCTAAAGAAGAAAGATCATCGTTACTATTTCTATATAGATAGCGATGATTAATTAATGAATTGATTTATGTTACATGCACCTCCGAGCGGCCGTCTTCTCAATTACACAAGGCATCGCCTTCTCTCATGAAGGCAACACCTTCAACCTCAAACAAGTTGTCTACTCCGAAAAGAGGATCACCCTCACCGAGTTGTTCGTAAACGTTGATACGCCTAAATTATCTTCCCACGGATCACACCTTGGATCAACTCTTCCTTTCTTCGTCTCGACGTGTGGGTCCATATTTTACGCATAGGTGGAAAAGAATAAGTCAAAGCGGCTAAAGGAGAAAGTTAAGTACGGTGTTGAGAGATATAAACCCTAATTAGAGAAACCCTAATATATACATACACAATAATAAAATGAAGAGAAAGGGAAACGTAGTAGATAGGCACATCGTCGAACCCACATGCACCTAAGTTGCTTGACAATGTGAATCGGTGCGGGGCTACCCAAAGGTGACCAAATAAGACCAATAATACCAAAGTAATTAATAAACCTAATAATACCTAACTAATAATAAACCTAATAATCGAAACACCGAAAAGAAAGGGAAACAATCAACACATGGCATCGATGCAATGCTCAAGCAAGTATGATGATATGACAAGTTAATTTGCATTGGAATGTAACCCTAAGACATGCTCGACGATTTAGTCGGGGTTCCGAGGGGTGAAAACCCTAACTCGGGGAAACTCCGGAACATATGAGAGGGGTGCATTTGTTCTTCTAATTATACTTGTCATTTAAGTTGTTTAACAATGCATGATTATACGTTAAATAGATAGGTTTCATTTTTCTGAACAATTTGATATATTATTTGTATTTTTCTGACTTATAAACTATAATTTATTGATTTTACAATATTAAATCATTTTCTGGAATTAAAAACAAAAAGGCAAATAGTTTTTACACCGGGGCGACCCCTAGCCAGTGAGACTGACAGATGGGCCCTAGTGCCAACTCAGCCTCCACGCAAGCAAGCAGGCCCCACCGAACCCTGGTTATTTTTCACGAGTTCACAGTCTACCCACTGGGGCTGGCCGGGTGGGCAGCCATAGCCACCTCGGCGCCGGCTCGGCCACGGTGAGCATCGCGGTGGCCGACGACGTTGCTAGAGGGCTCGGGGGCGTGCGGGTTTGTTCGAAGAGGCGCCGAGGCAAACCTAACTAGTAGGGCACCGCCTGATTTGGTCACCGGAAAAGGGCACGACGACATGCGGCGGATGGCGGCGGACGGCGCGGGAGAAGGCCAAAGCGCCAGGGGAGGAAAGAAGGGGTCCCAGAGAGTTACAAGCTCACCCTCGACGCGTGTGTAGCCTTGGCGGGGACGGAGGAGATCGGCAGCAACGGTGATGGCAAGGCGGAGCTCGTCGGTGATGGGAAGACGGTCGATTCAACATGGGCCGATTCCTTCGGCGAGGAGGATAAGCATAACGAGGCACAAGGTGGAGGCCGACGGCAAGGCGATGGTTGGGCTGACTGGCGTCCGGCGGTTGTCTCATGCGGGCGATCTCTCGGGTGAGTGAGTGAGAAAGAGGAACGGGGAAGAAGGAGAAGGGGCATGGTTAACTAGTAGGGGACCTTTAGTCCCGGTTGGTGGCTCCAACCGGGACTAAAGGGTTATATGTCCCGGTTGGAGCCACCAACCAGGACGTATAGTCCAATATTTTCAGCAGACCAAGGGTTGGCGCTAGGTCTTTAGTCCGGTTGGTGGCTCCAACCGGACATATTCCCGATTTCAAATTTTTCGTATTTTCTCTGTTCGCCTTATTTTTATTTTGGGGTTTAAATTTGTATTGTTGTTTAAATGATAATTAATTTGAATTTAGAAAACTTTAAACATAAAAGTGTTTGGATTTGAATAAATAATTCAAAACCATTTTCGCTTTTTAAAAATAATTAATGTAACCATTTAAAATATGAACCATCTACAATTAAAAATAAATTAACTTATATTTTTTAATATCAATTTGGAATTTAGAAAACTTTAAACATAAGAAGTGTATGGATTTGAATAAATAATCCAAAACCATTTTCTATTTTTAAAAATAATTAATGTAACCTTTAAAATGAATTAACTTATATTTTTGAATATTAATTTGGAATTTAGAAAACTTTAAACATAAAAGTGTTTGGATTTGAATAAATAATTCAAAACCATTTTCATTTTAAAAACAATTAATGTAACCATTTAAAATATGAACCATTTACAATTAAAATGAATTAACTTATATTTTTTAATATCAATTTGGAATTTAGAAAAACTTTAAACATAAGAAGAGTATGGATTTGAATAAATAATCCAAAACCATTTTCTATTTCTAAAAATAATTAATGTAACCTTTTAAAATGAATTAACTTATATTTTTGAATATTAATTTGGAATTTAGAAAACTTTAAACATAAGAAGTGTATGGATTTGAATAAATAATCCAAAACCATTTTCTATTTCTAAAAATAATTAATGTAACCTTTTAAAATGAATTAACTTATATTTTGAATATTAATTTGGAATTTAGAAAACTTTAAACATAAGAAGTGTATGGATTTGAATAAATAATCCAAAACCATTTTCTATTTTAAAAATAATTAATGTAACCTTTTAAAATGAAGATAGGGGACGAGCATCGTTAGAACTTGCATTGGATCTCTGAAAAAACCACATATTGTAGTCTAAAAATGATTTTTAAAAAATCACGGGCGATAGATCATGTACTGTAGTACAAACCGACCCACTTCCTACCGATTCAAGCAGACATTTGTCCTTTTACCCGGATGGACGAAAAGGTTTGAGATGTACCGTTGGGAGATAGTCCATGTAAGGTGGTCTAGTATTTTAGGAAAATGGGACGGTAGCATTCAAACGGCATTTTGGTGGTTACTTCACAAAGCGACCCGTTTTGCGCTCGGAAAATGGAAAAGGGCTTTTCCGTGCGACAAAAAGGAAAACTTCCTCCTGCAACATTGTTCTCCATACCAATGTCCACACACATGCATAATATGGGCACAACATCACAAACTATGCCGTGATTCAGCACATAACATCGGTCATTTGGACTAAAAGCCATGAAACCTCGAACATGATAGGTCATTTTGTGAAGGTTTTTTCGAAACATGATCAATATACCAAGTCTAGTATTTTTCCTTTCAACTATGTAACAAAATATGACACCACGCGAAGGATTTTCATTGTTCGGATTTTTTTTGAATTTATTATGCCCGTTTTGAATTATCTGAATTTCTAACTATGGTCGAACCGGTGTGCATGAAGATAGGGGACGAGCATCGTTAGAACTTGCATTGGATCTCTGAAGAAACCACATATTGCGAGTCTAAAATGATTTTTCAAAAAATCACGGGCGATAGATCATGTACTAGTACAAACCGGACCCACTTCGCCGATTCTCAGACATTTGTCCTTTTACCCGGGATGGACGAAAAGGTTTGAGTTGTACCGTTGGGAGATAGTCCATGTAAGGTGGTCTAGTATTTTAGGAAAATGGGACGGTAGCATTAAAACGGCATTTTGGTGGTTACTTCAAAAACGACCCGCTTTTTTTCGGAAAATGGAAAAGGGCTTTTCCGTATGCGAAAAAGGAAAACTTCCTGCAACATTGTTCTCAATACCAATGTCCACACATATGCATAATATGGGCACAACATCACAAACTATGCCGTGATTCAAAGACATAACATCGGTCATTTGGACCGAAAGCCATGAAACCTCGAACATGATAGGTCATTTTGTGAAGGTTTTTTCAAACATGATCAATATACCAAGTCTGGTATTTTCCTTTCAACTATGTAACAAAATATGACACCACGCCAAGGATTTTCATTGTTCGGATTTTTTGAATTTATTATGCCTGCTTTGAATTATCTGAATTTCTAACTATGGTCGAACCGTGTGCATGAAGATAGGGGAGCATCGTTAGAACTTGCATTGGATCTCTGAAGAAACCACATATTGCGAGTCTAAAATGATTTTTCAAAAATCACGGGCGATAGATCATGTACCTATAGTACAACCGGACCCACTTCCTGCCGATTCGGCAGACATTTGTCCTTTTTACCCGGGATGGACGAAAAGGTTTGAGATGTACCGGTTGGGAGATAGTCCATGTAAGGTGGTCTAGTATTTTAGGAAAATGGGACGTAGCATTACGAAACGGCATTTTGGTGGTTACTTCAATAAACGACCCGTTTTTGCGCTTGCCGGAAAATGGAAAAGGGCTTTTCCGATGCGACAAAAAGGAAAACTTCCTCCGCAACATTGTTCTCCATACCAATGTCCACACATATGCATAATATGGGCACAACATCACAAACTATGCCGTGATTCAGCATATAACATCGGTCATTTGGACCGAAAGCCATGAAACCTCGAACATGATAGGTCATTTTGTGAAGGTTTTTTCGAAACATGATCAATATACCAAGTCTGGTATTTTTCCTTTCAACTATGTAACAAAATATGACACCACCAAGGATTTTCATTGTTCGGATTGTTTTTGAATTTATTATGCCCGTTTTGAATTATCTGAATTTCTAACTATGGTCGAACCGGTGTGCATGAAGATAGGGGACGAGCATCGTTAGAACTTGCATTGGATCTCTGAAGAAACCACATATTGCGAGTCTAAAATGATTTTTCAAAAATCACGGGCGATAGATCATGTACTGTAGTACAAACCGGACCCACTTCCACCGATTCTACAGACATTTGTCCTTTTACCCGGATGGACGAAAAGGTTTGAGATGTACCGGTGGGAGATAGTCCATGTAAGGTGGTCTAGTATTTTAGGAAAATAGGACGGTAGCATTCAAACGGTATTTTGGTGGTTACTTCACAAACGACCCGCTTTTTGCTTCGGAAATGGAAAAGGGCTTTTCCGTGCGACAAAAGGAAAACTTCCTCCTGCAACATTGTTCTCCATACCAATGTCCACACACATGCATAATATGGGCAGAATATCACAAACTATGCCGTGATTCAGCACATAACATCGGTCATTTGGACCGAAAAAGCCATGAAACCTCGAACATGATAGGTCATTTTGTGAAGGTTTTTTCGAAACATGATCATTGTTAAGACACATTTAGTCCGGATGTAGTCACAAACCGACTAAAAATATTTTCCGCCATTTCCCACCTCTTCCCGCCAAGTTTTCGCCTTTCCTTTCTACTAGAGCTTTTAGTCCGGATGTAGTCACTAACAGGACTAAAGATATTTCCGCCATTTCCCAAAGCTTCACGCCAAGTTTTCCTTCCCTTTCCTCTATATTTAGGGTGATCGTGTCATGGCTATCCACACATCCACACCTTCCTCTCTTAGAACAATGGACAACGCCATCGGGCCATTCTCGACCTCGAGGAGACCGAGGCCAGGCGCCCAACTACCCTTGTCCGGCTACCGCCGGCCGGATGCCGAGCCAGGAGGGGTTCTGCCTCTCCCTCCTCAAGGTTCCGCAGACGCCAGGCCATCACAAACCACTTCTACCACGAGCTCACGCCGGAGCAGCGGATGGATCCCCAGTGGGATCTCGACAACTACGACACCTGGAATGCCTTCTTCGCTAATAGGCGGGAAAGGGAGCTCGCCAGGTACAAGGGTGATGGCCTGCCACCGGTGAACCACAATGAAGCCGGCCGTCGTCTATGGTGGGCGAACCGTACTATCATCGAAGTGATGCGCTACATCGCCGGGGGAGACCATCCTCGCCTATGGTGCCCACGAGTCCACCCGCCACAGCCCCACATCGTCTCCGGTAGCGACATCGTCTTCCAGGAGACCCCTCTCCCACCCGCCGTGAATCCGAGGCTGGAATGGCCCCTGGTATATGCCATGGATGGGCTAAGATCCCCGGAGTGGCAGGTGACGATGACGATGATGATGACGACGACGATGAAGACCCTGAAGCTGTACTATAGGACTAGGCATGATTATGACTAAAGGGGGTGGCTTTAGTCCTGAGTGTTAGCTAGTCCCAGTTTGTCCTGGTTTTTAATATTAATAAATTTCTTGAGTGTTACCTAATAAATAGAGTAAAATGCCTATATAAAGAGAGGGTTCATATTTAGTCCCGGTTGGAGAAACCAACATGATCAAGGGATTATGTAGAGTGGGCAGCAACACTAATAATAGGGTGAGTGTCGACATTATGTAGTGCGGCTTGTACCTTGTCCCGTATGGTGTCACCAACCGACTAAAGATGAATTTAGTCCCGGTTGGAGACACCAACCGACTAAAGATGAGTCAACACTAATAATAGGGGTGAGTGTCGACATTATGTCGTGAGTGTCGACATTATGCCGAGCTGCTTGTACTATAAATATGCATCCTTGTGAGTCCATCCTCCAACCAGTTTGAGGCATCTCCAAGATGGTTTTAGAGAGCAGGACACCACTATGGCTGTTCCAGGAGATGCCGACGAGCCCAGTCCTCCAAGATCTCCGAGAAATCGGGTCATAGAGGCACTCTAATAATATGTGAAATTAGTTAGCTTCTAGGCGATTGATCTAGTTAGTGAAGTTACAAGCTGCAAGATGGTTTTGAGAGCAGGGACACCATCGCGGCAGTTTGAGGAGATGCCGACGGAGCCTGGCCTCCCAAGCATCTCCGAGAAACTGGTCATAGAGGCACTCCTAATATGTGAAATTAGTTATCTCGAGGCGATTGATCTACTTAGTGAAGTTACAAGCTGCAAGATGGTTTTCGAGCAGGACACCATCTGCCAGTTTGAGGAGATGCCGATGGAGCCTGGGCCCTCCGGCATCTCCGAGAAACTGGTCATAGAGTCACTCCCTAATATGTGAAATTAGTTAGCTCCGAGGCGTATTGATCTAGTTAGTGAAGTTACAAGCTACAAGATGGTTTTCGAGAGCAGGGACACCACTACGACCAGTTTCAGGGAGATGCCGACGGAGCCCAGTCCTCCAGCATCTCCAAGAAACTGGTCATAGAGGCACTCCCGGTCCAGCCACAAAATGGGACTAACACTCAAGACATTTATTAATATTAAAAACTGAGACTACAAAACCGGGACTAAAGGCCACAAACCGCGAAAGATATCCTTCGGTCAAGCCACAAACCGCGAAAGACATGAACTAGAGTTACATAATATGAGCATGAACTTCTTGGCATATGTCATTCCTTATGACCGCTTCAGACGTAACCATGGAGCATCTTCTTTACTTAACGGAATGCTTGGGTGAGTTTTCACTCTGAAGGGCGGAATTTCATCAAACTTATTATAATCTTCTGACATGTCTGTCTTGTCCTCGATTCCCACGATGTTTCTTTTCCCTGAAAGAACTATGTGACGCTTTGGCTCATGATATGATGTATTCGTTTGCATATTTTTTCTTTTTTTCGGTCTGGAGGACATGTCCTTCACATAGAAAACCTGAGACACATCATTGGCTAGGACGAATGGTTCATCTCTATAACCAAGATTGTTGAGATCCACTATTGTCATTCCGCATAACCTGGTCTATCTTTACCCTTCCCCATTCAGTTGACCCATTTGGTAAATGAAACAAAGGGACCTTAAAAGAGACTCCATAGTCTAGTTCCCATATCTCCTCTATGTAACCATAATATGTGTCCTTTTGTCCATTCTCGTCTATTGCATCAAAGCGGACACCACTATTTTGGTTGGTGCTCTTTTATCTTGGGCGATCGTGTAGAATGTATTCCCATTTATTTCGCACTTTGGAAATTCAATACAAGAGAAGATGGTGACGCGCCAACAAGTATAGCTGATCTCCAACAGTGGTGTCATTCAAGAGATGTGTCCGCATACAACCACCGAAAGACTTCATGTGTTCATCTCAGAATCGATGATTCAGCTTCCCGGTTTTTGAGCGTATAATATTCTTGTGTTCCTCGATATACTGAGCCAAGGTGGAATTATGTAGAACTGTGTAGTGTGCTTTAGTGAAAGAATCCCCGTCCCTACATATCATTGCTTTCTTTCCCAGCGTGCCTTTTCCACTTAGTCTTCCCTCATGCCGCGAGTCAGAAACACCAATCGGCTTAAGGTCAGGAATAAAGTCAACACAAAACTCAATGACCTCCTCTGTTCCATATCCCTTGGAGATGCTTCCTTCTGGTCTAGCACGGTTATGAACATATTTCTTTAGGACTCCCATGAACCTCTCAAAGGGGAACATATTGGGCAGAAATACCGGACCGAGAATGGCAATCTCTTCCACTAGATGAACCAGGAGATGCGTCATAATATTGAAGAAGGATGGTGGGAACACCAATTCAAACCTAAAAAGACATTGTACCACATCCTTCTGTAACCTTGGCAGAATATCTGGATTGATTACCTTTTGAGATATTGCATTGAGGAATGCACACAGCTTCACAATGGGTACTCGAACATTTTCCGGTAGAAGCCCCCTCAATGCAATCGGAAGCAACTGCGTCATAATCACGTGATAGTCATGAGACTTCAGGTTTTGGAACTTTCTCTCTGCCATATTTATTATCCCCTTTATATTAGATGAGAAGCCCGACGACACCTTGATACTGTAAAGGACTTCAAAAAATATTTCCTTCTCTGCTTTGGTAAGAGCATAGCTGGCAGGACTTAAGTGACGCCCTTTATCCGTCTTGTTATCTGTATGCATGTTCTTTGGGTCTTTCATAATTTGTTGGTCCTCCGTGCTTGTGTGTATCTTTTGTCTTCCCATACACGCCTAGGAATCCTAGGTGTTCACGCAGAGATTCTTCGTCACGTGCATCACGTCGATTGAAGAGCGGACACGCAGGACTTTCCAATATGGCAGCTCCCAAAATATAGATTTCTTCTTCCACATGGGTGCGTGTCCTGTAGCGACGTCGTTCGGAACTGATTGACCGCCGGGACCCTTTCCAAAGATTACTTCTATGTCCTTGACCATACCAAATACATCATCACCAGCAGGGAGTTCAGGCTTCTTCCGGTGATCTTCCTCACCTTTGAAATGCTTGCCTTTCTTTCTTACGGGATGATTGGTCGGAAGAAATCGTCGATTCGCCAGGTACACAACCTTCTTGCATTTATGCAAGTATGTACCTTCGGTCTTATCTAAACAGTGGGTGCATGCCTTATATCCTTTGTTTGTCTGTCCTGAAAGGTTACCAAGAGATGGCCAATCATTGATGGTTACGAATAACAGCCCTCGTAGATTAAATGGCTCCTGTTTGTTCTCATCCCACGCACGTACACCTGGTTTGCCCCACAACTGTAAAAGTTCTTCAACTAATGGCCTAAGGTACACATCAATGTCGCGTTGCTTGTTTCGGGCCTTGGATGAGCACCGCATCATAATGAACTTATGCTTCATGCACAACCAAGGAGGCAGGTTGTAGATACATAGAGTCATGGGCCAGTCTTTATCGCAGCTCGCTCCCCAAAAGGATTCATGCCATCCGTAATTAGACCAAACCATAAGTTCCTTGCGCCACCGCAAAGTCCGGGAAGTCTCTCTCGATTTTTCTCCACCGTGATCCATCGCCAGGTGTCTCAACTTCCCGCCTTTCTTACGGTCTTCTTTGTGCCATCGCAACAACCCGGCATGCTCTTTGTTTCGAACATGCGTTTCAACCTTGGTATTATAGGAGCATACCACATAACCTTAGCAGAACCCTCTTCGGAGGGGCTCTCCTCAACATCACTGTGGTCATCTCGTCGATCTTATACCACAACGCTTGCATACCGGCATTTATCTAAATTCTCATACTCCTTATCATGCGTAGAGGATGCGTCATTAATGCATGCATGTATCTTTTGCACATCTAATCCCAGGATGAGAGTCTTCTTTGCTTCAGAGGTACTCTCGGAAGTTCGTTATGTTTTGGAAACTTCAGCTTCATTATTTTCAAAGATCTTTTCAAATGAGGAGTCGGTTAGACCACACTCGCCTTCCATCGCAACAATTCCAAGGTGGTACCGAGCTTTGTGCTGCCATCTTCACAATTTGGGTACAACAATTTCTTGTGATCTTCTAACATGCCCTCTAACTTCAACTTCTCATTTTCTCGCTTTGCATCAGAAATGACCCTACCAAGTTCATCAGCCGGCTCATCTGATGCCCGTTCTTCACCTCTTTCCTCTCCATTGTCTTCGATTGGTCCAGCAATTATAGTTGGGCATGAAACCTTTCATAATCAGGTGGCCGTGAATGATTTTCGAGGAATAGTACTCCTTGTTGTTCCGACATTGAACACATGGACAACGTATAAATCCATTCTCTTTGTTTGCCGTAGCCACATCGATAAATTTATCCACGCCTTTGATATACTGGCCACCCGGTCACCGACATCCATTCCGACCGCTCATCTGCATCATATAAGTAATTTTATCAAAAACAGGACATCATAAATAGTGAAATAACCAATTCACACCGACATGAATTGTATCAATGACCTAGAAAAGATAAGATTGCTAACCTCGATCGAGGGAAATAAAGAGGAGAAAGCTCAAGTGCGTCTGGACACCTTCTATATTTTTGTTCTATGAGAAATTCAACGGGATTATTCACTCAAACATTTCAACAAACACCTTCAATGCATGCATGAGAAAACTAGCACACCCCTCACACCTTCCACCATTCAAAAACAGAGTGGAGGCAGAGGGGTCATGCATTTATAGAGGGGGTCTTTAGTCCCGGTTGAGGCAGCAACCGACTAAAGCGTGCCACGCCACGTGGCTGGCCAAACCTTTAGTCCCGGTTGGTGGCTCCAACCGGACGCATGCCCTTACTAACCGGGACGCATGCCTCGCCCGTGCCCGCTCCAACCGGATGCAGCAAGATTAGTCCCGGTTGGTGGCGCAACCGGGACTAATGCTCCGAGGGGTCGCGAACGGATAGCCCTTTTTCCTCTAGTGTTGTCTCCCATGTTGATCATTTGAGTGGCCATCCTTTGCAACAATTGGGATTGAGTTTCTAAAAACCTTTGCATGGTTGGGTCTAACTCACTGGAGTTGGCTAAAAATTGAGCTGTCACTTGGTTCAACTGTGTTTGGGTTACTATGAGTTCTCTCATGTTGTCCTCTTGGTTGTTGTTGTTGTCACCATCTTTGAGGTTGGAGTTTCTTGGAGAAGTCATCTGTTTGGGTTGGATTTGGATTAGAATGGGCAAAAAGATTTCTAAGGAAATAATTCTAATCACACACATCACAATTCACACAAGCAATGTGCAAGCAACCACAAACATTCCACTCAAGCAACAAAGTTCAAGCACATTTTTAGGCAACAAAATATTTTTGTTACACAACATAAGTTGGTGGGTTTGACTTAATATGGTGGTCCATCTATATGGTTCACTTGAAATCATTCTATTCCTCTTGGTAGATTCTTCTTGAATGAGATCATGGTTTCCTTGGGAAAATTCTTGGTCACAAAACTTTAAAATGGTGATGATGGTTCCTTCTAAGTTGTATTTCCTTAGTCTTCAAGTCTTGAGAAATATTTCTTGTCTCACTTGTAGTCCTTTGTGATATCCAAGGTTGAAGTCCTTGGTGAAAATGTTGAAGATGTTGAAGTCATTAGAGTTGAAGATGCTCTTAGCTCATGGTGAAGTCTTTGGCCATGGAGAAGGCTTTGTCCATAAAGTTGAAATAGAAGAGATGTAGAGTCAAAACCAAAATGGTTGGGGAAAGAGTCTACAAGATTGTTTGTAAATAGGTTTTGGAACAAATACTACTCCTATTTTTCTAAGGGGTTTTGTCCAATCCTAGGGTTACAAATCCTACAGGCAACACAATGCTCTGATACCATCTGTAAGGTTCCCAACCTTTAATAAGGTAGAGATCCCTGTGATTGCAATGCTAGTCCCTGGATCAATAGCTAGCATCCACAGTTAAGATGTAATATCAAGAAACAAAGGTCATAATACAACTTTATAACCAGGAATAAAATAATTTATTACATCTTACATAGCTCATTTGGCTATCTCATTACAATGCAGCAGAATATAACAATAGCATGGGGTCCTTCATCTTCAAAGTGCCACAGGCAGACATGTTGGTTGTAGACTTGTAATCCTAAATCATTAAACTTCACTAATATCAAACAAACCTGCAACATAACAAGTTATAGCCACAAGGGTCAATACATTTGAATTGTATTGGCAAGTGATACTTATGGTAGTATAGTGGAGTCTATCATCTATATGCATTTGGCTAAGTGGAGCTTAGGCTTGCATTGCTCAAAATAGATTTTCCTTATCATTTGAAAACACTAAGTTTTTGCTTGACAAAAAAATCACCCAAGGAACCACCAATAGAAATTGGTGAACCTTAAACCCTTGTTCAACCACAAGTTTTTAACTTAGAAATTGGGATGATGAGATTCTTGATAGCTTCCATGTCTTGATGCTCAAATTGTACTTTGCCAGGGACATGGCTAAGTACTTAGATTTTACACTCTGCAGAGGTTGTGCACTTTCCCCACAAGCCTTGATTTTCACCAAGACAGGACCTTTCAGAAGCCTTCCCTTAGACCAAATGGACGCGCTCCAACCTATCATTCCCCTACCACCAACTGTCCATTTGGCTAAGTTATTGCAACCTATATGATCCAGGCAGAGCCCATAATACCAAGTGGCTGCACTTGAAGCTTCTCAACATTTTGACATCTCAAATCTCTTTGTTCCTCGGTGGCCATCCACAAGTGAGATATCAAGTTTTCCCCAGTATACTGGACTTGGTGATGCCCAAGTTTTCCCCAGCATACTGGACTTGCATAACCACTCAACACAAACCATTCCTTTCATTCCACCCAGGTGATTCATTCACTTAGTTGTTTTATTAAACAAAACACAAGTCCACAGACTTAGAAATTTTTCATAGCATGAATATATATTCCACCCTTGTTTTCTACTAGCTAAGCTAAGCAATGATAGTAGTAGGAATCTTAACTTAGGAAATTCTACTAAGGTTTCTTCTACTAGGATTTCCCATGGCATAGTTTATACTTAGCAAAAATTCCATGCAAGTCCTACTTAGAAATATCACTAATGCATAGTGAAAATAATGGGACAAAAGTATGAAGCATCACTTGCCTTTTTGGTAGATAGTATATGTTCACTCCTTGATCTTTGCAATGTTCACTCACTTCAAATCACTACAATTCAATCAAGCAAACAATATTTCAATCTACCATTCAAGCAATTCATCACATAAAATAATAGTGACAAGACAATGCATGCAAACATGCAAAATATTTTTTTATTTGTAAAAGTGGTTTCTAATGGGTCATAAACATTTGAAAACACCTAATGGTCATTTTATAAAGTGGCAAAATCATTTGCAAAAGATTTCACTTCATAAACCATTTTTAAACCAAGTCATTATTTTATGTGGTTAAAAATGTCTTTATCAAAGTAGCAATCTTTATAGGGTTTACCAAATATATTTTTAAGTCATAAAACTTGGTGCTTGGGTCAGATAGTTTATTCCAAAATATTTCCCAAAGATTTTCTCCCAAAAGCATTTTTAATAAATAAACATTAGTTTTATTTGACTAGAAATGGTTTAAATCAAAGGTTTATTATTTTGCTTCACCAAATATGTTTTTGAAACCACAAATTGATTTCTATGGTTAGTAGGTTCAAAACAAACCATTTGCCAAAGATTTTATCCCCAAAATCATTTTATAACATTTTTTATATTCTAAACATAAATACACAAGTGTCTGCAAAAACAAACAATTTAACAAAAGCTTTTTACTAAACAAAGTGCATGGTCAGAAAGTACTTGTCTTGCTGAATCCATTGATATAAAATTTGCAAAGTTTGGACGTGTGGTTTGAAAGTTATGAATTTTTCAAATTCGAACAACACATAGATCATTTCTGGTTTTTAAAACAGACTCTAGGCCACGTGTCGTGTTGCTATTAGCTGGTACCGGTTTGCACGGATCGGTCTCTGTGAGGCGTTGGATCTAAATTACATCGCACGGCACAGAGGCGAGCGTACCCCTTCGTTCACGTTCTAATCCTAACCGTCAGATTAAAATCTTATGGACCATATCGCCTTAACCATTAGGCAGCGGCGCTGGCGGCGGCAACTGGCGGCGCGCGGTCAGACGGCGACGTTGCTGGCGATGCAAGAAGCGAGGGAGAAGAAGGAGATGCTCACCAGAATCGCAGAGTCGAGGTGATGCTCAAGGTGCTCGCGAGAGTGCAAGGGGCGCACGGGGCCACTGGAAATTCCTCGTCGGAGTTGTCCTCTGGCTCGGGCTCGTCCTGTTGAAGATGATGGCGAAGGCACGGGGAACGCTAGAGAGAAAAGAAGACGCGGTTAGATGCGCGGGGTCATGGCGAATATGCGCGTGTGAAAGAGAGGGACAGGGGAGGTCTGGTCTTACCAGCAGTGCTCGTCGGAGCGGAGGCAGACAGTGGTGGCGGTGGTCATCGTTGTTGCCGAGGTTCTGGGGCGCGCAGGGGCGAGCTGGAGCTACGGGGAGGTTCGCCAGGGAGTGGGGAGCAGGTGAGAGTGGTCGAGGGGGCAAGGGGCGGAGGAGGCTGGCCAGAATCGAAGAAAAAGTTCGCCGGAGACAGTGGTGTTCTTGGAGGAAATTAAGTAGACTGGGGGCGTGCTAGGGTGAGGGACTGAGGGGGAACGAGAGAGGAGACGCAGGCGACTAAGTACGCGTGATCACGGGGTCTTTTAATGGCGTCGTTAATGCGTATTAACGTGAGGAAAGCAGCAGTAACGGGCGAGGAAAGAGGCGTGGTCACCAAGGGAAGAAAGTGAGGTGGCGGTGGGGTCCGTGTCGGCGTAAGGGAGAGGGGAGTGGGTCCCATGCTCAATGATCGAGTGGGTGAGTTCTGCGGTGAGAAACGTTTCGCTCGGGGTGAGAGGGAAGATGGGATTAGTGGGCTGGGCTGGCTTGTTCTCTTTTTTTATATTGCTTTGTTTTTCTTTTTCTGTTTCTAATATTCTGTTTTGGTTTTCTTTAAATAATTCAAACCTCAATTTGAATTCAAACCTCAACCAAAATTTGTGTAGGTTTAAATGCTGATTAGTAATATATCCTGAAGTCAATTTTTGAAATAAAACCTTATTCTTTTTCGGGTCTTTTATTTATTTAATTAGGCCCTTGTTTTAAATCAAGTAAGATTTAATAATAATTTCAAACTCCATTTAAATTTCTAAATCCTTCCAAATCTTCTCAGTAGGTTTTTATTCACTTAATGGGTGTCAAAATATTAACCTAGAATCATTTGGAATATATTTAATATGATTCATAAATCATTTGAATTGGGTATTTGTTTTATTTCCAATGATATTAAATATAGTTTTAATTCCATAATTTTATTTGGAAGATTTATTTATTTAATTTAATTAAACAACTTTTATTCCACTTGGGTAAATTCCAAAATACTATTTTTCTCATGAATCATATAATTATTCATATTAGAGATTTGTCTTTATTAAAATAGGGATAGAATGGTTAATGCCATTTTATTTTATTTTGGAAATCCTTTATCCTTTTATTTGGATTGTATTGTATTCATTCCATTTGATTATGGACTAGGTCAAAATTGGATTTGGTCTTTAAATAAACCTCATTTAATATTCCTTTCTTGATCTTATAAAATCCATATCTTTTTATTTAAAGATCCAAACTTGGTGATTCCAATTTGTAAAATCTTATTTAATATTTGTTTATCCTTTTAAATACCTTTAGGATCATTTGCTCATCATTTTGTATGGATTTTAGATAAGTGCTCTATTAGCCTTGGAATTTACTTTTCTCTATCTTATTAAATTCATAGGATTTTACTTATGGCTCCAAATTAAGTGAAACCAATTTATAGGGTTTAATATTATTTCTATTTGTCATTCTTGATCATTTATGATTGTTTGTTGACAAATTTTTATATGGATCAAATCCATAGGCTTGGGGATAACTTGGAAATGATTTTTCTTCCATTAGGGCTTAGGGTTTGGATTTATTTCTCAAGTGTTTAAATTTCCAGATGTATCTTATGAGGAATGCATTTGTCTTGATTTGGATTTTGTTGATTTCAAACTTTAATTAAAGTTTGTTAAAGATGGGATTTTTAAGTTTCCATTTAGAAACAAAGTTCCTTTTGAGGACATGTGCATAACACGGTCCATAGGGTTTTGTTAATTCAAAGGATGCTAAAAGCATATGCAAACTTCAATTGTTGAAGTAAGCATTGCGGAATTGGAATCTTCACTATGATGAAACTGTTAAAAGATTTTAAATTCGTCGGAGACGATGAAGATGCTTGCATTTGCAAGAAATTAAGTGGGAGCGCTAAGACATGTTTCTAATACATTATGTGGAAGACATATTGTTGATTGGAAATGATGTATCTTTTATTAACACATGTTAAGAATTTCATCCTGATGAAAGACTTAGGCAAAACCAAAATATTTGGCATCAATAGACGTTAATATGGTTGTGCCGAAAGTACATAGATGATATATTGGATGAGTTCAATATAGAAACTACAAGAAAGGTTCTTGTCGCACAGAAAGGATTGAATCCGTTCAATATTGATGATATATTCAAGTGTATTGACACTTGGTAAGTGAAACAAAGATTCAAGTATAGATTGATACTTGATGTATGAAATCACAAAGAGTATTTATATCAATCATACTGTGATATGTACAAATCCAGATATGTCTTATGCTCTAAATGTTGTGAGCATATACCAGAATGATTCATAAGATGATCATTGGACGATAGTAAGGATATTCTTATGATCTTGTAAAAGAACTAAGAATATATTATTTTGTAGAAGTGGCAAATAGATGGTTAGTTCATTGTAAAAGTACTACATTGATACTAGTTTTGTCACAAAGTACAAATTAAGTTTATCTCAATCTAAACTAAGGGTGGCACAATATAATGGAAAGTAAGTTCCATAATGGATTTGGATGAGTTCCAAAGTTAAGACATTGTGACAGATACTACAATAAAAGGCTAAGTATATGACTGCTATTATAGCAGCTAAAGAGAGCATTTGTGTCAAGTAGTTTGTTATCAAACTAGGTGTAGTTCACAGCCGGATAATACATTGAAGATATATTGTACAACAATATTATCAACATGTTTTAACCCCAAAGAACTAAAGGTCTCACCAAAGGACCAAATTTATACAAAGCCATCTCATTAGAGAATGAGTGATGCGTAGAGACGCAAAGACATGCAATTACACACGAACCTGGAAGTGTTAGATCCGGAGATCAGTTGACCACTAACAATCGTGTACATGCAACACCGGAAAGCCATAGGTGTTGAATACACAAAGGTTTGAAGCTAGATTATTGACTCTAGTGCAAGTGGGATACTGTTGGAGATATGCCCAAGAGGCAATAATAAAGTGGTTATTATCATATCTTCATTCTAATGATATATGTTTACATACCATGCTATAATTGTATTAACCGGAAACATTAACACTTGTGTGATTTGTAAACATAAAAGAGTCCCTAGTAAAGCCTCTTGTTAAACTATCTTGTTGGTTAATATATGATCATGGTTTCCTGATCATGAACATAGAGATGTTATTAACAACAGGGTCATATCATTAGGAGAATGGTGTGATGGACATACTCCTATAGTTAAGCGTAGCGTAAAGATCAAGTCATTTAATATAGTTCATTTGCTATAAGCTTTCTGATACATAGTAACCTAATTCCTTCGACCATGAGATCATGTTAATCACCATCACCGGAAGGATGCTTTGATGACATCAAACACCACACCGTAACTGAGTGGTTATAAAGGTGGCATTGAGTGTTCGGAAAGTATGTGTTGAGGCACATGGATCAAGAGTGGGATTTGTCCATCCATATGACAGATAGATATACTCTGGACCCTCTCGGTGGAATGTCATCCAATTATCTTGCAAGCATGTGACTGGCTCACAAGGGATCACATATCACGGGAACGAGAAAAGAGTACTTATCGGTAACGAGGTTGAACTAGGTATGCAGAGATACCGATGATTAAAACCTCGGATAAGTAAACTATCGTGAGACAAAGGGAAATTGGTATCATATGTAAGTGGTTCATTCGATCGCAAAGTTATCGTAGAAATATGTGGGAGCCATATGAATTTCCAGATTTCTCTATTGGTTATTGATCGAAGAAGTGTCTTGGTCATGTCTGCATAATTCACGAACCGTAGGGAGACACACTTAAGGATTCGACGTTGTTGAGTAGTTATGGAATGATGAGTAAGAGACCGAATGTTGTTCAGAGTCTCGGATGGGATCCGGGATATCACGAGGAGATCCGGAATGGTCTGGAGAATAAGATTCATATAAGGAAAGTCCTGTTTCGGAGTTGGGGAATGATTCCGGTGTTTTCACCAGGAATGTTCTAGAAGGGTCCGGAGGTCCGACACTCCAGAGGGGAAGGGTACATGAAGGTGTCATGACAATGTGGAATGGTTGCATCATGTACTAGGTCACTTGGCTGTGCAAAATAAAGGGAGAAATCAAATCCTAGTTTGAAAGTCAAACGGCAAGTTTGCTTGGTGGAGGGAGAGTAGGAAACCTACTTGGGGAGGAAGTCCCACTCCCTCCACCCGCCGGCCAAGGATGAGGAGTTGGAGGAGGACTCCCTCCTCCTAGCCGCCTCCCTCCCACCTATATAAGGAGGGGCAGGGCTGCCCCTCTAGCCTACACCTCACACACCAAAACCCTAGCCTCTAAGTCGCCGGCCACCTCCAAGCCGCCGCCGCCTAGGGCCTCCTCTAAACTCGGCGAGTTAGGGTTTCCCCAAACCCTAGCCGCCGACCAAGCCCTCCCCTTGGTGCTCTCTAAACCGTAGATCGCCAAGGCCTCTCTCATACTCCACCATACTGCCGCTTAAGGCGAAGCCTGCGAGATCTCCCTCTACTTCGACACCACGCCGTGCACTGGGAATCACGAGGAGAGTGCTACAACCTCCGCTGCCTACTGGAACAAGGGAGAGGAAGGTCTTCATCGAGTACCGAACATGTGACCGACTGCGGAAGCGCTGCCGGAATGCAGCGCCGGAAGGATTGTCTACGTGATATTGAGATCGGAAGTGTACGACTACATCATCCACGAGAATCTTCTCTCGTTAACCGCTTTGGATCTTTGAGGGTTAGTACTCTATCGACTCGTTGCTACAATCTAGTAGATAGATCTTGGCTTGTGTGTGTTCATGCGATAGAAATTTTTTGTTTTCCATGCTACGAACCCCTACAATAATATGGGCACAGCATCACACACTATGTCGTGATTCAGCACATAACATTGGTCATTTGGACCGAAAGCCATGAAACCTCGAACATGATAGGTAATTTTTTGAGGGTTTTTTCGAGACATGATCAATATACCAAGTATGGTATTTTTCCTTTCAACTATGTCACATAATATGACACCACGCGAAGGATATTCATTGTTCGGATTTTCAATATACTAAAGGTTCATCTTTAGTACCGGTTGGAGGGATTTCGGCAGGCTGGGCCAGGCAACACTAATGATAGGGGTGAGTGTCGACATTATGTCGTGCGGCGTGTACCTTGTCCCGGATGGTGTCACCAACCGGGACTAAAGATGAACCTTTAGTCCCGGTTGGAGACACCAACCGGGACAAAACACGAGTCAGCACTAATAATAGGGGTGAGTGTCGACATTATGTCGTAAGTGTCGACACTATGCCGAGTTGCTTGTACTATAAATAGGCATCCTTGTGAGTCCAGTCCTCCAGCCAGATTGAGGCATCTCCAATATTGTTTTCGATAGCAGGGACACCACTATGACCAGTTTCAGGGAGATGCCACCGGATCCCAGTCCTCCGGCATCTCGAAGAAACTGTTCATAGAGGCACTCCCCAAAAAATATAAGATAATTCATTTTTAATTTTAAATGGTTCATAGTTTAAATGGTTACATTAATTATATTTAAAAACAGAAAATGATTTTGAATTAGTTATTCAAATCTAAACACTTTTTATTTTTAAAGTTTTTCTAAATTCCAAATTAATATTCAAAAAAATAAGTTAATTCATTTTTCATTTTAAATGGTTCAGAGTTTAAATTGTTACATTAATTATTTTTATAAACAGAAAACAGTTTTGAATTAGTTATTCAAATCCAAACTCTTTTTATGTCTAAAGTTTTTCTAAATTCCAAATTAATATTCAAAAAATATAAGTTAATTCATTTTTAATTTTAAATGGTTCATAGTTTAAATGGTTACATTAATTATTTTTATAAACAGAAAATGGTTTTGAATTAGTTATTCAAATCCAAACACTTTTTATGTCTAAAGTTTTTCTAAATTCCAAATTAATATTCAAAAAATATAAGTTAATTCATTTTTAATTTTAAATGGTTCATAGTTTAAATGGTTACATTAATTATTTTTAAAAATAGAAAATGGTTTTGAATTAGTTATTCAAATTCAAACACATTTTATGTCTAAAGTTTTTCTAAATTCCAAAGTAATTATCATTTATAAAACATTATAAATTTAAACCCCAAAATAAAAAAATAAGGCGGGAACAGAGAGAAAATTCGTGAATTTTTTGAAAACAAGGTCATACGTCCTAGTTGGAGCCACCAACCGAGACTAAAGTCCCCCTGCGCCCGCCGCTTGGGCTTAGCCCAAAATATGAAAAAAAAATGGAGCATACGTCCCGGTTGGTGGCTCTAACCGGGACGTATGATCCTTTAGTCCCGGTTGAGCCACCAACCGGGACAAAAGGTCCATCCTTAATAACTGCTTGCGCCTCTTCTTCTTCTTCTTCCCCATCTCATTCATTCACGCGCGCACACAGGAAACCCCCACGACATTGGCAGGCTGCCCGCCGAGCTCGCCGCCGCTGTTCGATGCAAGGATAGGAACCGCCGCGCTCCCCTCTCTCTCCTAGTACCAATCTCATCCCCTCTCGTTCCTTCTCGTATTCTTCCACATTTGAGAAGAAACCCTAACTCGTCGTCGTCGCTGTTCAGAGCCTCCCAGAGCCAAGCCAAGGTGTCGAGGAGCTCCGCCGTGCTGGACTGCGTCTCTACGCCAAAGGAATCGGCCCCGCTCGGCCTTAATCAAGCTCTGCATCCCATCTTCCCGAGCTCCAGCCACCGTCGATTCGCCTCCGTCCGGCCACCCCTTGCTTCCCTGACCCCGGCATCGCGTTCGTGGTGAGCCACTAGTGCTCTAGCACCTCTTCACGCGTTCGCTCTCGCTCTCTAGCTCTTCCGCGACGACCATCCGTTGCCGCCGCCTCTGTCTGCCGCTGTTCTTGTCGCTCCGGCGACCAATAATAGGCAGCGCCACCACCATATGGTTCGCCTCGACGAGCTCTTTCCAACGCGCCCCCTCTCGCTGCCACGCGCGCGCTCAATCACTGGCGGCGCCACCACCATGGGTGATGTCATCGTGACATCATCATTTTTTGTTTTTTGTTAATGTTTTCTGAAATGATTTCTGTAATTACTGTGTAATTGATTATTGATGATAGGTGGGTCCACCCTGTAAGTGGTATAAACATATTGAGTAATGTTTTCTGTTTAATAAAATGTTAAAAGTAATTCAAAAAATGTAAATTATTTTATAATATTCTAAAAATGATTTAAAATGAATTAAAAATGGAGAAATTCATAACTAATTCATTTTAAATCAGAAAAATAAAATGTACAACTTAAAACTACTACCATACATTATTATGTAAACTATTTAAATAATTACTATTTGATAAATATTTTATAATTATTAATACTTTGAAAATTCAGATTTTAATATTCATAACTCAGAAAAATATAAATCATATACCAAAATTTTGGTATAAATAATATACCAAAATAGTATACATAAGTGATCCCTCTCATATGCATCTGAGGTTTCTCCGAACTAGGTTTTACACCCCTCGGAACTCCAAAATATTGATTTTAGTTGATTTTTATTATTGTAAATATTGTAAATTCATTTTTATTATTGTGTATGTATATATTAGGGTTTCTCCAAATTAGGGTTTATATCTCTCAACACCCTATCTAACATTCTCCTTAGCCGATTTGACTTATCCGTTTTTTCACCAATGTAGAAAATATGGACCCACACGACAGAGACGAATAAAAGGAAGAGTTGATCGAAGGTGTGATCCGCGGGGAAGAAAATTTAGATGTATCGATGTTGCTGAACAACTCCGGTGAGGGTGATCCTCTTTTTGCCGGAAGAGATGACTTGTTTGAGGTTGAAGGTGATGCCTTTCGCGAGGGAGAAGGCGATGCCTTGTATGATCGAGAAGACGACCGCTCCGGCGAGGTGCATGTAATATAATTAATTCATTAATTAATCATCTACTTTCGATATAGAAATAGTAACAACGATCTTTCTTAGTTTAGCCCTTCGGATTGAACAAATCTACTGAAAAGAGCGGACGAGGCCCAACCAAAAAGTTGGAAGACCATGAGAGGTTCAGGATCGAAGATATCGGTGAAGACGGCAAACCGACGGCTCCCGTTGGTGTCGCAAACAAATTTGTGGCACAATGCGGAGTAATCATTAGGGACTTCGTCCCGATCACCATTCGAAATTGGAATAGGCCTGCTGATGCGGAAGAAGAGGGAACATGTTTATATCTCCCTAGCATGGCCAAATATTAACTATGGAAGTGGCTCATGCTTAATTTCAAACTACCGAAGATAGAGCTGGATCCAAATGTGGAGGATCCAGTTGAGGAAGCCTTAGAACATGCGAAAGCAATGTAGATGAAGGTCAGGGAATGGGCTATAAAGAAGAAGGCCCAGTGTTTCACCAACTAGAAGAAAAGATTGCACCTTGACTATTTCGTGAAAGAGAAGACTCCGGATTTCGAGAAGATTCGGTTTCAGAAGATAAAACCATTATGGGCTGAGTTTGTGAATTACAAGACATCAGAAAAATCTAAGAAAATGTCTGCAACGAATAAGCTGAATGCTGCTAACAAGAAGTATCACCATACTATGGGGCAAGGTGGCTATAGGGCTGGCATTCCTAAGTGGAAGAAACTTGAGGATGAACTGTGTGCTAAAAAGATCATCCCAGAGACAGATGATTGGATCGAACGTGCAAAGAATTGGTTTTACGGGCATGGGGGCGCGTTGGACTCGGAAGGGAAGTGTATATATAACATACGACATAAAGAAGACCCCTTTCCAATCGAGAAGATGAGAAACGCAATAAAGGTTGTTAAAGATGGTGAAAGAACATGTGGGCCCCATGTGTGGTTTTGGTAATTAATGACAATCTCTATGGACTAATGCTTGTATCATGTTGTACTTATAGGAATTTTCCATAGGAAATGCTTGAACCATATGTTGGCTTCAAGGTTTGTAGAAGAAGAAAGTGAAGATTATCAAGTGGTGACCAAGGTGTTCAAAGAGTGATCCACAGATTGGTCATGTGAGAGTTAAACCTATGGCAAGTATGTCTTGAAGAATAATATGGAGTAATATCTATGGGGCACCTTCAAGGCATCAACATAATGAAGAAAAGAAGAAATGATGTGCAAGCTAAAGATGTGCAATATCTAGAAGATCTCATGGTTGAAGCTTTCCATCCTCGGTGATCATGGATCGATGAAGACAAGGTCAAAGTAAAGGTTTCCCCATGTTGTATGGGGGAGTAACTTGCAAGTCTTCATCAAGAAAGTGCGTACAAGAGCAATCAAGAAAGGTGTTCCATCTTGAGAAGGACAAGACCATCATAATCAAGTGGAATATGTGCAAGGCAAAGGTATGATCTTGATAGGGTTTCTTTCTTACCGGTCTCGGGATGTTAGTTGGGGAGACCGGTTTATAGGATAGACAACCATTCTATCAAGAGAGGCTCTCAAGTGAGTAACTCGATCATATCTTTCAGAGTGATCTCAAACCTTTGCATACTTTGCATCATCCTTTCTTGGTTGTTATTTGGATCTTATCCATGTGTGGTTCTAGAGCTTGTGGCAATATTCATAACAAGCCCTAGTTCATCAAAAACGGATTTCCCCTTTATATCTTATTGTGTTTTTGATCTTTGAGGTTTTCCGGTTTCTCACCAAGAGAGGTATCTCACTTTATAATACATGAAATGTTCTGTCTTGGTAGTATCCAATATTTTCAATTTTTTTGGGTACCTCTTGTTCTTCTCTTTCCAACAAAATTGGTTTCGGGTCAATCGGAGTTTCCAAACTCTAGATATCGCCATTTGAAGTTTGCCTCTTATTTGGTTCAGACCGGAGTCTCCAGTCTGCATGGACCGGAGTCTCCGGTGTGGTCTGGAGTTTCCAGAACTGTCTCCGGTGGTGACTTCAGAATCAGGGCTGGGACATACTGTATGGGGGTCCGGAGCCAGGTCCGGAGGTTACCCCAGAGTCTCTGGTGTTGGCTCAGTCCGGAGTCTCCGGTGTTGGAAGACCGGAGTCTCCGGTCTTGTTGGGTCAGGGATGGCCCAGGTCATTCAGATGGGTGGTCCGGAGGCTAGCCCGAAGGTTGGTCCGGAATCTCCGGTGTAGAACGGAGTCTCCTTTCTGACTTTTCCCCAACGGGCAGAAAACGGTCAGAAATCTGTGGGCCTATAAAAAGGGGCCCTTCTTCCCCAATGGAACTGCTCAAGTTTTACAGGCTTTCTCCTCCATTCTTGACCCTCTTGAGCTTGCTCCCCCTTCAATCCCTCCCTTGATTATTGCATATACTTTAGGGATTTGAAAGAGGAGATCTAGATCTACAATCCTACCAATCCATCTCTCCTCTAAGTGAGGGGAAGATCTTGGGATCTAGATCTTGGAGTCTTTTGTGGATTTCCTCCTTTGTTCTTCCTCTCTTATTCCCCCACAAGATTTTGTAGCTTTGGTGGAATTTGAGAGAGAAGGATTTTAGCACTACTCGTGTTCTTTCCATTGCATTTGGTGCATCGGTTTGAGTTCTCCCCGGAGGATTTCGTGAGTGAAAGTTGAGAAGCTTTTTACTCTTGGGTTCTTGGAACACTAGACGGTTTGTTGGTGTTGCAGGTTGTGTCCTTGGTGGCATTGTGGCCTTGGTGGCGTTTGTTGGGAGCCTCCAATTAAGTTGTGGAGAAGTGCCCCAATCTTGTGAGAGGTTCCGGTTGCCACCGACAAGTGCACCGATAGTGGAAGCGTGGATCGATCCCATTGGGGTGAGATTCACCGGAGAATAAGGGAGGCCTTTTGTGGCGTTGGTGGTTTGATACCACCCCCCTCTCCAAACGAGACGTACTCCATGTTGGGAGGAACTCGGTAAAATATCGGTGTCCCCGCGTGCCTCAGTTATCTCTATACTCGAGCTATTTAGTTATGCACTTTACATTGTGATAGCCTTCGTGCTTGAAGTAATATATATCTTGCTATCACTTTGTTTCTTGTATTGCTTAACATAAGTTGTTGGTGCACATAGGTGAACCTTAGTTGTTCTAGGTTGTTCTTAACAAAGTAAACACTAGTTTTATTCCGCCTTTGTTGAGCCACTCTAGGAAAAGTTTTAATCGCCTATTCACCCCCCTCTAGGAGACATCCGTATCCTTTCAGATGGGGACTTCATATCCGATAGAGAGAATTATGAGATCATACTCGCCCTTGGAAATAAGGAACATGATGGACGAACACGAGGCACAATAGGCTCCCAACCATGGAGGAATGGGTTTCCCTAAGAGAGAAAGAAATATCCTGATAGAAGCCGTAAGAGGAGAAAGGACAAGGCGGAAGTTGAAGCAGATATTCAGAAAGAGAGAATGCGTATAATTGAAGAACGAATAAAGCAACAACAAGATCAAATTAACGCACTTAGCCAGCAAGGTACTACCGGCCCATCTCAGCAGCACATGGTGGTAGAACCTACATTCGATGCTACCGGCCTATCGAATAATCGAAAAAGCAGTGTGTCTTCCACCGAGGTCCTAGGTGGTGACAATGACGATGACGATGGTGCACCAACGATGGCTCGTGTTGGCTACCCAGTGGATGATATGTAACATCCCAGCATTAGAGCTTAGAAATAAGCTGAACACAGATGTGTGCATTGCATTCATGCATAGAAAATCTTAATAATTTTCGCGCTTTTAAATAAAAACTTGTCAAAGTGATTGAAGCTTCTGTTAACCTGATGGAATTGAAGTAGATCATCAAGTTGACTACAATAAGTTTCAATATGACCTTTGCTAAAACCTTATTTTGGGTAAACATGATTTGATCTAAGGGTAGATCAAATGGAATAAAATTAAACCCTAATACATTACTTAATGATTTATATTTGATCATTAGGTGATCATATCATAGTATTCGTTATAATCACTCATGAATACCAATTTATAAACATAACTTAAGTAATAAGAATGTAACAACTAAATCTTAATCTCATCTACTTATACCATGAGTATCATGGTAATACCTAACCTTAACTCTTAGGTGGGATTGAGTAGGAAAGAAACCAAGTCAAGATCATTCACCATATATCTTTCTATCCATAACAATCCTTATCATCTCTATTGAATCCTATCCTTATATTTGTTGTTCATTGTAACATCCCAAAAATGCTAAGCTTGGATCATCAAACTCTAATCATCAAAATTAGGGTTAACAAAAACTTTTCTAAATAAAACTATGAATGCATGCATATGTGTATGCATTGATTTTGAATTCATTTAAAACCACCTTGTTTGTTTGTTTCATTGCTTGTAAAATGTTTCTTAGGTGAAATAAACATCATCTAAAACATTTCCCACACTTTTCCTAAAGACAAGTAAATCAAAACACATATTAAATGAATGGTCATTTTGGCCAATTTAACTCCCATGCCTACTTTGGCTGTCTCAAACTTTCAAAACATAACAGAAACTTTTCTGGATCTTTGCACCCCTTGAATGTACTCATAACAAGGTATCAAGGCCCACCTTGTGATCATCCAGAAACTTTCAAATGCATAGTTTAAATGACAAATCAAAATTGAATCTTTATCATATGGGAAGATCCCACTTTTTCAAAAACCACTCAAACAAGCTCCACTTTCAAAACCCAAGCATCTGCAGACTCACCAGCACCAATCTAGCAAACCCACCAAATTTCATTTCAAAATTCAAAACTTGATTTCATGCGGCCATTTCATCCAACAGGTTGCAGACACAAATCAAACAAAAATCAAACACTATTGTGAGCAGTGATTCTTGCCTAACTTGTTCCCTAGTTAGCTCACACACAGCTCAGTAGATCATCTAGGAAGATTAACTAAGGAGTAGCACCACTGTGAGCTTGCCATTGCCATCAATGGTGAACAATGAAAGCACCCCTTGCCCCATAGTCGACAAAGACAAGCTAGGAGCAGCGACAAGCCTAGCCAAGATATGTCCGGGAGGCAGCCCAATCCCACCGCCACTCCTGTCCCGGAAGCGTTGCCAAGCCTTGGACCACTGTCACATCCCAAGATTTTCCAAATCTTGTAATGTGAAAAAAAAATGAATAAAATAAAACTTTGTTGATTTTCAGGGCCAGAAGAAACTTTTGAGTCCAATTGGGAATCTTCAAACCAATTTGAATCAAATAATCCTAAAGGGATTTAAAAAGATAAACAAATAAAAGAAAGTTTTTATAATTGGAATTACTATTTTGGAATCTTTTAATAAAAGATTTTGTTTTCAAATGAAAAGGTGGATGTATAAATAAAGATTATTTTATAAAGCCAAATTAAACCTTGGCCAAGTTTTTGAAACAAAAAGGTTTTGCTTTGATAAAAAATAGTAGAGGTTTATTTAAAATAAAATAATAAGGATTTAAATATCCAAGTTTTATTAATAAAGGTTTTACTATTTCCAAAACATCAAAACTTATTTATTTATTTAAAATAAGTTTTCCAAGTATTTTATATTCTCAAATAAAACCTACTAAAGTATTTTGATTTTATTTATATTTAAAATAAAGTTTTTAAATAAACAAATCCTATTTGAATTATTAACTAAGGTCCATTATATTTAATTATTAATGGAACCTAAAATAAATAAAAAATATTATTTTATTTTTAGAATTTGGTTTATGTTGATAAACAGAACCAAGTTCAAAGTTGTGAAGTGTGGTGGTTGTTTGAAATTGTTTGAATAAATTTTAATGTTGTTTGAATGTTTGAATAATTGATTGAAATTCAAAACAGAAAAATAGAAATAGAAAAGGAAAAATGTTTCAGACAGAAAAAAAAATAGAACAGCCCACCCTCTGGCCCAACTAGCCCAACAGCAGCCCACCTAGCCCACCTGTTCTCTTCCCCGAAGCATTCTTTTCTCACTCAGAAACTTACCCACACAGACAATGACCAGTGGAGCCTCCCCCTCATTTCTTTTCCCACTGACCGGTGGACCCCACCTCTCTCTCTCACGAAGCGAAACGTTTTTCTTCACCGCGAAACAAACCCGTACAGAGTATGACTGGTGGACCTTATTCCCTCACTTCCACTCTCGCAGACAACCGGGACCCACCCTTCTCTGTTCATCGTCTTCAACGAGACCCCGTCGCCGGCCGTTACAGACAGAATAACTCCGGCGTAATACGCGTTGAATCAGCCCCACGACCACGCTGGATAAATCACCTCCCTCTCCTCTTCACTTCCCCTCTGTCCCTGACGACTTCCCTCGCCGATTCCGGCCAGCACACACCACCTCCTTCCTCCTCGAGCACGCAGCTGTGCTCAGCATTCCCCAGCGGACCCTTCTGCAGCCGCAGCTCACCCGCGGGCGCCCCTGAGCATCGACAACGACGACACCGAGCGTGCGCCGCCGTCTGCCATTACTCCGTCACGCATTCCAGGTGAACACCGACCACCCCGCGCCTCCTAGATCACGCACACAGCATCGCCTTTCTCTTGCGCATCTGAACATGCTCCTGTCTTGCCTTAGGGCGATCTGCATCGATGACTCCGACCGTCGCCACCGTCTGGCTTAACTCCGACGAACACTTCTGGTAAGCATCTGTCCATCCCTCTCCCTATCATTCAGGCATGCAAGATCTACCCTTCCTCGCGCGTCTAACAGACCTTTTATCTCGTCCTCCTGTGCCTCGTAGCCTCGTCCCCACCGTCGACCAGAGCCACCCGACGCCGCCACCTACTCCGGCGAGCAATCCACATCGGACTAGAGTGCCCCTCGTCGAACCATCAGCACGTTGAGCATCGCCGTGACCCCCTGAGCCTGGTGAGCATCTCCCCTTTCTCCCTCACCTCCTGTAGCATCGGCACCGTCGTCGACCGACAGCTCCGCCGCCAGCAGCCGCCATCAGCGCCGCTCCTTTTAGGTCAAACGCGCAGCGACCGTTAGATGCAGATCCATTGGCTACGATAGTTTCACTTAACGCCGAAGAGGTACGCTACCTGAGCCACACGATCACACTTTAATCCAACGCTCCACAGCGACTGATCCGTGTGAACCGGTACGGGCGAATTAAAACACGCCACGTGTCACCAGGAGATTTAAAATAGAATTTGAAAACAGATTTTGATGCCATTTTCAAACCTTTGTAACTTTGGAACCACACGTCCAAAAGTTACAAATTTTATATCAATGGATTCAGCGGAACAAGACCTAACCAACCCTGCCCTTGGTTTAGCAAATAGTAACTGTTAGTTTGTTTGTTTTTGCAGATTCATTTGTGTGCTTAACTAGATTAGAAAAATTGTTTAAAAATGTTTTTAAGGTTAAAACCATTGCAAAATGGTTTATTGTGACCTTACTGACCCTAGGAACCAACCCATAGTTTGGAAAATGGATTTGGTAAAGTTTAGGATGGAAAACTTGATTTAACCCATTTCTAGCCAAATGGAAATAAAGATTTTGGTTATGAAAATACTTTTATAAAGAAAACTTTGGGAAAATATTGTGGACCAAACCTACTGACCCAAAACACCAATTTTTGCAATAGCAACTCATTTGGTGAAACAAAATAAGGATTCCTTGATTTAAAACCATTTCTAGTCAAATAGAAATGTGGTTTATTTATTAAAAATGATTTTGGAGGAAAACCTTTGGAAAATGTTTTTGTTTTAAACTCTCTGACCCCAAAAACCAAGTTTTGTGATTTGAAAACATATTGGGTGAACCCTATAGGTTAATGCCCTAGTAGAAATATTTCTACACCACATAAAATGGTACTTGGTTTTGAAAATGGTTTTTGAAGTGAAACCTCTTTGCAAATGACTTTGCCACTTGACAAAATGACCATTAGATGTACCCAAACGTCTATGACCCACTAGGAACCACTTTTTCAAACAAAACAAGCTTGGCATGCTTGCATGCATTACTTTGATTCTATGATTTTATGTGTGTTGTTTTGCTTGATTGGTAGATTGAGTTTGTGCCTTGTGTGATTGGATTGTAGTGACTTGAAGAGTGTGATTGTGGCAAGGACAAGGAGTGAACCTATACCCTCTACCAAAAAGGCAAGTGATGCTTCATACTTTTTATCCCATTACTTTCACTATGCATTAGTGCTTTCTCTAAGTAAAACTTGCATGGATTTTATTTTGCTAAGTATAGACCTTACTATAGGAAAACCTAGTAGATGAATCCTTAGTAGGATTTTCCTAAGTTAATAATCCTATTACTATCAAGATTAGCCTAGCTAATAGAAAACATGGGTGGAATATATATTCACACTATGGAAAAATATTCTAAGTCTGAGGACTTGTGTTTTGTTTAATAAAACAACTAAGTGAATGAATCACCTGGGTGGAATGGAAGGAATGGTTTATGTTGAGTGGTTCACAAGGTCATGGACTTGGCTTGTGTATCTCACTTGTGGATGGCCACCCAGGAACAAAGAGATTTGAGATGTCAAATGTTGAGAAGCTTCAAGTGCAACCACTTGGCAATATGGGCTCTGCCATGATCATATAGGTTGCAAGAACTTAGCCATATGGACAGTGGGTGGTAGTGTTTGATAGGTTGGAGCGCGTCCATGTTGGTCTAAGGGAAGGCTTCTGAAAGATCTTGTCTTGGTGAAACCAAGTCTTGTGGGGAAAGTGCACCACCTCTGCAGAGTGTAAAACCTAAGTACTTAGCCATGTCCCTGGTAAAGGACAATTTGAGCATCAAGACATGGAAGCAATCAAGAATCTCATCATTCAGATTTCTAAGTTAAAACTTGTGGATTGAACAAGGTTTGTTTGAATTCTTCAATCTTTGATGGAGAGATGCCTTGGTATAAGGATCTTCAAATCTTTGATTGGGAAAAATGATTTTGCCAAGCAAAACTTGGTATTTTCAAATGTAAGGAAAAATCTATTTTGAGCAATGCAAGCTTCAACTCCACTTAGCCAAATGCATATAGATGATAGACTCCACTATACTACCATAGTATCACTTGCTAATACAATTCAAATGTATTGACCCTTTGTGGTTGTAACTTGTTATGTTGCAGGTTTGATTATTTTTAGTGAAGATTGATTGATTAGGATTACAAAGTCTACAACCAACATCTGCCTGTGGCACTTGAAGATGAAGGACCCCATGACAATAGTTATTCCGCTGCAATGTAATGTAATAGCCAAATGAGCTATGTAAGATGTAATAAAATTATGTTATTCTTGGTTATAAAGTTATATTATGACCTTTGTTTCTTGATATTACATCTTAACTTTGGATGCTAGCTATTGATCCAGGGACTAGCATTGTAAAACACAGGGGGCTCTATCTTATTAAAGATTGGGACCCTACAACCACGCGCACAAGCCGCGCCCAGACCGCCAAAGAGCATGCCGAGCGCGCGCCGGAGCATCACCCTCGACCAGCACCCACAGACCGCGCGCCGCCCTCAACGCGTGCACACATGATCACCACCGACCCAGGAGACCGCGAGACATCCCCGTTTGCCGCCCCGTACCGCACAGCCACCGCCCGCCGTCAAAGACGCCGCCTCTGCCATGCAGAGCATCGCCCGTTCCAGACCAAACCGCACCACCCCATGACTCGAGACCATGTCATTGAGCATCGCCAGGAGACACCGCACCGTCCCCTACCCTTGCCCATGCCATTAGCCGGCTGTAACCTCGCCCCCGACGAGCTCACCGTGCGCCCCGACGGTCCCCTCGCTCGACTATAAATAGAGGCCACCCCCGCTCGATTTCTTCACACCATCTCACTACCCTCTTCTCACTGATCGTGCCACACCATTCTCAGAGCAAGGCGAGCACCACCCCGCCGGAATTTCACCGGAGTCCGCCGCCTCTGGAGAAGAAAGGAGCCAGCGATTGGAGCCACCCCAGGAGTTGCCGCGACCACCCCTGTGTTCGTCGTCGTCGACTTCGTCGTTCGCCCGCCTTGCCGACCCTCGCCCGTACCCCGGTGAGCCCCCAGCGACCCTCATCCTCCGCGTTAGGTTTCAGTCTCGCCGGTGTCGTCTCGCGTCGACGATGACTCCCAGCCGTTGGATTAGAACTAGATCGGACGACCCACAGCGCCCCATACCGCTTCGCCCAGCCCCGTGTCACTGACGAGTGGGGACACCCACTTAAGCAGCCCACGGGAGCCCTGCGCTTAGCAGGCCGGCCCAGTATCTTTTCCCGCGCAAGCCCAGTTATTCAAATTAAACTTTTTCTATTTCAATTCAAACACACTTCTGTACCCAACTTCAAAAATCAACCCAGATCGATTCAGTGCACCAAATTGAGTGAAACCAATTTTGTTGGAAAGGTCTGTGAATGCTGAATCCAAGACCGTTGGATTCAATTCATTTGGACATATAGATCACCCATGGTAAAAATAACAAGACAGAAGCTTTTCTGCATTCAAACATTTTTCAAATTTAATCCATAATAGCTTTTGAGTTGATTCCAACTCTCAAAAATCACATTTAACCATACCTTTCAGAATATATAAAAATATATAGGTTTACTTGCAGAAATAATGATCAAGTAAGAAAGGAATGCTACATAGGCATTTCTAGCCACTTTAATTAATTAAAATAAAAGGGTTAAACCTTATTAAATTGTGACACCACTTTAAATCACATTCCCATGGACTACAATATGTGGTGATGACATGTGTCAACATGATCCCATGTTTGGTTTGGAGAATATTAAATCTTAAGTAATTTTTCAATGAGTAGAAATTACTTTTCTAAAAATAAAAGGAATTAAATCAAGCCTTAACCTTGTAATGTTAGAGATGATGCTAGATCATCTATAGGACCCTTGTGTGTGATGATTGCAAGTAGTTAAGTATTGTTTGGTGATTGTGTACCTCGTATTTATTCATAGACGCTAGTACCGACCAAGGATACGAGGAGGAAGGAGGATTCTACGAAGAAGAAGCCGAGGAGAACTTCAACCACTGCTCTGCACAAGGCAAGCCTAATACTACTAGTTGAATGTGCAAGCCATACTAATCCAGTTAACCTATGCAAGCTTTACTAACTAAGTGGACCAATGCAAGCTAACACTTGAAAGATACTTTACCTATGCAAGCTAACCCTTGCAAGATACCCTACTGATGCAACAAACCCTTACTTGTTACTATGCCTACTATATGCCTTAAGCATATGAGATCATACCCACTTGATAAACCAATCCTAGTTTTATTTGCAAGCCTCTTACTTTATTTCTTTATCAAATCTCGTACTTATAGTGTACTTCAGATATTGGTAGATAATAAACAGAGATGTGAAGGTTGCATAAAGAGCATTAAACTTGGCCTAAGCTAGAAACCTTGATATCAGCCTAATATATAAGGTTGGACTCAGTTGAAAATCCACTAGCTTACCACCCCTCATTTGTACCCATCCCCACTTATAGATGCTAGTGCTAAGCATAAAACTTGATCAACTTTAGATGGGAGTACTTGGTGAAAATGGTTATGAAAACCTTGGAATGATGGATCATTCTATTGAAATGTTTTGGACATGTGTTTCCAAACACTTGAGAATTTTGGTGACAAAAATGTTGAGGCATGAGCCTTAGCCCTTTATAAAACTTATGGTTGTATGGATGCGATACCATTCCAATTTTATCGTACAACCACAATACCCGAATATTGGGTAGGGCTTGACTGGAAACTTATATACCTTAGTATTAGTTCCCTCACGGCCAAGGTCTAAGCTGAGGCTACCTTGTGAAGATTGTCCACCTATGCAGTACCCAAGATGACAGTTGGTCATGGTTGGGAGGCCAAACTCATAGGAGAGGTGCTTATACTAGGGAGTGTAATTGAAAGGTTAGGATTGATTATCTGCATACTGAGTATGATGAATTCAGGATTTGTTCCTGACGAATGTATCGAATGTTGTGGTGAAAGTGTACAATCTCTGCAGAGTGTCAAACTATTCGAATAGCCGCGTCCGCGGTTATGGACAGTTGGAGTGGCCATACTGTTCCCCCGTCAGACTTTTCAAAATGACTTATGAAATGAATTGAGACTTTGTCTGGACCACAACAGAGTTGTGATATGAAATACCATCTCCCACTTAGGAGTTATAAAATTGTGACTAGCTCCAGAACTTAGTAGAGATAAATATTGCTTTTGCAAAACAACCCTAGAGCCTAGTGTCCTATTATCCAAAAACCCCTTTACTTGCTAGTACTAGTTTGCGAGTACTTAAAGAGTACTCATGGCTTTGTCCCTGGCTATTCCCATGGCCAGACTATGAAGAGGAGTACCTGGAAGATGGACCCCAGGAAGGTTACGACAACTAGGATCATTGTAAGATCCCTCCTTTGTAAAGGAAAAAGATCCTTGTGATTGCAATGCTAGTCCCTGGATCATTGCTAGCATCCACAGTTTAAGATGAAGTACACAGATACAAAGGTCATTTATTACATCATTCCAGAGATAAACATAGTTCTTACAACTCAAGGCCACAGGCCTAATACAAGAGTTTAAAAGAGTAAATAAATATAAGTTTTCATTTTCATGTGCCATAGGCAAACATGTTGAGTGTAGACTCATGACCCCTAATCCTCATCAGAGTAACCTGCAACATCACAAGTTACAGCCACAGTCGGTCAATACTTTGGAATAGTATTGGCAAGTGATACCTTAGTATATTTTAAGTGGACTAGATACTATATGCAAATTTGGCTAAGTGTAGCTTGGCTTGCTTTGCTCAAATAGGTTTTTCCTATTAGTTAAAATCACTAAGTTTTTCTTTGTCAAAACTTTCCCCAAGAAACCCTCAATAGACATTGAGGTCCTTCACCCTTGTTCACCCACAAATTTTTACTTAGAAGTTGGAGTGATGAGATTCTTGATAGCTTCCATGTCTTGATGCTCAAATTGTCCATTTCCAAGGACTTGGCTAAGTACTTAGATTTTTCCATCTGCAGAGGTTGTGCACTTTCCCCACCAGACTTGGTTTCACGAAGACAGGACCTTTCAGAAGCCTTCCCTTAGACCAAATGGACGCGTTCCAACCTATCATCCCACTACCACCAACTGTCCAAAAGGCTAAGTTCTAGCAACTTATGTGATCCAGGCAGAGCCCATATTGCCAAGTGGCTGCACTAGAAGCTTCTTAACACTTGGCCTCTAAAATCCCTTTGTTCCTGGGTGGCTTACCACAAGTGTGATACACAAGGTAAACCATAGACATGGGCCTTGTGTAACCACTCAACATAAACCAAACCTTCCATTCCACCCAGGGGTTTCATTAACTTAGTTGTTTTATTAAGTAAAACACAAGCCCAAAGGACTTAGAAATATTTTCTTTATAGCATGTATATATTCACCAACCCTTGTTTGCTACTAGCTAGGCTAAGCATGGCTTGTATAGTAACTTAACTTAGAAATTCCCTAGAAATTCTACAATTACTTAGGATTTCCCAACATGGCATTTGGCAAAATAGTAACATGCAAGACTTAGCAAATATTTCTAATGCTTGTATAAAATATAGGAATGAAAATATTCATGAAGTACCACTTGCCTTGGTAGTTGGGAGAGTAGCACTCTTCACAATCACAATCACTAGCACCAAAGTCTACACAAAGAATGGTAGCAACAAATTACACACAACATATACAAACAAACAAAAATACATATGCATGTATGCAAAGAAAATGCTAAGTGATGATTTTTGAAACCCAACCAAGGAAGTGCATAGTACTGAATCATAAACAAGTCAAAAACTTGCTAAACCAAGTTTATTTGATACTTAAACAATTTTCTAAACAATTCATATGTTCAAAATAGTCCTAAACAAGTTTCTGCAAATAAAATCATTTTAACAAAAACTAAACATTAAACACATTGCATAAACAGAAAGGGCTTGTCTCCCTGATTCCAACGGTATAAAATTTGCAAAAATCTAACGTGGGAATCAAAAGTTATAGCCTAATCAAATTTGAATCTAAATCTGTTTCAAATTCTGTTTTAAAACAAAACCCTAGCCACGCGTCGCGCTCTGATTCGTTGGTACCGCTTCGCGTGGATCGACCAGCGTGGACCGTCAGATCTAACTTACGCACACGGCTCAGATTGCTACTTAACCCTTCGATGCAGATCTAATCTAGAGCGTTGGATCTAGATCCTACGGTTCTCAATCAAGTGACCACGTTCTGGCGGCACGCGGAGACGGCGAGCGGCGGAGCGCTCTGTCAGTGGCGGCGCTGGTGTTCTAGGTCGCTCGGGGAGGGAAGGGTGTTCTTACCAGAACCGCAAGGTCGAGGCGAAGCTCAACGTGGAGGTGGCTTGGCAAGGGGCGCACGGGGTCATCGGAGATTCCTCGCCGGAGTTCGCGAATGTGTCGGGTGCGGCTGCTATCGACGTTGGCAAGGTTCTGCGTCGCGCTAAGCCAAAAGGAGGGCACCGTTAGATGCGCAAGACGATGGGGGTCCTAGGCGTATCAGGCAGAGGGCAAGGGGCGGCTGGTACTTACGGGGAGAGGTCGCCGGAGTTCGTGCAGAGAGTGGCGGCGCTCAGTCAAAGTCGCCGAAGCTACAGACCATGCGAGAACAAACGGGGCGTGTCAGTAGATGCGCAAGAAGTTGCTGAGCTTGATAGCATGAGTCAGGGACAGAGGGGAGCACGGTGCTCACCGGAATTCGTCGGCACGGTCGTTGGAGCAGCGGCGGCGGTCGTCGGAGCGGCGGTGCGCGTGCGAGAGAGAGAGAGAGAGAGAGAGAGAGAGAGAGAGAGAGAGAGAGAGAGAGAGATGGCTCGGGTGGGCTAGCTGGGCCGCATCTGTTGCTGTGCCAAATTCCTGGCGCCGGCCCTTTTCCAATTCTTTTCTCTTTTCTTTTTCTAATTTGATTTTCAGGAATGGTTTTCAAATGAATTCAAACTCCATTTGAATTCAAATCTATGTGGGATTTTTGCAGTGTGCATCATACTCAAAACTAGGTATAAAACCATGTGGTTACTTTGAAAAGGCTTGGTCATTGTTTGGGAACCAAATAACAGGGACATTGTACTAAGTTTGCAAATGTTTGAAAATGATTTTTGAAACCTTTTCTATTTTGTAAAATTTTGTTCTAACTCCACACTCAAACCAATCAACAAGGGAGATAAACAATCTAGGTTTAAAACATTCAAACTCTCAAATGGGGATGGCCATTTGATTTAAGTTTGCTCACATAAAATGATAGCACTATGTGCTTCTGTTTTTCTGAAATGAGTTTGAAATTGATCTCAATTCTATATGCATGCATGAATGATATGCAATCTTTGAAATCATGATTTTAGGGATGTTACAATCATCTCCCATCATCAGCATTGCCTGTGATCCCGAAGATGGAGCGTCGCCTACGCTACCGTTATTACTACGTATTCCGCTGCTTGATGTTGTATTAAGAACTGGATCATGAGATCCCTATTTATGTAAGAACTTATGTATCGTTTGTAATGGATGATGTACTATGGTATCCAATTCTGTTATGTCTCGCAAAAATGGTAATCCTGGGATTGCGATGTATGGCATAACAGGCATCTAGGATTGAAAAATCCGGGTGTTGACATTCATCAATATTGAGTAATCAATTATTGATTCATAAATTCTTAACCTATCAATTCTTGACCTATGAACTTTTATCATGATTATAGCATCCACCTAAGGCTTATAAATAAAGAGGTAAGCAGGGGTAAATAGTGATGCTAGTTCTAGATGTTATCTATAGGATGGGAGTGATTTGAGGAAATCAAATCAATAGAATAACAAAGAAGATTACTAGAATTAAGTCTAAAGATAATTATCAGGAGTAGTTCTAATGGATCAAGTAGGTATAGTCCATGAATTATATCCCTTAATCCAATAGAGCTAAATAGAAGATAATTAGAATACAACTGTAGTGTTGTATTGAAGAAGCCTTGTTTAGCCAATTGGAAATCTGAACCATAAAGGATCAAAGGATTATAATGATCATGCCTTATTCACCAATATTGAAGGTTTATACCATGTATAAGTGACATTGGTGGATAAAACATGATTGAACCATATTATAGATATATTATCCTAGATTAGTCATTACATGTCACATTAATATAATGTGAGGTTGGAATGTTAGATATTGGAGTTAAATAGAGAGAAGGAAGTATGATTAAAATAATGTTAGAGCAACATTGAATTAAAGAAGTAGTATTTTCCTCTTGGGAAATACTAAACACTAGAGGAGAGTAGAACTTGATATAAACCTCTACTAGATTAGTATTTGTGATGGATGATTTAGGAAGGGTATGAATGGAGTTAGAGGTAACCACTTGTTGGGTTAGAGATAATTAATAGTAGAATAGTTGTTAGAGCCAAGTATAAATATTACAATATTATGAAAGCTTTAGTGTTAAGCATATTGCTTTTATAAATGGATTTAGAATAATAAAGGGTGGATACGAAGTTTCTATAAAGAAGAGCTCATCATGTTAACACATGATGATGGATATAGAGGAGTAATATATCTAGGAAAGGAATTCCTTAATTAGAAGTCCAGAATTATGAAGTATGGAATATAGGAATCTTTGTTAAACACCCAAATACTAAATCTAAGACCAAACCTAATATCCACTTTCTATGGTGGATCTATCATGTTGTTTCCATAATGGTTGATAGGAATAATTTCCTACATTAATCATTACAGCACACCTTGGACATTCTCAAGCATCATTATTATAGGTGCTTATGGAACTATCTTTATTAATGGTTTCTCATAAGTTATCCTAGAAAACAATTCCATTATTTTACTTTGAATGGTGATGTTATTAAAGATCACAAACATAAAAACAATGTGATTAACCATTAATCTTTATTCACATCAATAAAATAAACTTGTGAATAGTAAATCTTCTAAAAACTTATGGTAAAGCATTTTCAATTCAAACTTTAACTCATTAGTTAGTAGTAATACATTCTATAATAATTTTATGAATTTATGCCCAATTAAATTCATATTAAAGGCTCACAAATAATAATAGAAAAGGTATATATATAAATAAAATAAAGAAACCCTAAACAATATTTAATAAAAGATCACAAATTGATACTTAATAACTTCATTATTACTGTAAATATTCAGAAAATAAGTTACATACAGAAATTTCAATCAAATGTATAATATTCAAAGTTAAAAACAAAACAGAAATTGGAAAAGAAATAGAACCAGGAAAAAAATAAAGGAACAAGCCCAATCCAGAAAGTGGCCACAGTCTAGTAACTCATTTCCTAACTGACGCCCGCGTGCAGCAGCAACCACGAGCCGCTCACTTCGCTGCAGCCCAGCAACAACCCAGGACCAGCCCAGTCAGCCCTGCCCTCTGACTAACTAGTGGACCGACAAAGGACTGCGGGTTGAGTCTAGATTTTTAACATGGGGTTTTCTGCGAAAGGACCGTCGACGTCTTCCTAGTGCGTCACAAGCACCTTGCTGGAGAGGTTCGCCGCCGCCCGATGCCGCCATCGTCGCCAGCCGAGCGTCGCGATTCCCGCCACCATCCCAGAAGATGATAAGAAGGCCACGGCAACACCTCTGCTCGATCTCATCCTCTCTCACTCGCCACTCTCTTCCTCTTCCCCTCTCACTGAAACCCTAGCCGCCGGAGTTGTTCATCGTCATCGCCAGAGCCCTCCCCGAGACCAACCGATGATGCAGCAAGCTCCGCCGGGTGGACACTGTCTAGGTGCGGAAGGAATCGAGATAGAAGGCCGTAATCGCGCGCATCCACCTTCTCTAACCGCCGCTCACCGTCGACCATGGCGACGTTGTCCGAGCTTGCCACCCTCGTCATAACCTCCACAAGATTCCTGGTAAGCTTCTGAGTATGCTGGCATCTTCCAATTCGTCGGCCTCTCGTAGTCACCTACCCGCGTGAGGCAGTGCCGCGCCGCCGCGCGAGATTATCGCCGACCAACCTCCGATGACCAAACTTGAGCGGCGCCGCCACCATTCGACTCTGCGTGCTCGTCCGCGTCCAGCAAAAGCCATTCCACGTGCAGGCATTCTCCCTATCGATCGATCGAACTTCGATATGTGGGTGATAGCTCGTGTGACGTCATGCTGATGTCATGCTCGCGTCATCCTTGACCTAGTCCACTCTGTTGACTGGTCTTTGTCCATGTGGCGGACGACGTGGCCTCGGGCCCATGGGTCAGTGTCTGGGGCTAGGTAGAGTTGCGGTATAAAAAGTCTGTGCATGTTTAGAAAATAATTAAAACAATATGAATTCAAATTTCAAATATTCCAAAAATAAATTAAATGATTAAATCTTGTAAATTTAATATCTTTTGTTTTATAAATCAGAAAAATATATATAATATATGAAAATGTTTAGAAAAAATAAATTCTACAACTTAAAACTATTATTAAATATTATAATGATAATTATTTAAATAAATATTAGTTAATAAATACTTTATAAAGTTTTAATACTTTGATAATTAGTATTTTAATAATGGTAAATGTGAAAAATATAAATAAAATACCAAAAATCTTAGAAAAATAAGAATTAGAGTTTAAAAATATAATTATACATTATTAATCCACTTAATTAAATATTTATTATTTATTAAGTATTTATATAGTAATAAATCTTATTAAAATCATATTTTATTATTTATAAATCACAAAAATAAATATAATATACCAAAATGATCACAAAAATAATACCTACATGTTAAAAATGTTATATTCCACTTTTGAGTTAAATACTTTCATAACTTGAATTTAAATCTATATCTTTAGTTAATAATTCATAAAATGGCAAATAAAATTTGTTAATATTTCCTAAATTAACCAATTAAATTTAATAAATAGTATTAGCCTTAAATACTAATTTTATGAAGTCAAAATGGTTTAACACATTTTAAATATAATTTTATTAAGTTATCCTTCAACCATAAATGCAGATTCTTTTATAAAAGGATTCTTATTTAATATAAAATCTCTAAGAATAATTATAATAAGATAAAACCCATTCTTTATATTAATCACAAGTTTATAAACAAATCAAAACATTATAGTAAGTTCATAAATAGTAAATAATATTGTTTACTTATTCATAAACCTTAACCACACCCTTATAGGAAAATAAATTCCTTTATACAAATACAATGTAAAGAAACCACTACTCACATAAAAGGAATGCCATTCTTAAGTAACTCTAAGGTCACAATATAAAGTGAACAAGGTACAACTATCCTAAGTAATACAACCTAAGTCTATCTACATCCTTAAAGTTACCTTTAGTTTGCAAAGCTTTAATTATAATACTAAAAACTTTATTATATGCTTTATATTTAACTTTGGTCTGTTACAATTAAGTTATAAAGCATTCTAATACCAAACCAACCCAATTAAAAAACCAAGATAGATAAGTCTCAAATACTAATGCTGTCATTATTCAGATAGAGTAATTCTTTCTTACTTACACACTATAACTAGAAAGAACACCTCATAAGGTTAACCTAAAAGCTTAAATGCTTTTGCTTAGTTGAGTAATATTTTCTTCAAAACTTATTCATTTTGCCACTTAAATTAACATATGACAATTAATAGTAAACACCTTACTTTATACTTTCTTGTATCATAAGATTGTTACTACTTAAATTCTTTATAAGTGACATTACTTGTAAAGTAAAACTTGAAGATAAACAATTAAGATGTAAGCAATCTTGAGTTGAATTCCATAATATGTATTTTATTGTTGTATAAATACATGTTGTATTCCACACACTCACAAGCCTTAATAAGAAACACATGTATGAAACTTAATCTAAAAGGGCAACACATTCCAAAGAAACCCTTTCCAGTATCCAGACCCTAGACCAATGTTATCCTCGGGATTCGCGTTTACCAACTTGCATTACATTACTTATGCATAAGAGCATCTTGCTTCTTTAAACATTAGTCCTTACCGGACCAATGATGTAGATTTCCACTATTGGATATTTTATATTGTCTTGAAGACCGTGAGTTTAAAGTCTTGCAATCACAAAAGGCAAGTTCACACTTTCTCATGTCCTTTGATTATTTTCTGTAAAGTATTTTACAAATCCAGTGTTGTCATAACCTGCATTTGAAAAAGGACAGAAAACACTATTTTCATAATAAAGTGATTATATGTTATTTACCATGAGGTAATAACCTACTATAAGAGTTCCGGTGGTAAAGGAACATATTATCTAGGACTTAACAACCAATGTCGCCAGTGATTCTTGCGCCATATATTACACGTTGACCATGAGATTTGGAATGGGACGGAGAAGTCAGCTGTATCTTTTCCCTCTCGCATGGAGCCGGGTGTGCGGGTCGTGGCTGTTATCATTCGTAGCATGCATATTGTTTATGGTAATTCTAGAGGATATGCAGCATATGGGTGGGAGCCCTCAACGTCCCACGATAGTTCCGACATCTGAACGGTTTGTACTGCCATTGCCGTAATTCAATAGGTGGGATGGCGTACACCAAAGAGACATGCGGGGTCGCGGAGAAGGCAGTGATTGGCTTGGATCTTAGTATGGGACTCACACCAAGGAAGTGTGAATGAACCTGCAATTCGGATGTGGAACAAAGCTAAGATCTCTCATGGTTAAAGTGATGCACCTCTGTAGAGTGTAAGAACTGTAACTTGTTACTCCCTGTTCCGGGAAGGAGCTGCGAACGCGGCGGGAAAGGAACACCATGAAGGTTCTTGTAAACCCGTGAAGGCTGACGGACATAAATTTTCAGAATAAAAGCAACCTTTGAAGAAATGTTTACGAAAAGTTGCATTGCCTATGACCTATGGTCTGCGGTTGTAGTTATAATGCATCAAACACTCCTTTTCTAGTGGACTTGCTGAGTACGCTCGTACTCAAAGTATACTCTTAACCCTTGCTAGGTTCTAAAGCCAGTACAGACGATGTCTGCATAAAGTTATGCCCCAGGAATTATCATCAAAAGCTAACGCTCTTCAATGAAGTCAAGAAAGTCAACATATACATCAACTCAAGTGAAGACGAAGTTGCTGATTAGATAAGAATAGAATTTCTAACCATAGAACCTACTTCTGTAGAGTATTGCAATAGCAACAATGCAAGCCCCATAGTTCAGTTACTAGTTTTATAAGTATGGTAGCTATGAGTTATTTATTCCTGATTCTTCTTTGTAAGAAGTTTCTTTCTCTCTCTTTAACCTAGAGTGTTCTCTGGATCTTGTGTAAAGAGTTGAGTTGTAACCTATAGTCATGTCTTGGACCTGCTATGTTTCTGTTGTACTACTCTGAGGGATGTAATACTAGTGAACGGTGTTTCATTGGTGTTATGTCAACGACTATAGTGTACTACATCATGGAGTGGTATGCTAGGTCACCGCATGATATCACACAGATGACACATTGCGAGCTACATGTCAAAGTTGTGAACATATCAATGGAGGTGGCGGTCGGCTATGCCTTACCAATTGGACCCACACCAACTTACCATTGTCGTCCGGTTCGACAGGGCTACGCTGTTGTCGGGGTGGATGAAATCATGCCCACCTTTCAAGGTTTGAAGCTTGACTACCCTGCAGGTGAAGGGGATGTGATTGAACTGGGAGAAGCAACAAACGTCACCATTCTATGGCCAAAGGAATGTATCGTGCTTCAAAATCACGCGCCAAGGCCATCTTCACCGCCGCCTCACCCGTCTCCAGCGCGGTCGTCGCCGCCGCGGCAGCCGTCTTTGTCGCCTCACCCGGCTCCGTCGCCTCACTTGGCGCCGTCGCCTCACCAATCTCCGGTGCAGCCATCACCGCGGCAGCCATCACCGGTGCCTCAGGAAAAAAAGCATAACCATACCACCACTACTCTGCGGAGTGGTAAGCAATCGCCGACACGTAAAAAAGAGCCTCTTCCAAAAGTACCAAAGGTTCCTCCCAAGAGAGCTTATGACTGTGCTGAAGAGGAGACTACGACGATCGTTGAGGCAGAAATGACAGTGTTTCTCGCTAAGATGAGGCGGCCGAAAGAGCCAGAGTTCCCCAACACCAAATAAGAAAAGGCCCGAGTTTTCAAAATGCTAAAGGCCCTTCACTAACCCGAGCCAAAGTTGTCATCAGACTATGAGCGCTCTATTCTCAAGTCACATGCGGCATAGCAACTGTCGAAGAGCAGTTGTAACATCCCTAAAAATCATGATTCAAACTTATGCATATCATCCATGCATCCATGATCATATGAATTTCATTTCAAACAAATCATTTCAAAACAAAAGCTTCCATGCTTATTATTTCATGTAAGTTTGCTCTAACCTTAGTGCTATCTTCCAAGGGGAAGAATACTTGTTTTGATTCAGTAAGGTTTGAAATCCAAACTTAGGCACTTACAAATTTTTTGAACAAGTTTCAAAACAAAATGAGTAATAAAACCAATTATGCCTATTTGAATATAATCATAAAGGCTTGGTTTTATTTTATTTTCACTTGATCAGAGTGTTTGGTTTGGACAGTAGTGTTTGACTCACATTTGAATGCAAGGTTTGCAGTACAAAAACCTAGAGAAAATTTGAATTAAAACTCATTTGATTTGGATTTGAAAATCATTCCAGAAAATCAAAGAGAAAAAGAAAAGGAGAAAAGAAATAGAAAAGGGCCAGCGCTACCTATTTGGCCCAGCTGCCAATCCAGCCCACTAAGCCCACCCGGGTTCCCTCTCTCTCTCTCTCACTCATAGACGAACCCAACAGGTCACTGACCACACGACCCCACCCCCTCTCTGTTTCACTCGCTGACTGATGGACCTCGCCAGCTCATCCTCGTCTTCCCCAAATCGCGCCCGACCACGTCGCCGGCCGTTTCCTCCGCCCTTCACTGCCGCGTTGATTCCTCGCTTAATTGCCCTTGATTCCGTGCGCGATCCTCGCCCCCGCCTGGCCTACTTAAACCCCCTCTGCCCCTCTCCATTTCCCCCAAACTCCGAGCACAAAGCGCCCCCAGGCTGCCCGCATTCATCCTTGCACCGCCGCAGACAGAGAGCACTCCGGCGACCGATTCCGGTGAGTCACATGCGCCCCTCTTCCTCTGGTTCTTGCAGACAGCCTCGCCATTTCTTTGCGCATCTACTGACACCATTGGTTCCTTCTGTATCGCCCCAGGTCGTCGTCTTCGACAAGCACAGCAAGCCCCCGACGACATCCTCAACTCCGGCGGTCAAATTCGGTGAGCCCCTTGTCCCCCTCTGCCTCTGGTGCACACGATCTTGCTCGCCATAGTCTTGCGCATCTCCTGATGCTGTTTGTGCATGCTAGGGTGACCAGGAGCCTCACCAACGTCGTCGTCCACCCAAGCCCGACGCCGCCAGCAACTCCGACGAGCTCCCTCGGCCACTCCAGAGCGCCCCTTGCCAAGCCGTCGCCAGGTTGAGCATCAGCACACCGTCGCGATTCTGGTAAGCGCCCCCGACAACCCTAGAACCACCTGTAGCTCCGCGCCGCTGTAGGCATAGCTCGCCGCCGCCAGTAGCCACCGCCAGCGCCGCCCAGCTTTGGTCGTTTGATCCAGAGCCGTTGGATCTGGATCCAGCGCGCGAGATTAGATCACTTAACGAAGCGGTATGGTTAGAGCTGGTCCGTGCAGATTATGTTGATCTAACGGCTCATAGACGCGATCCTGAGCGAAGCGGTACGGACCAATTAGATTAAGACGCGTGGCAGCTGATTAGATTTAAAAACAGGATTTGAATCTATTAGATGTTTGAATTTGTTTTGGCTATAACTTTTGATCCCCACGTTAGAATTTGACAAATTTTATATCAATGGAATCAGGAGAGCAAGCACTTTCTAAATATGCAATTTTTTTTAATGTTTTGCTTCTATTAAAAAGGTTTTATTTGCAAAAACTTGTGTAGGGCTAATTTGAGTATATGAATTGTTTAGGAAATGTTTTAAGGTTTAATAAATTGTTGTTTGGCAAATTTTGAACTTGTTTATGAACCAGTACTGTACACTTGCTTTGTTGAGTTTTAAAAATCATCACATATCATATTGCATGCATGCATATATTTTGTTTGTATATGTTTTGTATGTGATTTGTGGCTATGTTTCTTTGTGCAGATTTTGGTGCTAGTGATTGTGATTGTGAGGAGTGTAGCTACTCTCCAAACTACCAAGGCAAGTGGTGCTTCATGAATATTTTGTCCCTATGTTTTCTACTAAGCATTAGAAATATTTTTACTAGACTTGCATGCTATATTTTGCTTATATGCCATGTTGGGAAATCCTAGTAGTTGTAGTATTGCTAGGAATTTCTAAGTTAAGATGCTTATCTATGCCATGCTTAGTCTAGATATTAGCAACCAAGGGTTGGTGAAATATACATGCTATGATGAAAATATTTCTATGTCTTTTGACTTGAGTTTTGCCTAATAAAACAACTAAGTAAATATAACACCTGGGTGGAATGGAAGGAGTGGTTTATGTTGAGTGGTTACACAAGGCCCATTTCTATGGCTTACCTTGTGTATCTCACTTGTGGAAAGCCACCCAGGAACAAAGAGATTTTAGAGGCCAAGTGTTAAGAAGCTTCTAGTGCAGCCACTTGGCAATATGGGCTCTGCCTGGATCACATAAGTTGCTAGAACTTAGACATTTGGACAGTTGGTGGTAGTGGGAATGATAGGTTGGAGCGCGTCCATTTGGTCTAAGGGAAGGCTTCTGAAAGGTCCTGTCTTGGTGAAAATCAAGTCTGGTGGGGAAAGTGCACAACCTCTGCTGATGGAAGAATCTAAGTACTTAGCCATGTCCCTGGAAAAGGACAACTTGAGCATCAAGGCATGGAAGCTATCAAGAATCTCCTCATCCAAATTTCTAAGTAAAAACTTATGGGTGAACAAGGGTGGAGGACCTCAATGTCTATTGGTGGTTCCTTGGGAAAAGTTTTGACAAATAAAAACTTAGTGTTTTCAACTAATAGGCAAAACCTATTTTGAGAAAGCAAGCCAAGCTACACTTAGCCAAATTTCATATAGTATCTAGTCCACCTAAATTATACTAAGGTATCACTTGCCAATACTATTACAATGTATTGACCCACTGTGGCTGTAACTTGTGATGTTGCAGGTTACTCTGATGAGGATTATGAGTCATGAGTCTACACTCAACATGTTTGCCTGTGGCACATGAAGATGAAGACTTTTATTTATTTACTTATGCATTATGCAAACTCTTGTACTAGGCATGTGGCCTTGGAGTTGTAAAGACTATGTTTGTCTCTGGAATGACTGTAATAATGACCCTTGTATCTGTGTACTTCATCTTAAACTATGGATGCTAGCATTGATCCAGGGACTATCATTGCAATCACAGGGATACTTTTCCTTTATAAAGGAGGGATCTTACAGATGGTATCAGAGCACTGTGTTGCCTGTAGGATTATGACCCTAGGATTGGAAACCACTAAGAAATTTTTTTCAACAACTTCTACACTTGTCTATTCTTCTCGTAAACTTTTCTAATCTTCTTTCTCGTCTCAAATTGTAGATGAATTCCATCAACGAAGCCGTGAGGAAAGGACCACTCATGACAATGACTTTGGAGTGTGAGACAGAATTCCCCAAGGCTCTCAAGGACCTCATGGTTGCCATGGAAATACATGGTGCAGCTGTGTACAAAGGTTTTCCTGTGATGGATGAAGGAGTTGAGTACTGGTGGGTGCAACTTCACTTGTACAAAAACAAGGAAGACAACCACAAGGACTCAGGATTCTGCATGTTCACCAATTCAGTGATGCACCCTACATTCTTTGACTCAGCAAGGGATGCAGCTTGGAAGACCATCAAAGAACTTGGTGAAAGAGTCAAGTGCAGAATGTTCAACATCCAAAATAGCCTAAAATAAGAGAAGAAACATACCCAAGAGTTGGAAGCTACCAACCAAACCTTAAAAGGAGACATTATAGACTTAGTGATGGAGTCATGTGAACAAGATAGACTGATTGCTTCTAGAAATATTGTGTTAGCCAACACATCCAATGAGATAGGATTGTAAGCGTACTTCGTTAGTTGGACCACCACTTATCACCCTATTTTCCAAATGTTGCTTAAAATAAGTTGAACCTTGGTTGTTGTAATGGATCCATATATGCCACGACTTGTGTGTTTTGATTTCCAAGGATATGTATGTGATATTTTGTATTGTGTTTTATCTTGAATTATGTTGTTCTAACTTTTCTATCTTATAAATAGATGCCTACTGTTACCATCAGCACTATTGAAGAGTTCCAGGGAACTCTCTTTGGTCCTCGTATTGTTGAGCTTACTACTTTGCTCAATCTCCCTCTTCCTACCATCATGGTGCTTCCCCTCACCAAGTTTGAGAGGAAAGACCTCTGGGGTATCAAGGTCAACCAGCCCGGACGCCAGACTGAGCCTACCACGGAGGCCATCGTCTTCAAGCTCATGCACGATGACAAGGAGAGAGGCCTTGAGGTAGTCATGCAGGATCTGATAGGACGTCTACTAGGGAGACACTCTCGACAGGTTAGAGGTACTCACTTCCACGTCTTCGGTAGACGTGATGAGGATGGAGAGTCCATCAACTTCGAGGACACTGCGAGGGATACAGCCGAGCCAATTTGCCTATACCTCCAGGACTTAGAGGATCTCATTAGGCACGTGGACTCTGATAGGACCAACGTCATGCTTAGCAATGACGAACTCCACGTGCAGCTTCGCGAGAAGGACAAGCTCTTCGCGGAGCAAGATGAGATAGTCAAGGAGATGGAGACGAAGTTCGAGAGCCAGGATAGAAAGTTCAAGAGTCAGGAGAAGCGAGTCCAGGATAGAAACAAGAAGATCCGGGACATGACTGAAGAACTGCAGCCAAGGACTTCGAGCTCGAGCATCAGCAGACGGTGATTGAGAGGCTTCGTTCATAGAAGAGGGCTCTCAAGGCCAAGATAGAGACCTTGACCACAAGCGTTGAGGAATACAAGACCGCGATGGAGAACGCAGGTCTCACCTTTGTCGAGGAGGAGGTTGATGCCGAGGAGTAGATTTGACTACTCATTTATCATTTATTATCGTACTTGTCGTTGAGAACTTGTTATTTGACCATCCAACATGTCGATGGCTTGTTATTTGTGTGTGTTTTAATTTGCGAACTAGTTATCTGGTTGTTGAACCTTTATCTTTATGTTGCATGCTTTGTGATTGTTTATGTGATGTATTGTGCATGAAAACATCTATGGGTATCTCATTCTCATCTCTATTGAACAAACCACAGATGCCTCCCCGTCGTGCCAACCCCAACCCCAACAACAACAACATCACACCAGAAATGCAACAAATGATGGCAGCTCAGACTCAGCTGATGAAGATGATGACGATGTTCATCCAGAACCAAAACAACAATAACAATAACAACAATAACAACAACAACATCAACAACCCACCAGGTTTTGACATGCTTATACCAGGTTCTTGAGATTGAGGCCAGCAAAGTTCTCAAGAACAACTGATCCCATGGTGGCCAATGATTGGCTACGCTCTGTGAACAAGGACTTGGTAACGGTGGGCTGTACTGATGCAGAAAAGGTCAGATTTGCAGCACATCTACTGGAAGGACCAGCCGCCACTTGGTGGGATAACTTCCAGATCACCACTCCCATAGAAGATGTGACATGGGCTATCTTTGAGGAAGGCTTTCGTACTGCTCATATCTCATCTGGAGTGATGAGTCTGAAGAAGAAAGAATTCCATAATCTGAAGCAGCGCCACCGCAGCGTGGCTGAATATATTGAGGAGTTCAACAATCTGGCGCGTTATGCACCGGACGAAGTTGACACCGATGCTAAGAGGAAGGAAAAGTTCCTTGAAGGGCTGAATGATGAACTGAACTTGCAGCTATCAGTAGCCTATGTTCCCACATACCAGTCTCTCTGTGATAAGGCTGCGATTTTGGAGAGCAAAATGAAACAAGTTGAAAGCAGGAAGAGAAAGCACTCAGACAAGCACAACTCGGGATCGTCGCACAAACGTTCCCATTATGATGATAGTGGAAGCACGGGAACCCACAAGCATGGGAAATTCAACAAGCACCACAACCACAACCGTCATGACAACAAGCATCACCGTAGTCATGACAATGACAAGTACAAGAACCAAAAGGGTGGATATAAGAGCCACCACGGTGGTAATGGAAGTGGCAGTGGAAGCCAGCCTGTCAAGAAAGACATTAGTCAGGTTGAATGCTTCAAGTGCAAGAAGATGGGGCATTATGCAAATGAATGCCAGAAAAGAAAGTTTAAGGACCCAACAAACCCAACCCTTTTCAGAAGGGATAAGTGAACAACATCAATGTGGAGGAAATCTATGAGGAGCCTGATGCTGTTGCTGGTAAGTTCAAACTCAATTCTATTCCAGCATTTGTTCTTTTTGATACTGGAGCATCACATTCATTCATATCAAAAGCATTTGTTGATAGAAATGGGTTTCCAACTGAAAACATTGGGTGTCCAATAAAAGTTAGTTCTCCAGGTGGAGATATGATAGTAAGTCTTGGATGCCGGGATCTAGAAATAGAGTTTGGAAGGCATAAGTTTCCAGTGAGTCTGATAATCCTAGATTCCCAAGGACTAGATGTAATTTTGGGAATGGATTGGATGGCTAAGTATGAAGGAGTATTAGATTGTGCTAATCATACTGTTGCACTCACAACCCCGGAAAGAAAACGGACTAAATTCAAGTCTAACTTTGAATCAAAAGGGAGTAAGCTAAATTATCTTAAGGGGTTAGCATAGACAGTGTGCAAATGGTGAGTGAATATCCGGATGTGTTTCCGGAAGAATTGCCGGGAATGCCACCAGATAGAGATGTGGAGTTCCTTATTGATTTGCTACAAGGATCTGGACCAATAGCAAAGAGACCGTACAAGATGTCAGTTGATGAACTGAAAGAGCTCAAGAAACAACTCGGAGAGCAGTTGCAGAAAGGATTTATTCAACCAAGTTCTTCATCTTGGGGAGCCCCAGTTTTGTTTGTGGAAAAGAAAGATAGAAGTCAAAGGTTATGCATTGATTATCGTTCACTCAATGAGGTAACTATAAAGAACAAATACCCTTTGCCTAGAATCAATGACTTGTTTGATCAGCTAGAAGGAGCTTGTGTGTTCTCAAAGATTGATCTTCGATCAGGTTATTTCCAACTCAAGATAAGGGAACAAGACATACCTAAGACAGCTTTCACCACAAGGTATGGATTGTATGAGTATACCGTGATGCCATTTGGATTGACCAATGCTCCAGCATACTTTATGAATATGATGAACAAGGTGTTCATGGAATTTCTTGATAAGTTTGTTGTCGTTTTTATCGACGACATTTTGATCTACTACAAGAGCCAGGAAGAACATGAAGGACATTTGCGTTTGATACTTGAGAAACTTAGAGAGCATAAACTATATGCCAAATTCAGCAAGTGTGAATTCTGGTTGAATGAAGTTGGATTTCTTGGACATGTTATGATGAAAGATGGTGTAGCAGTTGATCCTGCTAAAGTTTCAGCTATAACTGAATGGGAATCTCCCAAGTCAGTGAAAGAAGTTCGTAGTTTCCTTGGCTTAGCAGGTTACTACAAAAGGTTCATCGAGAATTTCTCTAAGGTTGCCAAGCCTATGACAGAATTGCTGAAGAAAGACAAGAAATTTTCTTGGTCTGAAGGTTGTGAACTCAGCTTTCAGGAACTGAAGAAGAGACTTGTGACTGCACCAGTCTTGTGCTTGCCAGATTTGGAAAAATATTTCCAAGTATATTGTGATGCATCTCATCATGGTTTGGGTGCAGTACTTATGCAAGAAGGAAAAGTTGTGGCTTATGCCTCGAGACAACTCAAAACTCATGAAGTGAACTACCCTACTCATGATTTAGAGTTAGCTTCTGTTGTCCATGCCCTCAAAACATGGAGACACTACCTTTTGGGAAAGCGTTGTGAAGTGTTCACAGATCACAAAAGTTTGAAGTATATCTTCACCGAGAAGGAAATCAATATGAGACAAAGAAGATGGCTAGAACTCATCAAGGACTATGATTTAAGTTTGCAATACCACCCCGGTAAAGCGAATGTTGTGGCATATGCTCTAAGTCGTAAGGTTTTTGTGAATGGCCTTACCAAAGGAGAATTGCCAGATGATTTGTGTGCCCAATTTAGAGATCTCAGATTGGAGATTGTGCCCGAGGGACATCTCATGTCTTTGGACATTCAACCCACTCTGTTGGACAAGATCAAAGAAGCCCAGAAGATTGATAAGGAGATTGAGGAAATTAAGGAACAGATTGGTAAAGGAAAAGCCAAAGGATTCCATGAAGATGAACAGGGTACTTTATGGCATGGTAAACGTATCTGTGTTCCGCAAGATCCGGAGCTTCGGAAACTGATTTTGCAAGAAGCACACAACTCTCCGTATTCCATTCATCCTGGTAACACCAAAATGTACATGGACATGAAGGAAAGATTTTTATGGAATAATCTCAAGAAGGACATCGCCGAACATATTGGTTTGTGTGATGTGTGTAGTAGAGTGAAGGCGGAACATCAGAAACCAGCCGGTTTGCTTCAACCACTACCTATTCCTGATTGGAAGTGGGACAAGATTGGTATGGATTTCATTACCGAATTACCAAGGACACGTTCAGGATACGATTCTATTTGGTTAGTAGTGGATCGCCTAACCAAAGTGGCTCATTTCATACCCGTGAAGACAACTTATACAAGTGCTAAGTTGGCCAAAATCTATATGAGTAGAATTGTATATCTACATGGAGTGCCCAAGAGTATTGTGTCTGATAGGGGAACTCAATTCACTTCCCATTTTTGGAGACAGCTACATGAGTCATTGGGAACAAGGTTGGAATTCAGCACTGCTTTTCACCCTCAAACTGATGGACAAACAGAAAGAACTAATCATATTCTTGAAGACATGTTGAGGGCACGTCCCCTAGACTATGGAGCCAGTTGGGATGAAAGTCTGCCTTACGCATAATTTTCTTATAACAACATCTATCAAGCCAGCATTAAGATGGAACCATTTGAGTTTCTCTACGGGAGAAAGTGTACCACTCCATTGTTATGGAATGGTGTGGGAGAAAGAAGTTTGTTCGGACCAGAACTTATCAAAGAGGCCGAAGAGAAGGTCAAGTTGGTTAAGGACAGATTGAAGATAGCACAGTCCCGACAGAAAAGCTACGCAGATCCTAAGCGTATAGAGGTCACCTACGAAGTTGGTGATAGAGCTTATCTTAGAGTGTCACCACTTCGTGGAGTGAAGAGGTTCGGAGTCAAAGGAAAGTTGGCTCCAAGATATGTTGGACCATTCAAGATTCTGAGTCGCAAAGGAGAAGTTGCTTATGAAATTGAATTACCGGAGTCTTTGCCAGCCGTTCATAATGTGTTCCATGTGAGTCAGCTTAAGAAATGTCACCCAGAAATGGAAGAAACTTCTTTGAAGGATACTATACCTTTGGAGGAAGTCCAATTGGAAAGTGACCTCACTTATGAAGAGAAACCCATCAAAATTCTCGAGACTGCAGAAAGAGTCACACGGACTAAGACTATCAAGTTTTGCAAAGTTCAGTGGAACCATCATTCCGAAGAGGAAGCAACATGGGAAAGAGAAGATGATCTTCGGAAAGACCACCCTCACCTATTTGCTAGACAATCCGAATCTCGAGGGCGAGATTCACCTTAAGGGGGTTAGATTTGTAACATCCCTAAAAATCATGATTCAAACTTATGCATATCATCCATGCATCCATGATCATATGAATTTCATTTCAAACAAATCATTTCAAAACAGAAGCTTCCATGCTTATTATTTCATGTAAGTTTGCTCTAACCTTAGTGCTATCTTCCAAGGGGAAGAATACTTGTTTTGATTCAGTAAGGTTTGAAATCCAAACTTAGGCACTTACAAATTTTTTGAACAAGTTTCAAAACAAAATGAGTAATAAAACCAATTATACATATTTGAATATAATCATAAAGGCTTGGTTTTATTTTATTTCCACTTGATCAGAGTGTTTGGTTTGGACAGTAGTGTTTGACACACATTTGAATGCAAGGTTTGCAGTACGAAAACCTAGAGAAAATTTGAATTCAAACTCATTTGATTTGGATTTGAAAATCATTCCAGAAAATCAAAACAGAAAAAGAAAAGGAGAAAAGAAATAGAAAAGGGCCAGCGCTACCTATTTGGCCCAGCTGCCAATCCAGCCCACTAAGCCCACCCGGGTTCCCTCTCTCTCTCTCACTCGCGGACGAACCCAACAGGTCACTGACCACACGACCCCACCCCCTCTCTGTTTCACTCACTGACTGGTGGACCTCGCCAGCTCATCCTCGTCTTCCCCAAATCGCGCCCGACCACGTCGCCGGCCGTTTCCTCCGCCCTTCACTGCTGCGTTGATTCCTCGCTTAATTGCCCTTGATTCCGTGCGCGATCCTCGCCCCCGCCTGGCCTACTTATACCCCCTCTGCCCCCTCTCCATTTCCCCCCAAACTCCGAGCACAAAGCGCCCCAGGCTGCCCGCATTCATCCTCGCACCGCCGCAGACAGAGAGCACTCCGGCGACCGATTCCGGTGAGTCCCGTGCGCCCCTCTCCCTCTGGTTCTTGCAGACAGCCTCACCATTTCCTTGCGCATCTACTGACACCGTTGGTTCCTTCTGTATCGCCCCAGGTCTTCGTCATCGACAAGCACAGCAAGCCCCGACGACATCCTCAACTCCGGCGGTCAAATTCGGTGAGCCCCTTGTCCCCCTCTGCCTCTTGTGCACATGATCTTGCTCGCTGTAGTATTGCGCATCTCCTGATGTTGTTTGTGCATGCTAGGGTGACCAGGAGCCTCGCCAACATCGTCGTCCACCCAAGCCCGACGCCGCCAGCAACTCCGACGAGCTCCCTCGGCCACTCTAGAGCGCACCTTGCCAAGTCGTCGCCAGGTTGAGCATCAGCACACCGTCGCGATTCTGGTAAGCGCCCCCGACAACCCTAGAACCACCTGTAGCGCTGCACCGCCGTAGGCAGAGCTCGCCGCCGCCAGCACCGCCCAGCTTTGGTCGTTTGATCCAGAGCCGTTGGATCTGGATCCAGCGCGCGAGATTAGATCACTTAACGAAGCGGTATGGTTAGAGCTGGGCCGTGCAGATTATGTTGATCTAACGGCTCATAGACGCGATCCTGAGCGAAGCGGTACGGACCAATTAGATTAAGACGCGTGGCAGCTGATTAGATTTAAAAACAGGATTTGAATCTATTAGATGTTTGAATTTGTTTTGGCTATAACTTTTGATCCCCACGTTAGAATTTGACAAATTTTATATCAATGGAATCAGGAGAGCAAGCACTTTCTAAATATGCAATTTTTTTTAATGTTTTGCTTCTATTAAAAAGGTTTTATTTGCAAAAACTTGTGTAGGGCTAATTTGAGTATATGAATTGTTTAGGAAATGTTTTAAGGTTTAATAAATTGTTGTTTGGCAAATTTTGAACTTGTTTATGAACCAGTACTGTACACTTGCTTTGTTGAGTTTTAAAAATCATCACATATCATATTGCATGCATGCATATATTTTGTTTGTATATGTTTTGTATGTGATTTGTGGCTATGTTTCTTTGTGTAGATTTTGGTGCTAGTGATTGTGATTGTGAGGAGTGTAGCTACTCTCCAAACTACCAAGGCAAGTGGTGCTTCATGAATATTTTGTCCCTATGTTTTCTACTAAGCATTAGAAATATTTTTACTAGACTTGCATGCTATATTTTGCTTATATGCCATGTTGGGAAATCCTAGTAGTTGTAGTATTGCTAGGAATTTCTAAGTTAAGATGCTTATCTATGCCATGCTTAGTCTAGATATTAGCAACCAAGGGTTGGTGAAATATACATGCTATGATGAAAATATTTCTATGTCTTTTGACTTGAGTTTTGCCTAATAAAACAACTAAGTAAATATAACACCTGGGTGGAATGGAAGGAGTGGTTTATGTTGAGTGGTTACACAAGGCCCATTTCTATGGCTTACCTTGTGTATCTCACTTGTGGAAAGCCACCCAGGAACAAAGAGATTTTAGAGGCCAAGTGTTAAGAAGCTTCTAGTGCAGCCACTTGGCAATATGGGCTCTGTCTGGATCACATAAGTTGCTAGAACTTAGCCATTTGGACAGTTGGTGGTAGTGGGAATGATAGGTTGGAGCGCGTCCATTTGGTCTAAGGGACGTCTTATGAAAGGTCCTGTCTTGGTGAAAATCAAGTCTGGTGGGTAAAGTGCACAACCTTTGCAGATGGAAGAATCTAAGTACTTAGCCATGTCCCTGGAAAAGGACAACTTGAGCATCAAGGCATGGAAGCTATCAAGAATCTCCTCATCCAAATTTCTAATTAAAGACTTGTGGGTGAACAAGGGTGGAGGACCTCAATGTCTATTGGTGGTTCCTTGGGAAAAGTTTTGACAAAGAAAAACTTAGTGTTTTCAACTAATAGGCAAAACCTATTTTGAGCAAGCAAGCCAAGCTACACTTAGCCAAATTGCATATAGTATCTAGTCCACCTAAATTATACTAAGGTATCACTTGCCAATACTATTCCAATGTATTGACCCACTGTGGCTGTAATTTGTGATGTTGCAGGTTACTCTGATGAGGATTAGGAGTCATGAGTATACACTCAACATGTTTGCCTGTGGCACATGAAGATGAAGTCTTTTATTTATTTACTTATGCATTATGCAAACTCTTGTACTAGGCCTGTGGCCTTGGAGTTGTAAAGACTATGTTTGTCTCTGGAATGACTGTAATAATGACCCTTGTATCTGTGTACTTCATCTTAAACTGTGGATGCTAGAATTGATCCAGGGACTAGCATTGCAATCACAGGGATCCTTTTCCTTTATAAAGGAGGGATCTTACAGCAGTACTGATGCAAGCAGGAGATCTGTTGCCCAGCTCGAAGAATAAGCAAAACAATCTTGTGCCCCTCTCAAGGTGATTTCCCATACCAATGTGGGGTCGAGCAAATATGCGGCCCAAGAGTAGTATGATCCAGATGTAGTTGCACAATACGGAGAAGCTGCCGCTGCTCAAGGTATGAGTATTGCCCACTACTTATCCCAGTTACAGTACTTCCCCGTAGGTGAATTAGCATACAAATACCAGTACGACAAACCTCTCGTCAAACCTGAGGAGGTAAATAATCTTCCAACAAAAATGCGGAGATTGCATAACTGGTACATGCATGCCACAAAGGCCGGGGCTAACTGGATAATGTTGAGGGTTACAAAAAAGCATTAAGGTAAAGAAATAGATGACATGATATCCATTGAATTTGTTGAACTATTTCAATTATTGAATCAAGTGTCCTTGGACAAATCGATCATCGGTGCCTATTGTCTGTAAGTACTACTTCTGTAATTAATTTAGTCTCTAGCTATCTCACCTCGTTTATTGCATGTATATAATCATACTATAATATGCAGAATGAAGATTCTCGAATGCAACAGAGGACAAATCTATGACACTGGGTTCATTGACCCATATTGGGTTCATCAAGCTAATCTCAAAACAAACCCCCAGGATACGGAGGATAATATCGTACACGAGTTAAGGTTTCAAGAAACCAGAAGGGAAATACTATTTCCTTACAACTTCGAGTGAGTTCTATTGTCTTGTATACACACTTTCTATTTTTCTTACTGGATGTTAAGTACATAATTGATTAGTTATGCATGCGCAGCTTCCACTATATTTCGTTAATCATTCAACCTGACAAAGGGCGTGTACTAGTCATGGACTCAAAACATAAACCCCTTGAGACGTGGAAGGACATGAAGATGCTTCTCCAGCGGTAATTCTAATCATTATGACACTATATCGGTAACGTTCATGAATTTTATGATATCAAGTAATAACTTCTTTTATTCGTTTTCTTCGCCAGGCAGCGCTTGGAAACAGTTCACCAAGAAGGCTAGGGGTGTTTGGAAAGAGGATCTTACATTTAAACCACTAGATGTAAGCACCACTAGCTATATCTGCGCATCTCTTTGATTCTAGTTCTGATACCGTTATTATCATGCTTGATTATTATTTTGATTGAACTATGTTCTCGTAAAGTGTCTGACGCAGGGACCAGGGAACAATTTATGTGGATACTATGTTTGCGAGTTCATCCGTCAGACGTGCTGTGAGAAGGGAGAAATTTAGAGCAACTTAACGTACGTAAATAATTTCTACAGTTTTTAATTACCATCAAATTGTTTTTAGTTTCATTCATATAGTTTCAAAGGATCGCGTACGAGCAATTAAGGAGGAATTGGCAGGATTCTTGGATGCAGAAGTCCTAGACCCAATAGGAGAATACTATTCGGGTGTGTACATCCAATAGGGATTGTACAAATAGCTTATTTTGTATGTAGTGCATGAACTCCATGTATCGAATGTAATATGTTCGAGACTTGGATCTATATTGTCATGATGATCTTGTGTAATATAATGGTTCCTTCATTGATGAGTGCAAAACACTAAATAAAAAATAAAACAACATAAATGAATTCTCTGCCGTGGCACAAAAAGTTAACAAAATGCTGCCGCGGCAAAAAAAAGGTTGCCAAAATGAATTCTCTGTCCCGGCAGAGAAATGTGCCAAATCTATGCCGTGGTAGAGAGTTATTTGTCCCAGTTCGTGTTACGAACCGGGACGGTTGATCCTCCCCCCTCGCACTCAGCAGCGGCCACGTGTACGCTCTTTTGTCCCGGTTGGTGTGGCAACCGGGACTAAAGGTTGGGGCTTTAGTCCCGATTGCCCTGTCCCGGTTGGGGAACCGGGACTAAAGCCCCTTACTAACCAGGACACATAGGGCGGTTTGCACTAGTGTCTCCTTATGTTTTCAAGACAGAACCTTCAACTACCCTTATCTCTAGTTTTCTAAAACCCTATTAAAACCTTTTCATCTCAATCTTGGTAGAGATACCAAGATAGTACTTATATTACTTCAAAGCAAAACCCTCTTTCAACATAACCATCCTTACCTCAAGCTAGGCTTGATGGTAACCCTAGTAGTAGTTAGATAAGTTAAGATGAATTGCCTTGATATGATGTCTGATGATTGCCTTGATCTGTTGATTGCCTTGTTTACTTAGGATCTAGATGGAGCTAATCTAGTAGCTCATACATTAGGACCAAATCCTTGCTTGTAATCAACAATCTCAAGCTAAGCTTCCAAATATGGATCTATCCTAAGCCCCTACAGCAATCATCTCATCTCATGTTTATCCCAACCTAAGGACAATCCCTCTGGATGGTTTCCAACTCAGTGGAGACCCCCATCTAAGTTTGGATCCCATCTACTTAGTTAATAACCCAACATCATCTCCTTGATTATGAGTTTGGAACCTAGCATCCTCTCAAAATCATAAACACTTGCACTCTAGTCTAAAACCCTAAATCTGCCAAAATGGCTAAGTCTGGATTTCTTATGTGGATACCATTTCTGGAGCTCTACCTTTTCCAACCTATGTGCATTCTTGAGAATGTACTTGAACCCTCTTTTAGTACATCTTGAGTACTACCAAGGACCACTCTTTCCCTTGGCTAAGCCATTCTAACTCCCACTCATCCATGATGGTTTTGTAGTCAAGATAATAATCTTTTCTACAAATCTTATCCTCTTGCCTACTTTGCCAGAAGCTCCCATCCATATGCCACCTCCCCTTGACCAACTCTTTGCATGGTTAGGATCTACTAATACTGGCCTACCAACTCCCACTTCACTTGTTACCATGGGAGCCTTGTGCTTCTTAAGCCCACATGGTTTAGGAGGCTATCTGACGTATCTGTTATGGCAGCCTTATTTTCAACAAAGTCTACCATCTCTCCTAGATCACCTCAAATGCAACCAAGCCCAACTCTTGATCCGATGATCATCTATATGACATGGTCTTTCCATCCATATATCCCTCGTACCAAGATGAGCTCTGAGCTCCCTAATCCAACTTTTTTTAGATGGCATTAGACTAATCAAACCCTAGATCCTCCAAGTATCCATTTCCACCCTTTTCACCACTTTTCCTCAAAATCAAGGTTGATCTTGATCTACCTTGTATATAAGCATCCCCAAATAATTCTCCCAATTAATTGGATTATTAAACTATTTTATTTCCTTATCTTACAAATTTCTCAAAATCCTTGTCTATAAAGGCAAGTTTATTTTTCTCCAAATCACCTTGCCAATTTAAGACACATTTTATTCCTACTTATCATATCCTACCTTCCCAACTCAGGAATAAATAATTTTGAGTTTCTTAATTATTTCTTTTTGCCATTTCCCATAATTGGCAGAAACAAGAAATAATTATCCAATAATACTTTTCCACTTCAAAAAATCCCAAGAAAATTCTCCAGTGTGTGTTATGGTATTTAGGACCGTATCACACCAAAAACTACTTCTGGACTATTTGAATATTTGAGTTTAAGTGCACCTCTAATCCTCAGAAAAATTCCATTTAAATCATGAAGTGATTATTTAACCAACTACACCTACCAGTACCATTTCCACACTTTTTCCAATATTTGTTTTGCAAATTCCTTCACAATCCTCCAAAAGATCAAATTTACAACAACAAGCAAATTTTGATTCAAACAAGGACCAAACCAGCTCCAATCTTCTCCAACACTTCTCCCTAGCCTCATCACTCACCCATGGTTGACCAGCACTGTAGCATGGCCCCACACCCCTTTCCCCACATGGATCTTTAAGTAGCAGACAAAGGAATTGTCTTGTCAATCCCCATTTCTTTAGTCTTTGCAGCCCACAACTCACTCTCTGCTAGATACACGACCAAAAGAACACCCAACACCGTCCCCACCGCCCTCAGCATCCAATGGGATGACCACGGACCTGCTCCATGATCCGCCATAAGCCACACCCACCATAGACCTCTCCGCTCAGTTTATAATGCCCACAGCCCCCCAGCTCTCCCCTGCTCGCTCATTTGCCCCTCTCCACCCTCAGCCACTCCCTGGAACTCCCCCTCCTCTCCCCTGCTTGGTTCTGCTCGAAAGAGAGGAAGAGAGAAACTTCGGCCCTCTTCCAAAAAGCGAGCAAGGCTCTCTCCCTCGAGCTCCCCTCCCTCTACATGTCACCCTGCAGTGATCCCCTCCCCTTCCTCTATCTGACCCTACCCTTATTTCTGCCCAGGACTCCCTGCAACTTCGCCTAGGACGAGCTCTGGCGAGCTCCCTCTCGGGCGTCTTCGCGCAAGCTCCCTTCCGACAACAAACCTCCTCGTGCCGACCATCCCCGGAGTCGCCGTCGTCAACCGCGTCGCCCCGCCGCCTCCCCGACCTCTCCCAAGCCCCCGGTGAGCTCCCCCGTCTCTCCCTGGCCTGCCCTAGGGTCTTCCTCACCGGCGAGCCAGTCCCGCGAGGACGACGCCCCTCGTCCAGATGGGGGAGATCCGACCTCTTGGGGCGCCTTGAACCCCAGGGCAAGCCGGCTGGGGGCATTGGAAGCGTGCCGCCCACGCACGAGCATTGCGCCTAGGCCAGTCTGGCCTCACGGGCCCATCTGCCCCTGGGATTTGGCCCGTTGACCCCCGGCTTTTTTTTTCTTTTCTTTAAAACATCAGATCTGGGATTAACACTCTGGTTTAAATATACACAAATTAGTAAAACCCCATATTTTGGCCAGATCTAAAATAGCATACAATCCTACACCTTTTATCTATCATGCAGACCAGGATTTACACCAAAACTTTGAATAGAATTAATATGATAAATGTTCTCCCCAGATTTGTCCAGAACACTAAATATTTCTCTAGAAATTTTGGTATCTCCAAATGGAGTAAATCCACATGTTATTGAAATATATCACCCATACCTTCCATATCCCACATGCCCCATCTTGTTTTTCTGCTTATATTGCTGGTAGCAAAAATAACAAAATAAAGCCTTTTATGACTTTAGGAATTTCCCTAGGTCAAACCAAATCAGGTTTTGAACTAAATCCAACTCCTAGATGACACCCACATTCCTATATTTCTTAATCCTGTAGCTCATAATTTTATGAGCCTCTATTGAAATTTGGTGATTTAAACTATTCTGTGCATTGTTAATTCCCTAGTAAAATCCTTACAGTAGCTATGTAACTCCAAAAAGGTTGATTCCAATTTCTACAGAAAAGTATTACCCTTACCTAACATATGTCCTTGGAAGCACTTAAAAAGATTCTGTGTATTAAATATGATGAAAAAGACAAATCCCATCTAGTACCATCTTTGGGGATTTCCCAAGGGCAATCTGGTAATTGTTCTGAGGTGATTCCAACTCCTCCTGAATCAGTCCATCAAATACTACCCTTTCACCCAAGGAAATAATTTTTGGAACTCCGGAGAAGTTCTGGTGAATTATTTCCTAAAACTAGAGCTTTAATCACTAGAAAACCCTTTATAAATCAAGGGAAATTGATAAAATAGTGAAACCACTTTTGTTGGTTTCATGTTATCAATACCTATCTGATGATGTCATTTCTCACAATGGTATCATACAGATCAAGTCCTTGAGCAAAACCCCCCTCCTAAGTAATCCTAGACTATAAATCCAAAGGGAAGCCTTTACCTAATGTCTCCAAATCTTCTACCAATCCAATCACATCAAACCTCCAACATCCTACTGATGTTTATCATATATTTATCCTTAGCTTTCTGTATGGTTTGATGCTTGTATGCTTTGTATTGATTGGTGTATTGTTTGTTTGCATGTATGCTCGGTAACGGCGATAGTTGCGATTGTGTGACACCGAGAAGAAGGAAGCATCGAGGTTATATTTATTATTATTGTATTGGTATTCTGGTTATCTAACACTGTCAAGGGACTTCTCGCTGGTCACAGGCAAGCCACCATTCCTGAACTCCTTTATTAACCTACTCCTGTTTATCAACTGTGTTATATCTCGTTTATAAATTGCATGATCAAAAGGCATGGTTTGTTTCAAATAAAAACCCGTGAGTAACTTGGCTCCTCCAAGTTATGGATGAATGTCCACTAGGACACCTACCCTATTTTCAGCTATCTTTACCCCTTTAGATTGAGGCTAATATGATTAGCATCTTCCCTCTTGGAACCCTCGGATTTTCAAAGATAAAACTATTTTGGGTTTTACCCTACTACAAAGTTTTCAAAATAAAACCCTTGGAAAGAGGCATCGTTCCGAGTGGAGTTTTCACTAAAGGAGATATGAGGAGGATAAAGATAAGGTCGAATAAGGAAAGGAAAAAGGAAAGGGGTACTCGAGTCTTTCGCTGGAACAATTTTATCAGTGCAACCAAATTACCCTGGGTGGGACTCAGGGCTAGCTCGTAGTTTGTCCTCCTTAGTATGGGCTACGCCATAACACGTAGAAAGGGGTTAGAGTCCCCGGAGGTCGGTTCCTTTCCACTTAGGGGGTCGTCGTGCCCGGAGAGGATCCATTCAACTCCACAGAGTCGGCTAAAACTATGGAGCTCCCGAGGACAGTACCAGGTTAAGGCAGTACGGCTGGAAGTGGATAAAGGATGCACGGGAAGGGAGATTCGGAATTGGGAAGTCAGGTACACGTCCCGGGGGAACTAAGCAACCATAGGGAAAGTACCTATACTAGGGACAACAAATGAAATGTTAGCTTCGATTATCCGGACTCCCGTCTACAGTATGTAGAGGGTCGTGGTTGTATCCCGATGGATGTATTGATTCCTGTGGGTAAAGTGCACCAACTCTGCAGAGTCTAATCTATTCGAATAGCCGTGTCCACGGTCAGGCATTCTTTAGGGCAGCAGATGCATTATCAGCAGGTTCATCGAGGATTGGGGTATCCAGAACTGTTTCCTTTTTATTAGACCTGAGAACAATTCTCGGGTTACGGACCCAGTCCGTATAGTTTGTTCCATTAAGTTTATCTTTGTCAAGAATCGAACGCAAAGAAAAAGGTGATGTAGTGTTCGGTGCCATTGATCTACAACAGAAAACATGGAAAATACTAATCCATGTAACCATGATAGAGTAAAACATATTAAACAATTTAATAGAATATACTCCCACTTAAATCAATATCCCTCTATTGATACTAAGTGATTCAAGTTCCATAATTAACAAGTCGACTAGTGAGCTTTAGCATCACTGCTAGAAGACAAGGTAAATCGGTAAGCAACACTTGCTAATCATATCACATATGACTCTTGTTGTTGGGTGACATCTCTATGTCAAAACTAGGCGCCCAACCTTTATGCCCCAAGGTCATTAACTGTTAAGATGACCTTGTCAAGCTCACCAACCCTTATGCGTGTAGGTATCCAATACAAACCCATCCAGCCAAGGAAAACCGCGGCACCCTAATTTCATAGGCCCACCAATGATTGTTGTCACGTCCCAAGATTTTCCAAATCTTGTAATGTGAAAAATAAATAAACAAAATAAATAATTGTTGAAATTTAGAGTGAAAAGAAACTTTTGTTTCTAAATGGAAACTTAAAATCCCATCTTGAACAAACTTTGGGTTAACATTTGAATCCAACTAAATTCAAATCAAGTGGAATGCATTGTTCATAAATGCATCTGGATATTTAAACACTTGAGAAATAAACCAAAACCCTAAAACCCTAATGGAGGAAAATAATTTTCAAGTTATCTCTAATACTATGGATTTGGTCCATATAAAATTGGTCAAACAAACATTTCAAAATGTCCAAGAATGACAAAGGGAAATATTATTAAACCATATAAATTGATTTCATTCAATTTGGAGCCATAGATAAAATCTTATGAATTTAATAAGATAAGGAAATTGAATTTCCAAAGCTAATAAAGCAACCATCTAGAAATCCATACCAAATGGTGAGCAAATAATCCTAAAGGAACTTAAAAAGATAAACAAATAATAAATAAAGTTATAATAGTTGGAATCACTATTTTTGGATCTTTAAATAAAAAGATATGGTTTTGATAAGCATAGGTAGAAATATAAATAAGGATTATTTTAAAGAGCCAAATTAAATCTTGGCCAAGCAAATGAAATAAAATATTTCTATTTGTTAAAAAGAATAAAGGTTTATTTAAATACAATAATAAGGATTTATTAATATCCAATTTTATTTAAGTAAAGGCTTTTCCCTTTCAAATAAACATTAAAATTTATTAAAGTTTCTAAATAAGAGTTCCAAGTGTTTTAGTTTTTCAAATGAAACCTACTGAAAAGATTTTGATATTATTTAGATTTCAAAAAGAGTTATAAAAAAAATTAAAACCTATTTGAATTAAAGACTAAGGTCTATTTATTTAATTATTAATAGATCCTAAAAGAATAAAAGAATTATTTTATTTTGGACCTTGGAGTATGTTGATAAATAGAATTTAAATCAACACAAAGTTTGGTGGTGTTTAGATTGAATTAGAGTTTGAATTGTTTGAATGAAAATCAAATCAGAATATTCAAAACAGAAAAGAAAAAGGTTTAGTATAAAAAAAATGGAAACAAACCCAACCCATCTGGCCAGCCCACTAAGCCCAACACCAGCCCACTCCTTCTCTCCCGCGGAAAATGCTTCGCACCAGAGTTTCTACCCGCACAACGAATGACTACTGGACCCCACCTCCCCTCTCTCTCCTTCGCTAACGATGCGACCCCACCTCCCAGCTTTCTTCCTCACTCGCGCGACGAACCCGCCCCCAACTCCTCCGTCGGCGTTTCTGGCCGTTGAAGATAGCGTCAATACGCATTACTGCCGCCATTAATTTCCCCCTGACCTCGCATACTTAATCGCCACACTCCCCTCCTCCTTTCTCCCCAGTCGTCGCCCCACCGGAGCCCCCAGGCTGTCCTAATTCACCCGCACATCACCACTGCCTCCGACGAGCTTTGCGAAGAATTCCGGCCAGTCTCCATCGCCCCCTCGACCACACAAGCTTGACCCACCGACTCTGGCGCATCTCCGAGTGGCCCCAGCTCACTCGCGCTCGGTCCAGAACGTCGGCAACGTCTTCACTAGTGCGCCACCGACGACCCCACAACTCCGGTGAGCCCTAGAACTCAACTCCGTACGCCACACCATGCCATTTGCCATTTGTTCGCTATGTCTCTTATGCATCTCCACTACTCATCAACCGCGCGACTGGCCGCGATCTACAACCTCGTCTCCGACCGCGACAGTACAAGCCCGTCGCCATGCATCTCTCCGGCGAGCAATCACCGTCACCACCGTGCGCCCCTCGACGAGCTACCACCACCTTGAGCATCACCACGACCCCGCGAACCCGGTGAGCCCCTCCGTTCCTCTCCTCGCTTCCTAGATTCACCAAACCACCGCCACCAGACATGCCGCCACCACCTGCCGCCGCCAGTGCCGCCACTCGATGGCAAGCGTGTTGTGCACCGTTCGATTTTGATCTAGTGGCTAGGATAGAATTTAACCCGAAGGGGTAAGTTGGCATCTGATCCGCACGATCTGTTTAAAATCTAACGCCCCTCGTTGCACGATCCGCACGAAGCGGTACAGACGAATAGCAACACGCCACGTGGCCCTGTCTGTTTTAATAAAAACAGATTTGATCTAATTGTTGTTCAATTTTGTAAAATTCATAACTTTCAAACCACACGTCCAAATTTTGAAAATTATATATCAATGGAATCAGCAAGACAAATCCTACCCAACCATGCCCTTTGTTTAGTAATTTGTTTATGATAAAATGGTTGTTTTGCAGAAACTTGTGTAGGTATATTTTGGATATAAAATTTGTTCTAAAATGATTTTTGAGATAAAACCTTTGGCAAATGGTTTGTTTTGAACCTACTGACCATAGGAATCAATTTGTGGTTTCAAAAACATATTTGGTGAAACAAAATAATAAATCTTTGTCTTAGACCATTTCTAGTCAAATAAAAATGTTGTTATATGTTAAAAATACTTTTTGGGGGAAAATCTTTGGGAAATGTTTTGATTTAAAATCTCTGACCCCAAGCACCAAGTTTTATGATTTAAAAATGTATTTGGTGAACCCTATAAAGATTGTTACTTTGATAAAGGCATTTTCAACCACATAAAATAATGATTTGGTTTAAAAATGGCTTATAAGTAAAATATTATTGCAAATGGTTCTGCCACTTTTATAAAGTGACCAATAGGTGTTTTTAGAATGTTTATAACCTAATAGAAACCACTTTTCCAAATAAAACAATATTTAGCATGCTTGCATGCATTGTTTTGTTTCTACCATTTTATGTGATGTTTTGCTTGAATGGTAGATTGAAATATTGCTTGCTTGATTGAATTGTAGTGAAATTTGAAGAGTGTGATTGTTGCAAGATCAAGGAGTGAACTTATACTCTCTACCAAAAAGGCTGATGCTCCATACTTTTGTCCCATTATTTTCACTATGCATTAGTGATATTTCTAAGTAGGACTTGCATGGAATTTTGCTAAGTATACACTATGCCATGGGAAATCCTAGTAGATGAAACCTTAGTAGAATTTTCCTAAGTTAAGATTACTACCACTATCACGCTTAGCTTATCTAGTAGAAAACAAGGGTGGATTATATTCATACTATGGAATATTTCTAAGTCAAGGACTTGTATTTTGTTTAATAAACCAACTAAGTGAATGAATCACCTGGGTGGAATGGAAGGAATGGTTTGTGTTGAGTGGTTATGCAAGTCCAGTATGCTGGGGAAAACTTGGGCATCACCAAGTCCAGTATACTGGGGAAAACTTGGTATCTCACTTGTGGAATGCCACCCAGGAATAAAGAGATTTGAGATGTCAAATGTTGAGAAGCTTCAAGTGCAGCCACTTGGCATTATGGGCTCTGCCTGGATCATATAGGTTGCAATAACTTAGCCAAATGGACAGTTGGTGGTAGGGGATTGATAGGTTAAAACGCGTCCATTTTGGTCTAAGGGAAGGCTTTTGAAAGATCTTGTCTTGGTGAAACCAAGTCTTGTGGGGAAAGTGCACCACCTCTGCAGAGTGAAAAATCTAAGTACTTAGCCATGTCCCTGGTAAAGGACAATTTGAGCATCAAGACATGGAAGCTATCAAGAATCTCCTCATCCCAATTTCTAAGTTAAAACTTGTGGTTGAACAAGGGTTGAAGGATCACCAATTTCTATTGGGAGATGCCTTGCGTCATTTTGACAAGCAAAAGCTTAGTGTTTTCAAATGATAAGGAAAATCTATTTTGAGCAAAGCAAGCCTAAGCTCCACTTAGCCAAATGCATATAGATGATAGACTCCACTATACTACCATAGTATCACTTGCCAATACAATTCAAATGTATTGACCCTTGTGGATGTAACTTATTATGTTGCAGGTTTGTTTGATGTTAGTGAAGTGTGTTGATTAGGATTACAAGTCTACAACCAACATGTTTGCCTGTGGCACTTTGAAGATGAAGGACCCCATGCTATTGTTATATTCTGCTGCATTGTAATGAGATAGACAAATGAGCTATGTAAGATGTAATAGATTATGTTATTCCTGGTTATAAAGTTGTACTATGACCTTTGTTTCTTGATATTACATCTTAACTGTGGATGCTAGCTATTGATCCAGGGACTAGCATTGCAATCACAGGGATCCTTTCCTTTACAAAGGAGGGATCTTACAATTGTACAGGGCATAGGATGGTGCAAGGTTTGGTTGGGAGGGCATGGTTTAACTTAAACTTTGTGAGGGATCGTTCTACTTCTATCATCTAAGCATGCATAGAGTAAAACGCATAAGAATAGCATTCACATAGTTGTGACACAGTATGGCCCATTTTTCTCATGGTGATCTCCATCATCATAGAACCTGTCCACCATGATGATCTCCATCTTCATGTTCCATGTGAGCCATCCTCCAAGTGATGAGTCCTCCAAGAACTAATACAAGCTATTACTCCTAACAACTACTAAACAAAATTATATAAAATTGGGATCATCACAAGTTTGCATGCAGGCCATTACAATAATTGACAACACATATGGCTCTAGTCGTGTTGCCGTACTCACGACACGCAGGTCATGATAAATTTTCATACATGCATCACATACATATATGGGCCATACTGATCACATACATCCTGCAAAAACAAGTTATGCATAGAATTGCATTCTACCGGATCATGTGACATCGCAGCACCTAGTTACCTTAACGAGATACAAAAGGGGCTACGATTAAGGGGGGTCTAGGGGGTCTCCCCCTGCGGGGTTCGAAGGGGCAGCGCCCCTCGCGATATCTACACAATTTTATTTAAGGATTTTGATCGGCAAATCAAATTTACCATAAACCGACCCCTGTCCTGATTCAATCAAACTCCTTTGACCGCGGTACATCGATTTTAGATCTAGGTTCCGATTCGATCAATCATATTGATCTTCGCGTGCTTCACCAGGTTTTATGTGTCACTGTCTACCCCGATGGCGGAAACCGGCCGGTAGGGGTAAGTCGTTCGACTACCTCAGAATCACGATCATGGAAAGCAAGATCATAGATCAATCCTGAACCACCGCAATATAAACGATCACATCATTCATATCAATCTGCATATCACCATATGCAAACATCCCGAACCTATAACTAAACAACATCGGCTCTGATTCCACTGAAGGGATACGGGTAGGCTACACTAGCGCAAATCAAAGTTTTCTAACACGCAAACCAGGATTACTGTTGTCATAGATCACAGGATTGCCACTAGATGCGTAGTTGCGGAATTGATAAAGCCGTTGAGGCAGTGAAGGCGTTCCACGTCTCCACTTGTCCTCATCCCACGAGCAGCTCCCCTTGCACAGCTCGTCCAAGTGCCACAGATGCAGCACCTCCGAGGTATCCACACGTGCGGGGTGGAAGCATCAGACGCCGAACTGCTAGGTCCACGCGTGCAACACATGCGTGAGGTGTGGCGGCTGGGTGGAATGGTCTAACCCTGGTCAGCTCGCCTCACCCTCTCTTATATAGGCGTCCCTAGTGGGCTTCTACATTAGCAGCCCATTAGTAGCCTAAGCCTGGTCTAATTCGGATCCAATCCTCATTAGGCTTCTAGCCCCTTAAGTGTGTGACCCTATAGGTTCATATACGAATAGACATGACACAAATACAATTATTCTGCCAATAGTTGGTAGCGGCCTCTAGCAAGACATGCCAACTCCTAAACGCATACAAAGATCATATCGGACGAACCATCACAAGGTTTAGTACATGTCTTTCCCTTTGTCTCACGATATTTGGTCTAGCTCCAGGCTGACCTCCCTTTCTCGATACTATGATTCGGAATCCCTTTACTAGGTTAACTCTTAACCTTATGTAGCACGACCATGCATTACTGGATCCGATCACTCGAGGGGCCCAGAGATATCTCTCTCAAGTAGAGAGGGGCAAATCCCATCTTGATTGACCATGCCTTGCAGCATGCTTCAGGACAAACCCAAAAACTACCTTTATAACTACCCAGTTACGGAAGTACATGCGACAACCTCAGGTCTAAGGACAAAACGTGTCGAGGGAATGACCACGGCAGATGCTGCAATCGGCAGCGAGTAGTAGAACGAAGGGCAAAGGCGGCCAGCCATCTGCGGTGCGAGATGAGGGCAAAGACACAGGGTTTTACCCAGGTTCGGCCCCCCGGAGGGTAAAGACCTACTCCTGCTAGATTGTATTATGGAGGTGTTTACAATGGGTGAACTCGGCGACTAGGCGGCGAGTTGCTTGGATGTCTCAGGGAACGTGTCTCTACTCGTCCCTTAGGGAGGTTTATATAGGCTCACCTCCCCTAGGGTTTACATATCTCAACCGATTCGGTTACAACTTTGTCGATCGTTTAAGTCAAACCGACTGGGCCTATCTACTCGCTTGGGCCTTTGACCTCCAGTCGCCTGGTGCTTTGACGGGCTTTGGTCCAGTCGCCGTTCTGCAGGCCCACTCGCCAGCCCTTGGGCCAGTCGGAAACATCCCGCTGAGGATACCCCAGTAGGCATATCCCCATCAGTAGTCCCCGAGGCCGTCGTCGATTAGGCGCGGGTGACTGCTGGCAGTCGGAGTATACGGCTTCAAGTTGGCATCCAGTCGAATCGTCGGCGGGCTCCTGTACGAAGGAAAAAATCCGGCGAACCGAGTCGCGTCTTGGGTGAGTCGAATCAACGGGTCGCGGCCTCGGCGAGTAACCCAGCGAGCCGGGTGGCAGGAGGCGGACCGTCGGGCGTAGTCAAACTAGCCGTTAAGGTAACTTAACGGTAACTTTCGGCGTAATCATCGCGCGGTAACGGCCCCCTAATTTGGCGGGCAGCTTGCGCTATATAAGAGGAATGGTAGGCTATCGGAAAGCCAACCGCCCACCATTTCCTCCGAGTGCACACATCTCCCGTCCGCTGATCCCGCGAACTAATCGACCCGCAATCTTCCGCCCCCCAAGCGAATCCTCAGCCATGGCCCTCTCCACTGAACCTTGGGGAAGATCCAAGTGCACCAGTATGGCCGGCCTCCTTCGAGGAGGCGGAATCCTCGGACGGCTGCTGGCGAATCCCGCACCGGGAAACGACCCGAATCCGCGAGAGAGTTTATCTGTTTCACAGTCACCTCGAGCGGGGTTTGGGTTTCCTTCTCTGTTCTTCCTGCGCCTACTACGGGATCCAGCCCTCGGATCTGGGTCCCCACAGTATCGAGCAGCTCGCCATCTTCGTGGCGTTCTGCGAGTGCTACCTGGGCTGCAGGCCCTATTTTCCTTTGTGGCAAGATCTGTTCCACGGACGGATCAGCCGCGAGGAGGCGGGCGGCCCAATGCTAGCCGCGGGCGGCTTAACCTTCCAGCTCAAATCCAAAACCCCCTTCTTCGACCTGATGCTGCCGGCCAAAGCAGCGAGCGACTGGAAAAAGTCTTGGTTTTATGTGACCGAGGCGACCCCAAAGGACGAGGCAGCGATCCCGCGGTACTCGGCGGACCGCTCTGAGCCGCGCAACCTCCAGGTCGTCAAGCTCCCCGACGACCAGCGGATGGTCGTCGACGAGATGCTCCAGACCATCCGCGGTCTGAAGAAGAAGGGACTTCAGACGGTGAACCTATACAACTGCTGGCTCGGGCGGCGGCTCGTTCCGCTCGCCCAACGCGAGCATTACATGTACCAGTACACCGGCCGAGAAGACTCGACGAAGGCCTGCCTCGCCGAGTGGAAGCTGGAGGACTACCTCCAGGCGCTGAAGAGGATCACCCAGGCGGCATACACGGACGCGCAGGCCGGGGTCCCTCCCTACACCGCGAAACGTCCGGCTCCAACGGTAATCATTTCATCTTGTTCGCAGTCGCAGCATGTGCAGTCGCGGTAATCTTAACTTTGTTTCGTGTTTCCGCAGCTATTCCAAGTGGTGGAGGGGTGGCTACCACCCGCCGATGACGATAGCTCCGGGCCATCCGCCCAGGATACAAGCGAGTCGCCACCCGCCAAGGGTAACGCGGACGACGAGGACGAGTCTGAAGAGGAGATTGCCCCACTGGTCCGAAAGACCCGCGGGCAACGTCAGCGCGAACTCGAGGCAAGCAGGAGCCTCGAGCGTCATGACGATGACGAGGAACTCCCGGAGACCACCTCGCTCCGTCAGGCCACTCCCGCGAAAAAGAAGAAAGAGGCGAGGGCCCCCTTGAGGAGGAAGGCGAAGCCGCCGAAGATGGCTTCACCGCCGCGCTCGGCGAGCAGCTCCGATGCCCACAGCTCGGCTGGTGACGAGGCGGCCCCGCCAACAACCGCGCTAGATGCGCCATCCACGGAGGCACCGCTGGCCTCAATGCCTCCGCCATTCGCGCCGGTCTCCGGGCTAGGGAAGGCTCCAACCGAGGCGACTTCACCTCGCAAGGAGTACCCGAGCGCAGCGGTCTCGCCTCGCAAGGAGGCTCCGGCCGCGGCAGCCCCTCCTCGCAGAGAGGTCTCCGCCGAAGGCGCCCCGGAGGCACCAACCGCTACCTCGACATCAAAGAAGCCATCCGTATCCTGGGCCCCTGGCGTCCACAGGCTGGGGCTCGATCGATTAGGCCCGAGCTGGAGAAACCAGCCGGCCTTCGTACGGGGTTGCGTTTCATTCCAGTCGCCAAGTAAGCGCACTCGGCCTTCACCTTTCTCTCTTAGTATTTTGACTGTTTTTACTGAGTTGTCTCGATGCGTAGGACCGGAGTGAAGAAGATGGGCCACCCGACGGTGGCCAAGGTGCCCTCCGCCGCTAGCGAGGAGGACCTTTCCCGCAAGAGGAAGGCGGACGAGGTCGCCGCCTCCACGGAAGGCAGCAAGAAGGCCAAGGGCGACGACATCGTCGCTGTCTCTGACGACACGGCGAACGCGCCGGCTAGGCCCTCTGTGGAAGCGACCGCGTCCACGAAGGGGGGAATTTCGTTGCCTAGACCGGAGGAGGCGAGTTCCCTTGGGGCGGGCGCGTCGATCGCTACCTTCCCCCGCTTCATGACCAAGGCGGCCTCGGCGAGTGAGGCTGCGGCTCCGAGCCCCACTCCAGGGACTGCCGATGCTGAAATCGATCCACGTCGCGGGCACACACCGGCGCTGCTCGCGTTTGTAGACGCGGTGGAACTGCACGGCATGCTTGGCGCGGCCATCCAGGTACCTCCAGTCCCCGAGGATCAGGTCGGTGCTTAGCAGCGGCTTGATCCTTATAATCTCTTGTAGTGTACGTTCGAGTCCAGTCCCCGAGTGTGCACTCGCTAAATTGTAGCGGGTGGGCACTGAGTAAGTTTGGTCTGTGCTAACTTTGAAATTGTGCAGGGTCTGCAACTGGAGTCGGCAGAACGATTGGCCGCGAAGCAGCGTGCTGAGAAGGAGTTGGCCGCTCTCCAAGAGGTTAACAAGGACCTTCAGGCTGTTGCAGCGCAGGCAGAGGCGGCTCGCCAAGGGCTTGTACCAGCTGGCGAGCTGATGGCGGCGAGGTCTGCGTTAGGCACGGCCGAGCAAAGGATTGCCGACCTCGAGCGTGAACTGCGGGAGGCGAAAGAGGAAGCAAGCTCGGCGAATGGGCGAGCTAAGGCCACCGTGGCGGCCGCGGAAGAAGACCGGAAGGTGTCGGAGGCCCTCATTGTTGGGCTTCAAGACGACCATTCATCGCTTCAGAATTTCATCACGGAACTCGCTCGCCCGTTGCTTGGTAAGTGCACCTTCCCAGTCTTGCAATCATATTGTTTGTGGTTTCCATAGTGTTCACGACTGTTTCCGTCTTGCAGGCCGTGTGATTGGTAGTCATGAGGAAGCGAACTCTCTTGATGCGAGGGAGTGCGTGAGCATGCTTGTCGACTCGGCGACGCTGTCGGCGACGTGCATCCGCGCCTACCTTCAAGAGATGTCGCCCACGGAGGTTATTCCCAGTGACCTCGTTGAGGTGTGGGAGTACTTGGAGAAGGCGCCCGCGGTCGTGGAGTTCATGAAGCGGTCGGCGTTTCGACGCGGGGCGTCGACCGCGCTGAGCCTGGGACTCGCTCACTTCCCCGAGGACTTCGACCTCGACGATGTGACGAGTGGATATCCTTCATCGACTGGCGCGGTGAACCTGTCGGAGGTTCTCAAGCTGCAGGAGCGTGCCGCCGCGTACTCGGAGCGTGTCTGGGCGATGGGCGACCTCCTTCCTTATCAGGAAACGGTCGTCGCGCCGAACGACCCCGAGCCGCCGCATCGCGACTTCAAGGTCGAGCAGCCCTTCCGCGCGGCGATGGCGGGCGAGCTGACGACGTATCCGTCGAACCCGTATACCGCGTTCATCCGGAAGCGCCGTGACTCTGGTGCATCATCGTCGAAGCCTGCGGAATAGTTTAGTATGCCTAGATAAGTTAGTAGCAGTTCTGCCGAACAGGCATAGTTTCTAATATTAAGACAATGCGATGTGCGATTGACTTGGATGTTGTGTATATTTTGCTGAATCGTGTTTTGGATTAATTTTGGATGAGTCCCCGAGCGCGTCCGCCCTTTTGTGGGGTTCACCTTGTATATGATGTTTGTTGTTATCATGTGTTTTGTTTAGTTTAGTCGACTACTTGAGCTCGGAGAGCCGGTCATGGCGACTCCCTTGAGTGCTCTTTCCTTTACCGTTTTCCGGACCTTGAACGGGGTGGTGTGAACCCCGGCGTGGTACTTGGTATTTCGGTAGCGACTCGAGGGTGGTTGAGGACTTAGCGCGTTGGTGTGGGCGCGTCACTCCTGCCTGGCCCGGGGGGTCAGTCGCGTGGCGAGTCCAGGGCGTGCTCTCTTACTTGACGTTTTCCCTGACCGATCGCGACGAACTGGTATGCAGTCCCCGAGCGTGGTACTTGGTCGTTCGAGTCGCTACGCCGAGGATGCGGAGGACAGAGGCCGCTGTGAGAAGCGAGGGCAGTTGTCTTGGTTTGCAAAACCAGTCGAGCTAGGCGACTCCAATGGGGCTCCGGATTGACGTTTTTCGTGGACGACGCAGGACCTGAGGTGACTCAGTGCTCCTACGTCGCACTACTTGGCCGTACCGGTCGCTGTACCAAAGGTTGACTTCTGCATGTTAGCGTGATGCTGTTATTACAAGTGCGAGTGGCACAGGGCATGGAGAGTAGACGCAATTTGCGGTAACTGTTTCTTTTATTTCATAGCGACTGGAGAGTACATATGTGGGGTTCTAGGAGTAGAACTTCCGGAGGAGATTTACATTCCAGGGCCGCTTGACGTCGAGTTCGCCGTCCCCGCGGACGTCGATGAGGTAGTAGGCGTCGTTGCCTAGTACGCGTCCGATGGCGAACGGGCCTTCCCACGGAGGAGAGAGCTTGTGCATGCCCTTCTTGTCCTGGATGAGGCGTAACACCAAGTCACCTTCCTGGAAGGTGCGGTTTTTCACCCGTCTGCTGTGGTAGCGACGGAGCCCTTCGATAGATAGCGGTCGCGATCGGGCGAGGTCGCGTGCTTCGTCGAGTTGGTCGAGCCCGTCTTGGCGGGCTAGTTCGTTCTTGGCCTCCGTAGTGGACGATCCGTGGCGAGTCGTGTTCGAGGTCGGTGGGCATGGCAGCTTCAGGTAGTAGACCATGAAGAAGGGGTGAATCCGTCGACTGTTGACCGAGTGCGGATTCCCCGGATGACGGAGGAAGCTCTTGACCCAGCATCGGTGCGCTCGAGTGGTACTTGAGTCGCGGCTTGCCGTGGAGGATGCTTTGGTTGGCTCGTTCCTGGCCGTTGGATTCGGTGTGCGACGCGAGGTCGAGCGGATGTGGTGCTCCTCGCAGAACTCGGCCATTGCTCCCTTGGCGAAGTTTGTGCCGTTGTCCGTGATGATCTGTTAGGGAAACCGTAGCGGTATATGAGCTCGCGTAGGAACTTGGTGGCGATCTTCCGTCGCACTTCCGGACTGGCTTGGCTTCTACCCACTTGGTGAATTTGTCCACGGCGACCAGCAGGTGGGTGTAGCGAGGGCCTTCTTGAAGGGCCCACCATGTCCATGCCCCACGGCGAATGGCGGTGATGGGGATGGTTTTGGCGCCGAACTTGGGCGTCGTCGGTTGGCGTGCCGGCACCGGCGCATCGCTGGACGATGTCGGCGTCGGCGTGTGCGGTGGGCGATGAAAGCCGTGTCGCATAGCCTTGGCGACTAGGGCAGCGGCGGCGTGGTGCGCGATCGCTGAATGGATGTCGTGTAGATTTTGCGTCCTTCGGTTGGGCATAACGTTGGAACACGCCGGTGACGCTGCGTTTGTGTAGCTTCGCCGTCGATGATGGTGTAAGACTTGCATCGGCGATCATTCGAAGCTGGTCTCGTCAAGGGCGGGCAGGTTTCTGTCTCGGTGGCGATGTAGGGCTTGGTCGGTCGTTCGCTCGGTGACGAGTGCGACCAAGGTTGCCTCTGGTTGGAGTGGGACTCCGATGTCGATCTCCCTCGGGGGAGAGACTGATGGCTTGGAGATTGTATCGAGGAACACGCCGGCGGGTGGTGCGAGTTGAGCCGACCCGATGCGAGAGAGGGCGTCGGCCTCCTCGTTTTTCTGCCTGTCGATCCACTCGACTGAATAGCCGGTGAAGTGGCCGCCCAGCTTGTCCACCTCTTGGCGGTACGCCGCCATGGTAGGGGAGACGGCGTCGCAGGTGCCGGCGACTTGTCTCGCGACGAGGTCGGAATCACCGTAGCATCGAAGGCGATTGACACTCATCTCCTTTGCGGCTCGCATGCCGTGGAGTAGGGCCTCGTATTCGGCCATGTTGTTGGTGCAGGGCGTGAAATCGAGGCGGAGGATGTAGCGGAGCTTGTCGCCCTTTGGCGAAGTCAACACAATCCCCGCGCCTGCACCGTCCGCGTTCTTGGACCCGTCGAAGTGTAGGTTCCAGTAGTGGAGGTACGGCGGCTTGTCTGGCTGCTGGGCCTCTTCCCAGTCGGCGATGAAGTCTGCCAGTGCTTGGGACTTGATCGCCCTTCGTGGCTCGTACTTAATGTTGTGGACGCCGATCTCGACGGCCCACTTGGCGACCCGCCCGGTCGCCTCGCGATTGCGGATGATATCTTGTAGTGGGGCTGAGGAGACGACCGTGATGGGGTGCTCCTGAAAGTAGTGCGGCAGGCGCCGTTGAGCCCTGAAGACCGCGTATACCAGCTTTTGGTACTGTGGGTATCGCTGGCGCGACTCGGTGAGGACCTCGCTGATGTAGTAGACCGGCCGCTGGACTGGGCGCTCCTTTCCTTCCTCTGGTCGTTCGACGACCATTACAGCGCTGACGACGCGCTCGGACGCCGCGACGTAAACCAGCATGGGCTCTTTGTCGACGGGTGCGGCGAGTAGTGGTGCGGCGAGTAGCACCTTTTTGAGGTCGCGGAGCGCGTCGTCCGCCTCCTTGTCCCACTGGAAGGTGGGATTCTTGCGCATCAGGCGGTATAGGGGCATCGCCTTTTCGCCCAGGCGGGGGATGAAGCGACTGAGAGCCGCTACACGCCCGGCCAGCTTCTGGACGTCGCGCAGGCACTCGGGTTTGCCGAGCCGGGCGATCGTGTTGATCTTCGTTGGGTTTGCCTCGATCCCTCGTTTGGAGACGACGTACCCTAGTAGTTGCCCGGCGGGTACACCGAAGGTGCATTTGCCTGGGTTGAGCTTTATCTTGTACCTCCGCAGGTTGGCGAAGGTCTCCGCTAGGTCGGCGAGGAGGTCTCCTTGGCGAGCGGATTTCACGACCACGTCGTCGATGTAAACGTGGATGTTGCGGCCAATTTGGCTCGCGAGGCATTCCTGCATGCACCGCTGATAGGTCGCCCCGGCATTCTTGAGGCCGAAGGTCATGGCGGTGTAGCAGAATGCTCCGAATGGCGTGATGAACGCCGTCTTCTCCTCGTCTTCGACCGCCATTTTAATCTGGTTGTACCCGGAGTAGGCGTCGAGGAAACACAGCGACTCCGAGCCCGCGGTTGAATCGATTATCTGATCGATCCGCGGGAGTACGAACTGCTCTTTTGGGCAGGCGCTGTTCAGGTTTGTGTAGTCGATACACATTCTCCAGGTCCCATTTTTCTTCTCGACCAGGACTGGGTTTGCCAGCCACTTGGAGTATTTGATCGGCCGGATGAAGCCGGCAGCGAGCAGGCGCTGCACTTCCTCGGCCATTGCTCGACGGCGCTCTTCATTGAAGGGCCGTAGCGACTGCTTGACTGGTCGCACTTTAGGGTCGGCGTTTAGTTTGTGCTCAGCGAGCTCCCTAGGGACACCAGGCATATCGGAGGGTTTCCATGCGAAGATGTCCCTATTCTCACGCAGGAACTCGATGAGCGCGCCTTCCTACGCTGGGCTCATGCCTGTCCCGATCGTCACCGTCTGGCTGGAGTCGCCTGGGACCAACTCGACGGTGCGGGTGTGCGTCGTGGCCTCAAAGGTTGAGGTGCTTGCGCCCTCTGAGTTGGGCTTCTTGAGTATTGTGGGGTCGTCATTATTGACCCCGCTCGCGTATTTGGCGAGCTCGTCGGCGTGACTAGCTTCCGCCGCGATGACGGCGTCGGCGAGTTCGGCTCCTTTGGCTTCGCATTCGGCGGCCATGTCGGGGTCGCCGTTGATGGTGATGACGCCGCACGGCCCGGGGAGCTTCATTGCGTTGTACGCGTAGTGGGGTGCCGCCATGAATTTGGCGAACGCCTGGCGCCCCAGGACGCAATGGTAAGGGCTGTCGAAGGGCACCAGCTCGAATACGATCCGCTCGGTGCGGAAGTTTGCCGGAGTGCCGAAGGTGACGGGTAGCGTGACCTTGCCGATCGGGTACGCCTTCCGACCGGGGACGATGCCGTGGAACGTGGTGTGGGTTGTCTCGATCATCGACTGCGGGAGCCGCAGCCGCCTGAATGTGTCGAGGTAGAGGATGTTGATGGAGCTGCCGCCGTCCATCAGAGTCTTGGGGAGCCAGTAGTCGCCAACCTTGGGCTTGACCACCAGGGCGACTCGTCCTGGGTACTCGATACGTGGCGAGTGGTCTTGCCGGCTCCAGGTGATGGGCTGTTCCGACTAGTTCAGGAACTGGGGGACGTCTGTCTGGGCCACCGCGTTGACGGCGACGGCGCGGGCGATGACCTTCTTCTCGCGCTTCGTGTTGAAGCCGGTGAAGGTATGGAGCGAGCCGGCTACTTTGCCGAATTTTCCGCCATTTTGCGGGTCGTTGTCGGTGTCCTCCCGCGCGTGCCGTGCCTTCTCGATTTCCCTGAGGGTGTGGCAGTCGGCGGTGGTGTGCGTGGCGGGCTTTCCTTCCTTGCTGTGAAACGCACACGGTTGGTTAAGGAGGGCCGCGGGATCGAACCTTGGCCTGTTCTTGTAGTTGCCGCCATCGCGTCGTTGCCCTCCGTCGCGGCGGTAGCTCTTGGGATCGCGTTGTGCGTGCCCAGCGTTGGCGACGAAGTCGACTCGCCCGTCGTTGCGGCGCTTGCCTGTGAGGCGGGTGCCGCTGTAGCGTAGGTCGACTCGACGTCCGCCGTCGTTGCCGCCCGTGCGGCGTTGCCCCCCTGACTCATCGTCGACGTCTTGGTTGGGGTCTTCCTCGGCGTACCGCTTGGCGATCTCGAGGAGGTCGGGGATGTTGTCGAGTGTTTTGGCGTGTCGCTTGAGCTTGGCGACTAGAGGCTCGTAGCGGCACGATGTCTTGAAGCAATGGATCGCGGTGTCCGGGTGGATGCCGACCGCGTTGTACCAGAGCTCCTGCCACCGTTGGACCCAGTTGCGGGTCGACTCGCGGGGTCCCTGGACGCGTTCGTGTCCTCGATGGTGGTGGCGCGGGTGTAGGAGCACTCGAAGTGCAGGCGAAGGCTTCTCGCATTTCTTCCCGAGTCGACATGTCACGGGGGCGTGTTGATCCATTGCCTGCGTCCCTCCATCATCGATGGGAGGTAACAGGCGGCGGTAGGTCGTGTGACCCGCGATCCCCATTGCCATGAGGTATGTGTCGAGCCGATCGGGGTCGTACGAGGAGTCGTATTTTTCGATCTCCTTTGGCGCCTTGAAGTTTGGCGGGTACTTTTCGCCGCGGATCATTGGTCCGAAGCACTTGGGCCCCAGTCGACTGAGCGACCCCATGGGCTCGCCATCGCGGCGAGTATTTAGGGTGTGCCGCAAGTCGTCGGGCTGGCGTGCGCGCCAGTTTTGGTTGTTGATGATGTGAGTGCGGGCGTCGACGGGTTCTCCGTTGGCGGCGACGAAGTTGGTCGCCGGCCTGGGATCGTTGGTGGAGAGTGCCGCGTTCGCGGGTCGGCGTTGGAGCTGCAGTGGCTCCGGCGGCGGGCAAGTGAGGGTATTTGCCGCCGCTGGGCGGCCGCTTGAGGCCGCCCTGCTTCCTGAAGAGCGTGAGTATACTCGCCCTTGCGAGTCGGCGCCCGCTTTTTGCTGCTCCACGGCCTTTGCGGCGGGCCGAAACGTCTTTGGATTTGCAGGCGCCGCCGCGGCCGTGATCTTGTCGGTGCTGCTCGGCCTGCCACTAGGTTGTCCATCGGGGTGGAGAAGCGATGGTAGGCCGTTCGCGTCTCTCCGTGAGGAAGCGACTATCGCGCTGGTCCACAGGGTGCGGTTGGGTGGTGGTGGGGCACCCATCGCCGTAGATCTGGCGGGGTCGGCGCTTCCGCTGGTGGCGCGTTCGCAGATCGCGGCGCTCGGCTATCTTGTGGTCGTTCATCGCCGAAATTCAGGGCGGCCTCGAACGGTGGGGTTCAGCGCGACCGATCCGGCTGGTGGTAGCGTGGCAGTTCTGCGTTGCCACCTGCCGAGGCGAAATTTTCGCCGCCTGCTCGCCTTGCGCATCGCCTCCGCCAGCGGAGTTCCTCGACCTCCGTCCGTAGCGTTTGGAGGGGTCGGGGTGGAGAAAGGGTCCTCCGGCGGATCGGCGCCGGTGGCCATGTAGGTCGCAGCGTGGCGACCGGTCCCGTCGTGGAGGTCGGCGGAGTTTTCCGACCCGGAGTCGAAGTCGAAGATCCCGAGGATGGAAGGGTCCTCGAAATCTCCCGCGTTGGAGACCTGAGTGATGGAGCCCGCGGACGAGGCCGCGGTGATGGATCCGGCGAGTGACGCCGGGGTCGCCGAGTCGGCGTCGTCGGTGAGGGCCGCGTCTCCTGCGGCCGCTTGGTTCTCGGCCACGTTGCTATGGGCCGAGTTGTACTCGGAGGCGAGGCGGTGGATCGTGCGGACCTGGCTCTCGGAGAGCCGATCGCGTGGTGGCGACTCGCGGATGCGAGCCGAGTCCTCCGAGGTGGTGATGTCGGTGAAGCCGACGAAGAGGCTGATCGTGCCGATCGGCAGGATCACGCTGTGCGTGACGGGTCGTGCCGCCGGGACGTAACTGCTCGGCAAGATCTGAAGCATCTCGCCGATCGCTATCATGCGGCCGGTGGCAACCGTCTCGTTGATGGGCAGATTGGATCTCGCCCGTAAAACCGCCAGACCGCCAGCCCCACGGGCGCCACTGCCGAGGAATGACCACGCAGATGCTGCAATCGGCAGCAGTAGTAGAACGAAGGGCAAGGGCGTCCAGCCATCTCAAGGCGAGATGAGGGCAAGACACAGGTTTTACCCAGTTTCGGAGGGTAAAGACCTACTCCTGCTAGATTGTATTATGGAGGTGTTTACAATGGGTGAACTCGGCGACTAGGCGGCGAGTTGCTTGGATGTCTCAGGGAACGTGTCTCTACTCGTCCCTTAGGGAGGTTTATATAGGCTCACCTCCCCTAGGGTTTACATATCTCAACAGATTCGGTTACAACTTTGTCGATCGTTTAAGTCAAACCGACTGGGCCTATCTACTCGCTTGGGCCTTTGACCTCCGATGCTGGTGCTTTGCGGGCTTTGGTCCGATCGCCGATTCTGAGCCCACTCGCCATTTCTTGGGCGGTCGGAACATCCTACCGAGGATACCCCAGTAGGCATATCCCCATCAAAACGTATATGATGTGTAGAGAGAGAGCTGCAACTAATTGCCAGTCTCAAGTTGGGTCAGTCCAACCCCATGTTCATTACATGTGTCCACATCATTGGTTTGACATATCCATGTCTATGACTGGCGAAACATAGTCATCAACCAATCAATGTTCTAGTCTAATATTCAAGTGTGTCCTCACATGAACTCCGACTAGGGACAACTATTAAATAACCATACAGGTATAGAGTTTCATAAACAATTCACATAATTGCCAATCAATACAAGTTGCCTGATATGGATATTCAAGGAACATTACAATAACTCATGGATACATATGAAATATAATCATCTCTATGATTGCCTCTAGGGCATATTTCCTTCCGAAAGCTCCTCTACCATGTGCAAGGGGTACCCTGTTGGCGGTTCTCAATGATTTGGAAATACTTACAATGACAAGAACTTACCTGGACCCAAAGTTGAGTATGCATGAGGTGTGGCCCTCGTATTAAAGGGACTTGAGATTGCCAACTTATACTTCGTCAAGCATATACTCCATATTTGCCACTTTAACCTTAACCACTTCAAGATGGTTATGATAGGGGCAATGAGGGATGAAAGCTAACAAGTACCATAATTTTTGAAAGCTCTTTTTGAAACTTGTAATCCCTACTTCCTTTACAAAAAGGCCTTTCTTCCAGCATTATTGAGTCTCCACCTTCTACCTTTAGGCACCATTAAGAGAGCATAGTTGTCATTTTGTGTGCAGTGTTCCAAAGCTTATTAATTGATGCATATTGTGATATTACTTGTTCTTGTGCTATTTGTTTCTAGTCACCCTTGTGAACTTTGAAGGTGTCCTATGCATCTATATTGCTACGCTATGAGGGACAAGCTGACTGCCACTATGCCATGTTTTATGTATGTGAAACAAACATTTTTCAATGCATGTTATTCATGATCTTTGTTTGTAGCTTGTCATGTTACATGCATAGTTACTATGTCCTATTGTTAGAACTCCATCTTTCATGCACATGTTTAGAGTTCTTTGATCCCAGCTTTCAATGCTTGCAAATGGTTGGATCTTTATTGTGAGGGTGCGTGTCACCTCAAAAATTATTCTTTTATCACTTACCTACTCGAGGACGAGAAGGAGTTAAGCTTGGGGATGTTGATACGTTGGAAACGTATCTATAATTTTTGATGATCCATGCTTATTTAGTATCTACTTTGCTTTGCTTTGCTTTGCTTTGTCTATCACTTTGAGGTGCTTTTTACATGTTTTCTGGTACTAACCTACTAACAAGATGCAACAGTGCCAGATGCCTGTTTTCTGCTGTTTTTGGTTTCAATAAAAGTTAGCAAAAAATATTCTCGGAATTGGACGGGACAAACGTCAAAGTCAATTACATTCTGTGGGGAACAAGACATCGAGAGGGGAGACGAGGAAGCGGGCCAGGGCAGCCAGAACTCCCCCAGGCGCGGCCAGGGGTGGGCCTGCGCCTGGCTAGGGTTTGCCCCCCCTGGTCGCCTCCTAGGCCTCCCCCTTCGCCTATAAGAAGCCCCCGATGCAGAAACCCTAAGAACCCGATCAAATCTCCATGAAACCGTCTGTAACCGCCGCCACCATCGTCCATAGATAGGGGGGAGGGGGATCTAAACTTCTTCCCGGCACCCTGCCGGAGGGGAGATCATCCTGGAGGCCTTCTCTCCGGTATGATGCGTGAGTAGTTCCACCTTAGACTATGGGTCCATGTAGTAGCTAGATGGCTGTATCTCCTCCTTTGTGGTTTCATGTATAGATCTTGTGAGCTCCGTTCATGATCAAGATCTAATCTATTTGTAATCATGCATGTTGTGTTTGGGGGATCCAATGGATATTGAGATTATTATGTTGGTTTGATTAATGGTTTTGTCTTTATGATTCTATCATGTCTGTGTTGTTTGTGATCTTGCATGCTATCCGTTGTTAGTAGCTATCTTGGCCAAGTAGTTGCTAGTGACTCCAAGAGGGGGTATTTATGCTCGATAGTGTGTTCATGCCTCTAGTTTCCAAGGGAAGTGACAATAATCTCTTCGGTTGTAGATGTGTTGTTGCTACTAGGGAGAAAACAACGGTCTCTTGTTCATGGAACATGTGGACTATTTACCTTACACACTCTGCTTAAAGTTGTTGTCTATTGCTTGCAACTTAATACTGGAGGGGGTTCTGATGATAACCTGAAGGTGGAGTTCTAGTCTGTATTGCCCAATCGAATCTCATAGGATGTTTCTAACTAGTAATTGCATTGTTATGCCTTGCTCAGTTCCTATCAATTGCCCTGCTATAATTTGTTTACCCTTCATGCCATGTTGTTTATCTAAGGAGAGCACCTATAGCGAACTATGGACCCCAGTCCAATCTTACCATTGATACATCTTCCACTGTTACTTGTTTACTTGCTGCAAACCATTTAACTTCCACACCATACGTTTAATCCTTTGTTACAGCAAACCGGTGAGCTTGACAACCTCACTGATTCGTTGGGGCAAAGTCTTGAGTTTGTGTTGTGCAGGTCTCTGTGTTGCTTGCAACACCTGTGTGACGTTTCCTTCCTCCTTCTGCTTCGATAACCTCGGTCTCTACTAAGGGAATACTTGCTACTGTGCTTATCACACCTTGCTCTTGGGGTTTCCAACGAATTGCACCGTCAGCACCTTCAGTCAACGCAGTTGGTATCAGAGCAAATTGCTTTGACCTTAGGTTGGAAACCTAGTAAAGGTTATTACCTGTAGGAGTGTGGAGCAATGATAAAGAATTCTCTAAAAAGGTATAATGGGTAATCAAATGAGAATATTCCATTATATGTTTTAGTGCGATAATTATTTGTTATGATGCAATATATTATTCGTTACTAATAAAAATATATTTGATATAAAGAGTTATGTCACCAAAGTTTCCAAAACAGACTTTGGTAAGGAAAGAGGAGACTCTCGATGACTATCAAGAATCATTCAGGGATAAGCTTCGTCAAGTCCTAAAGATTTTTAGTTGTCCAACTAGAATTCTGGTGAATACCATAACCTATTATGATGGTCGGATGTTATCCAAGTATCGTGTGAGTATCCAATTTCCAGAAGAGCTTGGATTATATCACGATCTACCTATAGGTGAAGGTAGGAGTCATTTGGCAGCATATCATGTTGCTGTTGTGGAGGCGATAGCTAATATCCGGGAGCATAAAACCAAAGAGTTAGAAGGGAGCACATTTTCTGTGATTCCTCATGATTCTATAGACTCAGAGCCAGTACCGGATCATCTTACTTTGGTAAAGAAGCATCCTAAGTTAGCTTGCAAGTTTATGGATCGATATCGAACACTTGTTGCGTCTTTTTATGAGACACATCAAGTTATTGTTGAAGATAAAAGCGTTAGAGGATCTAACTGATTAGGGAAGAAGGAAGCAGTTAGCATTCCAGTTGGAGAAGGAAGCAAGTAGTAGTACAGAACCAATCTTTAAGGATATACCTATAGATCCTAAATCTTTTACACCATATCTTTATTCACCCAGACCAGAACCTACTTATAATCCTAACCTAGATATGAGGTATGATGTATCACAGGGTTCAAAGGAAGGATCTGATTCAGAACTTCCTATTGAAAATTCTGATGGTTGGAGAATGATCATTTGAAGGATCCCAAGGAAATCAGATGTCCATAGATGGGTCTGACAAAACTGTTGGACAATCCAGTGGGATGGGTGCAAGAACCAATCCTAGTAACAGTAGTAGAAATACCATATTCATCAAAGATTGGGATGAGGAAGAAGATCCTGGGAGAGAGTGTTTGAATCATCAACATCTTCTTAAAACACAGGGAATATACATTATCCGTTGTTTAACTATCTTGCCCAACAGAGCACCTGGGGAGCAGCAGAATCTGCGTATTCTGTTGACAACTCAAGGAATAAATCTCAGGAGATGCAAGTGGGTGATTATGTTGAACATGTTTCTGAAGACTTTTTAGCAGAGCTGGAGGGAGTCAATGTGCTCAGGTTGAGTAATGACTTAAGTCCCGACACTTCAGATACTGGGTATGTTCCTTCTGGGAGGCCATTTGTTCCACAAACTGTGCGACAGATGTTACGTCATCACGGTTGGACTTCGGGCATGTATGATGAGCGTCGTGGATACTAGAGGCAGGTGGCTTATTATAAAGTACTGGTTATTGCGTATCGTAATCTGAGAGAGTGATGTAAATAAATAAGTGAGGCAGTATGCCTGTTATACTATGGTGCTTGTAGGGTACAAGTATGATGACTTTGTACTTTGTTATGAGGCTTGTAATGTATAATATGTGTAATGCATATTTGGATTTTTTTGGATTTTCATTGTGTGACTAGTTCTATGCATAAATTCAAGCTCAGAACACGTGTGCATGATGTAATTATGAGTATTCGCTTCATGTTGCAGGACTAGGGGGGTCATGGACACGGGTGTAGAAACTGAATCTGAGTAGCAGTGAATGGAGCGTGAGGCCAAGGAGAAGGCCGATGCAGATGCAGGAAATCAGGAACATTACCACCACCACCACCAATGAGGACATTAATGGAGAAGAACTTTATGTAGTATATGCAAATAATGCAAGAAAACCAAAACAAGTTCATGGAAGAGTTGTTTGGACGAGCTGGAAACCAGAGGGAACCTGAAGGTGGAGGAGTGAGTCTTTATGACTTCCAGAATGCAAGCCCGTTACCTTTTGCATCAGCCCCTGAACCAATGGATGCAGAATATTGGATAGAAGATACAAAAAGGAAGTTAAAGACTGTAGGTTGTAATGATTAGGAAAAACAGAGGTATGCAACTCATCTTCTGGCAGGGCCTGCAACATCATGCATGGTGGGAAAATCAGTTAGCCATGCAACAGCCAGGAAGAGAGTACACTTGGGAAGAGTTCAAGCAAAGGTTCCATGAATATCATGTTCCGGAGAGTGTTATGGAGTTGAAGCAGAGAGAATTTGACGAGCTTCAGCAAGGTTATACTAGTGTCATGAAGTATATCCGGGATTTAACTATCTTGTTATGCCGAGGATGAAGTGAGCACTGAAGAGAAGAGAAAGAAGCGTTTCTTCGAGGGTTGAATCCCTTTGTGAGGATGCAGTTGAGGTTGGCCAATAAACAAACCTATCAACAGCTAGTGGATGCAGCCATCACATTTGAAGATGACTACAAGAATGCCCAACAGGATAGGAGGAAGAGAGCCAAGAAGGAAACTAAGAGGATTCAGGCAAATAAACCTAAACCAATCTGGAGTTCAAGCCCAGAAACAAAGCGTACAGCAACAATAACAATAACGATAACAAGGGCAATGGTGGAAATCAGTCCCATCCCCGGAGAAATGTTATTTATAACAATTGTGGACTTCTAGGGCATTTCCAGAGAGAATGCAAAAAGCTAGTAGTTATTTGTTATGGTTGTGGCCAGAAGAGCCATATCAAGCAGGACTGTCCAAGTAAACCACCAGGTGGTTGGCCTACAAAGGGTGGAGGACAAGCCAGCGGAGGTAATGGTCAGCCCAATCGAGGAGGAAATAATGTCACAAACAATAATGGAAAGAGGAATAGACCTACCGGTAAGCTGAATTACGCAACCCTGGAGGAGGTGGATAATTCAGAACATGGAGTGATAGGTACGCTCAATATCCTTACCAATCCCGGAAAAGTTCTATTTGATACTGGTGCAACTACTTCATTCATTTCTGAAGAATTCTATGATAAATTTGAGATTAGAAGCGCAACATTAGAAAACCCTATGACCGTAGTGACGGCAGGGGAAATGTAGTTGTACGCTACATTAAACAAGATCAGGTTATCTTGATCTATGGTTGTACCTACTTTGCAGACCTTTATGTGATTCCTTTGAAGGGATTTGCAGTAGTGCTAGGAATGGATTGGATGACTGAACATGGGTCCCAGATTAATTGTGAGGATAAAACTGTCTCAATCAAGACTCCAAGTGGAGCAAGGATAGTTTATCAGGCAGATAAGCACTGTCATATCATGGTGGATCTATAGTTGAGATCAATGAAGGAGGTCAAGTTGAAAGACATTCCTGTAGTAAAGGAGTTTCATGTTGTTTTTCCAGCAGAGTTACCAGGAATGCCACCAGATCAGGAAATAGAGTTCACTATTGACCTAATTCCGGGTACCGCACCAATAGCTCAAGCACCATACAAGATGGGTCCAAAAGAATTAAAAGAACTCAAAGATCAAATTGATGAGTTAGCCAGAAAAGGATTTATTCAAGAAAGTGTATCTCCATGGGGAACACCAGTAATTTTTGTGGATAAGAGAGATGGAGGAACAAGAATGTGTGGAGACGATAGAAATCTCAATAATGTTACCATCAAGAATAAGTATTCTTTACCTAGAATCCAGGATCTATTTGATCAAGTTAAAGGAGCTAGAGTATTTTCCAAGATTGACCTAAGATCCGGGTATCATAAGATAAAAATCAAACCAGAAGATGTTCCAAAGACAACATTTGTCTCAAGGTATGGACACCATGAGTATCATGTTGTACCGTTTGGTTTGACCAATGCACCAGCAATATTCATGAATTTGATGAACAAAATCTTCATGCCATACTTGGACAAGTTTTTCATAGTCTTTATTGATGATATTATGATATATTCCAAGGATAAGGAAGAGCATGCTGATCATTTTAGAATAGCATTGCAGATCCTAAGATAACCATAAGTTTTATGCTAAGTTCAACCAGTGTGAAATCTGGTTAGATGAGGTAGAATTCCTGGGTCATGTGATCAGTAAAGATGGAATTGCTGTAAATCCATCCAAGGTTAAATCAGTATTAGAATGGACTGCACCAACCAATGTGAAACAAATTAGAGGTTTCTTGGGAATGGCTGGTTATTATCGGAGGTTCATTGAAGGTTTCTCTAAAATAGCTGGACCAATGACCAAATTGTTAAGGAATAATACACCATTGATCTGGGATGAGAGATGTGAAGCCAGTTTTCAGGAGTTAAAAACTAGATTAAATACCGCTCCAATCTTAGCCGTTCCTGAAACAGGGAAGGACTTTACAGTATATTATGCATCCAAAGAAGATTTGGGTTGTGTGTTAATGCAAGACCGGAAAGTAATTTCTTACGGATCAAGACAACTGTAAGGTTCCCAACCTTTAATAAGGTAGAGATCCCTGTGTTTACAATGCTAGTCCCTGGATCAATAGCTAGCATCCATAGTTAAGATATAATATCAAGAAACAAAGGTCATAATACAACTTTATAACCAGGAATAAAATAATTTATTACATCTTACATAGCTCATTTGGCTATCTCATTACAATGCAGCAGAATATAACAATAGCATGGGGTCCTTCATCTTCAAAGTGCCACAGGCAGACATGTTGGTTGTAGACTTGTAATCCTAATCAATAACTTCTCTAACATCAAACAAACCTGCAACATAATAAGTTATAGCCACAAGGGTCAATACATTTGAATTGTATTGGAAGTGATACTATGGTAGTATAGTGGAGTCTATCATCTATATGCATTTGGCTAAGTGGAGCTTAGGATTGCATTGCTCAAAATAGATTTTCCTTATCATTTGAAAACACTAAGTTTTTGCTTGACAAAATCTTTCCCAAGGCATCTCCCAATAGAAATTGGTGATCCTTCCACCCTTGTTCACCCAGAAGATTTTAACTTAGAAATTGGGATGAGGAGATTCTTGATAGCTTCCATGTATTGATGCTCAAATTGTCCTTTGCCAGGGACATGGCTAAGTACTTAGATTTTACACTCTACAGAGGTGGTGCACTTTCCTCACAAGACTTGGTTTCTCCAAGACAAGATCTTTCAGAAGCCTTCCCTTAGACCAGAATGGACGCGTTCCAACCTATCAAACCCCTACCACCAATTGTCCATTTGGCTAAGTTATTGCAACCTATATGATCCAGGCAGAGCCCATAATGCCAAGTGGCTGCACTTGAAGCTTCTCAATATTTGCCATCTCAAATCTCTTTGTTCCTGGGTGGCCATCCACAAGTGAGATACACAAGGTAAACCATAGAAATGGGCCTTGTGAGCCACTCAACACAAACCATTCCTTCCATTCCACCCAGGTGATTCATTCACTTAGTTGTTTTATTAAATAAAACACAAGTCCTCAGACTTAGAAATTTTCCATAACATGAGTATATAATCCACCCTTGTTTTCTACTAGCTAAGCTAAGAATGATAGTAGTAGGAATCTTAACTTAGGAAATTCTACTAAGGTTTTATCTACTAGGATTTCCCATGGCATAGTTTATACTTAGCAAAAATTCCATGCAAGTCCTACTTAGAAATATCACTAATGCATAGTGAAAATAATGGGACAAAAGTATGAAGCATCACTTGCCTTTTTGGTAAAGAGTATAAGTTCACTCCTTGATCTTTGCAATGTTCACTCACTTCAAATCACTACAATTCAATCAAGCAAACAATATTTCAATCTACCATTCAAGCAATTCATCACATAAAATATTAGTAAGAAAATAATGCATGCAAGCATGACAAAGATTGTTTTATTTGTAAAAGTGGTTTATAATGGTTCACAAACATTTGAAAACACCTAATGGTCATTGTATAAAGTGGCAAAATCATTTGCTTAAGATTTTACTTCATAAACCATTTTTAAACCAAGTCATTATTTTATGTGGTTGAAAAATGGTTTTAGCAAAGTAATAGTTTTATAGGGTTCACCGAATACATTTTCAAATCATAAAACTTGGTGTTTGGGGTCAGAGAGTTTATTTCCAAAACATTTCTCTAAGGTTTTCTTCCAAAACCATTTTTAATAATTAAACCATATTTTTATTTGACTAGAAATGTTTTAAATCAAAGATTCATTCTTTTATTTCACCAAATACATTTTTGAAACCACCAATTGATTTGTAGGGTCAATAGGTTCAAAACAAACCATTTGCCAAACATTTTATCGTCAAAATCATTTTTGAACAATTTTTATATCCTAAACATGCATACATAAGTTTATGCAAAAACAAACATTTTACCAGAATCTTTTTACTAAACAAAGTGCATGGTTGGCTAGGGCTTGTTTTTCTGAATCCATTGATATAAAGTTTGCAAAATTTGGACGTGTGGTTTGAAAGTTATGAATTTTTCAAATTGGCATATCTAATAGAACAATTTTTTTATCAAAACTAGAGCGAGAACGTGTTAGTTCTATTCTTATTCGCGCTTCGGCCTGGATCGAAGGATGGCAGCCGTTGGATTTTAATATCTAGAAACAATACAATTTTTTTTTAAAAAACTAAGACGAAGTGTCTTCTCTTTTTTATTACCCTGCGCTTGGTTTTGATCGGCGATGGCAGCCGTTGGATTTAAGTGGGATCACACGGCTCAGATGCTAGCGTACCCTTTCAGTTAAGTTTCTATCGTGTCCTTTGGATCTGCATCTAACGGCTCTAAGCGTCTGGTCATGGATTGGCGGCGCTAGCAACGGTGAGCGGCGGTGACGAGTTCAGGCGGTGGTGCTCCGGCTAATATAGGTAGCAAGGGAGATGGGGAATAAGCTCACCGGGTTCGCTGGGTCGCGGTGATGCTCAAGGTGGCCGCAGGATGGTCAGGGGCGCACGGATTCGATGTTGATTGCTCGCCGGAGATGCTCCTGGCGTCGGGCTCCTCTGTTCGTCATCGGAGGCATGCCAAACCAAACAAACAAACCAAACAAACCATGCAGTTAGATGCATACGGGATAGGCGAATACGTGAGCATCGGTCAGAGGGGATGGGGCGGTCAGAAGTTACCAGGAGGCACTCGCCGGAGTAGAGGCAGTGGACGGTGGCGAGAGGGCGTCGTCGTTGCCGAGTTTCTGGGGCGCCCGGGGACGAGATGGTGCTACTAGGAGGTTCTCCAGGATATGGGGATCAGGCTTGTGTGCTCGAGGAGGCGAGGGGCAGCAGGGCTTGGCCGGAATCGGCCGGGAAAGCCATCGGAGACAGTGGGGTTCGGAGGATAAATTTGTGCAGCCTGGTGGCTCCTGTGGGGTGTGGTCTGGGGGAGAAGGGAGAGGAGACCAGGGCGGTTAAGAGGGCATCGTTGCAGCGCGAGATTAATCATCCATTAACGCGAATTGAAAGCGCGCATTCATGGCAGAAACAGCAGCGACGTTTGGGGACGAACAAGTCGCGGGGTTGACGATGATGATGGGGCAGTGGGGCTGCGTTGTTAGCGAGAGAGAGAAAAAGAAAGTGGGGTCCAGCGGTCATACTCTGTGCGGGTTTCTTTCGCGGTGAAAAATGTTTCGCTCGGGTGAGAGGGAGAGGTGGGCTGGACTGGGCTTAATGGGCTGGGCTGTGTCCATTCCATTTTTTTGTTCCTGATTCTTTTTCTTTTTCCTTTTCTAATAATCTGTTTTGATTTTATTTACTCAATTCAAACACTCATTTGATTTCAAACCTTTGCCATAATTTGTGTAGGTATAAATATTGATTAGTATTATATTCTAAAGTCAATTTTGAAATAAAATTTGATTCTTTTTGGGGTCTTTTTATTTATTTAATTAGGCCCTTCTTTTCAATCAAATAAGGTTTATTAATAATTTCAAACACCATTTAAACTTATAATTCCTTCTAAATCCTTTCAGTAAGTTTTATTTGATTATTTGGGTGTCAAATAATTCATCTTGAATTATTTGGAATAATTTAATATGATTTATTAATAATTTAAGATTGGGTAGTTGTTTTAATTCAAATGGAATTAAATATAGTTTTATTTCCTTAAAAGTTTATTTGGAAGATTTCTTTAATCTTAATTAAGTTGAATTAAACAACTTTTATTTCACTTGGGTAAATTCCAAATATCATTTTCTCATGATTTAAATGATCATTCTTATTAGAGATTTGTCTTTATTAAAATAGGGATAGAATGGTTAATGCCATTTTATTAGAGATCTGTTCATTCCATTTGCTTAATGGATTAATCCAAGATTTAATTGGGTCTTTAAATATTCTTTATTTAATATTTCTTTCTTCATCTTTATAAAATCCTTATCTTTTTATTTAGAGATTCAAACTTGGTGATTCCAATTTTTAAATCTTATTTAATATTTGTTTAACCTTTTTAAATATATTTTTTAGCATTATTTGCTCACCATTTGGTATGGATTTTAGATAAGGGCTTTATTAGCTTTGGGAATTCAATTCCTTTATCTTATTAAATTCATAAGATTTTATCTATGGCTCCAAATTAAGTGAAACCAATTTGTATGGCTTTATAATACTTCCATTTGTCATTCTTGATCATTTATAAATATTTGTTGACAAGATTTTATATGGATCAAATCCATAGGCTTGGAGATAACTTGGAAATGATTTTATTCCATTAGGGTTTTAGGGTTTTGGTTTATTTTCCAAGTGTTTAAATTTCCAGATGCATTTTTGAGGAATGCATTTTACTTGATTTGAATTTAGTTGGATTCAAACTTTAATTAAAGTTTGTTCAAAAGGGGATTTTTAAGTTTCCATTTAAAAACAAAAGTTTCTTTTCACCCTAACTTTAAACAATAATTTATTTTGTTTATTTATTTTTCACATTACAAGATTTGGAAAATCTTGGGATGTGACAGGCTACCACCCTTAAAATAAATCTCGTCCCGAGATTTGGGGAGGCTAGGGGTTACAAGTTGGCTCAAATCATCTAGGGTACTACCACCCGTAAAAATTTTCCAACTAGATTACAACTTGGATTGCTTGGCGTCTTGTTGAAATTTCTCTGGGTAGACATCTGCATAGTGTCCTTTGTTTCCACACTTGAAACATGTGACAAGGCTGAGATCCTTCATAGGCTTTATCTTGTGCTTCATCTTTTCTGGACAATTGCTTGCATATTGTCCTGGTTCTTTGTATTTGAGACACATCACTTGGCTATTATCTTTCTTCTTCTTGGGTATCAATTCTTCTTGTTTATTTCTGTCAACACCCGGATTTTTCAATCCTAGATGCCTGTTATGCCATACATCGCAATCCCAGGATTACCATTTTTGCGAGACATAACAGAATTGGATACCATAGTACATCATCCATTACAAACGATACATAAGTTCTTACACAAATAGGGATCTCATGATCCAGTTCTTAGTACAACTTCAGGCAGCGGAATACGTAATAATAAAGGTAGCGTAGGCGAAGCTCCATCTTCGGGGTCACAGGCAATGCTGACGATGGGAGATGATCCTAGTTGTCGTAACCTTCCTAGGGTCCATCTTCTAGGTACTCCTCTTCATAGTCTGGCCATGGGAATAGCCAGGGACAAAAGCCATGAGTACTCTTTAAGTACTCACAAACTAATACTAACAAGTAATAGGGGGTTTTTGATAATAGGACACTAGGCTCTAGGGTTCTTTTGCAAAAGCCAGATTTATCTCTTCAATGTCAGCAAAGGGGATATTGACTAATACAGTCTGCATCTCGTCATGCAGACCATTCAGGAATCTTTCTTTCTTCTTGGCTTCGGTGTCGATCTCATCCGGGGCATACCTAGCTAATGACAAAAATTTGTCACGGTATTCCACTACAGTCATCCTTCCTTGCTTCAACTCTCTGAACTCGTCTCTCATTCTCTTGATCAAACCCGGTGGCACATGGGTTCGGCTGAACTTGACCTTGAATTCATCCTAGGTCATCATCTGGCCTCTGGTCATTACGCGGACACTGTTCCACCATGCCCTGGCATCTCCAGCTAGATAGTGGGTGGCAAACAGAACTTTCTCTTTGGCTTCCACTCCAGCGACCTCTAAGTTGTTTTCCATTGTTTGCAGCCAATCATCGGCATCTAGGGGTTCTTCTGACTTAGTGAAAACGGGTGGGTTGGTATTCTGGAAATTCTTGATCTTAGATCCATGGTGGTCCTGATTTCCGTGGCCTTGGTTGTTGTGGGCTAGCTGGGCTATCTGCTGCAGAGTGGCTAGGTTGGCTTGACGTTCCGCTCTTTCAGATTCACGGTCAGAAGTCAACATTTGCAGAATCTGCAACATCGGGTCCGAGGATCAACCACTTCCTCCACGTGGCATATGAAGATTGAGATAGATCATGAGAAAAGAGGGAATTTCTAAGGGTCTGAGACTTTGAAAAGTTTTTAAAGTTTGACTCAGGTTTTTCTAGCAACTTGCTTTTTCATTCATTCATTCATTCATAGCACACAGTACAACACACACCACAACAAAGAAAGACAGATGGTTTTAAGAACCCTTCTGAGAACTATGATATAGTGGGACCGAATACTACTCACTACGCTAGTGCTCCAGTGCTACTACTCCTCGGAATCTGAGGCTTCATCATCTTCATCATCATCGATGAAGGCGAAATCATCCTCATCGGTGAAGAAGTCCATGGCCTGATCCTCTAGAAAATCATCATCATCGCTGAGATAGGAGTAAGGGTCTCCACGAAGATCCTCTCCGGCATTCTCCCTTTCCTCCAACTGCATGTCTCTCTCGTGGATGGTCTCCTCCAAAGATGAGATGCGGTGGCGAAGACGGGCAATAATGCACTCCTTCTTGTCGAGCTGACGGTGGCGAGACTTGTGATCCTTTGCTAGCATGGCGATGGTCTGATCCTTCGTCTTGATGATGGCAGACTTGTGGTTGTAGTAGTCACGGCAGTTGTCCAATTCCTGCTGACGATCGTACATCATGAAGCTAAGGTGGTCCAGTTGGGTCTTCAGCTCGGGGTGGTATGGGGCTTCCAGTGGTTGTCCATTAGAATCACGCCTTGGGAAAAACTCAAAGCGAGTACCCTTGATTTGATTGATGCTCTGCCCACACAGACGGGAAAGAGCTTCCTGCATTGCTCTGGCAAGTCCATCGAGCTATTTGTTTTCCCTCAAGGTAAACTGAATTCCCTCCACAGTGGGAGGTTCAATCTTTCCTCGGAGACTTGCAACAATTAGCCACTGCAGATCTTCTCCTCCTTGATCATTGAGCTAAGCTCCGAAGAACTCGGGGTGCGGACACTCCAGAAGTTCCGAAAGCTGGTCCAGATCCCTCTCAAAGATAAGGTCTCCTCCATTCCCAAGTTGGTAAAACTTGTTGTACTTCACGTCCATCTATAAAAATAGAGGATGAGTAGATTAGCAGGGTGATCAAGTGTGTCAAAATTTTATCTATTTTGCAAGAGTTTTTGAGGAACATAAATTTGTATGAAAGAATCAAAGGGATAAGAATGAGAATAAGTTTTTGTAAATATTTGTTTTCTTTGGTTTTGAAACTAAGTTTTTGATTCAAACGTCCAGCCTAACTAGGGTCTCCTATGGTCAGGATGGCTCTGATACCATCTTGTCAACACCCGGATTTTTCAATCCTAGATGCCTGTTATGCCATACATCGCAATCCCAGGATTACCATTTTTGCGAGACATAACAGAATACATAAGTTCTTACACAAATAGGGATCTCATGATCTAGTTCTTAGTACAACTTCAGGCAGCGGAATACATAATAATAAAGGTAGCGTAGGCGAAGCTCCATCTTCGGGGTCACAGGCAATGCTGACGATGGGAGATGATCCTAGTTGTCGTAACCTTCCTGGGGTCCATATTCTAGGTACTACTCTTCATAGTCTAGCCATGGGAATAGACAGGGAAAAAAGCCATGAGTACTCTTTAAGTACTCACAAACTAATACTAACAAGTAACAGGGGGTTTTTGATAATAGGACACTAGGCTCTAGGGTTCTTTTGCAAAAGCCAGATTTATCTCTACTAGGTTCCAAAGCTAGTCAAAATTTTAGAACTCCTAAGTGGGAACTTGTATTTCATATCACAACTCTGTTGGTTCAAGTCAAAGTCTCAATTCATTTCACAAGTCATTTTGAAAAGTCTGACGGGGGAACAGTATGGCCACTCCAACCGTCCATAACCGCGGACGTGGCTATTCGAATAGTTTGACACTCTGCAGAGATTGTACACTTTCACCACAACATTCGATACATCCGTCAGGAACAAATCCTGAATTCACCATACTCAGTATGCGGATAATCAATCCTAACCTTTCAATTACACTCCCTAGTATAAACACCTCTCCTGTGAGTTTGGCCTCCCAACCATGACCAGCTGTCATCTTGGGTATTGCACAGGTGGACAATCTTAACAAGGTAGCCTCAGCTCAGACCTTGGCCGTGATGGAACTAATACTAAGGTATATAAGTTTCCAGTCAAGCCCTACCCAATATTCGGGTATTGTGGTTGTACGATAAAATTGGAATGGTATCGCATCCAGACAACCATCAGTTTTATAAAAGGGTTGAGGATACTGCCTCAACATTTTCATCACCAAAAACATCTGGTGTTCGGAAACATTTGTCAAAACATCTCAGTAGAATGATCCATCATTCTAAGGTTTTCATAACCATTTTCACCAAGTATTCCCATCTAAAGTTGATCAAGTTTTTTGCTTAGCACTAGCATCTACAAGTGGGGGTAAGCACTGATGAGGGTTGGTAACTAGTGGAGTTTCAACTAAGTCCAACATTATATCTTAGGCTGATATCAAGGTTTCTAGCTTAGGCCAATTTTAATGCTCTTTATGCAACCTTCAGAAATCCTTCTAGTATCTACCAGTTACTTAAGTAAACTCTAAGTAAGTTTTGATAAAGAAATAAAGTAATAGGCTTGCAAATAAAACTAGGATTGGTTTATCAAGTGGGTGTGATCTCATATGCTTGAAGCATATAATATGCATACTAACAAGTAGGGTTTTGTTGCATCAGTAGGGTATCTTGCAAGGGTTAACTTGCATAGGTCAACTTGATTATTATGGCTTGCCTTGTGCAGAGCAGTGGTTGAAGTTCTCCTCGGCTTCTTCTTCGTAGTATCCTCCTTCCTCCTCGTATCCTTGGTCGGTACTAGCGTCTATGAATAAATACGAAGTACACAATCACCAAACATTACTTAACTACTTGCAATCATCACACAAAAGTTTCCTATAGATGATCTAGCATCATCACTAACATTACAAGATTAAAGCTTGGTTTAATTCCTTTAATTTTTAGAAAAGTAATTTCTACTCATTGAAAAATTACTTAAGATTTAATATTGTCCAAACCAAACATGGGATCATGTTGACACATGTCATCACCACATATTGTAGTCCATGGGAATGTGATTTAAAGTGGTGTCACAATTTAATAAGGTTTTACCCTTTTATTTTAATTAGTTAAAGTGGCTAGAAATGCCTATGTAGCATTCTTTTATTACTTGAACATTATTTTTGCAAGTAAACCTATATATTTTTATATATTCTGAAAGGTATGATCAAATGTGATTTTTGAGAGTTGGAATCAGCTCAAAAGCTATTATGGTTTAAATTTGAAAAATGTTTGAATGCAGAAAAGCTTCTGCCTTGTTATTTTTACTATGGGTGATCTATAGATCCAAATGACTTGAATCAAACGGGCTTGGATTCAGCATTCACAGACCTTTCCAAAAAAATTGGTTTCATTCAATTTGGTGCACTGAATCGATCTGGGTTGATTTTTGAAGTTGGGTACAGAAGTGTGTTTGAATTGAAATAGAAAAAGTTTAATTTGAATAACTGGGCTTGCGCGGGAAAAGATACTGGGCCGGCCCGCTAAGCGCAGTGCTCCCGCGGGCTGCTTAAGTGGGTGTCCCCACTCGTCAGTGACACGGGGCTGGGCGAAGCGGTATGGGGCGCTGTGCGTCATTCGATCTAGTTCTAATCCAACGGCTGGGAGTCATCTTTGACGCGAAACAATGCTGGCGAGACTGAAACCTAACGCGGCGGGTGAGGGTCGTTGGGGGATCACCGGGGTACTAGCGAGGGTCGGCGAGGCGGGCGAACGACGAAGTCGACGATGGCGAACTCAGGGGTGGTCGCGGAAGCTCCTAGGGTGGACGAAATCGATGGCTTCCTTCTTCTCCAGAGGCGGTGGGCTCCAGTGAAATTCCGGCGGGGTGGTGCTCGCCTTGCTCCGGGAACGGTGTGGCACGATCAGTGAGAAGAGGGGAGTGAGATGGTGTGAAGAAATCGTGGGGGGGGGTGTCCTCTATTTATAGTCGAGCGAGGGGACCGTCGGGGCGCACGGTGAGCTCGTCCGGGGCGATGTTACAGGCGGCTAATGGCATGGGCGAAGGTAGGGGGCGGTGCGGTGTCTCCTGGTGATGCTCAACGACATGGTTTCGAGGCATGGGGCGGGGCGGTTTGGTCTGGAACGGGCGATGCTTCACGCTCAGTAGGCGTCTTCGACGGTGGCGGTGGGCATGTGGCAAAGACAAGCAAACGGGGATGTCTGGCGGTCTCCTGGGTCGGTGGCGATCGTGTGTGCACGCGGTGAGGGCGGCGCGCGGTCTGTGGGCGCTGGTCGAGGGTGGTGCTCTGGTGCACGCTCGGCATGGTCTCTGGTGGTCTGGGCATGGCTTGTGCGCGTGGTCCAGGGCTTGGCAACGCTCGCGGCTGGGACAAGGAGTGGCGGTGGACGGTGGGCTGCCTCCCAGACATGCTGGCTAGGCTTGCTGCTGCTCCTAGCTTGCTGACGACTATGGGGTGGCAAGGGTGTGCTCGGCTGTTCACCATTGATGCCAATGGCAAGCTCACAGTGGTGCTACTCCTTAGTTAATCTTCCTAGATGATCTAATGAGCTGGGTGTGAGCTAACTAGGGAACAAGTTAGGCAAGAATCACTGCTCACAATAGTGTTTGATGTTTGTTTGGTTTGTGTTTGCAACCTGTTTGATGAAATGGCCGCATGAAATCAATTTTTGAATTTTGAATTGAATTTTGGTGGGTTTGCTAGATTGGTGATGGTGAGTCTGCAGATGCTTGGGTTTTGAAAGTTGAGCTTGTTTGAGTGGTTTTTGAAAAAGTGGGATCTTCCCATATGATAAAGATTCAATTTTGAAATGTCATTTAAACTATGCATTTGAAAGTTTCTGGATGATCAAAAAGTGGGCCTTGATACTTTGTTATGAGTACATTCAAGGGGTGCAAAGATCCAGAAACGTTTCTGTTAGGTTTTGAATGTTTGAGACAGCCAAAGTAGGCATGGGAGTTAAATTGGTCAAAATGACCATTCATTTAATATATGTGTTTTGATTTACTTGTCTTTAGGAAAAGTGTGGGAAATGTTTTAGATGATGTTTATTTCACCTAAGAAACATTTTACAAGCAATGAAACAAACAAACAAGGTGGTTTTAAAAGAATTCCAAATCAATGCATACACATATGCATGCATTCATAATTTTATTTAGAAAAGTTTTTGTTAACCCTAATTTTGATGATTAGAAATTGATGATCCAAGCTTAGTATTTTTGGGATGTTACAAACCTTCCCCCCTTAAACAAAATCTCGTCCCGAGATTTGAAAAAGGACGAAAAGATTACCTAGGATTTGAAGAAATCTGGAAACTCCGTCCTGATGTGATCTTCGCGTTCCCAGGTAGCTTCCTCTTCTGTGTGGTTGCTCCACTGAATCTTGAGAAACTTGATGCTCCGGGTTCGGGTAGTTCGAAAAGCTTCTTCCAAAATGCGTATGGGTACTTCAGGATAGGTCAGGTCATCGTTGATCTCTATGGTCCGATGGTCGAAATTCTTGAATACTTTGGTCTTCTCGGGGACTTCGAGACACTTGCGAAGTAATGAGATATGGAACACATTGTGCACGGCTGACATCTCTTCAGGTAGCTCCAATTGGTACGATACTTCTCCTCGACGGTTCAGAATTTTGAAAGGTCCGATATATCTGGGGGCTAACTTTCCTTTAAGTTGGAAACGTTGCATTCCCTTCAATGGCGACACTTTCAGATAAACAAAATCTCCTACATTGAAGGCGAGGTCTCGACGTCTCTTGTCGGCGTAACTCTTCTGTCGGGATTGGGCGGTCTTGAGGTGCTCACGAATCTTGTGAACCTTCTCTTCTGCTTCTCGTAGGATATCGGGTCCAAAAATCTGACTCTCTCCTACTTCCGACCAGTTCAAAGGGGTACGACACTTTCTTCCGTACATAAATTCAAATGGGGCCATTTGCAAACTGGCTTGATAACTGTTGTTGTATGAAAATTCTGCAAACGGCAGACATTCTTCCCACTTGGATCCATATTCTAACACACATGCTCTCAGCATATCTTCGAGTATTTGATTTACTCGCTCCGTTTGTCCATCGGTCTGAGGGTGATACGCGGTACTGAAATCTAGGCGGGTGCCTAAACCTTGTTGGACCTTCTTCCAGAATCTCGAGGTAAACTGAGTTCCTCGATCTGACACTATGTTCTTGGGGACTCCATGAAAACTAACTATTCTAGCGATGTACAACTCCTCTAGCTTCGAACTCTGATATGTGGTCTTGACGGGCAAGAAATGGGCGACTTTGGACAATCTGTCCACTATGACCCAGATAGAGTCATTTCCCCTACTAGAAGTAGGTAGTCCAGTGATAAATTCCATTCCTACAGAATCCCATTTCCATTCTGGAATCTGCAAGGGTTGCAACAATCCAACGGGTCTTTGATGTCCTTCCTTGACTCGCTGACATATGTCACACTTGGCGATATAGCTCCCGATTTCTCTCTTCATCTTATGCCACCAAAATTGCTCCTTTAAATCTTGATACATCTTAGTTCCTCCGGGATGGATAGAATAAAGATTATCATGCGCCTCCTTCAAAATAACCTCTTTCAACTCAGAATCTGCTGGTACACAAAGGCGTCCTTTGTACCACAAAACTCCTTCTTCGTCCTCGGTGAATCCGGCACTTTGCTGCACTGACACGACGCTTGATTCCGTCAATCTGGCATTTCCTTCATGCCTCTTTAATCTGACTGATCAAAGTGGGCTGAAGTTCTATGCTAGCCAAAAATCCTTCACTCACTAATTCCATTCGAAAATCTTCCATCTCTTTGTGCAAACTTGGTTGCTCCTTCAAAATCATGGAGTTCAAGCGGCACGGCAATCTGCTAAGGGCATCGGCTACCACATTGGCTTTACCAGGGTGATAGTGAATGTCCAGGTCGTAATCCTTGATTAGCTCAATCCATCTTCTCTGCCTCATATTCAGCTCCTTTTGAGTAAATATATACTTTAGGCTCTTGTCATCCGAATAAATCTCACAACGGTTTCCCATTAGGTAATGTCTCCAGGTCTTCAGGGCTAGAACTACGGCTGCGAGTTCGAGGTCATGGGTTGGGTAATTTTGCTCGTGTTGCTTCAATTGTCGCGATAGATAAGATATAACTTTGCCTTCTTGCATTAGCACACATCCGAGACCAATCTTGGATGCATCACAATACACATCGAAGGGCTTCGTGATATCCTGCATGATCAAGATTGGGGCTGAAATCAATCTCCTCTTGAGTTCTTGAAAAGTCGCTTCACATTTGTCGGTCCATTCAAACTTTTTGTCCTTCTTCAGCAATTGGGTCATGGGTCTGGCGATACTCGAGAATCCTTCTACGAACTTGCGGTAACCCGCTAATCCGAGAAATGCACGAACTTGGGTTTGAGTAGTTGGGGCTTGCCAATCTTCTACATCTTTCACTTTGGCAGGGTCAACGGCAATTCCTCCGGCTGATACAATGTGACCGAGGAATCCTACCTCCTGTAACCAGAATTCACATTTGCTAAACTTGGCATACAACTGATGCTCTCTAAGGGTTCCAAGAATGGTCCTTAGGTGTAGCTCATGTTCTTCTTCTGACTTGGAATAAATCAGAATGTCATCGATGAAAACAATGACAAACTTATCCAGGAAGTCCATAAAAATATTATTCATGAGGTTCATGAAATAAGCGGGGGCATTGGTTAGTCCGAAAGACATGACGGTATACTCATACAATCCATATCTGGTGGTAAACGCAGTCTTTGGAATATCCTCTGCACGAATTTTGAGTTGATGATAGCCAGTTCTAAGATGAATCTTAGAAAACAGTTTGGAACCGGTCAACTGATCAAACAAATCTTCTATCTGTAACACCCTCGAATCGGCCCTATGCAAGTTTTAGCGCTTCCCGCCAAACCCGCATAGAAACGATTCAAGGACGCCCACCAGGCACTTTCGTGCGGGTGGAAAATGAAGTAATAACATTACACAACAGTCCTCGATGGGACCCACAGAACAGATATATATACAACAGCGACTCAATGAGTCAAGAATACAGATATAATATATAAAGATCCAAATCACCTTGAAAACGATATAGCGCCCGACTACGGACAAGATGCAAATGGGGCTAAGAGCCCTGAAGAATAACCAATGGCGTCCATAACCCTGCCCAGGCCAAGCCGGAAGGGTAACCCTGCTAACGACGGTGATCTCAAACCTGCTAAACAAAAGGGGTGCCGACAAAGGGCAAAGGAAAAAGAGGAGCGTCAGTACTGAGGCCAGTACACGGCGAGACTAGAATTCGGCAGTCCTCGCGTACATAGGTATGGTGGACTGAAGCGGCAGCGTAGCATGTACTAAACAACCTATAGAGACTCGATATAACTGTCGGCTATCAGAGAGGGATAAGAAAGACCTATTCGGAACCATCCTGATACTACCACCAAACATACCCATCCTGGTATTTCCCCCTCGACACCAAACGAGGAAGTCAACCGAGGAACTCACACAGTTGGCAGTTTTATTTATTCAGTTATCGTTGCAGCAATTACTAGTCAAGTATAGATAGTCATCCTGATAAAATAAGTAGTGGGCAGTTTTATTTAACCATTCCATTGTAGTTGCGACATTTACTAGTCAAATACAATTAGCATGAGATATCCCAAAACCCAGCAGTTGTTGGTACTTTTATTTAGCCATTCCGTTGTAGTTGAGCTGATTACTAGTCACATCAGATACAAGTCAAATTATAACAGTAAACTTTAGTTATAGTTGTCTATGATCGAGAACTGTGCTCCAAGTCGTCCATAACCGCGGACACGGCTTTTCGAAAAGATTTAACCTGAGGGTGCACCAAAGTATCCACACGCATCTTGACCCTTTTGCCGGATCAATTAACATACACCCATCGGTATGTCGGCGGGCCTAAGTCATGACGTTTCCAGACCCAAAGCAAGTACATGGGGCCACCCACTAAGTCTACCCAACGAAATCGGCCTCTCGAGACGGACTCGGTTTCGGTGACGGTAGAACGATCGGAACCCGAAAAGATGACTGGGCTTGTCGATCTAAAACGTGTCCCGATCCTAAAAAAGACAGTTGCAAGACATCGCACAATTTAAATAAAGCGAAAGCATGGCATAAGTCCAGAATAGTAAATAAAACCTCAATCTATTTGTGGCCCCCAGTACAATACTTTGAAATCAGGTACTAATCGATGGGGTGCCCACACATCCCACATGTGGTTAGCGCGCTCGATCTCGAACAGTGTCAAGAACTCGGGTCCCACGGGACACCAAAGGTGGTCGGAAACCAAAAATTGTCTATCACCCACCGGTGCCTCTGCATTTACCTACTTTCAGTTTTAGTTATTAAACAGTAATTAAAGCTATGATCATCTCCAACATTAAACACGCGGCATTACTCCAACAACTGTGGTACTTGACGCCACACAAGAGCACTTGAGCAAGCGACTACGACGCGCAAGTCCAACTATCTACCAATCAACAGGTAATAGGATGTGTCCAAGGCAATATAAGGCTGCAAGGGATATTGTCACATCCCAAGATTTTCCAAATCTTGTAATGTGAAAATAAATGAATAAAATAAAACTTTGTTTGATTTTCAAGGCCAGAAGAAACTTTTTGAATTCAATTGGAACTTCAAACCCATTTGAATTAAATAAAACCTAAAGGGATTTAAAAAGATTAACATTTAATAAAAGGAAAATAAAAACATTTGGAAATACTATTGTGAAACAATTAAAAGAAAAGATTTGTTTTCAAATGAAATAGTAGTTTTACAAATAAAGATTATTTTATAAAGCCAAATTAAACCTTAGCCAAGCTTTGGAATTAAAACATTTTATTCTAAATAAAATTAGCAAAGGTTTATTTAAAATAAATTAATAAGGATTTAATATCCAAGTTTTATTAATAAAGGTTCTATCATTTATAAACCATCAAAAACTTATTTGTTTAATTTAATAAAGTTTTCCAGGTACTTTATATTCTCAGATAAAACCTACTAAAGTGTTTTGGCTTTATTTTAGATTTTAAAATAAATATTCTCAATAAAACAAACCCAAGTTGATTTAATAATGAAAGTCTATTATATTTCATTAATAATGGACCCTAAAATAAAATGTTATTTTATTTTAAAACAAATCTCCAAGTATTCTATTTTTTTCCCAAATAAAACCCACTGATTTGGTTTTGAAAATATTTAGGTTTCAAATAAAGATTTTATTAATAAAATCAAACTCTATTTGATTTCAAAACTCAGGCCCATATTATTTAATTATTAATAGACCCTAAAGTAAAAGGATTATTTTATTTTAAACAAGTTTTCCAAATATTCTTTATTTCCAAATAAAACCTACTGTTTGGGTTTTGAAAACATTTTGGATTTTAACTGAAGATTTTATTAAATAAAACAAACCCTATTTTATTTAACTAATGATCCATTTATTTAATTAATAAATGGAACCTAAAAAGATTTAAAATAATATTTTATTTTAGAATGTGAATTATGATGTTAAGCAGAACCAAATTCATACTTGAAAAGCTTGATGATTGTTTGAATCTTTTGAATGTGTTTGGTTGTTTGAATTTCAAAACAGAAAAAAATTTTAGAAAAGAATAAAACAAATAGACAGAAAAAATAGAGGAAACAGACCAGCCCAACAAGGCCCAGCCCAACAGTCCCACAGCCCAGATTCCCCTCACCCCGAAGGAAAACGGTTTGCACCCATAAACTGACCCGCGGAGCAACAGACAAGTGGACCCCTCCCTTTCTCCCTTTCTTTCACTGCCAGCGGACCCCACACCCCACTGCTCTTCTTCTCCACCCCGCGACTGCTTCTTCCTCCTCTCATCGCCGTTGCCAGCATTGAATCGCGGCATCAATACGCCTTAACGCAGCCACCATAACTCGCCGCGATCAAGCACCTTAAAGCGCCAGCCTCCCCTCTTCTGTTTCCCCCAGACGCCCCTCCTCGACACGCCTCCAGGCTGCCATAATCCGTCAGCCACTCCCTCTGCCTCCGACGACCCCTCTCGCCAATTCCGGCCAGCACACGCTCCCTTCCGCCTCCCTGAGCACACGAGCATGCTCACCATACACTGGCGCATCCTTCTGTGTCAATCACTCGACCGCGGGCGCCCCAGAGCTTGGGCTTGGACTAGCTCTGACAGCGCCGCCGCCTGTTTCATCTCCGACGACAACCCCAGGTAGAGACCGGCCGCCCCTTTGCTTCTCGATCATGCTAGCAGCTTCACCTTGGTCTTGCGCACCTAATAGTGCCCTCCGTTTGGCTTCTCATGATCGACAGCGTCGCCCCGACCGCAACCAGGACCACCTGACGCCGTTCGCAACTCCGGCGAGGAATTACTGCAACCCTAGTACGCCCCTTGACCAACCGCGAGCACCTTGAGCTTCGCCGAGTTCTTCTGAGCCTGGTGAGCATCTTCTTACCCTCTCTTGCTTCCTGCTTCGCTAGTGCCGCCGCCGTCTGCCCGTCGCCGCCGCGCACAGCCACGCAGCGCCGCCGGTTAATGGCCATCTGTTTAGGTCCGTTAGATCTAGATCAGACAAACAGGATTAGGTCACTTAAACGCCGAAGAGGTATGCGCTCAGTACCGCATGATCGGACTTAATCCAACGCACCGCAACGCTGATCCGCGTGAAACGGTACCGTCCAGTAGGGTACTGCCGCGTGGCACTAGAATCTGTTTAAAAGAATGTTTGAATCAGAATTATTTACAAACTTCAAACCCTTATATCTTTTGATCCACACGTCCAAATTTGGCAAATTTTATATCAATGAATTCAGGAGAACAAGCCCTAGCCAACCATGGCCTTAGTTTAGCAAATAGTATCTGTTAGCTTGTTTGAATTTGCAGAAACTTTTGTGTACTTGTTTAGAGTATAAAAATTGTTTAAAAATGATTTTTGGATTAAAACCTTTGCAAAATAGTTTGTTGTGACCTTACTGACCCTAGGAACCAACCCTTGGTATTAAAAATGATTTTTGAAAGATTTAAGTTAGATTACTTGACTTAGTCATTTTCTAGCCAAATAAAAAGAATAGTTTTTGTTATAAAAATGTTTATGAAAAGAAAACTTTAAGGAAATGTTTTGGACCAAACCGACTGACCGAAAAACACCAAGTTTTGCAATAGCAACTCATTTGGTGAACCCTATAGGCTAATGCCTTAATAAAAATATTTCTACACCACATAAAATAACACTTTGTTTTGAAAATAGTTTTAAAGTGAAACCTTTTGCAAATGACTTGGACACTTTAGGAAATGACCATTAGATGTACCCAAATGACTATGACCCACTAGGGACCACTTTTTCAAACAAAACAAAGCTTGGCATGCTTGCATGCATTTCTTTGACTTGTTATTTATGTGTGTTGTTTTGCTTGATTGGTAGATTAAGTTTGTTCCTTGCTTGATTGATTTGTAGTGACTTGAAGAGTGTGATTGTTGCAAAGATCAAGAAGTGAACCTATACTCTACCAAAAAGGCAAGTGATGCTTCATACTCTTTGTCCTATTACTTTCTCTATGCATTAGTGATTTTGCTAAGTAAACTTGCATGGATTTTGCTAAGTATAGATCTTGCTATAGGAAAACATAGTAATGAATCCTTAGTACGATTTCCTAAGTTAGAGATTCCTACTACTACTAAGCTTAGCCTAGCTAATAGAAAACATGGGTGGAATATATATTCACACTATACAAAAATATTCTAAGTCTGAGGACTTATGTTTTTGTTTAATAAAACAACTAAGTTAATGAATCCCCTGGGTGGAATGGGCTTGCTTGGTGGAGAATGGTTGAGTGGTTCACAATACCATAGGCTTGGATTGTGTATCTCACTTGTGGAATGCCACCCAGGAAACAAAGAGATTTGAGATGTCAAATGTTGAGAAGCTTCAAGTGCAACCACTTGGCAATATGGGCTCTGCCATGATCATATAGGTTGCAAGAACTTAGCCATATGAATAGTGGGTGGTAGTGTTTGATAGGTTGGAACGCGTCCATATTGGTCTAAGGGAAAGCTTCTGAAAGATCTTGTCTTGGGATACCAAGTCTTGTGGGGAAACTGCACCACCTCTGCAGAGTGTAAAATCTAAGTACTTAGCCATGTCCCTGGTAAACCACAATTTGAGCATCAAGACATGGAAGCAATCAAGAATCTCATCATTCCAATTTCTAAATTAAAATCTTGTGGTTTGAATAAGGGATTGTTTGAATTCTTCAATCATTGATGGAGAGATGGCTTGGTACAAGGATCTTCAAATCTTTGATTGAGAAAAATGATTTTGTCAAACAAAAACTTAGTATTTTCAAAATGATAAGAAAAATCTATTTTGAGCAATGCAAGCCTCAACTCCACTTAGCCAAATGCATATATATGATAGACTCCACTATACAAATATAGTATCACTTGCCAATACAATTCAAATGTATTGACCGTTGTGGCTGTAACTTGTATGTTGCAGGTTTGATTGATTTTAGTGAAGATTGATTGTTTAGGATTACAAAGTCTACAACCAACATCTGCCTGTGGCACTTTGAAGATGAAGGACCCATGACTATATTTATTCCGCTGCAATGTAATGTAATAGCCATATGAGCTATGAAAGATGTAATAAAATTATGTTATTCCTGGTTATAAAGTTATATTATGACCTTTGTTTCTTGATATTACATCTTAACTGTGGATGCTAGCTATTGATCCAGGGACTAGCATTGTAAACACAAGAGGACTCTATCTTATTTAAGATTGGGACCCCTACAGATATCACGGGCACGAAAAACTAGAGCATCGCAACACAGATAGCAATAGATCAACAGGAGGGAAATAAATACTATAAAAGTAAGATAGGTAGAAAGGGGGAGATGCTCGCCTGACAACATTGCCGAAGGTTTATCCGAAGATCGGATCGACACTCGCATCAACTCAACGGCCTTATCCGCGAAGATCCAAAACACTAGAAGAAACACCGGATGCACTATTTATTACTATGGCAAAAGATCGGGCAGGATGCATGTATGATGTATGACATGGCAGGCATGAGATGCAATTAGGCCATATTAAGCGGAACCGGGGTTCCGACATTTAATTAGGCGGTTCATGTTATTTAGATACCCCGCAAATTAAATGTTGGATTAGCAAGACAAAACATGGCTTCGGTTCGCTATGCCAATTTAAATGGAGTCCGGAATAAGACAAAGATATCCCGCAGATGGACTCCATGTTTAATGTAGGTGAACCGCCTAAATACCCCCAACAACCACAATATGTATGCGAGTATGAACAATTTAATATGCAACAGTTGATAATGTCATATTATAAAAATAATGGGGTCTCGGATAGGGAATCACATTAGGGTTCGGCGAACTTGGGCTCCGAGGGGTTCGGGGTCGGTCTCAGGGTTCGACGGGAGAACGGCTCGACGAGATCGGTCTCGGACGACGGAAGTCGATCTTGTCGCATCCGAGAGGAAGAACTTGGTTGGCGTCGGGGGAACATCGGATCCGCCATGGTCGGTGCCGATCTTGTCGTCACGAAGATCTTGTCGGGTCCTCGTATCGGGTCGGTCTTGGCGTTCGGGGGGGAAGAACTTGGCGTCCGAGAGACAATCTTGTCGCATCCGCGGTCCTCGGGTCGTGTCGTTTCACGGCGGAGATCTTTGCGTATCCGTGTCGACGTCCTTGGCCTCCGGGTTCTCGGGCATCGCATCCGGGAAGGAGAACTTGTCGCATCCGGGGAGATCTTGATTAGGGTTCGGTTCGGCCTCGACGCCGAGATCGGTCTTCACCTCCGGGAACGGGGTCTTGCATCCGTGAAGGAGATCATGAAGTCGGTGCCAGGGTTTAGACTTCGGATCCGGGATCGGGTCTTCGACTCCGCGTGGACGATCTTGGCGTCCATGATGAAGGTCTTGATACTCCGGTCTATTGTCGACCTCTTGATACCGCGAGTCAACGGCGTTGTTTTTCTCGGGTGGCTCCATGTACAACCTTCGGAATCATCGACATCAAGTCGGTCTTGTCGGCGAGAGGATCTTGATGCGTCTTGTTGGCAGGCGTCCCTGGTTCTTAGCAACGAGACATCTGTGCCCATACTAAAACATTAGCAGCACCCCTTCAGACTTGGTGCTTACAGCATCTGAACATGCCAGGGACACTAGTGAGCAGTTGGTCTCCAGAGAAGGTGGGCACAGGCGCGTGCGACAGGGTCGGCAGCTCTGCCGGGGCATGGTGAAGCGCGGCGGCGGTCGCGGCTACAGCGAGGACACGGGGTCGGCCTGTGGGGGCGCGCGCGGCAGGGGCGTATGGGGCCGGCCAAGGAGGTCCTTGCGGGGAGCGCAGCGCTCGCGGCGGCTCGAAGGCGAGGCCACAGGGGCGACGCGGCTCGGGACCGACAAGGTGCTCGCGGGCGGACGTCCGAGGAGGCGGCGGGGCCCGACGGTGGCGCGGAGGCGGGGCAGGCGCGGGTCCGCACGGGGGCAGGGTCGCGCGCGGGAGGGCTCCGGTGATGTCGGGTAGACCGAGGAGGAGGACGGGGCTGCGGGGCCGACGCGGCTCGTTGCGGGCGCTGGTGCAGACTCGCCATGTGACGGTGGGCTGGAGGCGGTCGAGGCTGGCGGCAAGGAGGAGAGGGAAGCGGCGGCGAGGAAGACTCGCAGGGGCGGCCGAGCGAAGGGGCCGAGGCCGGCGGCGGCGCTGGGAGGTTGTAGGGGGAAGGGCCTCGCGAGAGAGGGAGGAGAGGATCATGGGGAGAGGGGCAGGGGGGGGGAGGCGGTGGAGGAGGCCGGCGAGAGGAGGAGAAGGCACTGGGCTCGGATAGGCGAGGGGCGGTGGGACAGGAGGTGGGGAGCGGTGAGCGGAGGAGAGAGAGGGAGGGAACGCGTGGAGGGGACGCGGGGTGGTGGGCCCGGAGGCGGGTGGAGCACGAGGTGGTCAGGGGCGGTTGGTGGCGACCAGGGGGATGGGGAGGCGTGCAGTGCGGGGGCATCTGTGGCGGAAAAAGGAGTGGGGCCAGGCTGGGGGTTGGGATCGGTGGTGGCAGATGCGGTGGCCGAGGTGGCAGTGTGGATTGGAGGGGAAGTAGAGGTGAGGTGGCAGGCTATTGGAGGAGTGATGTGGAGGAGTTGGGTAGGATAGATCTAGGTAGGAAAAAGGTTTAGATAACTCTGGTTTGTACTGGGGGTGGCCGGCTGGGTCAGATCGGCCCGGTACGGCTGCCCCCTAAAAATAAAATAAATATTTTAATATTTACAACGGGGCTTTTGAAATCTATTAGTAGACGAAACAAAATAATCCGGAGACCCGGGTTTTGGATTTGAAATAAAGGCGGGGTATTTAGAAAACAAAATATGTTTTTCGAAAATAATTTCAGACAAACAAATGCAAGATGACATGACGATGCTCAAATGCAATGCGGCATGATGACATGAGCATGCGGTCATGATGATGAAATGCACAAAAACAACGCGATTTTCTAGTAGTGGTTTTAGCGGGATGCCACAATTCGACACCACTAACAATGGATCTCGCCCTCGAGATCCGCCTCATGGTACCGGAAGGAAGGTCGGCGATCTGCGTCTTCTCGCTTCGTGTAGATCCTCGCAACACTACTAACAAGAGGTCGTTGCCCGTGACCGTCGAGAGAACACTCCGGGAACAAAAGGTCGAAGGTAGAGGTATCAACAAATAAATCCACCTCTAGCTTCGATAGAAAGAGGGAACCGATGCATTCTCATCCACTTCAATGTACAAAAGCGAATAGAAGGGGTAGTCGGCATGGGGGACAATCCATCACGCACCCAAACTATTACTTCGCACAATCAGTAGAAAAGCGTGCAACCATTCTCGGAATCAGACTGAAGATCTCGACAATCGAGGTTCAGAAACAAAGGAGTGATGCAGACTCTGCATCGGATCTTGCGTAGATGATGTCGTCGCGTCGGAAAACACCGGAAGGCACGAGAAGGAACAAAGAGAAGTCCACCAGACGAAGGATTCCTCGGATAGCATATAGCAACACCGTTACCAAAGGAGGAAGCGAAACCCTAAAGGTACGATGGAACCCAACCACGAGAAATCCTGGACTCGAAGAGAGAGAAGAGAGCGGATTCAAAACACGCAGAGGTGAGATGAGAGCAGCAGAGGGGTAAGGAGTAAAATCAGACCTAATCAGAGCTATCCAACCGATTTTGAAAAAAAAATAGTTTTGACACTCTACTTCGGCCGTTAGCTAGGTTATCCTACAGGATGGACTTGTGGGGTATCGCAACTGCTGAGCTCTGATACCACTCTGTAACACCCTCAAATCGGCCCTATGCAAGTTTTAGCGCTTCCCGCCAAACCCGCATAGAAACGATTCAAGGACGCCCACCAGGCACTTTCGTGCGGGTGGAAAACGAAGTAATAACATTACACAACAGTCCTCGATGGGACCCATAGAACAGATATATATACAACAGCGACTCAATGAGTCAAGAATACAGATATAATATACAAAGATCCAAATCACCTTGAAAACGATATAGCGCCCGACTACGGACAAGATGCAAATGGGGCTAAGAGCCCTGAAGAATAACCAATGGCGTCCATAACCCTGCCCAGGCCAAGCCGGAAGGGTAACCCTGCTAACGACGGCGATCTCAAACCTGCTAAACAAAAGGGGTGCCGACAAAGGGCAAAGGAAAAAGAGGAGCGTCAAGATCGAGGCCAAGACAGCGAGACTAGAAAGCCGGTCCTCGCCTACATAGGTATGGTGGATCAAGGCGGCAGCATGTACTAAACAACCTATAGAGACTCGATATAACTGTCGGCTATCAGAGAGGGATAAGAAAGACCTATTCGGAACCATCCTGATACTACCACCAAACATACCCATCCTGGTATTTCCCCCTCGACACCAAACGAGGAAGTCAACCGAGGAACTCACACAGTTGGCAGTTTTATTTATTCAGTTATCGTTGTAGCAATTACTAGTCAAGTATAGATAGTCATCCTGATAAAATAAGCAGTGGGCAGTTTTATTTAACCATTCCGTTGTAGTTGCGACACTTACTAGTCAAATACAATTAGCATGAGATATCCTAAAACCCAGCAGTTGTTGGTACTTTTATTTAGCCATTCCGTTGTAGTTGAGCTGATTACTAGTCACATCGGATACAAGTCAAATTATCACAGTAAACTTTAGTTATAGTTGTCTATGATTGAGAACTGTGCTCCAAGTCGTCCATAACCGCGGACACGGCTTTTCGAAAAGATTTAACCCTGCAGGGGTGCACCAAAGTATCCACATGCACTTCGACCCTTTTTGCCAGATCAATTAACATACACCCATCGGTATGTCGACGGGGCCTAAGTCATGACGTTTCCCAGACCCAAAGCAAGTACATGGGGGCCACCCCACTAAGTCTACCAAGAACGGTCGGTCTCCGAGACGGACTCAGGGTTTGGGTGGACGGCTGTAAACGACTGGGAACCCGAAAAGATGACTGGGCTTGTCGATACAGTGAAAACGTGTCCCGATCCTAAACAGTACAGGTGCAGTACATCGCACAATTTAAATAAAGCAGTAAATCATGGCATAAGTACAGAATAGTAAATAAAACCTCAAACTAGTTGTGGCCCCCAGTACAATACTTTGAAATCAGGTACTAATCGATGGGGTGCCCACACATCCCACATGTGGTTAGCGCGCTCGATCTCGGAATAGGTGTCAAGAACTCGGGGTCCTACGGGACACCAGTGAGCGGTCGGAAACCAAAAATTGTCTATCACCCACCGGTGCCTCTGCATTTACCTACTTTCAGTTTTAGTTATTAAACAGTAATTAAAGCTATGATCATCTCCAACATTAAACACGCGGCATTACTCCAACAACTGTGGTACTTGACGCCACGCAAGAGCACTTGAGCAAGCGACTACGACGCGCAAGTCCAACTATCTACCAATCAACAGGTAATAGGATGTGTCCAAGGCAATATAAGGCTGCAAGGGATATCACGGGCACAAAAAACTAGAGCATCGCAACACAGATAGCAATAGATCAACAGGAGGGAAATAAATACTACAAAAGTAAGATAGGTAGAAAGGGGGAGATGCTCGCCTGGAAACATTGCCGAAGGTTTATACGAAGATCGGATCGACACTAGCATCAACTCAACGGCCTTATCCGCGAAGATCCAAAACACTAGAAGAAACACCGGATGCACTATTTATTACTATGGCAAAAGATCGGGCAGGATGCATGTATGATGTATGACATGGCAGGCATGTGATGCAATTAGGCCATATTAAGCGGAACCGGGGTTCGGACATTTAATTAGGCGGTTCATGTTATTTAGATACCCCGCAAATTAAATGTTGGATTAGCAAGACAAAACATGGGTTTGGTTCGCTATGCCAATTTAAATGGAGTCCGGAATAAGACAAAGATATCCCGCAGATGGACTCCATGTTTAATGTAGGTGAACCGCCTAAATACCCCCAACAACCACAATATGTATGCGAGTATGAACAATTTAATATGCAACAGTTGATAATGTCATATTATAAAAATAATGGGGTCTCGGATAGGGAATCACATTAGGGTTCGGCAAACTTGGGCTCCGAGGGGTTCGGGGTCGGTCTCAGGGTTCGACGGGAGAATGGCTCGACGAGATCGGTTTCGGATGACGGAAGTCGATCTTGTCGCATCCGAGAGGAAAAACTTGGTTGGCGTCGGGGGCACATCGGATCCGCCATGGTCGGTGCCGATCTTGTCGTCACGAAGATCTTGTCGGGTCCTCGTATCGGGTCGGTCTTGGCGTTCGGGGGGGGGGGGAAGAACTTGGCGTCCGAGAGACGATCTTGTCGCATCCGCGGTCCTCTGGTCGTGTCGTTGGTCTTGTCGTTTCACGGCGGAGATCTTGGCGTATCCGTGTCGACGTCCTTGGCCTCCGGGTTCTCGGGCATCGCATCCGGGAAGGAGAACTTGTCGCATCCAGGGAGATCTTGATTAGGGTTCGGTTCGGCCTCGACGCCGAGATCGGTCTTCACCTCCGGGAACGGGGTCTTGCATCCGTGAAGGAGATCATGAAGTCGGTGCCAGGGTTTAGACTTCGGATCCGGGATCGGGTCTTCGACTCCGCGTGGACGATCTTGGCGTCCGTGATGAAGGTCTTGATACTCCGGTCTATTGTCGACCTCTGGATACCGCGAGTCAACAGCGTTGTTTTTCTCGGGTGGCTCCATGTACAACCTTCGGAATCATCGACATCAAGTCGGTCTTGTCGGCGAGAGGATCTTGATGCGTCTTGTCGGCAGGCGTCCCTAGTTCTTAGCAACGAGACATCTGTGCCCATACTAAAACATCAGCAGCACCCCTTCAGACTTGGTGCTTACAGCATCTGAACATGCCAGGGACACTAGTGAGCGGTTGGTCTCCAGAGAAGGTGGGCTGGCGCGGCTGTGGTCGGCAGCTCTGCCGGGGCATGGTGAAGCGCGGCGGCGGTCGCGGCTACAGCGAGGACACGGGGTCGACCTGTGGGGGCGCGCGCGGAAGGGGCGCATGGGGCCTGCCAAGGAGGTCCTTGCGAAGAGCGCCATGGGCGGCTCGGGCGAGGCCACGTGGGCGACGCTCGGGACCGACGAGGTGCTCGCGGGCGGACGTCCGAGGTGGCGCGGGTCCCAACGGGCGCTGGAGGCGGCAGGCGCGGTCCAGACGGGGGGGTCGCTGAGGGCTCCGGTGAGGTCGGGTAGACCGGGGAGGAGCACGGGGCTGGGGGGCCGACGCAGGCGGGCTGGCACAGACTCGCCACATGTGGCTGGCCGGAGGCGGCCGAGGCAGCCGGCGAGGAGGAGAGGAGCGGCGAGGAAGACTGCAGGCGGCCGAGCGAGGCGAGGGGCGGCGCTGGGAGGTTGCAGGGGGAAGGGCCTCGCGAGAGAGGGAGGAGAGGATCGCGGGGGAGACGGGGGCCGAGCGGGGGGGGGGCAGAGGGCGGTGGAGGAGGCCGGCGAGCGAGAGGAGGGAGAAGCGGCGCTGGGGCTCGGGATAGGCGAGGGGCGGTGGGACAGGAGGTGGGGAGCGGTGAGCGGAGGAGAGAGAGGGAGGGAACGCGTGGAGGGACGCTGGTGGTGGGGCCCGGGGGGGGGTGGAGCACGAGGTGGTCAGGGGCGGTTGGTGGCGACTGGGGATGGGAGGCGTCAAAGCGTGGGACAAGCAGTGGGAAAAGGACGGTGGGGGTTGGGATCGGTGGTGTGGTGTGGCAGATGGGGTGGCAGTGAGGTGGCAGGGATTGGAGGGGGGAAAGGGAGAGGTGAGGTGGCGGCAGGCTATTGGAGGGAGTGATGTGGAGGGAGTTGGGTAGGATAGATCTAGGTAGGAAAAAGGTTTAGATAACTCTGGTTTGTACTGGGGGTGGCCGACTGGGTCAGATCGGCCCGGTACGGCTGCCCCCTAAAAATAAAATAAATATTTTAATATTTACAATGGGGCTTTTGAAATCTATTGGTAGAAGAAACAAAATAATCCGGAGACCCGGGTTTTGGATTTGAAATAAAGGCGGGGTATTTAGAAAACAAAATATGTTTTTCGAAAATAATTTCAGACAAACAAATGCAAGATGACATGACGATGCTCAAATGCAATGTGGCATGATGACATGAGCATGCGGTCATGATGATGCAATGCACAAAAACAACGCGATTTTCTAGTAGTGGTTTTAGCGGGATGCCACACTATCTTAGGCAAGGGGTACTTGTTCTTGATGGTGACATCATTCAACTTCCGATAATCCGTACACAAACGGTTACCTCCATCCTTCTTGTCCACAAATAAGACAGGTGATCTCCATGGGGACGCACTTGGTTGAATCAATCCGATTTCCAACATGGAATCCAGTTGCTTCTTTAGTTATTCTAGTTCCGACGGGTTCATACTATAGGATCTCTAAGCTATGGGTCCTGTTCCGGTGATTAGTTCAATGATGAACTCGATATCCCGATCTGGGGGCATACCGGGCAAAACATCTGGAAATACATCGGGGTATTCGCAGACTATCCGGACTTGGTCAATGGTAGGTTGGGCTATACTCTTGTTGCATTTGAATTGGCGAGGTAAGGTTTCAGATATATGTTCGACTGATATTCCGGCTGTACTGGTCATGGTGATGGCTTTCTTGGCATAGTCAATCAATCCTTTATGTTTGTACATCCAATCCATTCCTAGTACTACTTCCAAACCTTTAGTTCCGAGTACTATCAGATTAGCATAAAAATCTATGCCATGGATTCGGATAGGGACGGCTTTGCAAATTTGCCTAGCCTTGGTGGTTGATCCGGGGATTTGTACAATCATCACATGCTTCAATTTGGTTGGTTGAATTTTACTAGTGCATGCAAATTCTTCGGTGACAAATGAATGCGATGCACTAGAATCAAACAACACTCTTGCAAGTACTAAATTAACAGAAAACATACCCAGCACGACGTATGGCGCTTCCTGAGCTTCTTCAGCATGCATGAGAAAAAGACGGCCATTGCGGTTGAGTGAATTCCCTAGGGCAAATCTTCTCACTGGCTGACCGCGACGCTATTGCTGAGCTGGGGCATTGGCATTGGGAGCTGTAGCATTCTTCTTGTTGGTGCACTCGTTGGAATAGTGGCCTTTATTTCCACAGTCATAACAGGTCACTTGCGACTTGTCCTTTGCTGCTACAGGCACAACATTGCTTCCAGTCCTTGGGGCAGTGTTGGTGTTGGCGGCAGCATTGTTGGTGTTGAACTTGGGTGGGGCACGGGTGAAATTGCTAGAGTTGCCGGGGTTGTTGTGATTTCCTCCGGGTCTAGGGTTTCCACGGTTGGGATAGGTCGGACGGTTCATCGGGGGTCTGTTGGTTCTTGGGGCAAATCCAGAAGATGGGTTGGGGCAATACTTTGGGTTCTGATGGGTTCCTGGCTGATGCATCATACGACGCTTGCGGTTCTCATTGGCTTGGTTGATCTTTCCTTCCATTTGGATGGCAGAGTCGACAAGGGCTTCAATGTCAGCAAAGGGGATATTGACTAATACAGTCTGCATCTCGTCATGCAGACCATTTAGGAATCTTTCTTTCTTCTTGGCTTCGGTGTCGATCTCATCCGGGGCATACCTAGCTAATGACAAAAAATTGTCACGGTATTCCACTACAGTCATCCTTCCTTGCTTCAACTCTCTGAACTCGTCTCTCATTCTCTTGATCAAACCCGGTGGCACATGGGTTCTGTTGAACTTGACCTTGAATTCATCCCAGGTCATCATCTAGCCTCTGGTCATTGTGCAAACACTGTTCCACCATGCCCTAGCATCTCCAGCTAGGTAGTGGGTGGCAAACAGAACTTTCTCTTTGGCTTCCACTCCAGCGACCTCTAAGTTGTTTTCCATTGTTTGCAGCCAATCATCGGCATCTAGGGGTTCTTCTGACTTAGTGAAAACGGGTGGGTTGGTATTCTGGAAATTCTTGAGCTTAGATCCATGGTGGTCCTGATTTCCGTGGCCTTGGTTGTTGTGGGCTAGCTGGGCTATCTGCTGTAGAGTGGCTAGGTTGGCTTGACATTCCGCTCTTTCAGCTTCACGGTCAGAAGTCAACATTTGCAGAATCTGCAACATCGGGTCCGGGGATGAACCACTTCCTCCACGTGGCATCTGAAGATTGAGATAGATCATGAGAAAATAGGGAATTTCTAAGGATCTAGGACTTTGAAAAGTTTTTAAAGTTTGACTCATGTTTTTCTAGCAACTTGCTTTTTCATTCATTCATTGATAGCACACAGTACAACACACACCACAACAAAGAAAGACAGATGGTTTTAAGAAGCCTTCCAAGAACTACGATACAGTGGGACCGGATACTACTCACTACGCTAGTGCTCCAGTGCTACTACTCCTCGGAATCTGAGGCTTCATCATCTTCATCAACATTGATGAAGGCGAAATCATCCTCATCGGTGAAGAAGTCCATGGCCTGATCCTCTAGAAAATCATCGTCATCGCTGAGATAGGAGTAAGGGTCCCACGAAGATCCTCTCCAGCATTCTCCCTTTCCTCCAACTGCATGTCTCTCTCGTGGATGGTCTCCTCCAAAGATGAGAAGCTGTGGCGAAGACGGGCAATAATGCACTCCTTCTTGTCGAACTGACGGCGGCGAGACTTGCGATCCTTTGCTAGCATGGTGATGGTCTGATCCTTCGTCTTGATGATGGCTGACTTGTGGTTGTAGTAGTCACGGCAGTTGTCCAATTCCTGCTGACGATCGTACATCATGAAGCTAAGGTGGTCCAGTTGGGTCTTCATCTCGGGGTGGTATGGGGCTTCCAGGGGTTGTCCATTAGAATCACGCCTTGGGAAAAACTCAAAGCGAGTACCCTTGATTTGATTGATGCTCTGCCCACATACACGGGAAAGAGCTTCCTGCATTGCTCTGGCAAGTCCATCGAGCCAGTTGTTTTCCCTCAAGGTAAACTGAATTCCCTCCGCAGTGGGAGGTTCAATCTTTCCTCGGAGACTTGCAACAATTAGCCACTGAAGATCTTCTCCTCCTTGATCATTGAGCTGAGCTCCGAAGAACTTGGGGTGCGGACGCTCCAGAAGTTCCAAAAGCTGATCCAGATCCCTCTCAAAGATAAGGTCTCCTCCATTCCCAAGTTGGTAAAACTTGCTGTACTTCACGTCCATCTATAAAAATAGAGGATGAGTAGATTAGCAGGGTGATCAAGTGTGTCAAAATTTTATCTATTTTTCAAGAGTTTTTGAGGAACATGAATTTGTATGAAATAATCCAAGGGATAAGAATGAGAATAAGTTTTTGTAAATATTTGTTTTCTTTGGTTTTGAAACTAAGTTTTTGATTCAAACGTCCAGTCTAACTAGGGTCTCCTATGGTCAGGATGGCTCTGATACCAACTTGTCAACACCTGGATTTTTCAATCCTAGATGCCTGTTATGCCATACATCGCAATCCCAGGATTACCATTTTTGCGAGACATAACAGAATTGGATACCATAGTACATCATCCATTACAAACGATACATAAGTTCTTACACAAATAGGGATCTCATGATCCAGTTCTTAGTACAACTTCAGGCAGCGGAATACGTAATAATAAAGGTAGCGTAGGCGAAGCTCCATCTTGGGGGTCACAGGCAATGCTGACGATGGGAGATGATCCTAGTTGTCGTAACCTTCCTGGGGTCCATCTTCTAGGTACTCCTCTTCATAGTATAGCCATGGGAATAGACAGGGACAAAAGCCATGAGTGCTCTTTAAGTACTCGCAAACTAATACTAACAAGTAACAGGGGTTTTTTGATAATAGAACACTAGGCTCTAGGGTTCTTTTGCAAAAGCCAGATTTATCTCTACTAGGTTCCAAAGCTAGTCAAAATTTTAGAACTCCTAAGTGGGAACTTGTATTTCATATCACAACTCTGTTGTGGTCAAGACAAAGTCTCAATTCATTTCACAAGTCATTTTGAAAAGTTTGACGGGGGAACAATATGGCCACTCCAACTGTCCATAATCACGGACGCGGCTATTCGAATAGTTTGACACTCTGCAGAGATTTTACACTTTCACCACAACATTCGATACATCCGTCAGGAACAAATCCTGAATTCACCATACTCAGTATGCGGATAATCAATCCTAACCTTTCAATTACACTCCCTAGTATAAGCACCTCTCCTGTGAGTTTGGCCTCCCAACCATGACCAGCTGTCACCTTGGGTACTGCACAGGTGGACAATCTTCACAAGGTAGCCTCAGCTCAGACCTTGGCCGTGAGGGAACTAATACTAAGGTATATAAGTTTCCAGTCAAGCCCTACCCAATATTCGGGTATTGTGGTTGTACGATAAAATTGGAATGGTATCGCATCCAGACAACCATCAGTTTTATAAGAGGTTTAAGGCTACTGCCTCAACATTTTCATCACCAAAAACATCTAGTGTTCGGAAACATTGTCAAAACATCTCAGTAGAATGATCCATCATTCTAAGGTTTTCATAACCATTTTCACCAAGTATTCCCATCTAAAGTTGATCAAGTTTTTTGCTTAGCACTAGCATCTACAAGTGGGGGTAAGCACCAATGAAGGTTGGTAACTAGTGGAGTTTCAACTAAGTCCAACATTATATCTTAGGCTGATATCAAGGTTTCTAGCTTAGGCCAATTTAATGCTCTTTATGTAACCTTCAGAAATCCTTCTAGTATCTACCAGTTACTTAAGTAAACTCTAAGTAGGTTTTGATAAAGAAATAAAGTAATAGGCTTGCAAATAAAATTAGGATTGGTTTATCAAGTGGGTGTGATCTCATATGCTTGAAGCATATAATAGGCATAGTAACAAGTAGGGGTTTGTTGCATCAGTAGGGTATCTTGCAAGGGTTAACTTGCATAGGTCAACTTGATTAGTATGGCTTGCCTTGTGCAGATCCGTGGTTGAAGTTCTCCTCGGCTTCTTCTTCGTAGTATCCTCCTTCCTCCTCGTATCCTTGGTCGGTGCTAGCGTCTATGAATAAATACGAAGTACACAATCACCAAACAATACTTAACTACTTGCAATCATCACACAAAAGGGTCCTATAGATGATCTAGCATCATCACTAACATTACAAGATTAAAGCTTGGTTTAATTCCTTTAATTTTTAGAAAAGTAATTTCTACTCTTTTGAAAAATTACTTAAGATTTAATATTCTCCAAACCAAACATGGGATCATGTTGACACATGTCATCACCACATATTGTAGTCCATGGGAATGTGATTTAAAGTGGTGTCACAATTTAATAAGGTTTTACCCTTTTATTTTAATTAATTAAAGTGGCTAGAAATTCCTATGTAGCATTCTTTTATTACTTGAACATTATTTTTTCAAGTAAACCTATATAGTTTTTATATATTCTGAAAGGTATGATCAAATGTGATTTTTGAGAGTTGGAATCAACTCAAAAGCTATTATGGTTTAAATTTGAAAAATGTTTGAATGCAGAAAAGCTTCTGCCTTGTTATGTTTACAATGGGTGAACAATAGATTCAAATGACTTGAATCCAACGGGCTTGGATTCAGCATTCACAGACCTTTCCAAAAAAATTGGTTTCATTCAATTTGGTGCACTGAATCGATCTGGGTTGATTTTTAAAGTTGGGTACAGAAGTGTGTTTGAATTGAAATAGAAAAAGTTTAATTTGAATAACTGGGCTTGCGCGGGAAAAGATACTGGGCCAGCCTGCTAAGCGCAGTGCTCCCGCGGGCTGCTTAAGTGGGTGTCCCCACTCGTCAGTAACACGGGGCTGGGCGAAGCGGTATGGGGCGCTGTGGGTCGTTCGATCTTTTTCTAATCCAACGGCTGGGATTCATCGTCGACGCGAAACAATGCCGGCGAGACTGAAACCTAATGCGGCGGGTGAGGGCCGTTGGGGACTCACCGGGGTACTGGCGAGGGTCGGCGAGGCGGGCGAACGACGAAGTCGACGACGGCGAACTCAGGGGTGGTCACGGCAGCTCCTGGGGTGGACGAAATCGATGGCTTCCTTCTTCTCCAGAGGCGGCTGGCTCCGGTGAAATTCCGGCGGGGTGGTGCTCGCCTTGCTCCGGGAACGGTGTGGCACGATCAGTGAGAAGAGGGGAGTGAGATGGTGTGAAGAAATCATGCGGGGGTGGCCTCTATTTATAGTCGAGCGAGGGGACCGTCGGGGCGCACGGTGAGCTCGTCGGGGGTGATGTTACAGGAGGCTAATAGCATGGGCGAAGGTACGGGGCGGTGCGGTGTCTCCTAGTGATGCTCAACGACAGGGTTTCGAGGCATGGGGCGGTGCGGTTTGGTCTGGAATGGGCGATGCTCTGCGCGGCAGAGGCGGCGTCTTCGACGGCGGGCGGTGGCTGTGCGGCAAACGGGGATGTCTGGCGGTCTCCTGGGTCGGTGGCGATCGTGTGTGCACGCGGTGAGGGCGGCGCACAGTCTGTGGGCGCTGGTCGAGGGTGGTGCTCTGGCGCATGCTCGGCATGGTCTCTGGCGGTCTGGGCGCGGTTTGTGCGCGTGGTCCAGGGCTTTCCAACGCTCGCGGCTGGGACAGGGAGTGGCGGTGGACGGTGGGCTGCCTCCCAAACATGTTGGCTAGGCTTGCTGCTACTCCTAGCTTGCTGTCGACTATGGTGTGGCAAGGGTGTGCTCGGCTGTTCACCATTGATGGCAATAGCAAGCTCACAGTGGTGCTACTCCTTAGTTAATCTTCCTAGATGATCTACTGAGCTGGTTGTGAGCTAACTAGGGAACAAGTTAGGCAAGAATCACTGCTCACAATAGTGTTTGATGTTTGTTTGGTTTGTGTTTGCAACCTGTTTGATGAAATGGCCGCATGAAATCAAGTTTTGAATTTTGAATTGAATTTTGGTGGGTTTGCTAGATTGGTGATGGTGAGTCTGCAGATGCTTGGGTTTTGTTTGGTTTATGTTTGCAACCTGTTCTGATTGTTTTTCTTTTTCTATTTCTTCAAATCTGTTTTGATTTTGTTTAATTGATTCAAACACCCATTTGATTTCAAAACTTTGCCAAAATTTGTGTAGCTTTAAATATTGATTTGTATTATATCCTGATATCAATTTTCGGAATTTATTTTAATCCTTTTTGGGGTCTTTTAATTAATAAAAAGGGCCCTTGTTTTAAATCAAAATAGGATTTAATAATGTTTTTAATTTCTATTTGATTTCTAAATTCTTCCAAAACCTTTCAGTAAGTTTTGTTTACTAAAAAGGGTGTCAAATATTTCATCTTGAATTATTTTGGAAAGATTTTTAATAAGGTTTATTAATCCTTTAAAATTGGGATTTGTCTTTATTCCAATAGGATTTGGTTTATGCCATTTTTTTATATTTTGGAAATTTCTTTATCCAATATTTTATTTGGATTTGGTTATAATTCATTCCACTTGTTTAAAGATTTGGACAAGATTTGGTTTGATCTTTAATATTCTTTATTTAATAAATCTTTCTTTTCTTATAAAATTCATATCTTTTTTATTTATTGAACCAAGCTTGGTGATTCCAATTTGTAAAATCTTGTTTAATATTTGTTTATATTTTTAAATGTCTTTAGGATTATTTGCTCACCATTTGGTATGGATTTGTAGATAGGTTCTTTACTAGCTTTGGAATTTACTTTTCCTTATCTTATTAAATTCATAAGATTTTATTTATGGTTCCAAATTAAGTGAAACCAATTTATATGGCTTTATAATATTTTTATTTGTCATTCTTGATCATTTGTAAATGTTTGTTGACAAAATTTTATATGGATCAAATCCATATGCTTGGAGATAACTTTGGAAATGATTTTTATTCCATTAGGGTTTTAGGGTTTGGATTTATTTTCCAAGTGTAAATTTCCAGATGTATTTTATGAGGAGTGCATTTCTTTTAATTTGGATTTTTGTTGAATTCAAACTTTAATTAAAGTTGGTTCAAGATGGGATTTTAATTTCCATTTAAAAATAAAAGTTTCTTTTCACCATGATTTTCAGCAATAATTTATTTTTATTTAATTATTTTTCACATTTCAAAATTTGGAAAAATTTTGGATGTGACAGGCTACCACCCTTAAAATAAATCTCGTCCCGAGATTTGTAAAGGCTAGGGGTTACAAGTAGGCTCAAAACAACTAGGGTACTACCACCCTTAAAAAATTTCCAACTAGATTACATTTTGGCATGCTTGGGATCTTGATGTATCTTCTCTGGGCACTTGTTTGCATAATGGCCTAGTTCTTTGCATTTGAAACACATCACTTGGCTGATATCTTTCTTTTCCTTTAGTATCATTGCCTCTTGTTTGTTTACTTGGTTCTTCTTTTCTGGGCATTCATTGGCATAATGTCCCATCTCTTTGCAAGTGTAACATTGCTCTTGGGTAATATCTTTCTTGCTAGGGTTGGGGCATTTCTTCTTCTTCTTGGGTCTCTCCAAAGCTAGGAGTTCTTCTAGTTCATGCTCTTCATATTTCACCACAAAGGTGGGAAATATTTCTCTCTTCTTGGGGCAGTTACTAGAGATATGACCTTCTTCTTCACAGGAGTAGCAACACTTTGTGGTCACTTTGGATTTGGCCTTATGTGGCATGGTTCTGACTTTGCCTTCATCCTTCTTGGCAGAAGTTCTTTCATGAGGGTTTACAAGCTGTTGATGCACTCTACCTTGTTTCCTTTGTTGAACTATGGGATAGATGGGGCATTGGATAGGGACATGATCATTTCCTTCACATAGGAAACAAGTCACTTGAGATGTGAGGCATTGATTAGTTGGATGTCTCTCTTCACAGTTGGGGCATTGATCTCCATGCTCTTTGGAAGTGTGATCCTTGTCTCCACAAATATTGCAAGCTTGGGTTCCTTCTAGAATAACATCGTTGTCATCCTTGTTGTCATAAACTCCTTGGGAAGAGTTATCTCCCATGTTGGTCATTTCGGTAGCCATCCCTTGCAACAATTGGGATTGAAGTTTCAAAATCTTTTGTATGGTTGGGTCTAATCCATTGTTGTTGGATAAAAGCTGAGTTGTCACTTGGCTCAACTGGGTTTGGTTTGCTAGTATTTGTTCTCTCATGTTGTTCTCTTGGTTGTTGTTGTTGTCATCCTTGATGTTGGGGTTTCTTGGAGAAGTCATCTGTTTGGGTTGGATTGGGATTAGAATAGGCAAAATATTTTCTAAGGGAATAATTCTAATCACACACATCACAATTCACATAAGCAATGTGCAAGCAATCACAAACAAACATTCCACTCAAACAACAAGTTTCAAGCATATTTTGAGGCAACCAAAAATATTTTTGTTACACCACATAAGTTGGTGGGTTTGACTTAAACAAAATATGGTGGTCCATCTATATGGTTCACTTGTGATCTTTCCATCATTCTTTGTTGTTTCTTCTTGAACAAGATCTTGGTATCTTTCTTGCATCTTGATCTCAAAACTTCAAGGTGATGATGGTTCCTTCTAAGTTGTGTTTCCTTAGTCTTCAAGTCTGGAGCAATATTTCTTGTCTCACTTGTAGATCTTAGTGATATCCAAGGTTGAAGTCCTTGTTGAAAATGTTGAAGAAGTTGAAGTCATTAGAGTTGAAGATGTTGAAGTCATTAGAGTTGGTGAAGTCCTTAGCTCATGGTGAAGTCGTTGGCCATCGGCTAGGCTTTATCCATCAAGTTGAAAATAGAAGAGATGTAGAGTTAAACCAAAATGGTTGAGGAAAGAGTTTACAAGATTGTTTGTAAATAAGTTTTGGAACAAATACAACTCCTATTTTTCTAAGGGTTTTGTCCAATCCTAGGTTTACAAATCCTACAGGCAACACAATGCTCTGATACCATCTGTAAGGTTCCCAACCTTTAATAAGGTAGAGATCCATGTGTTTACAATGCTAGTCCCTGGATCAATAGCTAGCATCCACAGTTAAGATGTAATATCAAGAAACAAAGGTCATAATACAACTTTATAACCAGGAATAAAATAATTTATTACATCTTACATAGCTCATTTGGCTATCTCATTACAATGCAGCAGAATATAACAATAGCATGGGGTCCTTCATCTTCAAAGTGCCACAGGCTGACATGTTGGTTGTATACTTGTAATCCTAATCATTAAACTTCACTAATATCAAACAAACCTGCAACATAACAAGTTACAGCCACAAGGGTCAATACATTTGAATTGTATTGGCAAGTGATACTATGGTAGTATAGTGGAGTCTATCATCTATATGCATTTGGCTAAGTGGAGCTTTAGGCTTGCATTGCTCAAATAGATTTTCCTTATCATTTGAAAACACTAAGTTTTTGCTTGACAAAAATCATTTCCCAGGGCATCTTCCAATAAAATTGGTGATCCTTTCAACCCTTGTTCAACCACAAGTTTTTAACTTAAATTTTTTTGGGATGATGAGATTCTTGATAGCTTCCATGTCTTGATGCTCAAATTGTCCTTTTCCAGGGACATGGCTAAGTAGTTAGATTTTACACTCTGCAGAGGTGGTGCACTTTCCCCACAAGACTTGGTTTCACCAAGACAAGATCTTTCAGAAGCCTTCCCTTAGACCAAAATGGACGCGCTCCAACCTATCAAACCCCTACCACCAACTGTCCATTTGGCTAAGTTATTGCAACCTATATGATCCAGGCAGAGCCCATAATGCCAAGTGGCTGCACTTGAAGCTTCTCAACATTTGACATCTCAAATCTCTTTGTTCCTGGGTGGCCATCCACAAGTGAGACACCAAGTTTTCCCCAGCATACTGGACTTGGTGATGCCCAAGTTTTCCCCAGCATGCTGGACTTGCATGACCACTCAACATAAACAATTCCTTCCATTCCACCCAGGTGATTCATTCACTTAGTTGTTTTATTAAACAAAACACAAGTCCTGAGACTTAGAAATTTTTCCATAGTGTGAATATATATTCCACCCTTGTTTTCTATTAGCTAAGCTAAGCATGATAGTAATAGGAATCTTAACTTAGGAAATTTTCTCTAAGGTTTCATCTACTAGGATTTCCCATAGCATGGTTTACACTTAGCAAAAATTCTATGCAAATCTTACTTAGAAATATCACTAATGCATAGTGAAAATAATGGGACAAAGTATGAAGCATCACTTGACTTTTTGGTAGAGTATAAGTTCACTCCTTGTCCTTGCTAAAATCACACTCTTCAAGTCACTACAATTCAATCAAACAAGGCACAATTTCAATCTACCAATAAGCAAACATCACATAAAATAATAAAACAAAACAATGCATGCAAGCATGCAAGAGATTGTTTTATTTGTAAAAGTGGTTTCTAATGGTTCATAAACATTTGGAAACACCTAATGGTTATTTTATAAAGTGGCAAAGTCATTTGCAAAAGGTTTCACTTTATAAACCATTTTTAAAACAAGGTATCATTTTATGTGGTGTAGAAATGTTTTAGTAAGGCATTAATCTATAGGGTTCACAAAATATGTTTTCAAACCATAAAACTTTGTGTTTAGGGTCAGAGAGTTTATTTCCAAAACATTTCTCAAAGGTTTTCTTCCAAGACCATTTTTAATAATTAAACCATATTTTTATTTGACTAGAATTGGTTTAAATCCAAGATTCATTCTTTTGTTTCACCAAATACATTTTTTTGAAACCACAATTTGTTTCCTAGGGTCAGTAGGTTCAAAAAAAACCAATTGCCAAAGATTTTATCCTGAAAATCATTTTGGAATAAGTTTTATATCCTAAACAAGCATACATAAGTTTCTGCAAAAACAAACATTTTAACAGAATCTTTTTACTAAAAAAATGGCATGGTTGGCTAGGGCTTGTCTTGCTGAATCCATTGATATAAAGTTTGCAAAATTTGGACGTGTAGATTAAAAGTTATGCAATTTACAAAATCTTGTATCTAATAGATCAAATCTGTTTTTAAAACAAATCAACAGAGACACGTGGCTGGTTCTGATTCGTCTATACCTCTTCGCGCGGATCAGCTAACACAGACCGTAGGATTTCACTTGATCGCATGGCACTGGTTGCTACTTACCCTTTCGCTCGCGTTATATCGTATCCGTCAGATCGTAATCCTACGGACCTAACAACTTTGACCATTACCCAGCGGCGCTGGCGGCGACGCGCTGGCGGCAGCGCTCAGAAAAGGTCGTCGCCGGTGATACAGGACGCAAAGGAGTAAACGGGGTACTCACCGTGCTCGCAGGAAGGTGCTGAAGCTCAAGGTGGTCGCGAGGAGGAAAGGGGCGCACGGGTGCGGGAGTAATCGCTCGTCGGAGTTGGGTTCACCGTCGGGTCCGGTCAGACGTTGACGGGGGCGACGATGTACAGCGTGCTAAGGCAAATAAAAGGCACTGTTAGGTTCGTATGGAAGCCGCGATCTTGTGAGTATCCAAGAGGGGGTAAGGGCGGTCTAGACTCACCAATAGTGCTCGTCGGAGTTGCGGAGTTCTTCGGTGGCGCTCAGACGAAGACGGAGGCGAGGTTGTGGGGCAAGCGGGAGGGAGCTGGAGGCACTGGGGTGTGCGCCAGAGTCTGAGGAAGAGGTTCGCGTGCTCGAGGAGGCGAGGGGTGGTGTCTAGTGGCCGGAATTTGTTGCGAGCTTGTCGGAGACGGCAGCAGTAAAGAGAGAAATTGGGCGGCCTGGGGGCGCGAGAAGGTGAGGTTACTGGGGGAAATGGGGAGGGAACGCTGGCGTTTATCACTGCGTGGTAACGGCGAGGAATAAACGCAGCAGTAAAGCGAATTCAACCGGAGGAATCAACGGCAGCAACGGCTGGGCGAGTTCAACGCGGGGAGGAAGAAGCGGACGTGGCTGTGGGGTCATCTCGTCAGCAAGGAGAGGTAGGGCAGGTGGGGTCCGCGCGTCAGTGAGGGCGTGGGTTCTTTTGCGAGTGAGGAAAACGCTTCGGGGGAAAGGGGATAGGTGGGCTTGCTGGGCCTAGTTGGGCTGGCCGGCTGGGCTGGCTCCTTTTATACTTTTTTTGTTCTGATTGTTTTTCTTTTTCTATTTCTTCAAATCTGTTTTGATTTTGTTTAATTGATTCAAACACCCATTTGATTTCAAAACTTTGCCAAAATTTGTGTAGCTTTAAATATTGATTTGTATTATATCCTGATATCAATTTTGGGAATTTATTTTAATCCTTTTTGGGGTCTTTTAATTAATAAAAAGGGCCCTTGTTTTAAATCAAAATAGGATTTAATAATGTTTTTAATTTCTATTTGATTTCTAAATTCTTCCAAAACCTTTCAGTAAGTTTTGTTTACTAAAAAGGGTGTCAAATATTTCATCTTGAATTATTTTGGAAAGATTTTTAATAAGGTTTATTAAACCTTTAAAATTGGGATTTGTCTTTATTCCAATAGGATTTGGTTTATGCCATTTTTTTATATTTTGGAAATTTTTTTATCCAATATTTTATTTGGATTTGGTTATAATTCATTCCACTTGTTTAAAGATTTGGTTTAATCTTTAATATTCTTTATTTAATAAATCTTTCTTTTCTTATAAAATTCATATCTTTTTTATTTATTGAACCAAGCTTGGTGATTCCAATTTGTAAAATCTTGTTTAATAATTGTTTATATTTTTAAATGTCTTTAGGATTATTTTCTCACCATTTGGTATGGATTTGTAGATAGGTTCTTTACTAGCTTTGGAATTTACTTTTCCTTATCTTATTAAATTCATAAGATTTTATTTATGGTTCCAAATTAAGTGAAACCAAATTATATGGCTTTATAATATTTTTATTTGTCATTCTTAATCATTTGTAAATGTTTGTTGACAAAATTTTATATGGATCAAATCCATATGCTTGGAGATAACTTTGGAAATGATTTTTTATTCCATTAGGGTTTTAGGGTTTGGATTTATTTTCCAAGTGTAAATTTCCAGATGTATTTTATGAGGAGTGCATTTCTCTTAATTTGGATTTTTGTTGAATTCATACTTTAATTAAAGTTGATTCAAGATGGGATTTTAATTTCCATTTAAAAACAAAAGTTTCTTTTCACCCTGATTTTCAGCAATAATTTATTTTTATTTAATTATTTTTCACATTTCAAAATTTGGAAAATTTTGGGATGTGACATGGTGAAGTCAAAGTCTCAATTCATTTCACAAGTCATTTTGAAAAGTCTGACGGGGGAACAGTATGGCCCTCAACTCCCATAACCGTGACGCTATTCGAATAGTTTGACACTCTGCAGAGATTGTACACTTTCACCACAACATTCGATACATCCATCAGGAACAAATCCTGAATTCACCATACTCAGTATGCGGATAATCAATCCTAACCTTTCAATTACACTCCCTAGTATAAGCACCTCTCTTGTGAGTTTGGCCTCCCAACCATGACCAGCTGTCATCTTGGGTACTGCACAGGTGGACAATCTTCACAAGGTAGCCTCAGCTCAGACCTTGGCCGTGAGGGAACTAATACTAAGGTATATAGCTTTCCAGTCAAGCCCTACCCAATATTCGGGTATTGTGGTTGTACGATAAAATTGGAATGGTATCGCATCCAGACAACCATCAGTCTTATAAAAGGGTTAAGGCTACTACCTCAACATTTTCATCACCAAAAACATCTGGTGCTCGGAAACATTTGTCAAAACATCTCAGTAGAATGATCCATCATTCTAAGGTTTTCATAACCATTTTCACCAAGTATTCCCATCTAAAGTTGATCAATTTTTTTTCTTAGCACTAGCATCTACAAGTGGGGGTAAGCACTGATGAGGGTTGGTAACTAGTGGAGTTTCAACTAAGTCCAACATTATATCTTAGGCTGATATCAAGGTTTCTAGCTTAGGCCAATTTTAATGCTCTTTATGCAACCTTCAGAAATCCTTCTAGTATCTACCAGTTACTTAAGTAAACTCTAAGTAAGTTTTGATAAAGAAATAAAGTAATAGGCTTGCAAATAAAACTAGGATTGGTTTATCAAGTGGGTGTGATCTCATATGCTTGAAGCATATAATAGGCATAGTAACAAGTAGGGGTTTGTTGCATTAGTAGGGTATCTTGCAAGGGTTAACTTGCATAGGTCAACTTGATTAGTATGGCTTGCCTTGTGCAGATCAGTGGTTGAAGTTCTCCTCGGCTTCTTCTTCGTAGTATCCTCCTTCCTCCTCGTATCCTTGGTTGGCACTAGCGTCTATGAATAAATACGAAGTACACAATCACCAAACAATACTTAACTACTTGCAATCATCACACAAAAGGGTCCTATAGATGATCTATCATCATCACTAACATTACAAGATTAAAGCTTGGTTTAATTCCTTTTATTTTTAGAAAAGTAATTTCTACTCATTGAAAAACTACTTAAGATTTAATATTCTCCAAACCAAACATGGGATAATGTTGACACATGTCATCACCACATATTGTAGTTCATGGGAATGTGATTTAAACTGGTGTCACAATTTAATAAGGTTTTACCCTTTTATTTTAATTAATTAAAGTGGCTAGAAATTCCTATGTAGCATTCTTTTATTACTTGAACATTATTTCTGCAAGTAAACCTATATATTTTTATATATTCTGAAAGGTATGATCAAATGTGATTTTTGAGAGTTGGAATCAACTCAAAAGCTATTATGGTTTAAATTTGAAAAATGTTTGAATGCATAAAAGCTTCTGCCTTGTTATTTTTACTATGGGTGATCTATAGATCCAAATGACTTGAATCCAATGGGCTTGGATTCAGCATTCAGAGACCTTTCAAACAAAATTGGTTTCATTCAATTTGGTGCACTGAATCGATCTGGGTTGACTTTTGAAGTTGGGTACAGAAGTGTGTTTGAATTGAAATTGAAAAAGTTTAATTTGAATAACTGGGCTTGCGCGGGAAAAGATACTGGGCCGGCTTGCTAAGCGCAGTGCTCCCGCGGGTTGCTTAAGTGGGTGTCCCCACTCGTTAGTGACACGGGGCTGGGCGAAGCGGCATGGGGCGCTGTGGGTCATTCGATCTAGTTCTAATCCAACAGCTGGGAGTCATCGTCGACGCGAGACAACGCCGGCGAGACTAAAACCTAATGCGGCGGGTGAGGGTCGTTGGGGGCTCATCGGGGTACTGGCGAGGGTCGGCGAGGCGGGCGAACGATGAAGTAGAGGACGGCGAACTCAGGGGTGGTCGCGGCAGCTCCTGGGGTGGACGAAATCGATGTCTTCCTTCTTCTCTAGAGGCGGCGGGCTCCGGTGAAATTCCGGCGGGGTGGTGCTCGCCTTGCTCCGGGAACGGTGTGGCACGATCAGTGAGAAGAGGGGAGCGAGATGTGGTGTGAAGAAATCGTGCGGGGGTGGACTCTATTTATAGTCCAGCGAGGGGACCGTCGGGGCGCACGGTGAGCTCGTCGGGGGCGATGTTACAGGCGGCTAATGGCATGGGCGAAGGTAGGGGGCGGTGCGGTGTCTCCTGGTGATGCTCAACGACATGGTTTCGAGGCATGGGGCGGTGCGGTTTGGTCTAGAACGGGCGATGCTCTGCGCGGCAGAGGCGGCGTCTTCGACGACGGGCGGTGGCTGTGCGGCAAACGGGGATGTCTGGCGGTCTCGTGGGTCGGTGGCGATCATGTGTGCACGCGGTGAGGGCGGCGCGTGGTCTATGGGCGCTGGTCGAGGGTGGTGCCCTGGCGCACGCTCGGCATGGTCTCTAGCGATCTAGGCGCGGCTTGTGCGCGTGGTCCAGGGCTTGGCAACGCTCGCGGCTGGGACAGGGAGTGGCGGTGGACGGTGGGCTGCCTCCCAGACATGCTGGCTAGGCTTGCTGCTGCTCCTAGCTTGCTGTCGACTATGGGGTGGCAAGGGTGTGCTCGGCTCTTCACCATTGATGGCAACGGCAAGCTCACAGTGGTGCTACTCCTTAGTTAATCTTCCTAGATGATCTACTGAGCTAGTTGTGAGCTAACTAGGGAACAAGTTAGGCAAGAATCACTGCTCACAATAGTGTTTGATGTTTGTTTGGTTTGTGTTTGCAACCTGTTTGATGAAATGGCCGCATGAAATCAATTTTTGAATTTTGAATTGAATTTTGGTGGGTTTGCTAGATTGGTGATGGTGAGTCTGCAGATGCTTGGGTTTTGAAAGTTGAGCTTGTTTGAGTGATTTTTGAAAAAGTGGGATCTTCCCATATGATAAAGATTCAATTTTGAAATGTCATTTAAACTATGCATTTGAAAGTTTCTGGATGATCACAAAGTGGGCCTTGATACTTTGTTATGAGTACATTCAAGGGGTGCAAAGATCCAGAAAAGTTTCTGTTAGGTTTTGAATGTTTGAGACAGCCAAAGTAGGCATGGGAGTTAAATTGGTCAAAATGACCATTCATTTAATATATGTGTTTTGATTTACTTGTCTTTAGGAAAAGTGTGGGAAATGTTTTAGATGATGTTTATTTCACCTAAGAAACATTTTACAAGCAATGAAACAAACAAACAAGGTGGTTTTAAAAGAATTCCAAATCAATGCATACACATATGCATGCATTCACATATGGGTGGAATGGAAAGATTGGGTTATGTTGAGTGGTTACACAAGGCCATGGACTTGGGTTGTGTATCTCACTTGTGGAAAGCCACCCAGGAACAAAGGGATTTGGAGGCCAAGTGTTGAGAAAGCTTACAGTGCAACCACTTGGCAATATGGGCTCTGCCATGATCATATAGGTTGCTAGAACTTAGTCACTTGGACAGTTGGTGGTAGATGGGTTGATAGGTTGGAGCGCGTCCATTTTGACTAAGGAAAGGCTTCTGAAAGGTCCTGTCTTGGGAAACCAAGTCTGGCGGGGAAAGTGCACAACCTCTGCAGATGGAAAACCTAAGTACTTAGCCTTGTCCAAGGAAATGGACACTTTGAGCATCAAGACATGGAAGCTACAAGAATCTCATCACTCCAACTTCTAAATAAAAATTGGTGGGTGAACAAGGGTGAAGGACCTCAATGTCTATTGGTGGTTCCTTGGGAATGTTTTTGACAAAGAAAAACTTAGTGATTTCAACTAATAGGTAAAACCTATTTTCAAGCAAAGCAAGCCAAGCTACACTTAGCCAAAATGCATGTAGTAATATAGTCCACTTAAAATATAATAAGGTATCACTTGCCAATACTATTCCAAAGTATTGACCCTCTGTGGCTGTAACTTGTGATGTTGCAGGTTACTCCGATGATGAATAGGAGTCATGAGTCTACACTCAACATGCTTGCCTGTGGCACATGAAGATGAAGACTTATGTTTATTTACTTATTCCTTAAACTCTTGTATTAGGCCTATGGCCCTGAGTTGTAAAAGACTATGTTTTATCTCTGGAATGAATGTAATAAACGACCTTTGTATCTGTGTACTTCATCTTAAACTGTGGATGCTAGCATTGATCCAGGGACTAGCATTGCAATCACAGGGATCCTTTCCTTTATAAAGGAGGGGTCTAACAGATACTCTTTTTACCGGAGTAGACAACTTGTTTGAGGTTGAAGGTGTTGCCTTCCGCGAGGGAGAAGGCGATGCCTTGTATAATCGAGAAGACGACCGCTCCAGCGAGGTGCATGTAATATAAATCAATTCATTAATTAATCATCTACTATCTATATAGAAATAGTAACGACGATCTTTCTTCTTTTAGCCCTCCGGATCGAAGGAATCTACTGAAAAGAGCGGACGAGGCCCAACCAAAAAGTTGCAAGACCATGAGAGGTTCAGGATCGAAGATGTCACTGAAGACGGCAAACCGACGGCTCCCGAAGTTGTCGCAACCAAATTTGTGGCACAATGCGGAGTAATCGTTAGGGACTTAATCCCGATCACCATTAGAAATTGGAATAGGCCTGCTAATGCGGATGAAGAGGGAACATGTTTATTTGTCCCTAACCACGCCAAAGATTTACTGTGGAAGAGGCTCATGGTTAATTTCAAACTACCGAAGATAGAGCTGGATCCAAATGCGGAGGATCCAGTTGAGGACGCCTTACAACATGGGAGAGCCATGGAGGCTAAGGTCAGGGAGTGGGCTTTGAAGAAGATGGCCCAGTGTTTCACCAACTGGAAGAAAATATTGCACCTTGACTATGTCGTGAAAAAGAAGACTCCCGATTTCAAGAATATTCAGTTTGAGAAGATAAAACCATTCTGGGCTGAGTTTGTGGAATACAAGAAATCAGAAAAAGCTAAGAAAATGTCTGAAACGAATAAGCTGAATGCTGCTAACAAGAAGTATCACCATACTATGGGGCAAGGTGGCTACAGGGCTGGCATTCCTAAGTGGGAGAAACTTGAGCAGGAACTGCGTGATAAAAAGATCACCCCAGAGACAGACGATTGGGTAGAACGTGCAAGGAATTGGTTTTACGGGCATGGGGGCACGTTGGACTCGGAAGGGAGGTGTATATATAACATACGACATAAAGAAGACCCCTTGCCAATCGAGAGGATCAGAAAAGTGTTGGAATTATGCCCTAGAGGCAATAATAAAGATGTTATTATTATAATTCTTGTTCATGATAATGTTTATATTCCATGCTAGAATTGTATTAAGCGGAAACATTAATACTTGTGTGGTTTGTGAACACCACCGTGTCCCTAGTACGCCTCTATGGACTAGCTCATTGATCAATGATGGTTAAGGTTTCCTAACTATAGACATGAGTTGTCAATTGATAATGAGATCATATAATTGGGAGAATGGTATGGTGGACAGACCCAAACTAAGCGAAGCAATTAGATCGTGTCATTGTGTTCATCTTTGCGAAGCTTTTCTTATGTCAAATATTGTATTCCTTAGACCATGAGATAATACAACTCCCTGGTATCGGAAGAAAGCTTTGAGGTCATCAAACGTCATCCTATGAGAGGGTGATCATAAAGGTGTCTCTCAGGTGATCGGAAAGTATCTGTTGGGTTGTATGTATCGAGATGGGATTTGTCCCTCCCAAGTCAGAGAGATATACTTCGGTCCCACTCGGTAATCTATATCAACACCGCTTGCAAGCATGTGGTTAAGGAGTTAATCACAAAGTGATATCGGATTACAGAACGAGTAAAGTACTTGATGTGAACGAGATTGAATCTCGGGCAAGTAAGATATCGCGAGACGAAGGGAATATATATGGGATTGATTGAATCCTGGCATCGTGGTTCATCCGATATGATCATCGATGAATGTGTGGGAGTCAATATGGGTGCCCAGACCCCGCTGTTGATTATTGATAGAAGATCATGTCTGCATATTCTTGAACCCGCAGGGTCACACACTTAACGTGTCTCGACGCTAGGATAGATTGGATACTTGGTTTGTGAATTTTTGTTTGGAGTCTTGGATGGAATCCGGGACATCATGAGAGGTTCCAGGTGCTGCACGTGTGCATCTCACGGAGGCACCGCCACTTGTGGTGCTAGATCGGATCGGATCGTGAGGAGGAGAAGCGAGTATGACTACATCACCCACGTTCCGACGAACGTTCCACTGTGCGAATCTTCAAGGGTATGATGATCTAATCCAATCTCTCTCGTTGTTTGCATCTCCTAGATTAGATCTTGGCTTTCCCTCTGTTCACTTCCGTAGAAAATTTTGATTTACTATGTTGCGAAACCCTTCAGTGGTATCAGAGCTAGATCTATGCGTAGATGTGTTTCACGAGTAGAACGCAACATGGTTGTTGCGGGCGTTGATGTTTTCTGTTGCAAGCCTCTTGTTTGTGTTCTTCTTATGACGCGGGATAGTGAGATTGAAGCGGTCCAGGCCAACCTTACGCGACGCCGTCATGAGACCGCTCCGCACTTGACGTGTGGCTTGTACCATACATGCGATCGGGTGGATGTCGGTTTCTCTCACTATAGTTGTCATGGGATTAACACGGAGTTTGGCAACCATAATATCACCGTTGTGGCTTTCCGTAGGTAAGAATCGTTCTTAGCATCTACTCCCATAAGCCACGTAAAACATGCAACAACAAAGTAGAGGCGTCTAACTTGTTTTTGCAGGGAGTGTTTTCTGTGATATGGTATGGCCCAAGATGTGATGTGTATAATGTATGCGATGATCATGTTTTGTAATGTTTCACGACTTGCATGTCGATGAGTACACAACCGGCAGGAGCCATATGGTTGTCTTTATAATTGTGTATGACCTGCGAGTCAACTTCTTATACGCCATGTAATAGCTTTACTTTATCGATAAGTAGTTAGCAATAGTTGTAGTTGCTATTCGTGGTGGAGACAATCATGGTGAAGTGATGGAGATCATGCCGGAACGCACAAGATGGAGATCATTGCGCGAAGATTGGCTATACCATGTCACATAAAGTTATATGCATGTGATGTTTATCCTTTTATGTATCTTATTATGCTTAGATCGCGACGGTAGCATTATAAGATGATTCCTCACTTAAAGATCAAGATAAAACTGTGTTCTCCCCATGTATGCACCGTTGCGAAAGTTCGTCGTGTCCAAACATCACGTGATGATCGGGTTCTATAGACTCTACACTCACATACAACGGGTGCAAGCCAGTTTTGCACACGCGGAAATACTTGGGTTTGACTTGACGAGCCTAGCATGTACAGACATGGCCTCGGAACACATGAACCGAAAGGTTAAGCATGAGTCATATGAATGATATGATCGACACTTCATTGTCCACCATTGAAGCCACATCTCTTCTCGTGAAGATCGGATTAGGTGTGGTGAATTTGGATCGTGTTCACTAAACAACTTGAGGGATGTTGAATTTAGTGGGAGTTCATCTAGTAATTTGATTAAGTTGAACTATTTATCATGAACATAGTCTAAATTGTACTTGCAAATACTGTAGATCACATGGCCAAGTCCAACTTCAACTTCAACGTTTTTGCTGAGAAAGATAAACTTAGAAACAATGGGTCTAACTTCACCAACTGGTTCCGCAATCTTAGAATCATTCTGTATGGCGGACAAAAGGACTATGTCCTTGGGAAAGCGTTAGGTGACCCCCTCAAGAATCTGCGCTTACCGATGAGAAAGCTGTCTATCAGTCGTGCAAAGATGATTATGGTGTGATTAAGAGCACCATGTTGTTTGCTATGGAACCGGAACTTCAAAATCGTTTTGAAAACTATCCCGGGCCCTTTGAGATTCTCGAGGAGCTGAAAACCATGTTTCAGACTCAGGCCCGTTCTGAGAGATATGAGATCTCTGAGAAGTTCTTTAACTGCAAGATGGAGGAAGGGAGTTCCGTTAGTGAGCACGCCATTAAGATGTTGGGCTACACTCAACACCTTGAGCAACTGGACTGCAAGATTCCAGAGGAGCTCAAGATTGACAGGGTTCTGCAATCACTCCCTCCCAGCTACAAAAGTTTTGTAGTGACTCATAATCAGATTGGTTCCACTGATATGATCACCGAGCTCTTCGCAAAGCTAAAGGCTGCGGAGGTGGACATCAAGAAGGATAATCATGTGTTGATGGTCAACAAGCCCTCCTTTAAGAAAGGTAAAGGTCCAAAGAAGCCCTTCAAGAAGGGCGGCGGCAAGCGCAATGCCCCTGCTGAGAAGAAGCTCAGGTCTGGTCCCAAGACGGACACTGAGTGCTTCTATTGCAAGGACAAGGGTCACTGGAAGCGCAACTGTCCGAAGTACTTAGCGGACAAGAAGGCTGGCACCATCAAAGGTATATTTGATATACATGTTATTGATGTTTTCCTTACTAGCCCTCGTTGTAGTGCCTGGGTATTTGATACCGGTTCAGTTGCTAATATTTGTAACTCGAAACAGGAGCTGCAGAATAGACGGCGGCTTGCGAGGGATGAGGTGACGATGTGCGTTGGCAACGGATCAAGAGTTGATGTGATGGCCGTTGGCACGCTCTCCTTAGTTTTACCTTCGGGATTAGTTTTAAACCTTAATAAATGTTATTATGTGCCTGCGTTGAGCATGAACATTATTTCTGGATCGTGTTTATTGCAAGACGGTTATTCATTTAAATCGGAGAATAATGGTTGTTCTATTTATATGAGTAACATCTTTTATGGTCATGCACCTCTTGTGAGTGGTTTATTTCTTCTAAATCTCGAAAGGGATGAAACACACATCCATAACATTGAGGCTAAGAGATGCAAAGTAGATAGTGATAATACTACTTATTTGTGGAACTGTCGTCTAGGTCATACTGGTGTAAAGCGTATGAAGAAACTCCATTCTGATGGACTTTTGGAGTCTCTTGATTTTGAATCATTTGACACATGCGAACCATGCCTCATGGGCAAGATGATCAAAACCCCGTTCTCCGGTATGATGGAGCGAGCAACGGACTTGTTGGAAATCATACATACCGATGTATGCGGACCGATGAGTGTTTCGACGCGCGGTGGATATTGCTATTTTCTCACTTTTACCGATGAATTAAGTAGATATGGGTATATCTATTTAATGAAACATAAATCTGAAACGTTTGAAAAGTTCAAAGAATTTCAGAATGAAGTGGAGAACCATCGTAACAGAAAGATTAAGTTTCTACGATCCGATCGTGGGGGCGAATATTTGAGTTATGATTTTCTCACGCATCTCAAAGCAAGTGGAATCGTTTCACAACTCACGCCACCCGGAACACCACAGCGCAATGGTGTGTCTGAACGCCGGAATCGAACCCTATTAGATATGGTCCGATCGATGATGTCTCTTACTGATTTTCCGTTATCATTTTGGGGTTATGCATTAGAAACCGCTGCATTCACTTTAAATAGGGCTCCATCTAAATCCGTTGAGACGACACCGTATGAACTGTGGTTTGGTGCTAAACCTAAGTTGTCGTTTCTTAAAGTTTGGGGATGCGAAGCTTACGTCAAGAAGTTGATGCCGGACAAGCTCGAACCCAAAGCGGAGAAATGCGTCTTCATAGGATACCCTAAGGAAACTATTGGGTATACCTTCTATCACGGAACCGAAGGCAAAGTGTTTGTCGCAAAGAACGGTTCCTTTCTTGAGAAGGAGTTTCTCTCGAAAGAAGTGAGTGGGAGGAAAGTAGAGCTAGACGAGGTTATTGAACCTTCTCTTGAATTGGAGAGTAGCGAGCACCTGAAATTGTTCCAAGGTCACCGCACCAACAACAATAGAGGAAGATAATGACAAGGATCATGAAGCTTGGACGATCTCTGCATCGAACGTCGCAGGTCGACAAGGTCGCGTGCCCCTCCTGAGTGGTACGGCAACCCTGTCTTGACTGTCTTGTTAGTAAAAGACAGTGAACCTACGAACTATGAGGAAGCGATGATGAGCCCAGACTCTGAGAAATGGCTAGAAGCCATGAAATCCGAATTGGGATCCATGAGCGAAAACCAAGTATGGACTTTGGTGGACCCTCCTAGCGACCGAAAGGCCGTTGAGTGCAAATGGATCTTCAAGAAGAAAACGGACGCGGATGGTAATGTTACCGTCTATAAAGCACGGCTTGTCGCGAAAGGTTTTCGACAAGTTCAAGTTGTTGACTACGATGAGACTTTCTCTCCCGTAGCGATGTTTAAGTCTATTCGGATTTTATTAGCAATTGCTGCGTTTCATGATTATGAAATATGGCAGATGGATGTCAAGACTGCGTTCCTCAATGGCAACATTGATGAAGAGTTGTATATGATGCAACCCGAAGGTTTTGTCGATCCTAAGGATGCTGATAAAGTATGCAAACTTCAGCTCCATTTATGGATCGAAGCATCTCAGTTGGAACCTTCGTTTTGTTCAAGTGATCAAGAGCTTTGGATTTGTTCCAAATTGCTACAAGCTTGCATCTACAAGAAAGTGAGTGGGAGCTCGGTGACGCTTACGGTACTATATGTGGATGACATATTGATTATTGGAAATGACATCGACATGCTTAACGATATGAAGAGTTATTTGAACAAGTGTTTTCAATGAAAGACCTAGGTGAAGCTGCTTATATATTGGGCATCAAAATCTATAGAGATAGACAAAGACGCTCGATAGCTTTAAGCGGTACATACCTAGACAAAGTTCGAAAAGGTTCGTAATGGATAAGGCGTTGAAAGGTTCAAAGTGCCTATGTTGTCGTGTAAGATATTGAGCAAGGCTCGGTCCACCACTAAATGATAGGGAAGCTATGAGCAAAGTGCCTTATGCCTCGGCCATAGGTTCCATCATGTATGCCATGCTGTGTACTAGTCCGGATGTGTCCAATGCTCTTAGTTTGACGAGCAGATATCAAAGTGATCCAGGAGTGGAACACTGGACATCCGTGAAGAACATCCTAAGGTACCTAAATAGGACTAAAGAAATGTTCTTAGTCTATGGGGGTGATGAACAGCTCGTCGTAAAAGGTTACGTCGATGCTAGTTTCGACACCGACAAGGATGATTGTAAATCTCAGACAGGATACGTGTATATTTTGAATGGAGGAGCTGTGAGCTGGAGAAGCTGCAAGCAAAGCATGATCGCGGGATCTACAGTAGAAGCGGAATACATGGCTGCTGCAGAAGCGTCAAGTGAAGGAGTTTGGATCAGGAACTTCATCACTGAGCTTGGCGTGGTTCCAAGTGCATTGGACCCACTGGAGATATTGTGTGACAACACTGGCGCCATAGCACTCGCTAAGGAACCAAGAAAATGTCTAAAACGAATAAGCTGAATGCTGCTAACAAGAAGTATCACCATACTATGGGGCAAGGTGGCTACAGGGCTGGCATTCCTAAGTGGGAGAAACTTGAGCACGAACTGCGTGATAAAAAGATCACCCCAGAGACAGACGATTGGGTAGAACGTGCAAGGAATTGGTTTTACGGGCATGGGGGCACGTTGGACTCGGAAGGGAGGTGTATATATAACATACGACATAAAGAAGACCCCTTGCCAATCGAGAGGATCAGAAAAGTGTTGGAATTATGCCCTAGAGGCAATAATAAAGATGTTATTATTATAATTCTTGTTCATGATAATGTTTATATTCCATGCTAGAATTGTATTAAGCGGAAACATTAATACTTGTGTGGTTTGTGAACAACACCGTGTCCCTAGTACGCCTCTATGGACTAGCTCATTGATCAATGACGGTTAAGGTTTCCTAACTATAGACATGAGTTGTCAATTGATAATGAGATCATATCATTGGGAGAATGGTATGGTGGACAGACCCAAACTAAGCGAAGCAATTAGATCGTGTCATTGTGTTCATCTTTGCGAAGCTTTTCTTATGTCAAATATTGTATTCCTTAGACCATGAGATAATACAACTCCCTGGTATCGGAAGAAAGCTTTGAGGTCATCAAACGTCATCCTATGAGAGGGTGATCATAAAGGTGTCTCTCAGGTGATCGGAAAGTATCTGTTGGGTTGTATGTATCGAGATGGGATTTGTCCCTCCCAAGTCGGAGAGATATACTTCGGGCCCACTCGGTAATCGATATCAACACCGCTTGCAAGCATGTGGTTAAGGAGTTAATCACAAAGTGATATCGGATTACAGAACGAGTAAAGTACTTGCTGTGAACGAGATTGAACTAGGTATGACGATACCGACGATCGAATCTCGGGCAAGTAAAATATCGCGAGACGAAGGGAATATATATGGGATTGATTGAATCCTGGCATCGTGGTTTATCCGATATGATCATCGATGAATGTGTGGGAGTCAATATGGGTGCCCAGACCCCGCTGTTGATTATTGATAGAAGATCATATCTGCATATTCTCGAATCCGCAGGGTCACACACTTAACGTGTCTCGACGCTAGGATAGATTGGATACTTGGTTTGTGAATTTTTGTTCGGAGTCTCGGATGGAATCCGGGACATCACGAGAGGTTCCAGAGTGGTCCGGAGAATAAGATTCATATAAGGCAGTGCAGTTTTTGGAGTTCGGAATTGTTCCGGATTAATTGGTATTGTACCGGAAGCTTCTAGAACCTTCCGGAAGGGGGCCAACGTGGTCCCACCTTCCGGGAGGGGGCATGGGCCTATGAGGGAGTGTCCTGGCCGCATTGGGCCAGGGGCACAAGGCCCCATAGGGCCCAGCCGATCCTAGATAAGTTTAAATCGTTTAAACTAGAGATAAGATAGGGTTTCTAGATAAGGGAGAGTTTAAATTGTTTAAACTAGAGATAGGCTTGGAGAATGGGCAAGGGCTGGCCGCACCCCCCCTCTATATATAGACGGCTGGTGCGCCCCCTCCCTACCGACACACACACCTTCCCCTCAAACCCTAGTTACCCTGCTGCCCTCCTCTCTCCCTCCCGACTGTTTGTAGGCGAAGCCCTGCTGCAGAAATTCTCCACCATATACACCACGCCGTCGTGTTGTAGATCCAATCCATCTCTCCACCATACTTACTGGTCCGAGGAAGGAGGAGACGTCGAGGTGCTGCACGTGTGCATATCACGGAGGCACCGCCACTTGTGGTGCTAGATCGGATCGGATCGCGAGGAGGAGAAGCGAGTACGACTACATCACCCACGTTTTAACGCTCATTGGCGAATCTTCAAGGGTATGAAGATCTAATCCAATCTCTCTCGTTGTTTGCATCTCCTAGATTAGATCTTGGCTTTCCCTCTGTTCGCTTCCGTAGAAAATTTTGATTTACTATGTTGCGAAACCCTTCAAAAAGCAGTAAAGGCTGTTAAAGATGGGGACTTCATTCCTGATAGAGAGAATGATGAGCTCACACTCGCCCTTGGAAATAAGAAACATGATGGACGAACACGAGGCACAATAGGCTCCCAATCATGGAGGACTGGGTTTCTCGAAGAGAGGAAGAAATATCCTGATAGAAGCCGTCAGAGGAGTAAGGACAGGGCGGCAGTTGAAGCAGAAAGTCAGAAAGAGCGAATGCGTTTAATTGAAGAACGATTAAAGCAACAACATAATGAAATTAACGCACTTAAAGAGCAAAGTACTACCGGCCCATCTTAGCAGCACACTGCATTCGATGCTATCGGCCTATCGAATAATCGAAAAAGCAGTGTGGCTTCCACCGAGGTCCCGGGTGATGACAATGACGATGACGATGATGCACCGACGATGGCTCCTGTTGGCTACCAATTGGATGATATCACAGAGATGACACACTGCGAGCTACATGTCAAAGTTGTGAACATATCAATGAAGGTGGCGGTCGGCTATGCCTTACCAATTGGACCCACACCAACTTACCACTGTCGTCCGGTTCCAGAGGGCTACGCTGTTGTCGGCGTGGATGAAATCATGCCCACCTTTGAGGTTTTGGATCTTCACTACCCTGCTGGTGAAGGGGATGTGACTGTGCTGGGTGACGCAAAAAACGTCACCATTCTATGGCCGAAGGAATGTATCGTGCTTCAAAATCACACGCCAAGGCCATCTTCGCCGCCGCCTCACCCGTCTCCAGCGAGGTCGTCGCCATCGCGGCAGCCGTCTTCGTCGCCTCACCCGGCTCCGTCGCCTCACCAATCTCCGGTGCAGCCATCGCCAGGAGCAATCGCGGCCTCGGGATAAAAGCGAAGCGCATTGCCATCGTCGTAAGTGATCGCCAAACGTAAACAAGAGACTCTTCCAAAAGTACCAAAGGTTCCTCCCAAGAGAGCTTATGGTATCTTGAAGAGGAGACTGGTGATCGTTGATGCGAAACGACGTTTAAGCTAAGCCGAGGCGCCGAAAGAGCGAGTTCCCAAAGACCAAAGAAGAAAAGCCAAAGTGTTTAAAATGCTAAAGAATCTTCATCAACCCGAGCCAAAGCTGTCATCAGGACTATGACCGTTCTATTCTCAAGTCACATGCGGCACAAAAGCCTCAAGAGCGATCGATGCAAGCGGAAATCTGTTGCCTAGCTCGGAGAACAAGCAAAACAGACTTGCGCCCCTCTCAAGGTGATTTCTCAAACCAATGTGGGTCGAGCAAATATGGGGTCAAGAGCGATGATCCGTAGGTAGTTACTGTCTGGAGAAGCCGCCACGCTCAAGGTATGAGTATTGCCCAGTCAAGACTTATCGATTAGATTTCTTCCCGTGAGTGAAGTAGCATACAAATACCGACGGCAAACCTCTCGTCAAACTCGAGGAGGTAAACAATCTTTCAACAAAAATGCGAAGATTGCATAACTGGTACATGCATTCCACGTCCGCTGGGGCTAACTGGATAGTGCTGAGGGTTACAAAAAAGCATCATGGGAAAGAAAGGGATGACATGATATCCATTGAATTTGATGAACTATTTCAATTATTCAATCAAGACGTCTTGGACAAATCGATCATCGTGCCTATTATGCGTAAGTACTAATTACGTAATTAATTTAGTCTCCACTATATTATTTTGTTTATTGCATGTATATAATCATCTTGTAATATGCGAATGAAGATTCTCGAATGCGCAGAGGACAAATCTATGACATTGGCTTCATTGACCCATATTGGGTTCATGAAGCTAATCTCAAAATAAGCCCCGGGATACGGAGGATAATATAGTACACGCGTTAAGGTTTCAAGAAACCAAAAGGAAATACTATTTCCTTACAACTTCCAAAGAGTGTTATTGTCTTGTATACACTTTCTATTTCGCTTACTCGATGTTAAGTATATAATTGATTAGTTACGCATTCGCAGTACCACTATATTACGTTAATCATTCAACTTGACAAAGGGCGTGTACTAGTCATGGACTCGAAACATAAACCCCTTGAGACGTGGAAGGACATGCAGATACTTCTCAATGGTAATTCTAATCATTACGACACTATATCGGCAACGTTCATGAATTTTATGATATCAAGTACTTAATAACTTATTTTATTCGTTTTCTTCACGGCGCTTGGAAAAGGTTCACCAAAAGGCTAGGGGTGTTTGGAAGAGGAGCTTACATTTGAAGCACTAGATGTAAGCACCACTAGCTATATCCGCGCATCTCTTTGATTCTAGTTTTGATACGATTATTATCATGCTTTATTATTATTTTGATTGAACTCTGCTCGTAAAGTGCCCGAGGACCAGTAACAATCTCTGTGGATACTATGTTTGCGAGTTCATTCGGCAGACGTGCGATGAGAAGGGCAGAAATTTAGAGCAACTCCACATACATAAACAATTTCTATAGTTTCTAATTTCAAACAAATTGTGTTTAGTTTCATTCACATAGGCTGACTCCTTTTTTAAATCAGATCGAACGTCTACGGGACGGTCTTCTGCCAACGGATCGCGTACGAGCAATTCAGGAGGAATTGGCGGGATTTTTGGATCGTGAAGTCCTAGACCCGAAAGGGAATACTATTCTGTATAGACAATAGGGATTGTAAAAATAGCAACTTTGAAGGAATTGGCCGGTAGCATCGAATAGCAACTTTTGTATGTAGTGCATGAACTCGATCCGTGTATTGAATGTAATATTGTCATGATGATCTTGTGTAATATAAGGTTCCTTCATTGATAAGTGCAAAACACTAAATAAACAATAAAACAACCTAAATGAATTCTCCGTGGCACAAAAGTGGCGAAAATCTTTGCTGACAACAAAATGTGCCAAAATGAATTCTCTGCTGGCGAAAATGGGCCAAATCTACGCCATGGTAGAGGTTATTAGTCGGTTCGGTTACGAACCGACTATCTCCACCCCTCACGCTCTGATGCCGCCACGTGTGCCCCCATTTGTCCCGGTTGGTGGGGCAACCGGGACTAAAGGTTAGAGCTTTAGTCCCGATTGCCCCGTCCCGGTTGGGCAACTGGGACTAATGGCCCTTGCCAACCGGGATGCATGGGGCGTTTTCTACCAGTGCACGCTTGTTTTAGCCGTGGGGCACTTCAACCATGTGAGCCACGGAGGTGCTGATTACCTATAGCCATTTTCCTAGTAGTGTTGTATTGCATAAGTGGCTTTGCGGCTGCCTATTTCTCCCAACATAGTGAATATTCAATTTACAACGGGTGATTGACAATACTATTATCAACGTTGTGGTTCTTGTTCGTAAGTTAGAACGACACTTATTGAAAGCCCCAAACAACGTAAAACATGCAAAAAAAATTAGAGACTTCTAACTTTGTTTTGCAGGGGTGTGTTGTGATGTGATATGGCCATGATTGTGATTATATATGATGTATGCAATGTTCCTTACTGTAAGTCGGCAACCGGCAGGAGACTTATGGTTTTCTTTTAATTTCGGTAAGACCTGCGTGTCTATTATTCAAAGTAGTTGTAATAGTTGATGCTGGTGGACAATAACCATGGAGAGGTGCATTGGCCTTGACGCCACACCGGTGATGATGGAGATCATGTTCGTGCTTGAAGATAGAGATCGAAGGCACAAGAAGAAAGGCCATGTCATATCACATAGAATTGCATGTGCTGTTAATCCTTTTATGCATCTTGTATTGCTTAGATCGCGACGGTACCATTATAAGATGATCCCTCTCACAAAATATCAAGTTATAAAGTGTTCATCCTTAGTAGGCACCATTGCCAAAGCTCGTTATTTCGAAGCACCACGTGATGAATGGGTGTGTTAGATTCTGCGAGTGTATACAATGGGAGAAAGCCATATTTGCTCATGCGGAAACTAAGGTTAAATCTTGACGAGCCTAGCATGTACAGACATGGTCTCGGAACACGGAATACCGAAAGGCAAAGCATGAGTCATATAGATGATATGATGAACATGATGATTGTTCGTCTTTGAAACTACATCATGTCACATGATGATCGGACTTGGTGTAGTATATTTGGTTCATGTAATCACTAAAACAATGTGCGGGATATTGTTTTGAGTGCTAGTTCAACAACAATATGATTAAAAGTTGAACACTATTTATCTTAAATGAAAGCAAAGTGAATTTGCATAGTTGTTGTAGTCATTGGCATCTGTTTACCACCTTACGCATAGTTATAATTAATATAATAGAACTATAGAATTCTGGATAGTTACTTTACGAAGTGGTATCGTATTGTTTTGATGTGTTAATCTAAAGTTTAAATGTCCTATTGCAAACTTTCAGTAGGTTCTGGTTACTTATTGAAGTTTAATAATTAGTATTAAATCAAGAGTAACAATTCCAGTGTTAGTATATAAATATCATGCTTGTCTCCATGATTCTTGATATTCAAAAGATTGTTTTAATATCAAGGTTATCGGGGAGCTGAAAGAATTGTTTCAGAAACCATCATGTGTGAAAGATATTGTGATATCTGAAATGAAGTTTTGGTTGCAACATGATAGAGTATAATATGGCAAAAGTCATGTTCTCATATTTGATGGGAATTTTCAAAAGGTTGGAGACGCTAGTCGTCCTAATCCTCCAAAAGGTTTTGGAGAGCAACATTATACTCGTAATTCACTGTTATAAGCTAAAGTAGCTTAATCATGAATAGTTCCATGATAAGTATGAATATTTGATGTAGGTAAAATGTTTACTACACTAAAAGATTACTAAAGAAAATGGAATTTGAAACAACACCAAACATTTGATGATGGTGATCTACTTCATAGTGCAAGTCCAAAGACATTGGTATTTAACTATACATGCTTTGGACTATGTGTCATGAGTATGGCGCACTATTGATGTTGATAGATTCTTTTGAAAGGATAAACAAATACTGAAAGAGAAAACTAAGAAATATTTGGCAGAAGAGAAAAGACTAGAATTTTTCAGCTTCGGTATATAGAATATATACATGTTATGGCTATGTTCTTTGCTTGTTAAACAATGTGGTTCTTAAGTATTGGATACTAAATTTGTTGGCGTGAATCGTCATATGAAACAACACAATTCATGAACTACAATGGCCTAAGTAACTAGCAAAAGAATATGTGATGATATTCATCGACAACAAATAAAGGTTGTTTTGTTGCTCGTTGCTATCAAAGCTTGCCTTCAAGATTTGTTTTATCAGGTATTATGAGAACAAAAGGGTTGTTCAAATAATTTATGTATTCCATGAAAGATGGATGATATAAAAGTCTAGTTGGAGAAATCACATCCATAAAGATAATGCTAAAAATGTCAAAAGACAATTGATTGAAAGATCACTTAAGAAGTGACATCGCCGTTTAAATTATAGTGGAAAGAAAACATGAAGAACCCTCATACTTGATTGAATTTTGGAGTCTTTTGATTACGATCAAATGACGCTTGTGAAACTTTCCTAGAGATAATTAGAACTCTGTTGATAGGCGAAAGGAAACGGATTACTATCTTATTGGAACTTGTACATATTGTTGTATGAAGTCCATTATGTGTAGTCGAGAGCGATGGATTTCAACTTCGTATGATTTCTCCGAAATTTTGAGCGAATATATGTATATTTAGTTCATAAGGATTAAGTGTGAAACATTTGAAAATGTTTGAAGACTTTCAAGATGAAGTGCAAAATCATTGTAACAAGAATATAAATAGTTTATGATAAGATCATAAAGGAAGATATTTGAGTTACAAGTTTAGCATAACACCTAAGATTTGAGGAATCGTTCTGTGGATTTGCGTTTCCTGAAACACCATATGAGTATGGAATAATCGATATATGCAATGATACCTTGTTTGACATGGTGAGATCAAAGGTGCAATTCATAAAACTGCCATTATATTTTAAAGATTAAAAGCTTTAGAGACTACTTCTTTTTCACTGAAAATAGCTCCACCATGATCCGTTGAAATGACACCATATAAAGTTATGGTTTTGGATAAAACCCAAGTCGTCCTTTCTTAAACATTGGTATGTTATGCATAAATAAGATTTTTACTACCCAAGTCGGATGAACATGTCTTTGTATGTTATTTCGAATAATCGTTGAGTATTCCTCCATAACACCGAAGACAAAAGTGTTTGTTGCTTAGAACGCCAAGTTTCTTGAGAAGAAATTTTTCGTGGAAAGTTAAGTGGGAGGACAATAGAACTTTGATAAGGTTAAAAGAACCTTATCTATATGTGCAAAGTTGTGCAGCGCGGAAAAGTGTTCCGAAGGCAGCAACAATGCTCATGGCTCACATTCCTCAAAGGTTGTGGTCACGGAGGTCTAAGTTCCTATTGAACCTAGTAGGTCGGGTAAACAATCAAATACTAGGATTTGAAGGTAGATCATTGTTATTTGATAATGATGAACCGACTGAATGCAAAGAAGCGATGATGGGCCCTGACTCCGTCAGATGACTTTAAGCCATAGAATACGTGATAGTTCCATACACGAGAAATCAAGCTTTGAACTTAAAAGATCCTTGAGAAATGTGTAAGACCTTACAGTCTTGTTTGGATCTATAAAGAAACAGACATGGATGTTTCACATCTATGAAATAGTCAACATGTTCAATGGTTGACTATGACAAAATTTGATCTTTCATAGGGATATTTAGTCTATACGAATTAATGTAGCAACCATTACATATAATTTTGTTATGTGGTAGTTGAATAAACAAAACAAGTTATTCTAATAGAATTGTTACCTAGGACGTGTGCATAACACAGTCCATAGGGTTTTGTTAATTCAAAGGATGCTAAAATGCGTATGCAAACTACAATGGTTAAAGTGAGCATCGTGGAGTTGGAATCTTCACCATGATGAAACTAATAAAAAAGGTTTAAATTCATCAGAGACGATGAAGATGCTTGCATTTGCAAGAATTTAAGTGGGAGCACTAAGACATATTTCTAATACATTATGTGGAAGACATATTTTGATTGTAAATGATGTATATTTTATTAACACATGTTAAGAATTTCATCTCGATGAAATACTTAGGCAAAACCCAAATATTTGACATCAATATCTATATAGATAGATCGAGACGCTAATATTGTTGTGCCAAATGTACATAGATGAGATATTGAAAGAGTTCAATATGGAAATGACAAGAAAGGTTCTTGCCACACAGAAAGGATTAAATCGAAATTCAAGTGTATCGACACTTGAAAGTGAAACAAAGATTCAAGTAGTTTTTATACTTGATGAATGAAATCACAGAGTATTTTTCTAATCATACTGTGATATGTACACATCCAGATATGTCCTATACTCTAAATGTTATGAGAATATACCAGAATGATTCATAAGATGATTATTGGACGATAGTAAAGATATTCTTATGATCTTTTGAAAGAACTAAGAATATGTTGTTTTTGTAGAGGTAACAAAAAGATACATAGTTCATTGTAAAGAGTTACATTGATACTAGTTTTGTCACGGAGTACAAATTAAGTTTATCTCAATTTAAACTATTAGTGGCATAATGTAATGGAAGAGAGATTCCATGATGAATTTGGATGAGTTCCAAATTTAAGACATTGTGATGGATACTACAACAAAAGGCTAAGTATATGACTGTTATTGTAACAACTAAAAAGGGTATTTGTGTCAAGTAGTTTGATTATCAAACTAGGTGTGGTTCACAATGGGCTAGTACTATGAAGATATATTGTACGACAATATTATCAACATGTTTTAACACCAAGGAACTAAAGGTCTCACCGAAGGACCAAATTTATACAATGCCATCTCATTAGAGAATGAGTGATGCATAGAGACGCAAAGACATGCAATTTCACACGGACGTAAGTGTCAGATCCGAAGATCGGTTGACCACTAGCAATCGTCTACATACAACACCGAAAGCTCATAGGTGTTGAATACACAAATATTTGAAACTAGATTATTGTCTCTAGTGCAAGTGGGAGACTGTCGGAGATATGCCCAAAAGGCAATAATAAAGAGGTTATTATCATATCTTCATGCTTATGATAAATTTTTACATACCATGATATAATTGTATTAACCGGAAACATTAATACTTGTGCGATTTGTAAACATATAAAGAGTCCCTAGTAAAGCCTCTTGTTAAACTAGCTTGTTGGTTCATATATGATCATGGTTTCCTGATCATGAACATTGAGATGTGATTAACAACAAGATCATATCATTAGGAGAATCGTGTGATGGACATAAAACTATAGTTAAGCGTAGCATAAGATCAAGTCATTTCAATAGTTTGTTTGCTATAAGCTTTCGGATACATAGTAATCTAATACCTTCGACCATGAGATCATGTTAATCACCATCACCGGAAGGATGCTTTGATGACATCAAACACCACACCGTAACTGGGTGGTTATAAAGGTGGCATTGAGTGTTCGGAAAGTATGTGTTGAGGCACATGGATCAAGAGTTGGATTTGTCCATCCATATGACGGATAGATATATTTTGGTCCCACTCGGTGGAATGTCATCCAATTAGCTTGCAAGCATGTGAATGGCTCACAAGGGATCACATATCACGGGAACGAGAAAATAATACTTATCGGTAACGAGGTTGAACTAGGTATGCAGAGATACCGACGATTAGACCTCGGATAAGTAAAATATCGCGAGACAAAGGGAAATTGGTTTCATCTATAATTGGTTCATTCGATCGCAAAGTAATCATAGAAATATGTGGGAGTCATATGAATTTACAGATTCCTCTATTGGTTATTGATCAGAGATGAGTCTCAATCATGTCTGCATAATTCACGAACCGTAGGGAGACACACTTAAGAACATGATGTTGTTTATTAGTTATGGAATGTGAGTAAAGAGACCTAATGTTGTTCGGAGTCTCGGATGGGATCCGGGATACCACGAGGAGATCCGGAATGGTCCGGAGAATAAGATTCATATAAGGAAAGTCCAATTTCGGAGTTCGGGAATGATTCCGGTGTTTTCACCGGAATGTTCTAGAAGGGTCTAGAAGGATCACTGATCCGGAAGGGGAAGGTTACATGGATGTGTCATGATAAAGTGTAATGGTTGCATCATGTCCTAGGTCACTTGGCTAGACACTTGGAAGAGAGAAATCAAACTCTAATTTGAAAGTCAAAAAAGAAGTTTGAAAAAGTCAAATCCCAACATGGTTTTTGAGTTAGGGAGGGTTTCCACCTGGGTTGGGAACACCCTTGGACGCCTCCCCACCTATATAAGGAGGGGTGGGGGCGCACCCCAAGGTATCTCCCTTGCCCTAAGATCCCAAGACCCAATTCCTAGGCCGCCGCTGCCCCCCCCAGCCGTCGGCGCCCTAGATCCCCTCTAAACCGCCGTTGTCGTCTAGCCTAAACCCTAGCCGCCGGCTGCCCTCTTCCCGTGGCATCTAAAACCAAGATCACCGAGGCCCTCTTCTACTCCACCATACTCGCTCCGGCTTAGGCGAATCCCTGCGGAATCTCCCCTCTACTTCCGACACCATGCCGTCGTGCTGCCGGAATCGCGAGGAAATAGCTACAACCTCCGCTGTCTGCTGGAACAAGGGAGAGGAAGGTCTTCATCGAGTACCGTACGTGTGACCGACTGCGGGAGCGCAGCCGGAACACGGCACCGGAAGGATCGCCTACGCGATCTTGAGATCGACAAGTGAACGACTACATCACCCACGAGAATCTGCTCTCGTAAACCGCTTTGGATCTTCGAGGGTTAGTACTCTATCGACTCGTTGCTACAATCTAGTAGCTAGATAGATCTTGGCTTGTGTGTGTTCATGTGATATAATTTTTTTGTTTTCCATTCTATGAACCCCTACAGTGTACCGACCTTACTTTGACTAATACATACTTGTTATTAAACCCCTTGCAAGAATCCGCAACTACAAGAAATAAATTAAGGTATAAACCTAACCACAACCGTAAACTCTGAGATCCTACACTCCCTTGTGCAATGGTGTCCTAACGGGGGTTCAAGTTTCTGTCACTCCGGCAACCCCACAAGTATTAGGCAAAGACACAATGCATTCCCCAAGGCGCATAAATGGTGAAGTATCATGTAGTCGATGTTCACATGACACCACTAGAAGAATAGCACCACAAATTAAATACTAAACCATTGAATAATATCTCAATACAAATCCACTACTAACAACATGACTTATCCCATGTCCTCAAGAACAAACGAACTACTCACAAGACATCATATGGATCAAGATCAAATATGATATGGTGATGGATAACAATCTGAACATAAACAATAATCCAATGGTTCCACTCACAAGCATCAACTACAATAGTAATCAACACCGGGAAAGTTTCCCCTGAGAAATATGCAAGATTGAACACAATTGTTACAACAGGCTGGAGTGGTGATGATGGTGCTGGTGGAGATGATGGTGTGGATGATGATGATGATCCCGATGAAGTCTAGCTTGATGATGGTGTTGATGGCAATGATCTCCCCTCTCCGGGAAGGAATTTCCTTGGAAGAAACCTGTCTGCGAGAGAGCTCTTTCTCTCTTGGTGTTTTCTGCCCCGCAAAGGCGGCGGAATCTTTCTGTGGTTTCCACCCGTGTTTTAAGGTTTCGAGGAGAAGATATAGGCGAGAGGGGGGAGCCAGAGTTGGGCCAGGTGGGCCACACCCCATGTAGGCGTGGCCAAGGGGTGGCCCGCGCCTGGGATGTGTGGGCCCCCAGTGGACCATCTCCACCTCCCCTTCTGGCTTCCTTCGTCTTCTAGGAAAATATGATTTTCCATAATTTTTCTGGTATTTTTCTGATCTTCGCAAAATTGCATCAAAACACCTCTTTATCATCAGAATCCTGACTCTGGCAGTTCATCCTCCAAGAATCATCCAACATGCAAAACAAGAGGAAAAGACGTAAGTAACACCTCTTAATAAGAAAAATATCAATGAATAGAGGAAAATTATGATATAGAATGGTGATGCAAATTGGACGTATCAATGAACCGGGCCAAGAAAATCATGCCAGTTACGAAGAAGGTGGTCGACAAGGGCCGTGCCCGATTCCAGGCATGGTCAGCAGCCACTCGAACAACGCGACATCGACGAATCAGGCGAATTATGTGTTCATGACTCCGCCCGCTAGCACCGTGGCGCAGTAAGTGTTCGTGACTCCCCCTGACATCACCGTAGTGCCAGACATGTTGGTGACTCCCCCTGCCATTGTCGTGGCAGCACCGAAGCTCCAAGCACCCGGTAGGGAGAATACACCGGCGGCCGAAACTGCGCCATCAATCAACCCCTCCGTCTCTTGCACGCCTGTCGTCGTATGCGGTGCCCCGACATTAGTTGATGTCAACGCCATCACCGTAAACAAATTACTGTACCGCCTTTCATGCCATCTATTAATCTTATGGCATCTCTATGACGTCGTACATGTTTTCCGCAAACAGATGTTCCTTGCACTCTCTTATGCTACGTGAACAATGAGCTGAGGGTGTTGCCAAGAGTACCATCATTCAACCCTTGCAGCGCACGTTCCACTCAAGGCCGATGCCAGATAGCGTGCACAGGGTTAAAATTAGTCGGGTGCTAAGGGGCTGCAACCTGGAACCTCCCATTCAACCCCCAGGAGCGGACGAAGAAGATTCGGCTGTCCTCAGAAGTTGCTTTTGCTTATTCTTTCAATGGCCAAAGAGCATGATTCTTTTGGGGACGACGGGGGCCATCACCCCACAGATAACAGCACCGCCTGTCGTGCCAGGGACAAGCGGTGGCAAGGCCCCCTTACTGCCCCCGCCGTCACCTCCACGCGGTGGGTCAAATGATCATGTTGATGATATGCACATGGCGCAGGATCCGAACGAGGAGGAAGAAAACTTCGATTAGTTCTTCAACACTCAGTTTTGCAATGAAGACCCAACTGGTGGACCCACAGAGAAACCCACTATCACCAAGCGTCTATTTGTTTCTCAGGAGACGCCTCTAGCTTGCGCCTTCACCGAGCCAGCTAATACAACCAACCGAACCTTTATTCTAAGCCCTGACACACTACATAGGGCGGCCGCTGCTCAGATCATGGTGCATGCCCGCTCTCCAAAAGGCAAAAATGCCAGGAAAAGAAAATCTAGCAGCTCAAGCCAGCCGGTGGCGTCAACTGCGAATCCGATCAGGTTTCGGGACGGGCCACCAAGACCCGAGGGTATTATGTGGAGGATTCATGTGGCGGGTGAGCCCATGCTACCTAAGAATTTGCGGAGGCTCGCCAGTTCGGAAATGAAGAGTGTGCATGACGGTGTGCTGACAGTAGAGAGATGCCTTTTGGCAGAGAAAGATCCCTCGCACCTGATATTCGTGGTTAATGTGCCACCAGGCTTGGGCTTCGTCGACAATGCCCCCGCGGATCTGTTCTTCCTGCGGTTTGACGACATCTTCAATATGTTCCACCTGTACCTGCTGCACTATACCATGGTCTGCCTATTTTCTCTCAGCTTGACCATGCAGATCATTAGAGAGAACACCCCGGGCATCGCGGTAGTGGACCCCTGCTACATGCGTGACGACTGCTTGGGAAGCGCCGTTGAACGACGATTTGTGGCCTCGTACCTAAAAGGAATCTTCGTGGCAAACAAGACAAAGGAATACATTCTTGTGCCTTACTTTCCCAAGTAAGTCATTATTCACTCGCCACCATCGATTGGATTTATTAGATTATCATCATTCTTTTTCCAACACATTCCATATGATTTTTTTGCGCAGAGATAAACACTGTACACTCATCTCCTTATCGCCGAAGCATTCGCACGCCACGTATTTCGACTCGAGGAGTCTAGAAAAGAAGAAAAACTATGAGAAGAACAAGGAAGTTCTATATGATGCTCTTGATACGTCCAAAACGTATCTACTTTTCGGAACACTTTTCCTATTGTTTCTCCTCTAAACTTCTGTGATTTGGATACAACTAACACGGACTGACGCTGTTTTCAGCAGAATTACCTTGGTGAGTTTTTTATGCATAAAATCAACTATAAGGAAATATCCCGGAAAATATGCCAAAAATCCTATTCCACCAGAATACGAGGCGGAGGTGGGCCACGAGGGTCCCACACCCCCTGCCATGCGGAATAGGCCTGGCCACGCCTGGGAGGGGTGTGGCCGCCTCGGGCACCCCCTCGGCCTCCCTCTTCGCCAATAAGTTGCTTTCTGACCTAAAAACTCACGGGGGTTTGACGTTTCTCTAGAAAGAGTTCCGCTGCACCGCCACCACCAGAAACCACGATTCGGAACCAGAAACTCTGTTCTGGCACCCTGCCGGAAAGGGGAATTTGGAGAGGATCATCACCATCATCACCATCGATGCCTCTCCATCAACCATCCATGTTTCCCCCATCCATGAGTGAGCAATCCCCCGCTGTAGGCTATGGGGATGGTAGGGATTGAATGAGTTCTATCATGTAATCGAATAAGATTGTTAGGGCATGGTGCCTAGTATCTCTATTAGTTCTATTTGACTTTGTTGCAACTTGTTGTGCTTAATGCTTGTCACTAGGGCCCGAATGCCATGATCTTAGATCTGAACTTATTATTGATTCATGATGATAATATTGTTTGTGATCTTATCTGCAAGTTGTGTACACATATCATTGTCCGGATCCAAAGGCCCTGAAGTGACAGAAATTGGGACAATCGGAGGGGATGGCTGTGATGTGAGGATCACGTGTGTTCATGGAGTGTTAGTGCTTTGCTCCGGTGCTCTATTAAAAGGAGTGCCTTAATTTTTAGTAGATTCCCTTGAGGCCCCACTTCAACGGGCTGGCAGGACAAAAGATGTTGTGCAAGTTCTCATTGCGAGCACGTATGACTATACATGGAACACATGCCTATGATTATTTAGTACTTGGATGCTTTATCTTATTTATCTGCAAATGCCCTAGATCTTGAAGTTACATGTTTAGACTTGTCCATGCAATGCCCGTCCATCCATCCCTATGCCTACCGCACTCATACCATACTTTTTGCTACTTTTGTTACTATTGCTTATGTTCTGCTACTGCTGTTACTTTGCTATTGCTACTACAAAACTGTTGCTACTGATAAACTACTGTGAGAAAGACTATTTACAGGTGCAGCTGAATTTAGAACTCAGTAGTTAAGGCTTATAAGTATTCTTTGTCTCTCCTTGTGTTGAATCAATAAATTGGGTAATAATACCCTCGTAGACTGTTGCGATCCCCTATACTTGTGGGTCATCAAGACTATTTTTGGCCGCCAGTTGCCGGGGATCATAGCTTTATTTGTAAGTTCACTTGGATCTATTATTGTTCGCTGCTATTCCTTTTATCATGTAGAAGTCTCATGATGGAATTCCTATTTTACCATCCACTACAAGAAGAGGTATAGTCCTAAACACCTATGTTTCTCTTGAGTCACCGTCAGTTATAAGTAAGCTTGTTACACCACCACCATATACTCATGCTACACACACTGCTAATACTGCTGAATCTGAAATTGCTTATGATACTCATGATGTTACTTCTACTGTGCTTGATGCGAGTGGTTCATTAGGTCCTTTAATAGATGCTACTATTTCTAGAACTATTTTGGGAAACACTAAAAATCCTAGTGAAGACACTATTACACCTGTTAACTCACCTAAGTCTAGAGAGAGATATGATATTAGTGATGGTTACATTGAAATGACTGATGAATTTATTGAAGAGTACCAAAACACACATGGTGCTAGTGCTATTAGGAGTCTCCTTGAGAGACGTACCATTATTCCTAAACTGTCTTCTGATCCTAAGTTTGCTGGTTCTCCCATAGATATTAAAGATAAAGATTATGATTTCTCTCTTGATTTGTCCTATATAAACATTTTTAAGAAAGAACCTTTTTGTGGGACTGAAAATGAGAGTATTGTAGCTCATATGAATGAGATTTCCACTATGAGTGCCTTATTCTCTGATGATTTTGAGATGCGCAAGTACTTTTTTACAAAGATCTTCCCTTTTTACTAAAAGGAGAAGCTAAAGCTTGGTTTAACAGATTACCTCCCGGATCCGTTGATAGCCCTGATTGCTTAATTGCTTCTTTCTTTCAGAAATATTTCCTCCCAGTGCTAGACATGCTGCTTTGCAGAAACTTTTTGATTTTAAACAGGGAGAAGACGAGAAATTTCCTGAGTCATGGACGAGGTTCTGTGCCTTGATTCATACACATCCTGGATGTCCATTACCCAAAAATGAGCTTCTTGATATTTATTATAATGGACTAAATGATGATTCTAGGACATACCTAGATAGTTTTGCTGATTGTGTTTTCAGGAAAAGAACTCCTATAGATGCTGAAGAACTAATGGCTAAAATAATCAAGAATTATGATGATTGGACTTGAACTAAGCTAAATACACCTGAGGCCATTACTCCTGAACCAATTGTGCCTGAACCAGCTCCAACACCAACACCAACACCAAAGAAGAGGGTAATGATTGCATTAAATGATGAAGTGATGAAAGAAGCTAAGAAATGTCTTAAGGAGAAGGGTATTAGATCTGAAGATGTGAAGAATCTACCTCCTATAGAAGAATTATGTAAGCCAATTCCCCACTCATCCACTATTAAGGTACACTCTCTCCAACACTTTGATGAAGGTGACATTCCCTATGGTAAACGTCCTGATCAATGCTTAGAGGAACTTGACACTTTTATTGCTAAACAAGCTAATTTTAACAAACAAGTTCAGAATCATTTATTGGAAAACTCTAGAGCTATTAATGAGTTGAAAGATATTGTGGAAAGAACTATTAATTGTTTTAAAATGCTTTGTAAACACTTCCAAATGGTTCAAACCCAAATTGATCAACTTTCTAAGGTATAAAAGGATATGCTAGTTAATGCTTCTGGAGATAAACATGCTTATGGAATTAGAACTAGGAGTGGTATATCCACTCAAGATCCTTTATATCCTAAAGGACATCCTAAAGAATTGAGCAGGATTCTCAACAAGGTGAAAGTAGTGGTAGTCCTCATAAGATAAAGAAAATGAAACATAAAATAGTTGTCACATCCCAAAATTTTCCAAATTTTGAAATGTGAAAAAAATAAAAAATAAAAATAATTGTTATAATTTAGGGTGAAAAGAAACTTTTTGATTCCAAATGGAAACATCAAAACCCTACTTGAACAAACTTTGAATAAAAAGGAACCCAACAAATTTCAATCAAGTGAAATGCATTCATCAATGAATGTATCTTGAAATTTAAACACTTGGAAAAGTTAAACCGAAACCATAAACCCTAAAGGAATAAATCATTTCCAAAAAATCTCTCTAAGACTATGGATTTGATCCATATAAAAATTTGTCAACAAACATTTATAAATGATAAAAAATGATAAATAAAAATATTATAAAACCATAGAAATTGGTTTCAGTTAATTTGAAGCCATAGATAAAATATTATGAATTTAATATGTTAAAAGGAATTAATTTAAAAAGCTAATAAATCTCCTAGCTAAAAATCTATATTAAATTGTGAGCAAAATAATCCTAAATAGATTTAAAAGGATAAACAAATATTAAATAAAATTGTACAAATTGGAATCACCAAGTTGGGATCCATAAATAAAAAGATATGGATTTTATAAGGAATAGAAAAAAATAAATAAATAAGGAATATTTAAAAAGCCAAATTAAAACTTGGCCAAACAAATGAAATGAAAAGGTATGGATTAATAAATTATTTAAAATCATCAGGATGGAATAATATCCAATTATAATATGCCTAAACCAAATAATAAATCCTAATAAAATTATTTAGGAGACAATTTAAACTTGAATTAAAATCCATAAGCAAATGGAACAAAGTTAATCCAAATCCAAATAAAATAAAGGGATAAGGAATATTGAAATAAAATAATATGGCATTAACCAAATTCTATTCCATTTGAATGAAGACAAAATCCCTAATAGAAATGATTAATTAAATCATGAGAAAATAGTTAATTGGAAATTACCAAAGTGGATTAAAAAGTTATCAAATTAACTTAAAAGAATTATTTGAATACAATTTATATGGTATTAAAACCATATTTGATTTAAATAAAGACAATTTCCCAATTTAAATGATTAATAAATCATGTTAAAATATTTTAAATAATTCAAAGTGAATTATTTGCACCAATGAATAAATAAAACCTACTGAAAAAGGTTTGGTGAAAATTTGAATTTAAATAAGAGTTTGAAAATATAATTAAAATCCTATTTAAATAAAGGCAAGTGCCTATTTTAAATAAATAATAAACCATATGTGAATAAAATAATTATTCTAAAATGGTCTTTAAATACATATTTAAAACAAGTATAGAAACATACTGAATGTTTAGAAAAGATTTGAAAAAGAAGTCTGAATTAAAAATGATAGTTTGAATTCAAAACAGAAAATCAAAATGCAAAAAGAAAAAGAAAACGAAAGAAAAAAATGAAATAGAAACAGCCGAGCCCAACCTGGCCCATCTAGCCCAACCAGTCCACCTCTCTCCTCCTCGAACTGCTTTTCTTTTCACTCAATGTGCTGCAGACACGATTGCCCGCCCCACTATCTCCCTCTCTCTCTCTCTCTAACGACGCTACCCCATAGCCCCGTCATCGTCTCCTTCACCCCGTGACTCATTCCTCCCCTCTCTCCCGTTTCTACTTGATTCCCGCAGCTTAAATTCATCTTAATTCCATGAGTAAATCACTGCTGCAACTACGCTCGCTAACTCGACTCGCTTCCCTCTATCTTTCCCCCCAGACGCCACGCACTCACTGCCCATAGGCTGCTCGAATTTCTCGCAACAAGCACCACTGCTCCGGCGAGTTCATCGACCGATTCCGGCCAGCCCACACCTCCCCTTGCTCACTGGAGCAAACAAGCGTGCTCCCCATCGTTCCCTACACCTCCCAGTATCACTTGCTTGGCCGCGCGTGTCCCAGAACGCCAGCAACGAACTCGACAGAGCGACACCATCGTCTGCCTCAAATCCGGCGACGCCCTGGTAACATTCTGACCACCCCTCTTCCTCCCGATGATACGTGTGTGATCACCGGCATTGTACGCATCTAACGCAACCCTCTGTGTGTCTTAGCGCGGTCCGTAGAGTCGCCTCCGTCTTCAACAGAGAGCACCCGCTGCCAGAAGGAACTCCGGCGAGGAATTACCGTCGTCCTCGAGCGCCCCTTCACCAACCAAGGGCACGTTGAGAGTCAGCGCATCACGGCGAACTCGGTGAGCCCTCCCCTCCTTCTCTCGCTTCCTGTATCTCTGGCACCGTCACCATCTGAGCGCGCAGCCGCCAGCCACAGTCCCCGCGCCGCTTATCTATGGTCGTCACCGTTTTAGGCGTTCGATTTAGATCTAAAGGATGCGAAAGATTCACGTAACGAAGGGGTACGGGATCATCTGTGCCATGCGTTGTTAGTTAGATCTAACAGCCTGTATCGCTCGATCCAAACGAAACGGTATCGACGAATAGAAAACAGCCACGTGGCCTGAGTTTTGTTTTAAAAACAGAAACATTACTATTAGATGGTTAGATTTGAAAAATTCATAACTTTAAGTCTACACGTCAAAAGTTTGGAAACTTTATATCAATGGAATCAGCAAAAAGAGTACTTTCCAACCATGCACTTTCTTTAATGAATTTCTTCTGTAAAATTGGTTGTTTTTGCAGAAACGTGTGTAGGCATATTTTGTGTATAAAATTTATTCTAACATTGTTTTAGGGTAAAATCTTTTGTAAATGGATTGTTTTGAACCTACTGACCATAGAAACCATATTTTGGATTTAAGAATATATTTTGTGACACTAAAGAATTATTCCTTTGAATTAAAGCATTTCTAGTTAAATAAAAATGTTGAATATGTATTAAAAATGCTTTTTGAGTGAAACCTTTTGAAAATGGTTTGAATGAAACTCTCTGACCCTAAACACCATGTTTTGGATTTAAAAATATATTTGGTGAACCCTAGAAAAATTATTACTGTGTTTAAAGGCATTTCCAACAAAATAAAATATTGCTTTGATTTAAAAATGGTTTTTGAGTGAGACCTTTTGTAAATGATTTTGTTTTTAAACACTTTGACCATAATAAATAATATTTGTGTTTGAAAAATATATTTGTCAAATACTATAAATTATTCTTTGAATAAAATCAATTATAGCAAAACAAAAATGATTTAAGTGTCCATTTTCACTAACTTGTTATCAAATGGTTTTGCCACTTTGATAAATGACCAATAGGTGTGTTAAAATGTTTATAACCTATTAGAAACCACTTTTCCAAATAAAATAATCTTTGGCATGCTTGCATGCATTGCTTTGTTTTTATTATTTTATGTGTAGAATTGTTTGAATACTAGATTGAATTTGTGCCTTGATTGAATTGTAGTGAAATTTGAAGAGTGTGACTATTGAAAGATCAAGGAGTGAACTTATATTATCTACCAAAAAGGAAAGTGGTGCTTCATACTTTTGTCCCATTATTTTAAATATGAATTAGTGATATTTCTAAGTAGGATTTGCATGGAATTTTTACTAAGTATGTTATGCCATGGGAAATCCTAGTAGATGATGCCTTAGTAGAATTTCCTAAGTTAAGATCCCTACTACTATCATGCTTAGCTTAGCTAGTAGAAAACAAGGGTGGATTATATTCATGCTGTGGAATATGTCTAAGTCTATGACTTGTGTTTTGTATAATAAAACAACTATGTGAATGAATCACCTAGGTGGAATGGAGGGAATGGATTTATGTTGAGTGGTTACACAGGGCCAGGGGACTGGTGAACCTTGTGTATCACACTAGTGGAATGCCACCCAGGAACAAAGACATTTGAGATGTCAAATGTTGAGAAGCTTCAAGTGCAGCCACTTGGCATTATGGGCTCTGCCTGGATCATATAGGTTGCAATAACTTAGCCAAATGGACAGTTGGTGGTAGGGGATGATAGGTTGGAGCGCGTCCATTTTGGTCTCAGGGAGGGCTTTTGAAAGATCTTGTCTCGATGCATGTCGAGTCTTGTGGGGAAAGTGCACCACCTCTCGAGAGAGTAAAATCTAAGTACTTAGCCGTGTCCCCGGCAATGGACAATTTGAGCATCAAGACATGGAAGCTATCAAGAATCTCCTCATCCCAATTTCTAAGTTAAAAACTTGTGGTTGAACAAGGGTTAAAGGATCTTCAATCTTTGATTGGTAGATGCCTTGGGTGATTTTTGCCAAACAAAAAATTAGTGTGTTCAAAAGATAAGGAAAATCTATTTTGAGCAAACAAAGCCTAAGCTCCACTTAGCCAAATGCATATAGATGATAGATACCACTATTCTACCATAGTATCACTTGCCAATACAATTGAAATGTATTGACCCTTGTGGCTGTAAATTATTATGTTGCAGGTTTGTTTGATGTTAGTGAAGTGTGTTGATTAGGATTACAAGTATACAACCAACATGATTGTCTGTGGCACTTTGAAGATGAAGGACTCCATGATATAGTTATTTTTGCTGCATTGTAATGAAATAGCCAAATGAGCTATGTAAGATGTAATGAATTATTTTATTCCTGGTTATAAAGTTGTATTATGACCTTTGTTTCTTGATATTACATCTTAATTGTGGATGCTAGCTATTGATCCAGGGACTAGCATTGTAAACACAGGGATCTCTACCTTATTAAAGGTTGGGACATCTACAATAGTTGAGGAACCCTCTGAACCTGCTGTAGATCCTAATAGTATATATGTCTCTGATGCTGAAACTGAAAGTGGTATTGATAAAAATGATGCTCCTGATAAGGAGGAAGTTGAGGAAGAACCTGGGAAGCGCACTAAGAACACTAGGTACACAAAGGAAGAATTTATTGCTAATAAACTTGGTAGTGAAAGAGAACCTTGGGTGTAGAAACCTATGCCTTTTCCCAATAAGAAGCACAAGTCAAAGGAGGAAGAACACTATAACAAGTTTTGTGAGTGGATGAAACCTTTATTTTTGAAAATCCCTTTGACTGATGCTATTAAGTTGCCTCCTTATTCAAAGTATATGAAGGATATTGTCTGTAACAAAAGGAAGATTCCTAATGAGGAAATGTCTACTTTGCGTGCTAATTATTACTTCAATGGTCAGGTTCCAAAGAAACTTTGTGATCCAGGTATTCCAACTATTCCTTGCTCTATTAAAAATAATTATGTTAGAAATTTTTTGTGTGATTTGGGAGCTGGAGTTAGTGTTATGTCTTTTTCTCTCTACAAGAGACTCCAGCTAGAAAAGTTGATACCAACTGATATATCTTTGCAAATGGCTGATAAGTCAACTACTATTCCTGTTGGTATATGTGAGAATTTTCTAGTTCAAGTGGCTCATAATTGCTTGGGTTTAACTGATTTTGTTGTGCTTGAGATGCCTGAAGATGATAATATGTCTATTATTCTTGGGAGACCTTTTCTTAATACTGCAGGTGTTGTCATCAATTGTAATCAAGGAAAAGTAACATTTAATATTAATAACAAAGTGCATACTGTCTATTTACCCAAGAAGATTGATAAGATCTATTGCTTGAATTCAATTTACAATATTGAGATCTTCAAAGTTGGAGAAATATATTGTCCCATTCCACCAGAAAGTTTTGAAACTATTATGGTTGGGACTATTGCTATCAAGTTTAAGGTAACATAATCATTTTGTGAAATGCAAAGTTTTGTGTCATATAAGATTGATTTGGTAACAAGACTTGACCAACCTTGTTAACAAAGGGATTTTAATGAACAAAACAATGCTTTCACAATGGTTATACTTTCTCACTTTTATTTTTATCCTTCCTAGTTTTTGCTCTTCCTCTTGTTAGCTTTAGTTTTGCTAGTTGTTTGCTTGTTAGAGTGTCTTAGAACTTCTGTAGTTCTAGTTTTTGTTTGCTTTTGATTCTTCTAAAAAATCTTTTTCTACGAGAAAATCAATTTTCATAACCTGAAAATTGGCCAAAAATAAAGTTTCCCGAAAAATCCTAGAAAATTCATATTAAATGTTTCCTCGAAAAAAGGAGTAGAGGGACACCTAGAGTGGCCCAGGGGGACCCACCAGGCCAGCACACCCCCTGGTGGTACGGCTAGCCCAAGGTGGCGCCTGGCCTAGGTGTGGCCCACATGTGGCCCTCCAAAGTGTCTCCTTCCAGCCACTTCTTTCTCTCTCCCGAAAAACACCGGAAAACTTTCTAAAGCTCGATTTCCTGCTGTTCTTTCTCCCGATTTTCGATCTCCTTGCTCAGCCCATCTTTGTTGCTGATTTTTGGAGGGATTACTCCTTGGTATGTGCCTCCTCCGCTTGTCCAATTACATTTGTGATTGGTAGATTGTATCTTGAGTATTTTGCTACTATAGGTGTAAGGTTGTGTGAGCTTCCATGCTTGTTATATGCTTAGAGATTTCATTTTGATGCATGTTTAGCCCTCTAGCAAGTTCCTACAGTAGTTCCTCATCATTTATCAACATGGAAATTACTTGGTTTGATGTTTGTCTAAAAATTTCAGAAAAGAAGATGAGTGCATACCAACTGAATCAACATGATTTGATGGTACCTGAACCAATGAAACTCCATCGCGAGGAGGAAGTCTTCCCTTCCATATATCCATGCCCTAAATTTATGAGAGCTGCGGGGATCTTCCAGGATTTCCAAACTATCACTACTAGGAAATCATTCATCAGTGGCGCATCGATATTGGGCTTCTGTGGCGCATATCAGAGACGCCACTATTACGTCGGCACTGATGAAAACTTATGTAGCGCATTTCGAAATGCGCCACAGATGTCATGATACTTCTGTGGCGCATTCTGGCGGATGCGCCACAGGACTCTGTTCAGTGGCGCATTCTGGAAAATGCGCCACTGAAATTTTATGCGCCACAGAAGGTAAAAAAGATGCGCCACTGGTTTGTATATCAGGTATTAAAAAACCATACTTGTCCAAATATACAGTATTATACAGGTATTATACAGAAACTGTCTATTTGACTTAGTATATGAAAACAAATATAATACAAACACGAATATAGTGCCATCACACTACTTAGAGCCCGATCGAGGTAGACAAGTGGTCATCATATTACAATACAAGTCAAAGGTGGACAATATTTATACAAGTGTTTGGTACAAAGTTCACCATCTCATCACATTACAAATGAAGTGTTCATCGCCTACACTAGAATCAAAAAGAATACAGCTATGATGACGGTGAGCTAGAGCAAGATCACTAGCAATATATTCATCCGGTTCTCCTTCCATAGGTGGTTCCCCCACTTGGCTACCGCCTCCTCTCGAGTCGCATATCCTTTGTAGCTGTTTCCGCTAAACTTGTTCACCCGTTTCTGACAGTCCTCCCACTCATTGTAGACTCCTGGAACCCAACCCTTGTACACCACGTACCACTTTGTCATCTCTATAGATAAGGCATATTAGTAAATCATGCAACAAAAAGAACTAAATTGGTTCACATGCATATATGTTCACATAAACCAAAGCAAAAGATTAGTAAACATAGAAGATATCACATCGATCACAATCATAGAACTTCGACGACAACGACCACAATATGAAGTTTACAACATACGACCATGGTAATATATAGTTTGGGACACAACACTACACACAGACATCTATGATAATTCTAGGCGCACACATCGATCATTGTTGAGAACTGCTAACGCTCGGCTTCAGGAATGGTAGATAGCCATCCTTCGTCATCCACGTCCTATTGTCACCCTACTTACGAAGAATATTTTCAACCTCCTTCTTAGTCAACCCTCTGTTGTGTTTTAGGACCCCTCCCCTTGTGTTGACATTTTCCACGATGATTTCCGACAACTTAACCTAGATGCGATGGAAGTCTTCTCTAAGATCATCATCGTCGTTTCGCGCCAAATTTTCGGCCCATGCTTGGAGACTAGATGGCAGAGTTAGGTTCTGGCAATCCCGAACAAACCATTTAAGGTGATGCATGACGTAGAAGGCCTCCTTGGTGCCGCCAGTAGCCGGCTCCTTGACGCAGGGGAACTCGAGCACATGCTTGAACACGTGCTTGTTATCCTTGATACATTCCCCATTGTTGACGAAGTGGCATCCCTTTCTAGCGTATCCCTCGGTAGCCTCATTCAGAACACCCCTTATTCTGGTGTAGTCTTTCTGATTCTTCTGACTCGCCGAGTCGAAATACGATGCTATCGAGTACTTTGTGGAAATGACGATGAGTGTGCAGTATTTGTCTCTGCACAACACGATTGAAATGGGATGTTGGAAAAGGGCAAAGGAAGAAAGCTATAAGAAATCCTAAGTTACTAATGCTAGGGGGTGTGTGTACTTACTCAGGAAAGAAAGGCAAAAGAAGCGTGTTCGTCCTCTTATGGTCCACCATGAACTTCTCGAGGTACGATGTCGCCTTGGCACGTGCCCTCAACTGGCTATCACGCATGTAGTAGGGATCCACTATCGCGATGTAGGGGGTTTGCTCTCTCTTGGTCTTCATCGCCAGATTGAGCGCGAATAGGCGGACCATGTTATAGTCTAGCCTTTTCGAGAGAAATAGCTTGAAGACGTCCTCGTACACTATGAAGAACACGTCCGCGGGGGCTTCATGGACTAAGTCCACATCCGATGGCACCTTTACAGTGAAAACCGGGTAATTTGGATCTTTGTGTTTAGGAAGAATGCCCTCAGTGTCTTGATACTATCACTCAAAGCGAGCATATGTCCACCAGCAAGGCAAAATAGCTCCGGAGTCAGTATCGCTTCACCGGCTATATGTATCCTGGGCAAGCCATCCTCGCAGGATGGCAAGCTCTCGGCTTTCTTACCTCTCTTCCTATGCTTCTTCGTCTTCTGAGCAGGCTCCTCCACCGGGGATGCTAAGTGTTGAACGACCGCCTTTTGGAGTGCGCCAGGGCTAAAGACGAATCCAACAGGTTTCTCCTGTTGATTGGCGGCCGGAGGCGTCTCTTGAGATAAACCATGGAAGACCAGGCGTTGCATGCATGTAGTGGGATGCCCACCTTGACCCTCGTGAGCAACGAAGGGTTCTTCATCCACAGCAGGCATGTACAATACTATGTCGGCACCGGTGTTGATGTAGTCGTCGACGTTGACAAATTCTTCATCATCATCGTTGTTTCCGCCATGTGGTGATGGTGGTGGCGGGGGCGACGTCGGTTGCGTTGCGATGGCTTTGCCTTGGGGCGGCCCACACGCTCCCAACAGTTGTTGGTGGCGATGACGACAGGTGGCTTCCGAGGTGGTGGCCGGATGATTGAGGTGGCGCCGGTGACAGGTGGCATCCGAGGTGGTGGTCGTACGATCGACGTGGCGCTACTATGCCTCGTAAGACGAATCTGAGTCTTCGGCCATGTCAAGGGCCAGCCGTGGCATTATGCAAGGGTCCTGTGTTCGCCGGCTCCCTGAGGTTGAAAGGGGGGTCCATGTTGTTGCATCCTGGCAACACCCGAGCAATCTGGACCCTTATCACGGCATCTTCCATTGCATTGTTGTGCATCGTGCGGTTCGACGGTTTTATGATATTGCCCTTGGCAACATCCGTTAACTCGCCGCCGACAACTTTGTGGAGTAGTACGCAAGCAGCATCCTGAGTCAAAACACATATGTGTTGGGCATCATGATCGAGGTGGCAGTCACCAAAGGCACATAAAGAAGATGAAGCGGAGTAACTAATTAGTTACCTTGGTGAGGAAGTTGAGCTCGGCTAATGTCGACACACGGACGGTCCCAGCGGCAGGCATATAATCAGCATTATCCCGTTGTACTGGTGCCGCCGCCGGCTGCGGCTTGGTATTTTTGGCGGGAGCAGGGGCAGCTGTGCGATGACCAGCTCTTGCGGCTGCGCCACGGCGATGGTGGCCTGCGGGGTCACCAAGTCTGGCGACCCTGAGTCCCTTCTGTTTGATCCTCATCATCATTTTCAGGGTACCAAAGCTCCTTCTTGATGTCAAGCAATTTCATGTCGTTTCCTGCTTTCGGCCCATCCTTGGTCCTCTTCGGCATGTTGAGGAGAGTGCCAAGCAGACTCTCGATAACGTTCTTCGTGATGTGCATTACATCGAGGCTGTGGGGCATGTGGAGGATCTTCCAGTACGGCAGGTCCCAGAAAATAGACCTCGCTTTCCATACACCCAGAAGCGGCTTTGTCCTTGGTCGCTTCTTTCCTGGCGCAGGGCACTCATCCCAATTATTCAGAAGCTCCTCGATTTCTCCGCCGCTCCTCGTACGCGGGGCTCTTTCGAGCTCTTCTTTACCATTGAACAGGTCACCGCGTTTTCTCCACGGGTGATCCATGCGAAACCACTTTCGAGTCCCTTGGAACATGATTTTCGAAGACTTAGGATCCTTGGGTAGCTAGAGATGTGGGGTCTTATCCATGCACTTGACACATGCATTGTGTTCGTGGTTCACCTGGGCCGATAGATATGCGTAACAAGGATATTCCTGCACCGTCGTGAGCAACGCGGCTCTCAGAGGGAAATATTCTTTAGTGTAGGCGTCCCACGTACGGGCTGGCGTCTCCCACAATGTGGCTAACTCCTCTTTCAACAGCCCGAGATAAAGATGCATATCGACACCTGGCTGTTTTGGCCCCTGAATAAGAATGCTCATGTGTACGTACCTTTGCTTTGTGCAGAGCCACTGGGGGATGTTGTATGGCCATACAAACACGGGCCAGGTGCTATGCATGCTACTATTGTTTCCAAAAGGATTGAGTCCATCGGTGCTCATACCTAGCCTGCCCTTCCTTGCATCGCCCCCGAACTCTTCGAACTCGATGTCCAATGCATTCCACTGGCTAGTGTCTGAAGGGTGTGTTAGGATCTTGCCCTTCTCTGGATCATCTTCGGGTTTCTCTCTTTCCGCGTGCCATTGCATTAGCTTTGCTTTCTTAGGATCTACGAAATATCTCTGTAGATGGGGAGTGATAGGAAAGTACCATACCACTTTTCGAGGAACTTTCTTGTTCCCTCTCTTATACCGTCCATGGCCGCACACCGGACATGTGGTTCTCTCCGCGTACTTATTATGATAAAGTGCGCAATCATTGATGCATGTGTGGTATTTAACGTGCGGTAGGTCGAGAGGGCATATGATTTTCTTGTCCTCCTCTATACTTGTTGGCAATGTGTTCCCGTTAGGAATACGATCATGCCAGAATTCCATGTTAGCATTGAAGCTCACATCGGTCCATTTGTGTTCCGCATTCATCTCTAGAGCCTTGAGCATTACACTCAAGAGTTTATCCTCGGCCGACACCCAGGATACAATGGAGTCATCCCATCTAACTCCATTTGCGCCAGCTTGGCTTTCTCTCTGGCTGCAGCTTTGGCGTTGCTCGTCTCCTTGTGAAGCAGTTCCTGAACATGAAGGTCCCTTAACACCGAAGTTAGCAGCGTCTGGGTGTTCGCTTCTTCTCCTTCTTCATGATGGTCATGCCCGTCGACATCTCCTTATTCGTCATGATGATCATGCCCGCCGGTATATTCTTCGTCATCATGACCATGCCCGTCAGGAGACTCTTCGTCTTCTCGCCCGCCCAAGTCTTCATGATGACCACCACCATTTACTGCCAGCTCCTCATCGAAGTCGTCGCGCATGAAACTGCGCCTAAACAGGTGATCCTCCAATTATCCAGAATCAGGGTCGATCCAGTGCTGGAGTTTGCATGTTCGACATGGACATCTTATCTGGGTCTTGTTGTTCCGAATCATGTATGCCTCCGTGTCTTTCTTATACCTAGTAACTCGACCTTCGCTCATGCTGACGACCATGGTAGCTGGCACGGTATGCATGTATAGAGCAAAAGACAAAGAGTAGGTTAATTAGAAACCACACCTTATGCACGCACAAACACACATGCATGGTCGCCGGAAAAATTCGGCATGACCTTTCCTAAAAGTAGGACATATGGGTGGTGCAAAAATTTGCCCAAATGGAAATGAATCAACATTTCGGCAAACATCCATGCACCACACCGGGGCAGAAAAGCAAAAACAAGTAACTTCTTCCCATGCAAGCATTCATGCACCACACAAGCTTCATGCACAAACATCATCTTCGCGCCATGCATGCATCGCATGTACACACCGCCCGCGCGACAAGCTTTACACCTACAAAACATGCATATTCATGGCCAATTACTCACCGGGTAGATTGAGTACTGAGTCGAGAGCGTGATGTGAGAGAGTGTGGACCAATATATCTATAGAGAGATAATGGTACACAAATAGAGATGTGGACGAGCAAAGTAAGTGTGTTTTAGATCTACTAGTTGGAGAAAGCCTTTCCCTAACCAATCTATCAACTATAGTAGGTTTAAATACAACAAAATGTAGAAAATTATGGACACAATGGGGTGGGAGAGAGGAGGAAGACGAGCTGGGAGGAGGGGGAAGAAGGATGTGAATGGATGGTGGTAGATAGAGGGGTGCAAAGCTGCCACCATTTTATACAGATCTAGTCACAGGGTTCTGTGGTGCATATGGGCGATATGCGCCACAGAAGTTCTTCTGTGGCGCATATCGCCCATATGCGCCACAGAACCTTGGCCATAGGGTGCAGTGGCCAGACTGTGGGCCCCTGGACTCAGTGTTCTATGGCGCATACTACTGTGGTGCATATAGCCCATATGCGCCACAAAACATTGAGTGCAGATCTGCACGAAATCAAAGGTGGCAGATAGCTGCTTTAATGACACCCCTCTATATATATACCACACTCCCTATCCAAAGCAACATCCCTGCCCTGATGTCTTCTTCCCACAAATCGTCGGAAGACTCGCTGGAGAGCACATCCCGCTCGCGTTCCCTGCAGCCTACTCGCAGTGGAGGGGCGAGGTCAAGGGGCAGTGCTCGGAGTCAGCCGCCACGGGATTCAGAGGTCAACCTAATCGAGGAGGAGGCTAGGCTGCGGCACGAGGCCCTATACAACAAGGCCATGAGGTTGTATGCCGTGCTCGCGTCCCTAGAGGAGAGGGCGTGAATGGAGGAACCAATCGGGTGGCGGCCGGTGCTCGACCCCAACGTGTCCATGGAGGACCACGTCCGCAGGCTGCAGGCGCGCGTGAACAGGGAGGTTTGGCATATTCCACCCCCATCGCCCCGACCACCTCTATGAATTTATTTGCAATGTTGTAGTTTTTGTATTTGCAATGATGTATGCTATTGTTGTTTTGCTGTTCAAGGGCTATGTGCATGTGCATTTGCAATGATGTATGCCACATGTCTATCTAGTAGATTGTCTAGTATTCTACCTACGCCACTGGTACTTGTTTAGTTGGGAAAATCAAGAGGAAAATGTGTACTAGAAACACTCAATATAATCTGAGTAGGACGCACTATTCTGTGGCGCATATTGCATATATGCGCCACAGAAGTTTGTTCTCCTGTGGCGCATATGGGCATATGCGCCATAGAATCTTGGTCATAGGTGTCCAGACAGTGGCGCCCACATAAATGTTCTGTGCCGCATATGGCAACATGCGCCACAGAAGATATAATCTTATGTGGCGCATATCGTGATATGCGCCACAAAAGGTTGGTCAGAGCATGGTCAAAGCCCGCCTATTGTGGGTCCCACCTGATGATTCTGTGGCGCATATGTCGATATGCGCCATAGAAGTTAATACTTTTGTGTCACATATAGTAAGATGTGCCACAGAAGTTTCATAGACCAAGGCCTGGTGTGGGTCCCACCTAACTTCTGTGGCGCATCTCCAATCGCCATGCGCCACAGAAGTTTCATTGTTCTGTGGCACATTTTTCCAGATGCGCCATTGGACAACTTTTGTGGTGCATGGTCAGAACCATGTGCCACAGAAGGTATGTCTAGCTATAACTAGTTTCCTAGCAGTGTATGATTACTAAAGCAGGGTTGGAACACTTTGTTGAAGAGGAACCATATCAATATGTTAAGCTAACCATGGTTGTGGTGCAGGACATCCGATTTATTTGGTCCTTGTCTAACCCTATGATCCATTATAAAATTTACAACATAGCTGTTGACCTGCCTTTTGTTGACTTTTGTGCAGCTATTAGAGTGCCACATTGGGGATCTTGTGAGAAGATCTGAGAGAGGCCTAAGACACTTATGGATTTATATGCTGAAATTTTCCAAGGTTGCGACTTATCAAATGAAAGTGGTAAAATTCAGAACATTCAGTTCCCATCCATTAGATAGTTTGCCTATTTCATTACCAAGTGTGTTCTTGCTAGAAATACTGCTAGAAAGTTGTCTTCTTTTGATCTAGCTTTTATCTCAGCTGCTTTGAATAGGGATAGATCTTATAAACTGGGTGCTTTGATAGCTTACCGTCTTACAACCAACCGCGAGAAGGGTGGAATTTTTGGAGGTCTCATTGCGTCTCGTCTATTATCTTTTCATGGTTTAGAGCCTCACCATTCAGATTATCGGTTCCCCAAAGAGAGACTCGATCTCGATTCCATGGTTCAGCATAATTTTGCATCTTCTTGGGCTAGTCTGAGAGATTTACCGTATGAGTTATCCTTTGTCAAGCATAGTTGGAGAGGGGGTAGGACTAAGAAGGTAGTCTCTTTGCCTGCACCTGCTTTGTTTAATTTTTCTAACAGGCAAGGATTGTCACTCACGGAGGAAGAACTTGACACATACGTGGCGGAGCTCTCCCAGCAAGAGGATAATGTTGGAGAGGATGCCGAAGATGATTCGGTTCAGCCCTCCAACATGGGGGAGTCTTCATACTAGCAGCCCTCCTATGATTGGAGCGCGTCTTCCTCTTCATCACGAGGGCCTGATTATGATCATTCCTATGATGACCCACCAGCTTGGGGTTACTACCCGCACTATTGAACCCACTTAGGCCAAAAGCCTAAGCTTGGGGGGAGGTACACCGACATCACACTCATCTATATATCATGTTTCTTCAGTTCTTTGTATATCCATGTTTCGCTTTCTTTTTGGTTTTGTTCTTGTTTTCTCAAAACACAAAAAGACCAAAAATATTTTTGTTGTTTCTCTTGGTTTGTTTCTTTTCTTTTTAGTTTTGATTTGCCTTAACAAAAAATCCAAAAAGGTTTTGCTTTGTTTTTTTTTGCGTTGTGTGCTTACTTTAAAAAATCAAAAACACCAAAAATATGTGTTGTTCTTCTTTGGTTTTGTGAAGTTCTTTGCAGGGTTCAGCAGTCCTCAGTGGAGTTTGGGTTCATGTTATTATTCAAGCCACACAAGAGAAGAGCAATAATGATGATTAACGACAACTTGACGTGTGGTAAGTGGCTGGTAATGAACTCTATTTGTTTTCATTTTTGTACATATACTCATCATTGTGGGCATGCTTAGCCTGTTCATGTAAGATGTATGTTATTTATGGATGCTTAGTAGTTCTTGCTCTATTATGATTAGCTCCACTTGCTAATAGTTTGTAGCATGTCATAAGAATGTTTGCTTACATTGTTCTATTCATAACTTGGTATGATATTGTGGTATCCTCCTCTGAATATTTCACTTGAATCTACTTGGCACATGCTCACGCATGCATATGAATAAACAATAGTCAGTAAGCCTCTATAATTTATTTTGCCTCAGAGTTCTTGTATCACTTTCATGCCATAATTAGTCCTATTTTGTTGCAAGCATGATTATGGCAGTTATTGCTCTCTCGTTTGTTGCTCCCTCTCTATTGCTAGCTTTCAATTGCACTGAGTATGATCTCTACTCGTGTTTCCAACACCCCAAAACCAATATTATCAAAAGTTTCCACCATACCTACCTACTAGCATCATTTTCTATTCCATGCATATTTATTATGCCTTGTTTTCTTCCAAATAAAATGTTTGCTTGTTATGAGAAAGTTAGTTAGTAAAGATCTCACGAACTTGATGGAACACTTTATTTTTTGCATTTAATAAACCTGAACCATTGTGACTATCCATGAAAGTTATATGCTTGCAAATTATAGGCTGGGAGTTAGCAAAACCATGCTGTCACGGGGAACGCTTTCAACATTGCACTTGTACATTGTACCTAGTTGATATCATGCTCTTTTGTTTACGGATGTCGTTGGTGTGAAATAAAAGGTGAGCTTGTAAGTTCATGGAGTTATATATATGTGTTAGAGAAACGCCTGGGCTAGCCATGCCTAATCATGGTGGAAACTTGCAGCATAACCATAATGAGCAATCTGTGAAGCATCCTCAATAAAAACCTATGCATAAAGAAAATAAAAAGATCGCTGAGATGCTCATTGTCTGCTTGCCTTGTCATTTTGATTATGGGATAGATCCTGTTGAAGGGAATATGCCCGAGAGGCTATAATAAAGTGGTTATTATCGTATTCCTTATTTATGATAAATTTTTATTTCTCATGCTATAATTGTATTAATACGGAAACATTAATACATGTGTGTTTAATAAACAAAAAGTAAGTTCCTAGTTATGCCTCTCTTATAAACTAGCTCTTTGATTAACAAGATGATCAAAGGTTTCCTGATCATGGACATTGGATGTTGTTAATAACGAGGTCACAACATTGTGTTGAGTATCAATCTAAAGTTTAAATTCCTATTGCAAACTTTCAGCAAACTCTGTTTACTCCGTGAAATTTAATAATTGGTATTAAATCGAGAGTAACAATTCTAGTGTTAGTATCTTAAGTATCATGTTTTCCTCCATGATTCTTGATTGTTTTTAATATCAATTTTATCTAGGAGCTGAAAGAATTGTTTCATAAACCATAATGTGTGGCAGACATAACGATATCTGAAACAATGTTTTGGCACTTGATTTCGAATCATTTGATACATGTGATCCATGCCTTATGGGCAATATGACTAGAATGCCGTTTTCTGGTTCAATGGAACGGGCGACTAATTTATTGGAAATCATACATTCTAATGCATGTGTCGGCGTGACATGGATATCGTTACTTTCTAACTTTCACGAATGATTTGAGTAGATACGAGTATATCTACTTGATGAAACACAAGTCTGAAACCTTTGAAAAGTTCAAGGAATTTCAGAATGAAGTGGAAAATCATCGTAATGGAAAGATCAAATTTCTATGGTCTGACCGTGGACGTGAGTATCTAAGTTACGAGTTTAGCACACCTATGAAAGAGTGTGGAATAGTTACACAACTCACACATGCCGGAACACCACAACAAAATGGTGTGTCGGAACGTCGTAATCGTACTTTATTAGATATGGTTTGATCTATGATGTCTCTGACTAACTTGCCAGTGTCATTTTGGGGTTATGCACTAGAAACCACTGCATTCAATTTAAATCAGGCACCATCTAAATCCGTTGAAAAGACACCGTATGAATTATGGTTTGGAAACAAACCTAAGCTATCATTTCTTAAAGTTTAGGGATGCGATGTTTATATGAAGAAACTTCAGCCTGATAAACTCGAACCCAAAACGGAAAAATGTGTCTTCATAGGATACCCTAAGGAAAGTATTGGGTATTCATTCTATCACAGATCTGAAGGAAAGGTTTTTGTTGCCAAGAATGGATCCTTTCTAGAGAAAGAGTTTCTCGCGAAAGGTGTGTGTAGTCGGAAGGTGGAACTCGAAGAGGTTATTGAACCTTCTCTTCATAGTATGGCGAGTAGCGCAGCGTCGGAAGTTGTTCTGGAGTTGACTTCACCGAAAAAAGAGGGAACTAATGATAATGATCATGAAACTCCGAAAGAGAATACTACCGAACCTCGCATGTCAAGCATGACACGTGCAACTCCTGAACTGTACGGAAATCCTATTATGAATTTCAAGGTTGATGAAATCGATGACCCTGCGACGTATGAAGAAGCGATGATGAGCTCTGATTCCAACAAATGGCTAGAAGCCATGAAATCCGAGATAGAATCCATGTATGAAAACCAGGTTTGGACCTTGGTGGACTTACCTCACGACCAAAAGGTCGTGGAGAACAGATGGATTTTCAAAAGAAAAACAGATGCTGATGGTAATGTAACTGTCTATAATGCTCGACTTGTCACAAAGGGGTTTCGACAAATTCAAGTAGTTGACTACGATGCGACATTCTCTCCCGTAGCAATGCTAAAGTCAATTAGGATTATGTTAGCAATTATTGCATATTTCGACTATGAGATATGTCAGATGGATGTCAAAACTGCGTTCCTCAATGGCAGCATTGATGAAGAGTTGTATATGATAAAAACAAAGGGTTTTGTCGATCCTAAGGATGCTGAAAAGGTATGCAAGCTTCAGTGATCCATCTATGGACTGAAGCAAGCATCCCGGAGTTGAATCTACGCTTTGATGAGGTTATCAAAGATTTTGGATTTGTCCAAACTTATAGAGAGGCTTGTATTTACAAGAAAGTGAGTGGGAGCAATGTGGCATTTCTGATATTATATGTGGATGACATATTACTGATCGGAAATGATATAGATCTTTTAAACAGTGTTAAAATTTATCTAAATAGAAAATTTTCAATGAAGGACCTAGGTGAATAATCATACATAAAGATCTATAGAGATATATCAAGACGCCCAATAGGGCTATTAGAGAGTACATACCTTGATAATATTTTAAAAAGTTTAAAATGGACGAAAGTAAGAAGGGTTCTTACTTATGTTGCAAGGCAAGACATTGAGTAAGACTCAAAGTCCAGCTACGGCGGAAGAAAGAGAGATAATGGACAAGATCACCTATGCTTCAGCTATAGGCTCTATAATGTACGCCATGTTATGTACAAGACCGGATGTGGCACATGCTATTAGTTTGACTAGTAGATACCAATCTGATCCAGGTACGGAACACTGGATAGCGGTCAAGAATATCCTTAAGTACTTAAGAAGAACTAAGGAAATGTTTCTCGTGTACGGAGGTGAAGAAGAGCTCGTTGCTAAATGTTATGTCGATGCTAGCTTCGACACTGACCCGGATGACTCTAAGTCTCAATCCGGATATGTATTTATCATGACTGGAGGAGTAGTTAGTTGGAGGAGTTCAAACAACCTATGGTGGCGGGATCAACAATGGAGGCCGAATATGTTGCTGCTTAGGAAGCAGCTCAGGAAGCAGTTTGGATGAAGGAGTTCATAGACGAACTAGGTGTGGTTCCTAGCGCGTTGGACCCAATGGTGATCTATCTTGAAAACAATGGAGCCATAGCCAATGCCAAGGAACCAAGGTCTCACAAGAATTCCAAGCATATTAAGCATCGGTTTCACTCCATCTGCGAACATGTCAAGGATGGAGATATAAAGATTTGTAAAGTACACACGGATCTCAATGTAGCGGATTTGTTGACTAAAATTCTCCCTAGGTCAAAACATGATCAACACCAGAACTCCTTGGGTGTTAGATTTATCACAATGTAACTAGATTATTGTCTCTAGTGCAAGTGGGAGACTGAAGGGAATATGTCCTGAGAGGCAATAATAAAGTTGTTATTATGTATATTCCAAGTATATGATAGATGTTTATTTTGCATGCTATAATTGTGTTAATACGGAAACGTTAATACATGTGTGTTTCATAAACAAATAGAAAATTCCTAGTTATGCATATCTTATAAACTAGATCGTTGATTAACAAGATGGTCAAGGATTCCTGATCATGGACATTGGATGTTGTTAATAACGAGGTCACAACATTATTGGAATGGTGTGATGAATATTCATCCAAAGTATAGCATTATGATCAATGGCATTGTGTTTATATTGCTACATCATACAAAGTAATCCTAATCCTTAGACCATGAGATCATGTCAATCACTAACACTGGAAGAGTATCTTGATAACATCAAATGCCACACAGTAACAAGGTGACTATAAAGGTGGGTTCAGTGCTGCGAATGTTTTATGTAGAGGCTCATGGATCAAGTGTGGAATTTTTCCATCCCGATGACGGATATATACTCTGGACCCTCTCGGTGATATCACATTAGTTAGCTTGCAAGCAAGTGATGTGATCACTAGAATGTTATATCACGGGAACAACAAAAGAGTACATGTCGGTAACGATATCAAAATAGGTATGGAGATACCGATGACTAAATATCAGACATGTAATATATCATGAGACAAAGGGATTATTTTACTAGTGTAAAAGGTTCTCACGATCACAAGAAGTCATCGTTCAATGTGTGGGAGTCAATATGGATCTCCAGGTCCCGCTTCTGATCAGGAATCCTTGACCATATGGGTCTCGATCATGTCCACATTATTCGCGAATCATAGGGTGACACACTTAAGAGACATAGACACCATTTGGAACAAATATATTCTAGACGAAAGAATTGCAAAGCACGGGAATTATTTCACTAGACACCAGAATTGTTTTGGGTGAAATTGCTGAAATTGTTTCTGCATGTGAAATAGAATACTAACAAGGGGTTTTATATGAATGTTTGTTAATTAATGTAATTGAAAGAATTCTGAATACATAAATAAAAGTAGTTTTATTTAAAGAGAGATTACATTAAATTTGGTGGATTTAATGGGATTTTTGGTGGGATTTTAAGTGGAGAAATGAAGGGGCGTTTTCTGAGTGGGAGCTCCACCCACATGAATGGAGGGAGGGGTGGGGGTAGCCCCCATGCGCCGGCCACCCCCTTGGGGTTCCCCCTCCTCCTATATAAAGCCCGCTCTCCCTCTCTCTCTCTCTCACACACACACCTCCTCGTGAAGGATCTCTCTACCCCTCTAGTTTATCCCCATGGTCTCGGACTAGCACTACTAGAGAAAAGGCTATAGGAGACATGCTTATGCGAGGCACATTTAGCATATGCGCCTCCTATAAAAATAGGCGAGGCGCACTTTGCGATATGCGCCTCTAGTATAAAAATAGGCGAGGCGCATATGATAAGAATGCGCCTCCCATAATCCCCTGCAGGACGTAATCTAGCAGCCCCATATTATGCAGGCGCATTCTAGTCATATCGCCTCCTATATATCAGATAGGCGGCGCATATAGAGAATCGCCTCGCATATTTTGTGTGGGCCAGCGTGTTGGTAGGTGCACCAATATCAGGCGCATATGGCTATATCGCCTCCTATATTGGACAATATGCGGCGCATATGGCGAATCGCGCGCATATTCGTGTGGGCAGCGTATTGGTAGGTGCACGAATATGCGAGGCGATATGGCTATATGCGCCTCGCATATTGGACATATCTGGCGCATATGGCCATGCGCCTCAAGTAACTCATCGGCCCGGCGGCTGGTAGGTGGCGGCATGAGGCGCATATTGCGCAATATCGCCTCCTATAGTTTGAATTATAGGCGCATATTGTGCAATATGCCTCACCTGCACCACTTTTTTTCCAGCTTTTTGCACATGGAGGCAACTAGCACCCCACTCACTTGTGTCACTTCTTCCTCCACCAAACAAATCTGGTCGCCCCCCTCCTCCTCCCCACCTCATTTCCCCCATTGATTCACCTTCGAATCTTGCTCAACATCCATTGGTTGACACCCATATGTAAGTGAAGTCTCTTGCTCCTCTAGATCTACAACATGTCCATTTACTTCTCCTCCGGCTCTCTTGCGCAAGTCGATGTTGGAGGAAGCGTGAAGGCGTTGCTTGCATGTATGCGCGTTGTCGGAGAAACCGACTATATGATTGTGTTGTGGTGCTACTTTTTTTGCAGGGATTTCATTTGAGATGCCAATGTTTCGCCGGAATGTCGATTTATTTCTTTTCCGTGAATTTCGCACTTCATGGATGTCCTCTTTTTAGGGGAGGTCATGCCGAATTTTTCCGGCGATCCACGTCCATATATGCTCTAATTATTCTCTTGCTCTTTGTACCACGCAGGCGGCCATGGTCCGACCACTGATCAACAAAGCCCGCGTGGATAGGTGGATGACATGCGCGAGGGCCGACATGGAACGTGCAAACAAGACAGAGATAAGATGTCCATGTCGGGACTGCAAGCTGATGTATCTGATAAGGCATGATTCCGGAATGCTGGAGTCGCACCTGCTTCGACGTAGTTTCATGGATGGCTACACTCGATGGATACGTGATGATCACGAAGATCAAGATGCCAGTGATGATCACGAAGATCAAGACGCCGATCAAGATCACGAAGATCAGGGTGGTGGCACCGGACATGGACACGAAGATGATCAAGGTGGCGTCGGGCATGGACACGAAGATGATCAAGGTGGTGCCGACCATGATTCGAGCTGGTTGCGAGACCCTCATGTCCAAGATCTGCTTCTCAAGGAGACGAGTAACGCCAGAGCCGCCAGAGAGAGAAGGCTAACCGGAGCAAATGGAGAAAGACGCGGTCACTCCATTGTTTGACGGATGCAGACGGGATACCCGTCTAAATGTAACGCTTAGGGCTCGGAGATGAAGGCGAAACACAAAATGACCGCGAATGTTTCGACAACATTGTATTCAGCACGATATTCTTCCCAAGAAGGGGAACACATGTCCGACTAGTATCGCTGAGGCGAAGAAAGTGGTGTCCTCTCAATCTACCGCGCGTGAAATACCACGTCTGCATAAACGATTGCATCATCTACCGGGGCGAGGACGCGGAGAAGACAACGTGTCCGGTGTGCAAGACCTCTCAATACAAGAGAGGGACCAAGAAAGCTCCTAGGAAGGTGGTGTGGTACTTTCCTCTAACTCCTCGTTGCAGCGGTATTTCGCAGACCCTAAGGAAGCACAGCTCATGCGGGCGCACGGAAAGAAAGAGGCCAAGACGATGATCCGGAGAAGGAGGAAATGTTGAGGCACCCTTCGGATGCTTGCATGGAAGGCGTTGGACCTACAATATTACCAACATTTTGGGAAAGAGTCAAGGAACCTCGGGCTAGGTGTGAGCAGCGGACTCAATCCGTTTGGAAGCCAGACACACAAGACCTGGCCCGTGTTTGTATGGATCTACAACCTCCTCCCTCCTGGTTGTGCATGAAGAAGAAGCACGTAACCATGAGTATGCTCGTTCAAGGGCCAAAACAACCTGGCATGACATCAATCTGTATCTCACGTTGTTGAAAGAGGAGTTGGCCACGTTATGGGAAGAAGGAGCCCGTACATGGGACGCCTCGAGACAAGAGTACTTTGACATGAGAGGCGCGGTGATCACGACGGTGCAAGACTATCCTGTTACGGATACTTCTCGGGCAGGTGGTCCAAGGATTCTATGGGTGCGTTAGGTGCAAGGATAATACAACGCACCGCCACTCTGAAAGATCCGGGTCCGGTAAAACCGTGTTCCTTGGGGCTCGGAGGTGGCTTCCCAAGAATCACGCTGGAGAAAGCTAGGACATCTGCTCGATGGGACGATCGAGCTCGAGGAATCCCACACCGAGAGTGGCGCGAAATCTACAAGCTGTTGAATAAGCGGAAGGAGTGCCTGCGCCAGAAAGACCTGAAGAAGCGAGCCGTTCTTTGAAGGTATGGAAGGCGGTCTATTTTCCGGGACTTGCCATCTTGGAAGATCCTCCGCGTGCCTCATAGCCTTGATCTCATGCATATCACGAAGAACGTGGGCGAGTCCGCTTGCCACCCTCCTTAACACCGACAAGACCAAAGATGGGCGAAGGCAAGGAGCGACTTGAAGCATATGGGCATCGGGGATAAACTTCAACCACCACCTAGCGATGATGAGGAGGAGGACGAGGTGGAGGAGAGAAACAGAATAGCCGCCGTCAAGGGAAAAAGGTTAAGAAGGGAGAGGTCAAGCTCAAGGCCTCATGCTTCACTCTGAGTAAGAAGGAGGCCATACAGTTTATGAAGTGCCTCCTCGAGTCAAATTTCCACGGCTACGCTGGGAAGATAAGCAGATGGCTAGGCAGAGCGGCGCTTCAGGATGAAGTCTCACGACGTCGCCGTGCTAATGACGCAGGTACTCCCGGTCGCGATCCGAGGTATAATGGACAAGCACATCCGTGAAACACTGTTTGGCCTCTGCAACTTTTTAGCGTCATCTCGGAAGTCGATAGGCATTAAGCAGCTCACGAGGCTATAGGACGAGATCGTGGTGATAATGTGCGAGCTCGAGATCTATTTCCCCCCGCTTTCTTCGACATCATGCTTCATCTTCTTCTCCATGTCGTGGAGGATATCGTCCAGCTCGGTCCTGCGTTTCTGCGAAGCATGATGCCGTTTGAAAGGCTCAATGGACACATCAAGGGATACGTTAAGAACAAGTCCCGTCCAGATGGAAGCATAGCAAACGGCTTCCTGGCCGAAGAGTGCATCTCTTTCTGCTCGAACTTTCTACAAACCGAGACCCCTCTTGGTATGCCATTCAACAAGCACCTCGGGAGGCTCATTTGGATGGGGTCACGAGGGTCGACGTGCAAAGCATGTCGACATGGACGGCCGAACCAAGGACTTTGAAAGAGCAAACCTGGTCGCTGCAACACTGCAGTGGTTGATCCATACATACATGAGCACAAAGAGTTTATCAAGAAGAATTACGCTGATCGGGCGCCAGTCGAGGGAGGAAGATGTTATCAAGGAGCACAACTCCGGTTTCACGCGGTGGTTTAGGGAGAAGGTCATAGCTAATCCACCGCAGGCGAGTACTCGGAGGAAGATAAACTCATATTCTCATTGTCACAGGCGCCGCACAACCTCATGACCTATCAAAGAACTTACGATATCAACGGATACACGTTCTACACAGAGGAAAAGACAATAACTGCGATTACGTAACTCGGGGGTAACAGGATATTCTACACGGCGACATCCCGGAAAGATACTACGGAAGGATCGAGGAGATTTGGGAGCTCGACTATGTTACGGAGAAGGTGTCGATGTTCCGTGTCAGGTGGGCCAAGAGCGTCGAGAAAGAAGACCGGTATTTCACCACGATGGTTATACCGTCAAAGACCACCAGCGCGAACGCACCCGCAAGAAATGAGCCTTGGGTTTTGGCTAGCAAAGTCGACCAATGCTGGTACATCAAAGACCCGTCAAAGCCTAGCCGGGTTGTCGTCAGGAGAGGCAAAAGGAACATTATCGGAATGGGCGGAGTCGCCAACGAGCAAGACTTTGACCAGAACGGCGACCCGAAGATAGAAGACGGGTATGGCAACCAAACACCGTACACCACAACCCTACCTAAGAAAGGACTTCCGTTCAAGAGAAGTGGTGAAGACGTCCCGGACCTAACCTATGCAACCGCGACAAAGAAGGGCAAGAAGACGACCATTGTCAAGAAACGCTAGCGCGCTCCGACCATTGTCAAGAACCGTCGTGTGTGTGGCCTACTATTATGTATCAAAACATTCTTAATTTTCATTATGTGTGTGTTATAATAATATTGCATTGAGAATATTATGTATCGACAAGACACATTCATTGAGAATACTCACTTTTGTTGTTTTAGCAATATTTGAATATTTAAAATATTGGTAGTATATTTTATAGTTCATATTGTGTTTGGACAATGCTTCTACATGAAAAATGGCCATTAAAAAAAATTTCCAAAAAATTGTTAACCTTAGGATTCGAACCTGGGTGGCCAGCAGTGAAATAGGACAAGGCATGTACTACCACTAGGCTGCTCTGTGTTTGTTGATAGAAACCTGCGCACTGCCCTATTTGTCTAGGATTGCATATTATGCGAGGCGCATTTAGCTCAGATGCGCCTCGCATAATATTATACGAGGCGCACTTTGCGATATGCGCCTCGCATAACTGGCACACATCGATCATGTAAAACAGAGCGCTAGTACTACATCGATCAAGTCACACAGCCCAGATAGATCGAAGCCGTCGCCGCCGTGGAGGAGGAGCCCAAGGCCGCCCCGTGGAGGAGGAGCCCGACGCCGCTGTCCCCGTGAAGCAGGAGCTTGCCGCCGCCCCGTGGAGGAGGAGCCCGACGCCGCCGTCCCCGTGAAGGAGGAGCTCGCCGCCACCCCGTGGAGGAGGAGCCCGACGCCGCCGTCCCCGTGAAGGAGGAGCCCCCGCCCCCCACCCACCCACGCCTCCGGTGAGTCCCCGCCCCCCACCCACCCACGCCTCTTCCCTCTCCTCCCCTTCTAGGGTTTCTCAGCCGCTGCCGGCGTCCACCTCCTCCCCTCGTGTTCTTTCCCGTCTTGTCGGCCGAGGTGTGAGCTTCTTCCCCGCCGGCAGTGGAGGCTGCTTCCGGCGTCCACCTCCGTCCTCCGGTGCGGTTCCTCTGCTTGCTTTGCCTCCGCCCTCCGGTGTGGTTCCTCTGCTTCCTCAGGAGCTTGTTCATGGATGCATGAATCGATTCTGACAGGTGTAATCTCGATTAATGTTTCTTTCAAGTATCTGTTAGAAAACATACACATGGCTCCTGGTAACTGTACTATTTTCTTTGATTTGGTGATCAGTAGTTCTTTCACATCTTTGAAGTCATGCTTGCCATGCAAGGTGCGTCTCTTCCCAACTAGTCAGGAGACGCCGCCACCTGTCCCCTTCACCGAGCCTCCAAGGCCAGTAGTTCCTTTGATCAGCCCCGGCACCCTCCATAAGACGGTCGGTGAGGTGAACGATGGTGGCCGTAAAGAAGCAAGAAGGGTCGCAAAGGAAGCCTAAGGGTGATCGGGGCCAGGATCCAAATCCTCTTTTCCGGACGGTCTTTGTGGGGCAAGCCAGAATCAGAAGACGTGGCAGGTGTACCGATGATGTGTAAATCGATGCTCGAGGTCGCAGGCTCGCATATGCGTAGTATTCATTATGGATGTCTCACAATTGAGTAGTGCCGCATTCGCGACAACGATCAGTCGTACCTCGTTTTCAAGGCTAAGGTGCCTTCTCACATGCCGTGCTTCGTCAGTGTACCCCCTGGGGATATCTTCTACGTGCGGCATACCGACCTGTTTGACATGTTGAACGGGTTTCGACTGCACAATACCCTGGTCCGGTTGTTCTCCCTCAATATGGCCATGGAGATCACCAGAGACAAGATCCCGGGCATCCAGATAGTGGATCCCTACTTCATGCGTGACGCCATCCTGAAAGATGCTGAGGCCATAGATCTGGCGACCGACTACCTCTCAAACTTCCTGCAAACATACTCGGACAAGGATGTGATTCTCCTTCCCTACCATCCCATCACGGAGGATGATCGGACAGGCTGTGTGCTCATAAGCTTGAATTTGAAACGCTCAACAGCCTTGTACCTCGACTCAAACAGTGCGATCCAAAAAAACTACACCAATATCAAGAAAATTCTTGATGGCGCTCTCACCGCTACGTCGCAGCGGAGGCGTCAAACGCAAGGCCACATGTAAAGTTCGGCGCACGTGTTCCGCCACGGCGAAGTTTACTGCGTCAGCAACGCTGTCGATGGGAAGGATGCCTTCTCGCCATTTACCACATGAAGGCGTTCTTCAATGACATGGAGACCAAAACGCCGCCATCGACCTCGTGAAGTGGGCTGAAAAGCTTGCATGCATACAGGCTCGCAACCTCGTGCAACACTTCTTCAACATCCAGAGGAGATCGCGACAATCGTGTACTGTGGAGTCATAAAGCGGAGGCACCTTCCACGCGGCTATACACCGTCCAGGAGATAGACGAACGCTTAGCGCAGCAGGGTGGCAGGATGTTCATGCAAATGGCGAAAACTTCGGTCGGGCTTCATCAATGCCCCCCAAAGCTGACTCAAGAGCCAAGAAGACTTCATGATTGCATTGCACGGGTACCTAGCTGTTAGTTCGAACTCGTGTTGTAACCTCTTATCACATGTTAAACTTGCCTAGCAAAACCTCTAGAATATGTTTCGTCAACCGTTGAACTTGATTGTGAGAGACACTAGCTAGTTATTTGTGTTACTGAACTATTTTAAGTGCTTGTTGCTTTTCATTTGTCATTGCTTCCCTACTTTCTTGTGGTTTGCTTTCTTTGTCTTTCTTGAAATGCCGATGATTAGAACGTGTTGTGGTGTCACGTGTATGACTATGCATTGTTTGATCTTGTGTGCCAAGTAGACTAGTAATTTGGGCATATACTCTACTTGCATACGAGATCAAACAGCGAGCATTGTTATTTCCGTTCCCAATCTAAGTATGAGGCACTAATCCATGTCATTCTTGGTTTGCTTTCTTTTGGTCTTTCTTCGAAATGCCGATGATTAGAACGTGTTGTGGTGTCACGTGTATGACTATGCCGCTGTTCGATCTTGTGTGCCAAGTAGACTAGTAATTTGGGCATATACTCTACTTGCCGCACAAGATCGAACAGCGAGCATTGTTATTTTCGTGCCCAATCTAAGTATGAGGCACTAATCCAAGTCATTCTTGGTTTGCTTTTTTTTGGTCTTTCTTCGAAATGCCGATGATTCTATCTTTGTGAACTGCTAGCTATTGCTTTCCACTGACATAAGTAATATCATCTTTATTATGTGTAGGAGATGCCGAGGTGTTATGTCGTGTACGGTCGGGTTCGGTGTGTACGAGGAGTGGAAAGACTGCGGAAGCAAGTGAACAACTTCTCGACATGACTACCAAGGCTATGAGAGTAGAGAGGTGGCGGAAGAGAAGTGGAGGAAGCATGGAAGGAAGAAATGGAGGAACTTCCTCGTGATCACCACCTTGTTGCTCTTCATTGTAGGTTGTGTTCTACTTCATCTAGGTAGAGCTACGTCGTTGGAGTTGTAATGTGAATTGTGAACTTGTACTCGAAGGTGTAATGTGATTGTGAACTTGTACCGATCGGAGGTGTGAACTTGTGGCACAAACACTTGATGTATGAACTTGTATGTCATGATTGATGTGTATTCATGTTGGTTCTATTATGCTTTGGCAAAATGCAAGTTTCTGAAAAATTCTGTGGACTATATTGTATATTTGAATATCTGTATATTATTTATATATAGTGGTCTATAAAACTTGAATTTCGAAAATATTACCGGAGGCGCATATAGGATACTATTGGAGGCGCATATACTATAAATACCCGAGGCGCATTCTGAAACATATGCGAGGCGCATATGTTATAAATACCCGAGGCGCATTCTAAAACATATGCGAGGCGCATATATATAAATACCCGAGGCGCATTCTGAGACATATGCGAGGCGCATCTAATATGCGCCTCCTATACTTCACATATGCGAGGCGCATATCGATATGCGCCTCGCATATGTGAAATACCCGAGGCTTGAAGCTAGAGGCACATGTGATATGCGCCTCGGATAGGCTTTTTGGTGCGCCTCGGATAGGCTTTTCTCTAGTAGTGTAGCGAGATACATGTTTGATACGTCGTAAACGTATCAATGATTTTTGATACTCCATTATTGTTTTGTACTAACTATCTTATGTTTTGTCTACACTTTGAGGCATTTTTATACATTTTATATAAATAACCTATTAACAAAATGCCATAGTGCCAGTTCCTATTTTCTGCTTTTTTGGGATTTCAGAAAAGCTAGCAAAGAAATATTCTCGTAACTGGACGAAACCAAAGCCAAAGTTCCTATTTTTCCAGACACTACACGGAGTCCGAAGGAGAGACGAAGAAGCGCCACGAGGCAGCCACACTAGGGGGCGCTCGGGTCCACCCTAGGCCACACCGCCCTATGGTGTGTACCCCTCGGTCATCCACCAACCTTTCTCTTCGCCTATATAAACCCCCCGAGGAGAAAACCCTAAGTAGCAGATAAGAAATCCACGAAAAGTTCCGTAGTGCCGCCGCCACCGAAGACGAGATTCGGGGGATAGAAGTTCTCTGTTACGGCACCCTGCCGGGACAGGGAGTTGTCCCCAGAGCCATCTCCATCGAATCCACTGCCATCTCTATCACCATTGCAGACTCCCATGATAAGGAGGGAGTAGTTCATCCCCGAGGCTAAGGGCTCTACCGGTAGCTATGTGTTCATCTCTCTCTATGCGTGATCATATTGTGATCATGAGCTTTGTAATCTAGTTGAATAAGTAGATGCTACTCTGCTACTCAAGTGCTTTAATTAATGTAATCTCCACTTATCCCCATGTTTGTGAAGTTGACAGTGTGCACACCGTATGTGGCACTTAGGCTAAATATTATAGAAATACTTATCATGAGTTATAATTTGAGTTGGATGTCTCTATGAAATTGTGGTGTTTGTCTGAAACCATATAGCACTCAAGGTGACAGTGTAGGTTTACCTACATGGGGAATGCGAACTTCAAGGAGTGCTCTTATAGCCCTACCATGGATTAGTGTTTGTTATCCAACCGGAGAGTAGTTCAGGGTAGCATAGTGAAGAGAAGATATTATATGTTTATTGAGACTGTCCACTAGTGAAAGTATGATCCCTATGCCTTGTTTCTAAGCATTGAAACACCGTTTACAATCAGTCTTGCTACATGTTTGCTTTCTGCCATTTTTATTTCAGATTGCAATTACCACATATAATCATCCATATTACTTGTATTTTACTATCTCTTTGCCGAACTAGTGCACCTATATACCTGACAAGTGTATTGGGTGTGTTGGGGACACAAGAGAGACTTCTTGTATCTTGATTGCAGGGTTGCTTGAGAGGGATACCGTTGACCTCTTCATCCCTCAGTTCGATAAACCTTGGGTGATCCACTTAAGGGAAACTTGCCGCTATTCTACAAACCTCTGCACTTAGAGGCCCAACACTTTCTAGAAGAATAGAAGCATGCATAGACATCAATGTTCTCGGTGGATTATTGTTTGGAAAGAGTTGTTGCTTCCGCTCCATCGCTGGAGCAAGCAGGCATAGGTTGTTCGGTAGCTTGAACGTGTGTGCGAGCACGGATGCGCTGCTGATTTGCGGCGCTCGACTTCTTCTCGATCCTGAGATCGGCAAGCGTTCGTCTAAATTATCCACGAGTACAACCTCGTTAAACTTTGTCGGTCTACAAGGGTATGTTCTCTATGGATGTATATTCACCCCTTTCTTGTATCTAGTAGATAGATCTTGGTAGTTTTCCCATCGTAGGAATTTTTTTGTTTTCTATGCTGCGAACCCTACAAAGGCATGCTAGGAAAGAAAGAAATAATAAGTACATACGAGCATTCTTTCACTCAAGCACACTACACGGTTCTACAAAAATCCACCGTGATAGCTCCATATATCAAGGAACACAAAAATATTATACGCTCCATAACACAGGGCAGACTGACTCCTGTATTAAAGTTGAACACATGGCGACTTTCAGCGGTTGGTTGCAGACACATCTCATGAATAGAACCACTGTTGGAGATCAGTTATACTTGTTGTCCAGGTAACCATCTTTGACTGTATTGACTTTCCAAGGGTACGAGATAAATGGGAATACATTTTACACTATCGCCCAAGATAAAAAGAGCATCAACCAAAACAATAGTGTTTGCTTTGATGCAACAGATGACAATGGGAAAAATGACACATATTATGGTTACATAGAGGAGATATGGGAATGTGACTATGAACCTTATTCTAAGGTCCCTTTGTTTTGGTGCAAATGGATCAAGCTAACAAGAGGCAGGGTAAAGATAGACAAGATGTATGGAATGACAATAGTGGATCTCAACAATCTTGGGTATAGAGATGAACCATTCGTCCTAGCCAATAATGTGGCTCGTGTTTTCTATGTGAAGCAATGTCTACCAAACCGAAAAAGAAAAATAAGAAAAAGAATACATCATACGATAAGCCAATGCGCTGCATAGTTCTTTTAGGGAAAAGAAACATCATGGGAGTGGAGGACAAGACATGCATGTCAGAATATTATAATAAGTTTGATGAAATTCTACCCTTCACAGTGAATACTGACCCAAGTTAAATGATGAATATTCTCCATGGTTACGACCGACGCAATCATAATAAAGGGACATACGCGAAGAAGGTTCATGGCCTCCAAGGCATTTTCGGGCACAAGTGACTATATGTATTAAATGAGCCTCGCTAAACTTGTATTGGATATATACAGTTTATTATTTTTCCTTGCAACTATGTCACATGATATGGCACCACAGGAAAGTTTTACATTGTTTGGAATGTTTTTTAATATCTTATGCCCGTTTCAAATTATGGTCAAAACGGCAGGTATGAAGATTCTTACCTAGTGGATGAGCCTTGGTAAAATTGCATTGGATATCTAAAGAAACATTATATTATGAGTCTAAAAATGATTTTTACAAAAAATCATGAGCATTAGAACATGTACCTATAGTTCAAACCGGACTCACTTCTTATTGATTTGATAGACATTTGTCGCTTTCACCCGGGATGGACAGAAAGGTTTGAGATCCCCGGTTGGGACATCATCTGTGTAAGGTGTTCTAGTATTTTTGAAAAATGGGGTGGCATCATTTTGAATTATCTCTTTGGTGGTTTCTTCATAAAACACCCCGTTCTAGCGCTCAGAAAATGAAAAATAGCTTTTTCGTGCAACGAAAAGGAAAACTATCTCCTACAACATTGTTCGCCATCCCAAGATGCACACGCGTGCACAATATGTGCACACTATCATAAACCATGCCGCGGTTCTGGCCATAACATTGATAATATTATCTAAAAGTCATGAAACCTCGAACATGATAGCTCATTTTTAGAAGGATTTTTTTAGATGCAATCAATATACCAAGTTGCATATTTTTGCTTGCAACTATGTCACACATATGACACCACGCGAAGGTTTTACATTGTTCGGATTTAGACTGTTTTTGAATTTCTTATGTCCGCTTCAAACTATGGTCAAAACGGCAGGCATGAAGATTCTTACCTAGGGCATGAGCCTCGGTAAATTTGCATTGGATCTCTGAAGAAACATCATATTGTGAGTCTAAAAATTATTTTCAAAAAATCATGAGCATTAGATCATGTACCTGTAGTTCAAACCGGACTAACTTCCCACCGATTCGTAATGAGCCAATCTTCTAAAATAAGACAATTTTTGGCACACATGTGTATTTCAACATGGCAATCAATGTCTTGGAGGCCAGACATTATTATTCTTTATTTAAAAATGATTTACCATTTGCAAACCATTTTATGGAATTTAGGGATAGTATAAATATTAAATAATTCAATTGTTATAAAGAATAAATTATATTTTTATTAGATAGATATTTCTTTTATGAACATTTTGATATGATATATGTATTTTTTATTTGTAATTATTTAACTATGTATTTTGCAAGGTTGATCATATATACTTCCAATATGCAATAAGGCGGGAACCACGTTTTACACTAAAAAGTTCAAAAACAAAAGACCATTTAGTCTAGAATGGTGGCACCAACTGGGACTAAAGGTGTGCTTTGCACACGCCCTCTCTGCCGCTGCCGAAAATTGGCTCGGTCCCAGTTGGTGGCTCCAACCGGAACTAAAGTCCCTTGTCCTTATAACTCCGCTCCTGCTCATCTCCCCCAATTCCCCATTTCCATTCTCGCTAAGTCCCGACACAGGAGGCGCCGCCAACCCCGATCGAGCGACGCTGATAGGCTCCCCGAGCCCACGTCACCGTCCACGCACCGCCGTCCACGTCGTCGTCCACGCGCCGCCGTAGACATCGCCGGCAGGCTGCCCGAGCCAACGTCGTCGTCCACGTCGCCGGCAGGCTGCCAGAGCCCAAGTCGATGTTCACGCGCTGCCGCCCATGTCGCCGTCCACGTGCCGCCGCTCATGTCGTCGTCCGCCGCCTTCCACGTCGCCATGTTGCCGCCGGTGAGCTCCCTCTTCCCATTTCTTTTTCATTTTTATTTTAATGTGTTAATTAATTAGCCCATATATATGTGTTCATTATATATGTTTATTTTCATTATATGTGTACATTATATTTTTCATTTTTACAAATATGTCCATTATCTATATGTGTTCATTATATTTGGATTTTAATATATTTTTTACAAATGCAAAAGACGACAAATCTATATGTAGATTGTACAAATGTAGAAAAATGAACACGTATTTTTTTACAAATGTGTTCATTATCTACATATAGATTTTGTCCAACAATTAAAATATTTATATTAGTTCTCATGCACTCCTAGTTGGGAAATATATGCAATAAAATATAATAATTAATCATAATATTTATATTAGTTCTCATGGAATCCTAGTTGGGAAATATATAAAATAAAATATAATAGTTGATCATAATTTTTATATTAGTTCTCATGGACTCCTAGATGGTGGCCCCTAGTGTAGGTTTCGGAATGGCGGCATTGCGGTTTGCCTATTGTAGTTAGACGGCTGGGCTATTATGGGCCCGGTGTGTCCCTGTTGGTTTGTCCAATCGATGACTACCTCTTAGCAGTGGAGGTATGTCCCTCCCGCTCGGCTGCGATATTGTTGTTCCTTGTGACAGCGATGTCCTGCATAGTCGTTGTACATACCGGATATCTATGTCACAAAGAGGTTGCTGATGTTGACTTCAAGATCGTGGTGGCATATGCTGGTGGGATGCAAACCTTGGTTGTGGTGCTCTGTTGCACGGGGTTTTTTGTGGACGGGGTCGAAGCACTAGTGGAAACGAGGCCTTTGGTTGAGCCTGAAAATGGTTCGTAGAAGAACCGGTGTTAAAGGGGGTGCCCGTACCAGCGTGGCATGTGCAGCAAAAAGGAGCCCCCCTTTAACACCGGTTCGTGGCACGAACCGGTGTTAAAGGCCCTGCACCAGTGGCCCGCGCAGCCCCGCCCATTTAACACCGGTTCGTGGATTGAACCGGTGTTAAAGGGGTGGCTATATAACACACCGCAGCCCACACCCTCTCTTCCATTTTTTCACTCTCTCATTTTAGAGCCTAGCAAGAGGGTGAGAGGTGTGCTAGTTTGTGTTTTTTTCCTATGCACAAGAGGTGTTCGGTGAAATTCCCGAGAACTCAAAATAAGTTTTCTCGTTGCTCTTTCCTTCTCAGTCGAGGTCGGCAACTATCCTTTCATGTGTCATTGATGTACTATGTATAAATGGTAATCTCCCTATTAATTTTTGATATATACTATATATTAATGCAGATGAACCGGCAATGGATGTACGGTGACCTACGCACTTCCGAGTACATTACGGGCCTCCAAAATTTCATCGTTGTGTCTAATGCAAACCGTGGTCACAATGCTTTTATGTGTTGTCCATGTGTTCATCGTCAGAACAAGAAAGACTACTCAAATACCAGAACCATTCACGCCCACCTGCTTCAATCCGGTTTCATGCCCAGCTATAATTGTTGGACCAAGCATGGAGAAAAAGGGGTTGTGATGGAAGACAACGAAGAAAAATAGGATGATGACAACTATCATAAAATGTATCCTGAATATGATGATACTGCAACGGGGTAGATAATAAAGATCAAGAGGCAGCAGGTGGGCCCACTAATGACGATCTTGGTCGGGCCATTACTGATGCAAAGGAAGAATGTGAAACTGAAAAGGAGAAGGAGAAGTTGGAGCAGATGTTAAAGGATCACAAAACATTGTTGTACCCAACTTGCGAAGATGACCACAAAAAGCTAGGTACCACACTGGATTTGCTGCAATGGAAGGCAGAGAACGGTGTGACTGACAGCGCATTTTCAAAGTTGTTGGTAAAAATAAAGAATCTTCTTCCATGAAATAATGAGGTGCCCGATAGTACATACCAAGAAAAGAAGGTTGTCTGCCCTCTAGGATTAGACATGCAGAAGATACATGCCTATATTAATGACTGCATCCTCTACCGTGGTGAGAAGTACGAGAACTTGGATGCAGGCCCGGTATGCACTACACTGCGGTATAAGATCATACGAGACGATCCTGGCGATGTTAAGGGCGATGCCCCTAGGAAGAAGGTTCCTGCCAAGGTTATGTGGTATGCTCCTATAATACCACGGTTAAAACGTCTCTTCAGAAATAAAGAGCATGCCAAGTTGTTGCGATGGCAGATGGAAGACCGTAAGAAAGACGCGATGTTGAGACACCCCGCTGATCTGTCATAGTGGAGAAAAGTCGAGCGAGAGTACCCGGAATTCGCACGTGACGCAAGGAACTAAAGGTTTGGTCTAAGTACAGATGGCATGAATCCTTTTGGTGAGCAGAGCTGTAGTCACAGCACCTGGACTGTGACTCTATGTATCTATAATCTTCCTCCTTGGTTGTGCATGAAGAGGTAGTTTATTATGATGCCAGTGCTCATCCAAGGCCCGAGGCAACCCGGCAACGACATTGATGTGTACCTAAGGCCATTAGTTGAAGAACTTTTACAACTGTGGGCCAAACCAGGTGTACGTATGTGGGATGAGCACAAAGGGGAGCCATTTGACCTACGAGCGTTGCTTTTCGTAACCATCAATGATTGGTCTACTCTTAGTAACATTTCAGGGCAGACAAACAAGGGATACAATACATGCACACACTTTTTAGATGAGACTGGAAGTGTATATTTGGAGAAATGTAATAAGGTTGTGTACCTAGGGTATCGTCGATTTCTTCTGAACCTGCATCCAGTAAGAAATAAAGGCAAGCATTTCAAACGTCTGGCAGAACCCCGGAGGAAGCCTGTCCTCCGTACTGGTGAGGAGGTATTTGGTATGGTCAAGGACCTAGAAGTAATATTTGGAAAAGGTCCTGGCAGTCTATCTGTTCCGAATGACGATGCCGGACACGCTCCCATGTGGAAGAAGCAATCTATATTTTGGGACCTACCCTATTGGAAAGTCTTAGAGGTCCGCTCTTCAATCGATGAAGAATGTTTGCGTGAACCTGCTAGGCTTCCTAGGAGTGTATGGGAAGACAAAAGATACACCAGAAGCACGGCAGGACCAGCAACGTCTGAAAGACCCTGAAGAGCCTATGCATCATGAGAACGAGAAGGGTAAACGATGCCACTTAACTCCTGCCAGCTACGCTCTTACCAAAGCAGAGAAGAAAATCTTTTTTGAATGCCTGAGCAGTATCAAGGTCCCGTCTGGCTTCTCGTCGAATATAAAGGGAATAATAAATATGGCAGAGAAAAATTCTAAAACCTGAAGTCTCATGAATGCCACGTGATTATGACAATTTCTTCCGATTGCATTGAGGGGGCTTCTACCTGAAAATGTTCGAGTACCCATTGTGAAGCTATGTGCATTCCTCAATGCAATATCTCAGAAGGTAATCGATCTAGAAAGCCTACCGAGTTCTGAGACATATGTGGCCCAATGTCTTGTCAGCTTTGAGTTGGTGTTCCCACCATCCTTCTTCAATATTATGACGCATCTCCTGGTTCACCTAGTAGAAGAGATTGCCATTCTCGGTCCTGTATTTCTACATAATATGTTCCCCTTTGAGAGGTACATGGGAGTCTTAAAGAAATATGTTCATAACCGTGCGAGGCCAGAAGGAAGCATCTCCAAGGGCTATGTAACAGAGGAGGTCATGGAGTTCTGTGTTGATTTTATTCCTGACCTTAAGGCGATTGGTGTTCTAGAATTACGACATGAGGGGAGACTGCGTGGAAAAGGCACCCTAGGATGTAAAACAATGATATGTAGGGACGGGCATTCTCTCAATCAAGCACACTACACGGTTTTACAAAGATCTATCTTGGTTGCCCCGTATATCAATGAACACAAGAATTTAATACGCCTCAAACACCCGGGGCAGTCTGATGAATGGATTATAGGTGAACACATGGCGAGTTTTGGCGGCTGGCTGCTGTAAGGTTCACAACCTTTAATAAGGTAGAGTCCCCTGTGTTTACAATGCTAGTCCCTGGATCAATAGCTAGCGTCCACAGTTAAGATGTAATATCAAGAAACAAAGGTCATAATACAACTTTATAACCAGGAATAAAATAATTTATTACATCTTACATAGCTCAATTGGCTATCTCATTACAATGCAGCAGAATATAACAATAGCATGGGGTCCTTCATCTTCAAAGTGCCACAGGCAGACATGTTGGCTGTAGACTTGTAATCCTACTTCACTAATATCAAACAAACCTGCAACATAACAAGTTACAGCCACAAGGGGTCAATACATTTGAATTGTATTGGCAAGTGGAGTCTATCATCTATATGCATTTGGCTAAGTGGAGCTTAGGCTTGATTTGCTCAAAATAGATTTTCTTTATCATTTGAAAATACTAAGTTTTTGCTTGACAAAATCTTTCCCAAGGCATCTCCCAATAGGAATTGGTGATCCTTCAATCCCTTGTTCACCCACAAGATTTTTAACTTAGAAATTTGGATGATGAGATTCTTGATATCTTCCATGTCTTGATGCTCAAATTGTCCTTTACCAGGGACATGGCTAAGTACTTCGATTTTACACTCTGCAGAGGTGGTGCACTTTCCCCACAAGACTTGGTTTCACCAAGAAAAGATCTTTCAGAAGCCTTTCCTTAGACCAAATGGACGCGTTCCAACCTATCATTCCCACTACCACCAACTGTACAAAATGGCTAAGTTCTAGCAACCTATATGATCTAGGCAGAGCCCATAATGCCAGGTGGTTGCACTTGAAGCTTCTCAACATTTGACATCTCAAATCTCTTTGTTCCTGGGTGGCCATCCAGAAGTGAGATAAACAAGGTAAACCATAAACATGGGCCTTGTGAAACGCTCAACCAAAAACCACCAAGCAATTACCATTCCACCCAGGTGATTCATTAACTTAGTTGTTTTATTAAACAAAAACACAAGTCCTCAGACTTAGAAATTTTTCCATAGTGTGAATATATATCCACCCTTGTTTTCTATTAGCTAAGCTAAGCTTGATAGTAGTAGGAATCTTAACTTAGGAAATTTCTACTAAGGTTTCATCTACTAGGATTTCCCATAGTATGGTTTATACTTAGCAAAAATTCCATGCAAGTTTTACTTAGAAAAATCACTAATGCATAGTGAAAGTAATGGGACAAAAGTATGAAGCATCACTTGCCTTTTTGGTAGAGGGTATAAGTTCACTCCTTGTCCTTGCTACAATCACACTCTTCAAGTCACTACAATTCAATCAAGCAAGGCACAATCTCAATCTACCAATCAAGCAAAACATCACATAAAATGATAAAGTCAAAGTAATGCATGCAAGCATGCCAAGCTTTGTTTTATTTGCAAAATTGGTTCCTAATGGGTCATAAACATTTGAAAACATCTAATGGTCATTTTATAAAGTGGCAAAGTCATTTGCAAAAGATTTCACTTCAATAAACCATTTTCAAAACAAGGTATCATTTTATGTGGTGTAGAAATGCTTTTACTAAGGCATTAATCTATAGTGTTCACAAAATATGTTTTCAAACCATAAAACTTTGTGTTTAGGGTCGGAGAGTTTAAAACAAAACATTTCCCAAAGGTTTTCATCTAAAATCATTTTTAATAATTAAACCACATTTTTATTTGACTAGAAATGGTTTTAAATCAAAGATTCATTCTTTCGTTTCACCAAATACATTTTTGAAACCACAAAGTGATTCCTATGGTCAGTAGGTTCAAAACAATCCATTTGCCAAAGATTTTATCCCCAAAATCATTTTAGAATTATTTTTATAATCTAAACAAGTATACATAAGTTTCTGCAAAAACAAACATTTTACCAGAAGCTTTTCACTAAACAAAGTGCATGGTTGGCTAGGGCTTGTCTTGCTGATTCCATTGATATAAAATTTGAAAAATTTGGACATGTGGTTTGAAAGTTATGAATTTTGCAAACTTGAACATCTAATAGGAAAATTTCTGGTTTTTATAACAGGCCACGTGTCTTAATCCTATTTGCCCATACCGGTTTGTCTGGATCACGCTCTCTCGTGTGTTAGATTTAAGTCAGATCGAGCGGTGCAGATCAAGCGTAACGGTTCAGTTTAAGTGATCTATCGTATACACACGATCGAAATCCAACGGTTCAGACTAACTAGACCAAAGACTGGCGGCGCCGGACTCTGACGCGCGGCGGCGGCGCTCGGCTAGCGGCGGAGCTGGCGATAGAGGAAGCAAGGAAGGAGGAGAGGAGGCTCACTGTGATCGCCGAAGCACGAGGATGCTCAACCTGCCCTTGGTTGGTGAAGGGGCGCACGGGGTTGATCAGAATTCCTCACCGGAGTTGCGTCTGACGACGACCACGCTCTGTCGATGTTGGAGGCGAGGCTACGGGTCACGAGGAAACAAACGGGAAGCACGGTTAGATTCGTACGCAAGTCACGGTCATTCGTGCATCAACGAGAGGAAAGGGGGTGGTCAGATACTACCTGGAGGACTCGCCGGAGAGGTAGTAGACGACGGCGGAGTTCGGTGGTCGTTGTTGCCGACGTTGTGGAGCGCGCGCGGGTGAGTGGGAAGGACAGGGAGGTGCGCCAGAGGCTGGGGAGTGTGTGAGTTTGGTGGGGGAGGCAAGGGGCGATGCGGTGCTACCGGAATTGGCCAGGAACCTCGTCGGAGACGGCGGTGGTGCAGAAGAAATTGGAGACAGCCTAGGGGCTCTCTCGCAGCGGTGTCTGAGGGTAAAGGAAGGGGAGGGGGAGGTGGTTAAACAAGCGTGATCGCGGGGAGTTTTAATTCGCAGAATAACTCGTATTGATTCGAATTAAGATGCGGCAGAAACAGTCAGAGGAAAGGCGAGTTCATCACGGGGTGAAGACGATGATGACCTGGCTGTGGGGCCCGACATCAGTGAGGGAGGGACGTTTCAGGTGGGGTCCGTCGGTCAGTCACTGAGTGGGTGAGTTATTTGGTTTGAATCGTTTCCTGCGGGGAGAGAGGGAGTGGGCTGGTCGTTGGGCCTGCTGGGCTAGTTAGGCTGGGCTGGGTCCTTTCACTTTTTTTTTGTTCTGAATGCTTTTCTATTTCTTTTTCTTTTTATTCTGTTTTGATTTTGTTTATTTAATTCAAACACTCATTTGAATTCGAAACTTTACCAAAATTTGTGTAGCTTTAAATATGGATTAATAAAACATTCTGAACTCATTTTTAGAATAAAATATTATTCCTTTTTGGGTCTTTTAATTATTCAAAATAGGCTCAAATTTTTAATCAAATAAGGTTTATTAATAATTTCAAATACCATTTAAATTCTTCAAACCTTTCAAATCTTTTCAGTAGGTTTTTATTTGCTTAATAGGGTGTCAAAATATTCATTTTAAATTATTTGGAAAGTACTTAATATGATTCAAAATTCATTTGAATTGGTAATTGTTTTAATTCCATTGGAATTTAATATAGTTTTAATTCCCTAAATTTTATTTGGAAGTTTACTTTAATCTTAATCAAGTTGAATTAAACAACTTTTATTTCATTTGGGTATATTCGAAAATACTATTTTCTCATGAGTTATATAATTATTCTTATTAGTGATTTGTCTTTATTAATAATAGGGATAGAATGGTTAATGTCATTTTTTTTATTTTTTTTTATTTTGGAAATTCTTCATCCTTTTATTTTATTTGGATTTGGATTATAATTCATTCCATTTGCTTATGGATTTTGCCAAGATTTGATTTGGTCTATAAATATTCTTTATTTAATTATTATTTCTTTAACTTATAGAATCCATATCTTTTGGTTTAGAGATCCACTTGGTGATTCCAATTTGTAATTTTTTTTTAATATTTATTTATATTTTTAAATGTCTTTAGGATTATTTGCTCACCATTTGGCTTGGGTTTCTAGATAGGTTCTTTATTAGTTTTGGGATTTCAATTTCTTATCTTATTAAATTCATAAGATTTTATTTATGGTTCCAGATTGAGTGAAACCAATTTATATGATCTTATAATGTTTCTATTTTTCTTTCTTGATCATTTGTAAATGTTTGTTGACAATATTTTATATGGATTTAATTCCATAGGCTTGGAGATAACTTTGGAAATGATTTTTATTCCATTAGGACTTTGGGATTTGGATTTATTTTCCAAGTGTTCAAATTTTCCAGATACATTCATTGAGGAATGCATTTCCCTTGATTTGGATTTTTGTTGGGTTCAAACTTTTACCAAAGTTTGTTCAAGATGGGATTTTAATTTCCATTTTAGAAACAAAAGTTTCTTTTCACCCTGATTTTCAACAAAAAATTTATTTTGTTTATTTATTTTCACATTACAAGATTTGGAAAATCTTGGGATGTGATAGATGCAAAGACTTCTCACGAATAACACCACTGTTGGGGATCAGTTGTACTTGTCAGGACACCATCTTCGACTGTATGTACTTTCCAAGGGTACGAGATAAATGGGAATACATTTTACACGATAGACCAAGATAAAAAGAGCACCAACCAAAACAGTGGTGTCTGCTTCAATGCAGCAGAAGACAATGGGCAAAAGACCATGTATTATGGGTTCATGGAGGAGATATGGGAACTTGCCTATGGACCTAATTTTAAGGTCCCCTTGTTTTGATGCAAATGGGTCAAGCTAACATGAGGAGGGGTTGAGGTAGAAAAGAAGTATGGAATGACAACAGTGGATCTCAACAATCTTATGAAGGTAGACAAGAACTTAGACGAACCATTCGTCTTAGCCAATTATGTGGCTCAGGTTTTCTATGTGAAGGACATGTCTACCAAACCGAAAAAAAGAAAAAATAAGCAAATAGATACATCACACGATGAGCCAAAGCATCACATAGTTCTTTTAGGGAAAAGAAACATCGTGGGAGTGGAGGACAAGACAGACATGTCAGAAGATTATAATAAGTTTGATGAAATTCCGCCCTTCGGAGTGAAGACTGGCCCAACCATCCTGTTAAACAGTGCTGATACTCCATGGTTACGGCCGACGCGATCATAAGATTGACTATATGTATTAACTGAGCCATTTTTGGCACACATATGTATCTCAACATGGAAATGAATGTCATATTTCTTCTGTTAACAGTATATGTATTAAATGAGCCATTTTTCTTCCTGCCATTTCTTCCCGCCATTTTTCTTCCCTCCATTTTTTCCCGCCAGTTCTTCCCGCCATTTCTTCCCGCTAGTTTTTCCCACCATTTCTTCCCGCCAGTTCTTCCCTCCAGCCATTTCTCACTATATATATGTAGGGTTGCCCTCCATTGTCATTGCACATCTCTAGACTCATATCTACAACCTCATCACTCTTTCCCATGGCTTCCACCGTAGCACTAACCCCGAGGGAGGCAGAGGCGCTTTGCGAATCGAACTACCCCTGCCGCCGGGCTACTGTGTCCCTGTCGGCTGGATGCTGAGCGCCAGAGGCGTGCCGGTTCCTCCTGTCCCTCTTGGTGAGGCGCGCCAGATGGCCATCACGAACCACTACTACTTTGAGCTCACGCTGGAGTAGCGGAGGAATCCCAGATGGCATCCCGACTATTTCCCTACTTGGGAAGCCTTCTTCGGGGATCATCGTGAGAGGGCGCTCGCCAGGCACGAGGAGGACGGCCCACCTCCTCTGAACTTTAATGAGGCCGGTCGTGGGCTATGTATCTTAATTTTCAGTCGTGCTTTATGTAACTTACTGTTAGTGGCATTATGTACTTTAATTACAGTTCTATCATAATAAAAAATATCAAACTTGGGATGGAAAACAATGTTGAAAGAGGAAGTTTTCCTTTTTGTCGCACCAAAAAGGCATTTTCCATTTTCCGAGCATAAAAACAGACGGTTTTGTGAAGCAGCCACCAAATGGCTAATTCAAAAAACTACCACCACATTTTACCAAAATACTAGACCACCTTAAATGGACAATGTACCAACAGGGGGATCTGAAACTTTTCCGTCCACCTCTGGTGAAAAAGACAAATTCCTGTCGAATCGATAGGAAGTGGGTCAGATATGAACTACAGGTACATGATACGATGCTCATGATTTTTTACAAAAATCATTTTTAGGTTCACAATATGCTATTTTATCAAAAATCCAATGCAATTTGAGGTAGGCTTGGCCCCGAGCTAAGAATCTTCATGCCCGTTTTTCGACAAAGTTTGACGATAGTTTAAAACGGGGATAAAAAATTAAAAAATGATCGAAACAGTGCGAAACCTTCGCGTGGTGTTATATTATGTGACATAGTTAGAAGGAAAAATATCAAACTTGGTATATTGATTATGTCTCAAAAAAACCTTCACAAAATGACCTATCTCATTCGAGGTTTCTTGGCTTTCGGGTCAAATGACCAATGTTATGGCTAGAATCAAGGCATAGTTTGTGATAATGTGGCCATATTGTGCATACATGTGCATCATGGCATGGAAAACAATGTTGCAAGAGGAAGTTTTCCTTTTTGTCGCACCAAAAAGGCATTTTCCATTTTCCGAGCATAAAAAACTGACGGTTTTGTGAAGCAACCACCAAATGGCTAATTCAAAAAACTACCACCACATTTTACAAAAATACTATACCACCTTATATGGACAATGTACCAACAGGGGGTTCTGAAACTTTTCCGTCCACCTCTGGTGAAAAAGACAAATTCCTGCCGATTCGGCAGGAAGTGGGTCAGATATGAATTACAGGTACATGATACGATGCTGATGATTTTTTACAAAAATCATTTTTAGGTTCACAATATGCTATTCTATCAAAAATCCAATGCAAGTTGAGCGAGGTTTTGTCAGATTCCAAAGTATACAAAAGATGCGGCATTTAAATATCCAAACAATTAAAAAATGTTAATACAAAATAAAATATGATTTTCTCTAATAAAATAGGGTTAGATTTATTTTTAGATGCTTAATATTTCTTATGTTCAAAGTTTTAGGGTTTGACTATTTTATTTTTGTTTGAATTGAATAATCAAAATTTATATGTAAGTGTTTTAATCATTTTGAAAATTTTCATCTAAAGTAAATATAAAATGTTTTTATATGAATGGATAGATATTATTTTTTCTGAAAATTATGATATATTATTCATATTTTTCCGAGTTGAAATGAAAAATATATGAATTTTCTAAATTCTATCCTATTTTTTGAATAAAAACTGCCCCCACCCCTTTAATGCACGAAGTAAATGCCCCCCTTTCACATCGGTTCCAGCCAGGAACCAGTGTTAAAGGGGGGCGCATTTATTTCGTTTCGCGCGCGCACACCCCCCTTTAAAATCGGTTCGTGGCTGGAACCGGTGTTAAAAGGGGGGGGGTGTGGGCGCGAAACGAATCCCCCCTTTAACACCGGTTCGTGCCACGAACCGTTGTTAAAGGGGGGATTATAACGCGCGCCTTCCTCTTACTTCTTCCCCCCAGCCAGATCGAAAGTGCACGCACAGAGTAAAGCAGATGAGAGCCATCGCCGTCCAGCCCTCATCGTCGCCGTCCAGCCCTCACCGTCGTCGCTTGGTCATAGGTGTCCAGACAGTGGGGCCCACATAAATGTTCTGTGGCGCATATGGCGACATGCGCCACAGAAGATATAATCTTATGTGGTGCATATCGTGATATGCGCCACAGAAGGTTGGTCAGAGCACAATCAAAGACCGCCTACTGTGGGTCCCACCTGATGATTCTGTGGCGCATATGTCGATATGCGCCATAGAAGTTAATACTTTTGTGTCACATATAGTAAGATGTGCCACAGAAGTTTCATAGACCAAGGCCTGGTGTGGGTCCCACCTAACTTCTGTGGCGCATCTCCAATCACCATGCGCCATAGAAGTTTCATTGTTCTGTGGCGCATTTTTCCAGATGCGCCACTTGACAACTTTTTTGGCGCATGGTCAGAACCATGCGCCACAGAAGGTATGTCTATCTATAACTAGTTTCCTAGCAGTGTATGATTACTAATGCAGGGTTGGAACACTTTGTTGAAGAGGAACCATATCAATATGTTAAGCTAACCATGGTTGTGGTGCAGGACATCCGATTTATTTGGTCCTTGTCTAACCCCATGATCCATTATAAAATTTACAACATAGCTGTTGACCTGCCTTTTGTTGACTTTTGTGCAGCTATTAGAGTGCCACATTGGGGATCTTGTGAGAAGATCTTGGAGAGGCCTAAGCCACTTATGGATTTATATGCTGAAATTTGCCAAGGTTGCGACTTCTCAAATGAAAGTGGTAAAATTCAGAACATTCAGTTCCCATCCATTAGATAGTGTGCCTATTTCATTACCAAGTGTGTTCTTGCTAGAAATACTGCTAGAAAGTTGTCTTCTTTTGATCTAGATTTTCTCTCAGCTGCTTTGAATAGGGATAGATCTTATAAATTGGGTGCTTTGATAGCTTATTGTCTTACCACCAACCGCGAGAAGGGTGGAATTTGTGGAGGTCTCATTGCGTCTCATCTATTAGCTTTTCATGGTTTAGAGCTTCACCATTCAGATTATCGGTTCCCCATAGAGAGACTCGATCTCGATTCCATGGTTCAGCATAATTTTGTTTCCTCTTGGGCTAGTATGAGAGATTTACCGTATGAGTTATCCTTTGTTAAGCATAGTTGGAGAGGGGGTAGGACTAAGAAGGTAGTCTCTTTGCCTGCACCAGTTGTGTTTAATTTTGCTAACAAGCAAGGATTGTCACTCACGGAGGAAGAACTTGACACATACGTGGAGGAGCTCTCCTAGCAAGAGGATAATGTTGGAGAGGATGTCGAAGATGATTCGGTTCAGCCCTCCAACATGGGGGAGTCTTCATACCAGCATCCCTCCTATGATTGGAGCGCGTCTTCCTCTTCATCGCGAGGGCCTGATTATGATCATTCCTATGATGACCCACCAGCTTGGGGTTACTACCCGCGCTATTTAACCCCACTTAGGCCAAAAGCCTAAGCTTGGGGGGAGGTACACCGACATCACACTCATCTATATATCATGTTTCTTCAGTTCTTTGTATATCCATGTTTCGCTTTCTTTTTGGTTTTGTTCTTGTTTTATCAAAACACAAAAAGACCAAAAATATTTTTGTTGTTTCTCTTGGTTTGTTTCTTTGCTTTTTAGTTTTGGTTTGCCTTAACAAAAAATCCAAAAAGGTTTTGCTTTGTTTTTTTTGCGCTGTGTGCTTTCTTTTAAAAATCAAAAACACCAAAAATATGTGTTGTTCTTCTTTGGTTTTGTGAAGTTCTTTGCAGGGTTCAGCAGTCCTCAGTGGAGTTTGGGTTCATGTTATTATTCAAGCCACACAAGAGAAGAGCAATAATGATGATTAACGACAACTTGAGGTGTGGTAAGTGGCTGGTAATGAACTCTATTTGTTTTCATTTTTGTACATATACTCATCATTGTGGGCATGCTTAGTCTGTTCATGTAAGATGTATGTTATTTATGGATGCTTAGTAGTTCTTGCTCTATTATGATTAGCTCCACTTGCTAATAGTTTGTAGAATGTCATATGAATGTTTGCTTGCATTGTTCTATTCATAACTTGGTATGATATTGTGGTATCCTCCTCTGAATATTTCATTTGAATTGACTTGGCACATGCTCACGCATGCATATGACTAAACAATAGTCAGTAAGCCTTTATAATTTATTTTTCCTCAGAGTTCTTGTATCACTTTCATGCAATAATTAGTCCTATTTTGTTGCAAGCATGATTATGGCAGTTATTGCTCTCTCGTTTGTTGCTCCCTCTCTATTGCTAGCTTTCAATTGCACTGAGTATGAGCTCTACTCGTGTTTCCAACACCCCAAAACCAATATTATCAAAAGTGTCCACCATACCTACCTACTAGCATCATTTTCTATTTCGTGCATATTTATTATGCCTTGTTTTCTTCCAAATAAAATGTTTGCTTGTTATGAGAAAGTTTGTTAGTAAAGCTCTCACGAACTTGATGGAACACTTTATTTCTTTCATTTAATAAACCTGAACCATTGTGACTATCCATGAAAGTTATATGCTTGCAAATTATAGGCGGGAGTTAGCAAAACCGTGCTGTCACGGGGAACGCTTTCAACATTGCACTTGTACATTGTACCTAGTTGATATCATGCTCTTTTGTTTACGGATGTCGTTGGTGTGAAATAAAGGGGAGCTTGTAAGTTCATGGAGTTATATATATGTGTTAGAGAAATGCTTGGGCCGCTAGCCTAAGCCATGCCTAATCATGGTGGAAACTTGCATCATAACCATAATGAGCAATCTGTGAAGCATCCTCCATAGAAACCTATGCATAAAGAAAATAAAAAGAGCACTGAGATGCTCATTGTCTGCTTGCCTTGTCATTTTGATTATGGGATAGCTCCTGTTGAAGGGAATATGCCCGAGAGGCTATAATAAAGGGGTTATTATCATATTTCTTATTTATGATAAATTTTTATTTCTCATGCTATAATTGTATTAATACGGAAACATTAATACATGTGTGTTTAATAAACAAAAAGTAAGTTCCTAGTTATGCCTCTCTTATAAACTAGGTCTTTGATTAACAAGATGATCAAAGGTTTCCTGATCATGGACATTGGATGTTGTTAATAACGAGGTCACAACATTGTGTTGAGTATCAATCTAAAGTTTAAATTCCTATTGCAAACTTTCAGCAAACTCTGTTTACTCCGTGAAATTTAATAATTGGTATTAAATCGAGAGTAAAAATTCTAGTGTTAGTATCTTAAGTATCATGTTTGCCTCCATGATTCTTGATTTTTGTTAATATCAATTTTATCTAGGAGCTGAAAGAATTGTTTCATAAACCATAATGTGTGGAAAATATAACGATATCTGAAACAATGTTTTGGCACTTGATTTCGAATCATTTGATACATGTGATCCATGCCTTATGGGCAATATGACTAGAATGTCGTTTTCTGGTTCAATGGAACGGGCGACAAATTTATTGGAAATCATACATTCTAATGCATGTGTCGGCGTGAGGTGGATATCGTTACTTTCTAACTTTCATGAATGATTTGAGTAGATACGGGTATATCTACTTGATGAAACACAAGTCTCAAACCTTTGAAAAGTTCAAGGAATTTCAGAATGAAGTGGAAAATCATCGTAATGGAAAGATCAAATTTCTATGGTCTGACCGTGGACGTGAGTATCTAAGTTACGAGTTTAGCACACATATGAAAGAGTGTGGAATAGTTACACAACTCACATATGCCGGAACACCACAACGAAATGGTGTGTCGGAACATCGTAATCGTACTTTATTAGATATGGTTTGATCTATGATGTCTCTGACTAACTTGCCAGTGTCATTTTGGGGTTATGCACTAGAAACCACTGCATTCAATTTAAATCGGGCACCATCTAAATCCGTTAAAAAGGAACCGTATGAATTTTGTTTTGGAAACAAACCTAAGCTGTCATTTCTTAAAGTTTAGGGATGCGATGTTTATGTGAAGAAACTTCAGCCTGATAAACTCGAACTCAAAGCGGAAAAATGTGTCTTCATTGGATACCCTAAGGAAAGTATTGGGTATTCATTCTATCACAAATCCGAGGGAAAGGTTTTTGTTGCCAAGAATGGATCCTTTCTAGAGAAAGAGTTTCTCGCGAAAGGTGTGTGTAGTCGGAAGGTGGAACTCGAAGAGGTTATTGAACCTTCTCTTCATAGTATGGCGAGTAGCGCAGCGTCGAAAGTTGTTCTGGAGTTGACTTCACCGAATAAAGAGGGAACTAATGATAATGATCATGAAACTCTGAAAGAGAATACTACCGAACCTCGCATGTCAAGCATGACACGTGCAACTCCTGAACTGTACGGAAATCCTATTATGAATTTCATGGTTGATGAAATCGATGACCCTGCGATGTATGAAGAAGCGATGATGAGCTCGGATTCCAACAAATGGATATAAGCCATGAAATCCGAGATGGAATCCATGTATGAAAACCAGGTTTGGACCTTGGTGGACTTACCTCACGACCGAAAGGTCGTGGAGAACAGATGGATTTTCAAAAGAAAAACAGATGCTAATGGTAATGTAACTGTCTATAATGCTCGACTTGTCACAAAGGGGTTTCGACAAATTCAAGTAGTTGACTACGATGCGACATTCTCTCCCGTAGCAATGCTAAAGTCAATTAGGATTATGTTAGCAATTATTGCATATTTCGACTATGAGATATGGCAGATGGATGTCAAAACTGCGTTCCTCAATGGCAGCATTGATAAAGAGTTGTATATGATACAAACAAAGGGTTTTGTCGATCCTAAGGATGCTGACAAGGTATGCAAGCTTCAGTGATCCATCTATGGACTGAAGCAAGCATCCCGGAGTTGAATCTACGCTTTGATGAGGTTATCAAAGATTTTGGATTTGTCCAAACTTATAGAGAGGCTTGTATTCACAAGAAAGTGAGTGGGAGCAATGTGGCATTTCTGATATTATATGTGGATGACATATTACTGATCGGAAATGATATAGATCTTTTAAACAGTGTTAAAATTTATCTAAATAGAAAATTTTCAATGAAGGACCTAGGTGAATAATCATACATAAAGATCTATAGAGATATATCAAGACGCCCAATAGGGCTATCAGAGAGTACATACCTTGATAAGATTTTAAAGAAGTTTAAAATGGACGAAAGTAAGAAGGGGTTCTTACCTATGTTGCAAGGAAAGACATTGAGTAAGACTCAAAGTCCAGCTACGACGGAAGAAAGAGAGATAATGGACAAGATCCCCTATGTTTCAGCCATAGGCTCTATAATGTACGTCATGCTATGTACAAGACCGGATGTGGCACATGCTATTAGTTTGACTAGTAGATACCAATCTGATCCAGGTACGGAACACTGGATAGCGGTCAAGAATATCCTTAAGTACTTAAGAAGAACTATGGAAATGTTTCTCGTGTACAGAGGTGAAGAAGAGCTCGTCGCTAAATGTTATGTCGATGATATCTTCGACACCAACCCGGATGACTCTAAGTCTCAATCCGGATATGTATTTATCATGACTGGAGGAGTAGTTAGTTGGAGGAGTTCAAACAACCTATGGTGGCAGGATCAACAATGGAGGCCGAATATGTTGCTGCTTAGGAAGCAGCTCAGGAAGCAGTTTGGATGAAGGAGTTCATAAACGAAATAGGTGTGATTCCTAGCGCATTGGACCCAATGGTGATCTATTGTGAAAACAATGGAGCCATAGCCAATGCCAAGGAACCAAGGTCTCACAAGAATTCCAAGCATATTAAGCATCGGTTTCACTCCATCTGCGAACATGTCAAGGATGGAGATATAAAGATTTGTAAAGTACACACGGATCTCAATGTAGCGGATTTGTTGACTAAAATTCTCCCTAGGGCAAAACATGATCAACACCAGAACTCCTTGGGTGTTAGATTTATCACTATGTAACTAGATTATTGTATCTAGTGCAAGTGGGAGACTGAAGGGAATATGTCCGGAGAGGCAATAATAAAGTTGTTATTATGTATATTCCAAGTATATGATAGATGTTTATTTTGCATGCTATAATTGTGTTAATACGGAAACATTAATACATGTGTGTTTCATAAAAAAATAGAAAATTCCTAGTTATGCATCTCTTATAAACTAGATCGTTGATTAACAAGATGGTCAAGATTCCTGATCATGGACATTGGATGTTGTTAATAACGAGGTCACAACATTATTGGAATGGTGTGATGAACATTCATCCAAAGTATAGCATTATGATCAATGGCATTGGGTTTATATTGCTACATCATACGAAGTAATCCTAATCCTTAGACCATGAGATCATGTTAATCACTAACACTGGAAGAGTATCTTGATAACATCAAATGCCACACAGTAACAGGGTGACTATAAATGTGGGTTCAGTGCTGCGAAGGTTTTATGTAGAGGCTCATGGATCAAGTGTGGAATTTTTCCATCCCGATGACGCATATATACTCTGGACCCTCTCGGTGATATCACATTAGTTAGCTTGCAAGCAAGTGATGTGATCACTAGAATGTTATATCACGGGAATAACAAAATAGTACATGTCGGTAACGATATCAAACTAGGTATGGAGATACCGATGATTGAATATCAGACATGTAATATATCATGAGACAAAGGGATTATGTTACTAGTGTAAAAGGTTCTCACGATCACAAGAAGTCATCGTTCAATGTGTGGGAGTCAATATGGATCTCCAGGTCCCGCTTCTGATTATTGATCCGAGAGGGGTCTCGATCATGTCCGCATTATCCACGAATCATAGGGTGACACACTTAAGAGACATAGACATCATTTGGAACAAATATGTTCTAGACGAAAGAATTGCAAAGCACGGGAATTATTTCACTAGACACCAGAATTGTTTTGGGTGAAATTGCTGAAATTGTTTCTGCATGTGAAATAGAATACTAGCAAGGGGTTTTATATGAATGTTTGTTAATTAATGTAATTGAAAGAATTCTGAATACATAAATAAAAGTAGTTTTATTTAAAGAGAGATTACATTAAATTTGGTGGATTTAATGGGATTTTTGAGTGGGATTTTAAGTGGAGAAATGAAGGGGCATTTTCTGAGTGGGAGCTCCACCCACATGAATGGAGGGAGGGGTGGGGGGTAGCCCCCATGCGCCGGCCACCCCCTTGGGGTTCCCCATCCTCCTATATAAAGCCCGCTCTCCCTCTCACACACACACACACCTCCTCATGAAGGATCTCTCTACCCCTCTAGTTTATCCCCATGGTCTCGGACTAGCGAGATACATGTTTGATACGTCGTAAACGTATTTATGATTTTTGATACTCCATTATTGTTTTGTACTAACTATCTTATGTTTTGTCTACACTTTGAGGCATTTTTATACATTTTATAGAAATAACTATTAACAAAATTCCACAGTGCCAGTTCCTATTTTCTGCTTTTTTGGGATTTCAGAAAAGCTAGCAAAGAAATATTCTCGTAACTGGACGAAACCAAAGCCAAAGTTCCTATTTTTCCAGACACTACACTGAGTCCGAAGGAGAGACGAAGAAGCGCCACGAGGCAGCCACACTAGGGGGCGCTCGGGTCCACCCTAGGCCACACCGCCCTATGGTGTGTACCCCTCGGTCATCCACCAACCTTGATCTTCGCCTATATAAACCCCCCGAGGAGAAAACCCTAAGTAGTAGATAAGAAATCCACGAAAAGTTCCGTATTGTCGCTGCCACCGAAGACGAGATTCGGGGGACAGAAGTCTCTGTTCCGGCACCCTGCTAGGACAGGGAGTTGTCCCCAGAGCCATCTCCATCGACTCCACTGCCATCTCTATCACCATTGCAGACTCCCATGATAAGGAGGGAGTAGTTCACCCTCGAGGCTAAGGGCTCTACCGGTAGCTATGTGTTCATCTCTCTCTCTATGCGTGATCATACTGTGATCATGAGCTTTGTAATCTAGTTGAATAAGTAGATGCTACTCTGCTACTCAAGTGCTTTAATTAATGTAATCTCCGCTTATCCCCATGTTTGTGAAGTTGTCAGTGTGCACACCTTATGTGGCACTTAGGCTAAATATTACAGAAATACTTATCATGAGTTATAATTTGAGTTGGATGTCTCTATGAAATTATGGTGTTTGTCTGAAACCATCTAGCGCTCAAGGTGACAGTGTAGGTTTACCTAGATGGGGAATGCGAACTTCAAGGAGTGCTCTTATAGCCGTACCATGGATTAGTGTTTGTTATCCAACCGGAGAGTAGTTCAGGGTAGCATAGTGAAGAGAAGATATTATATGTTTATTGAGAGTGTCCACTAGTGAAAGTATGATCCCTATGCCATGTTTCTAAGCATTGAAACACCGTTTACAATCAGTCCTGCTACATGTTTGCTTTCTGCCATTTTTATTTCAGATTGAAATTACCACATATAATCATCCATATTACTTGTATTTTACTATCTTTTTGCCAAACTAGTGCACCTATATACCTGACAAGTGTATTGGGTGTGTTGGGGACACAAGAGAGACTTCTTGTATCTTGATTGCAGGGTTGCTTGACAGGGATACCGTTGACCTCTTCATCCCTGAGTTCGATAAACCTGGGGTGATCCACTTAAGGGAAACTTGTCGCTGTTCTACAAACCTCTGCACTTAGAGGCCCAACACTTTCTAGAAGAATAGAAGCATGCATAGACATCAATGTTCTTGGTGAATTATTGTTTGGAAAGAGTTGTTGCTTCCGCTCCATCGCTGGAGCAAGGAGGCAGAGGTTGTTCGGTGGCTTGAACGTGTGTGCGAGCACGGATGTGCTGCTGATTTGCGGCGCTCGACTTCTTCTCGATCTTGAGATCGGCAAGCGTTCGTCTAAATTATCCACGAGTACAACCTCGTTAAACTTTGTCGGTCTACAAGGGTATGTTCTCTATGGATGTATATTCACCCGTTTCTTGTATCTAGTAGATAGATCTTGGTAGTTTTCCCATCGTAGGAATTTTTTTGTTTTCTATGCTGCGAACCCTACAAAGGCATGCTAGGAAAGAAAGAAATAATAAGTACATACGAGCATTCTTTCACTCAAGCACACTACATGGTTCTACAAAAATCCACCGTGATAGCTCCATATATCAAGGAACACAAAAATATTATACGCTCCATAACACGGGGCAGACTGACTCCTGGATTAAAGTTGAACACATGGCGACTTTCAGCGGTTGGTTGCAGACACATCTCATGAATAACACCACTATTGGAGATCAGTTATACTTGTTGTACAGGTAACCATCTTTTACTGTATTGACTTTTCAAGGGTACGAGATAAATGGGAATACATTTTACACTATCGCCCAAGATAAAAAGAGCATCAACCAAAACAACGGTGTTTGCTTTGATGCAACAGACGACAATGGGCAAAAGGACACATATTATGGTTACATAGAGGAGATATGGGAATGTGACTATGAACCTTATTCTAAGGTCCCTTTGTTTTGGTGCAAATGGATCAAGCTAACAAGAGGCAGGGTAAAGATAGACAAGATGTATGGAATGACAATAGTGGATCTCAACAATCTTGGGTATAGAGACGAACCATTCGTCCTAGCTAATAATTTGGCTCGTGTTTTCTATGTGAAGGAATGTCTACCAAACCAAAAAAGAAAAAATAAGAAAAAGAATACATCATACGATAAGCCAATGCGCCGCATAGTTCTTTCAGGGAAAAGAAACATCATGGGAGTGGAGGACAAGACATACATGTCAGAATATTATAATAAGTTTGATGATATTCTACCCTTCACAGTGAACACTGACCCAAGTTAAATGATTAATATTCTCCATGGTTAAGACCGACGCAATCATAATAAAGGGACATACGCGAAGAAGGTTCATGGCCTCCAAGGCATTTTAGGGCACAAGTGACTATATGTATTAAATGACCCTCGCTAAACTTGTATTGTATATATACAGTTTATTATTTTTCCTTGCAACTATGTCACATGATATGGCACCACAGGAATGTTTTACATTGTTTGGAATGTTTTTTAATATCTTATGCCTGTTTCAAATTATGGTCAAAACGTCAGGTATGAAGATTCTTACCTAGGGGATGAGCCTTGGTAAAATTACATTGGATAGGTAAATAAACATTATATTATGAGTCTAAAAATGATTTTTACAAAAAATCACGAGCATTAGATCATGTACCTATAGTTCAAACCGGACTCACTTCTTATTGATTTGACAGACATTTGTCGCTTTCACCCGGGATGGACAGAAAGGTTTGAGATCCCCGGTTGGGACATCATCTGTATAAGGTGTTCTAGTATTTTTGAAAAATGGGGTGGCATCATTTTGAATTATCTCTTTGGTGGTTTCTTCATAAAACACCACGTTCTAGCGCTCAGAAAATGGAAAATAGCTTTTTTGTGCAAGGAAAAGGAAAACAATCTCCTGCAACATTGTTCGCCATCCCAAGATGCACACGCGTGCACAATATGTGCACACTATCACAAACCATGCCGCGGTTCTGGCCATAACATTGATAATTTTATCTAAAAGTCATGAAACCTCGAACATGATAGCTCATTTTTAGATGGAATTTTTTAGATGCAATCAATATACCAAGTTGCATATTTTTGCTTGCAACTATGTCACACATATGACACCACGCGAAGGTTTTACATTGTTCGGATTCAGACTATTTTTGAATTTCTTATGCCCGCTTCAAACTATGGTCAAAACGGCAGGCATGAAGATTCTTACCTAGGGCATGAGCCTCGGTAAATTTGCATTGGATCTCTGAAGAAACATCACATTGTGAGTCTAAAAATTATTTTCAAAAAATCATGAGCATTAGATCATGTACCTGTAGTTCAAACCGGACCCACTTCCTACCGATTCGTAATGAGCCAATCTTCTAAAAAAGACAATTTTTGGCACACATGTGTATTTAAACATGGAAATCAATGTCTTGGAGGCCAGACATTATTATTCTTTATTTAAAAATGAGTTACCATTTGCAAACCATTTTATGGAATTTAGGGATAGTATAAATATTAAATAATTCAATTGTTATAAAGAATAAATTATATTTTTATTAGATAGATATTTCTTTTATGAACATTTTGATATGATATATGTATTTTTTTATTTGTAATTATTTAACTATGTATTTTGCAAGGTTGATCATACTTCCAATATGCAATAAGGCGGGAACCACGTTTTACACTAAAAAGTTCAAAAACAAAAGACCATTTAGTCCAGATTGGTGGCACCAACTGGGACTAAAGGTGGGCTTTGCACGCGCCCTCTCTGCCACTGCCGAAAATTGGCTCGGTCCCTGTTGGTGGCTCCAACCGGAACTAAAGGCCCTTGTCCTTATAACTCCGCTCCTGCTCATCTCCCCCAATTCCCCATTTCCATTCTCGCTAAGTCCCGACACAGGAGGCGCCGCCAACCCCGATCGAGCGACGCCGATAGGCTCCCCGAGCCCACGTCACCGTCCACGCACCGCCGTCCACGTCGTCGTCCACGCGCCGCCGTAGACATCGCCGACAGGCTGCCCGAGCCCACGTCGCCGACAGGCTGCCAGAGCCCAAGTCGATGTTCACGCGCTGCCGCCCATGTCCACGCGCCGCCGCTCACGTCGTAGTCCGCCGCCTTCCACGTCGCCATGTTGCCGCCGGTGAGCTCCCTCTTCCCATTTCTTTTTTCATTTTTATTTTCATGTGTTAATTAATTAGCCCATCTAAATGTGTTCATTATATATGTTTATTTTCATTATATGTGTACATTATATTTTTCATTTTCATTTTTACAAATATGTCCATTTTCTATATGTGTTCATTATATTTGGATTTTAATATATTTTTTACAAATGCAAAAGATGAAAAATCTATTTGTAGATTATACAAATGTAGAAAAATGAACACATATTTTTTTTACAAATGTGTTCATTATCTACATATAGATTTGTCCAACAATTAAAATATTTATATTAGTTCTCATGCACTCCTATTTGGGAAATATATGCAATAAAATATAATAATTGATCATAATATTTATATTAGTTCTCATGGAATCCTAGTTGGGAAATATATAAAATAAAATATAATAGTTGATCATAATTTTTATATTAGTTCTCATGGACTCCTAGATGGTGGCCCCTAGTGTAGGTTCCGGAATGGCGGCATTGAGGTTTGCCTATTGTAGTTAGACGGCCGGGATATTATGGGCCGGGTGTGTCCCTATTGGTTTGTCCAATCGATGACTACCTCTTAGCAGTGGAGGTATGTCCCTCCCGCTTGGCTGCGATATTGTTATTCCTTGTGACAGCGATGTCCTGCACAGTCGTCGTACATGCCGGATATCTATGTCACAAAGAGGCTGCTGATGTTGACTTCAAGATCGTGGTGTCATATGCTGGTGGGATGCAAACCTTGGTTGTGGTGCTCTGTTGCACGGGGTTTTTTGTGGACGGGGTCGAAGCAATAGTGGAAACGAGGCCTTTGGTTGAACCTGAAAATGGGCTTTAACACCGGTTCTTATACGAACCGGTGTTAAAGGGGGTGCCCGTACCAGCGTGGCATGTGCAGCAAAAAGGAGCCCCCCTTTAACACCGGTTCGTGACACGAACCGGTGTTAAAGGCCCTGCACCAGTGGCCCGCGCAGCCCCCCCATTTAATACCGGTTCGTGGCTTGAACCGGTGTTAAAGGGGGGGCTATATGACACACCGCAGCCCACACCCCTCTTCTATTTTTTCACTCTCTCATTTTGGAGCCTAGCAAGAGGGTGAGAGGTGTGCTAGTTTTTGTTTTTTCCTACGCACAAGAGGTGTTCGGTGAAATGCCCGAGAGCTCAAAATAAGTTTTCTCGTTGCTCTTTCCTTCTCGGTCGAGGTCGGCAACTATCCTTTCATGTGTCATTGATGTACTATGTATAAATGGTCATCTCCCTATTAATTTTTGATATATACTATATATTAATGCAGATGAACCGGCAATGGATGTACGGTGACCGACGCACTTCCGAGTACATTACGGGCCTCCAAAATTTCATCGTTGTGGCTAATGCAAACCATGGTCACAATGGTTTTATGTGATGTCCGTGTGTTCACCATCAGAACAAGAAAGACTACTCAAATACCAGAACCATTCACGCCCACCTGCTTCGATCCGGTTTCATGCCCAGCTATAATTGTTTGACCAAGCACGGAGAAAAAGGGGTTGTGATGGAAGACAACGAAGAAGAAGAGGATGATGACAACGATCATAATATGTATCCTAAATATGATGATACTGCAACGGGGGTAGATAATGAAGATCAAGAGGCAGCAGATGGGCCCACTGATGACGATCTTGGTCGGGCCATTACTGATGCAAAGGAAGAATGTGAAACTAAAAAGGAGAAGGAGAAGTTGGAGCAGATGTTAAAGGATCACAAAACATTGTTGTACCCAACTTGCGAAGATGGCCACAAAAAGCTAGGTACCACACTGGATTTGCTACAATGGAAGGCAGAGAACGGTGTGACTGACAGCGCATTTTCAAAGTTGTTGGTAAAAATGAAGAATCTTCTTCCAAGAAATAATGAGTTGCCCGACAGTACATACCAAGCAAAGAAGATTGTCTGTCCTCTAGGATTAGACATGCAGAAGATACATACCTGCATTAATGACTGCATCCTCTACCGCGGTGAGAAGTACGAGAATTTGGATGCATGCCCAGTATGTACTGCACTGCGGTATAAGATCATACGAGACGATCCTGACGATGTTGAGGGCGAGGCCCCTAGGAAGAAAGTTCTTGCAAAGGTTATGTGGTATGCTCCTATAATACCACGGTTAAAACGTCTCTTCAGAAATAAAGAGCATGCCAAGTTGTTGCGATGGCACATGGAAGACCGTAAGAAAGACGCGATGTTGAGACACCCCGCTGATGGGTCACAGTGGAGAAAAGTCGAGCGAGAGTACCCAGACTTCGCACGTGACGCAAGGAACTAAAGGTTTGGTCTAAGTACAGATGGCATGAATCCTTTTGGTGATCAGAGCTGCAGTCACAAGACTGCCTGTGACTCTATGTATCTATAACCTTCCTCCTTGGTTGTGCATGAAGAGGAAGTTTATTATGATGCCAGTGCTCATCCAAGGCCCGAGGCAACCCGGCAACGACATTGATGTGTACCTAAGGCCATTAGTTAAAGAACTTTTACAGTTCTGGGCCAAACCAGGTGTACATATGTGGGATGAGCACAAAGGGGATCCATTTGACCTACGAGCGTTGCTTTTCGTAACCATCAATGATTGGCCTGCTCTTAGTAACATTTCAGGGCAGACAAACATGGGATACAATGCATGCACACACTGTTTAGATGAGACTGAAAGTGTATATTTGGAGAAATGTAAGAAGGTTGTGTACCTAGGGTATCGTTGATTTCTTCCGAACCTGCATCCAGTAAGAAAAAAAGGCAAGCATTTCAAACGTCTGGCAGAACCCCGGAGGAAGCCTGTCCTTCGTACTGGTGAGGAGGTATTTGGTATGGTTAAGGACCTAGAAGTAATCTTTGGAAAAGGTCCTGGCAGTCTATCTGTTCTGAATGACAATGCCGAACACACGCCCATGTGGAAGAAGCAATCTATATTAGAAAGTCTTAGAGGTCCGCTCTTCAATCAACGAAGAATGTTTGCGTGAACCTGCTAGGCTTCCTAGGAGTGTATGGGAAGACAAAAGATACACCGAAAGCACGGCAGGACCAGCAACGTCTGAAAGACCCTGAAGAGCCTATGCATCCTAAGAACGAGAAGGGTAAACGATGCCACTTAACTCCTGCCAGCTACGCTCTTACCAAAGTAGAGAAGGAAATCATTTTTGAATGCCTGAGAGGTATCAAGGTCCCGTCTGGCTTCTCGTCGAATATAAAGGGAATAATAAATATGGCAGAGAAAAAATTCCAAAACCTGAAGTCTCATGACTGCCACGTGATTATGACACAATTGCTTCCGATTGCATTGAGGGGGCTTCTACGTGAAAATGTTCGAGTACCCATTGTGAAGCTATGTGCATTCCTCAATGCAATATCTCAGAAGGTAATCGATCCAATATGTTCCCCTTTGAGAGGTACATGGGAGTCTTAAAGAAATATGTTCATAACCGTGCTAGGCCAGAAGGACGCATCTCCAAGGTCTATGTAACAGAGGAGGTCATTGAGTTCTGTGTTGATTTTATTCCTGATCTTAAGGCGATTGGTGTTCCAGAATCATGACATGAGGGGAGATTGCGTGGAAAAGGCACCCTAGGATGTAAAGCAATGATATGTAGGGACGGTCATTCTCTCAATCAAGCACACTACACGGTTTTACAAAGATCTATCTTGATTGCCCCGTATATCAATGAACACAGGAATTTAATACGCCTCAAACACCCGGGGCAGTCTGATGAATGGATTATAAGTGAACACATGGCGAGTTTTGGCGGTTGGCTGCAAAGACTTCTCACGAATAACACCACTGTTGGGGATCAGCTGTACTTGTTGGCCAGGACACCATCTTCGACTGAATGTACTTTCCAAGGGTACGAGATAAATGGGAATACATTTTACACGATAGGCCAAGATAAAAAGAGAACCAACCAAAATAGTGGTGTCCACTTCGATGCAGCAGAAGACAATGGTCAAAACACCATGTATTATGGGTTCATAGAGGAGATATGGGAACTTGCCTCGTGACCTAATTTTAAGGTCCCCTTGTTTTGATGCAAATGGGTCAAGCTAACAGGAGGAGGGGTTGAGGTATACAAGAAGTACGGAATGACAACAATGGATCTCAACAATCTTATGAAGGTAGACAAGAACTTAGACGAACCATTCGTCTTAGCCAATGATGTGGCTCAGGTTTTCTATGTGAAGGACATGTCTACCAAACCGAAAAAAGGAAAAAATAAGCAAACAGATACATCACACGATGAGCCAAAGCGTCACATAGTTCTTTCAGGGAAAAGAAACATCGTGGGAGTGGAGGACAAGACACACATGTCAGAAGATTATAATAAGTTTGATGAAATTCCGCCCTTCAGAGTGAAGACTGACCCAACCATCCTGTTAAACGGTGCTGATACTCCATGGTTACGGCCGACACGATCATAAGATTGACTATATGTATTAATTGAGCCATTTTTGGCACACATATGTATCTCAACATGGAAATCAATGTCATATTTCTTCTGTTAACAGTATATGTATTAAATGAGCCATTTTTCTTCCTGCCATTTCTTCTCGCCATTTTTCTTCCCGCCATTTTTTCCCGCCATTTCTTCCCGCCAGTTCTTCCCTCCAGCCATTTTTCACTATATGGTTGGCCTCCATTGTCATTGCACATCTCTAGACTCACATCTGCAACCTCATCACTCTTTCCCATGGCTTCCACCGTAGCACTAACCCCCAGGGAGGCAGAGGAACTTTGTGCCTCGAACTACCCCTACCCGCCGGGCTACTGTGTCCCCGTCGGCTGGATGCTGAGCGCCAGAGGCATGTCGGTTCCTCCTGTCCCTCTAGGTGTGGCGCGCCGGATGGCCATCACGAACCACTACTACTTTGAGCTCACGCCGAAGCAGCGGAGGAATCCTAGATGGCATCCCGACTATTTCCCTACTTGGGAAGCCTTCTTCGGGGATCGGCGTGAGAGGGCGCTCGCTAGGCACGAGGAGGATGGCCCACCTCCTCCGAACTTCAACGAGGCCGTCCGTCGGCTATGTATCTTAATTTTTAGTCATGCTTTATGTAACTTACTGTTAGTTGCATTATCTACTTTAATTCCAGTTCTATCATAATAAAAATATCAAACTTGGGATGGCGAACAATATTGCAAGAGGAACTTTTCCTTTTTGTCGCACCAAAAAGGCATTTTCCATTTTCCGAGCTTAAAAACGGACGGTTTTGTGAAGCAACCACCAAATGACTAATTCAAAAAACTACCACCACATTTTACAAAAATACTAGACCACCTTATAAGGACAATGTACCAACAGGGGGATCTGAAACTTTTCCGTCCACCTCTGGTGAAAAAGACAAATACGCTATTTTTTCAAAAATATGAACTACAGGAACATGAACTATAGGTACATGATACGATGCTCATGATTTTTTACAAAAATAATTTTTAGGTTCACAATATGCTATTTTATCAAAAATCCAATGCAAGTTGAGGGAGGCTTGGCCCCGAGCTAAGAATCTTCATGCCCGTTGTTCGACAAAGTTTGACGATAGTTTAAAACGGGGATAAAAAAATAAAAAACGATCGAAACAGTGCGAAACCTTCGCGTGGTGTTATATTATGTGACATAGTTAGAAGGAAAAATATCAAACTTGGTATATTGATTATGTCTCAAAAAACATTCACAAAGTGACCTATCTCATTCGAGGTTTCTTGGCGTTCGGGTCAAATGACCAATGTTATGGCTAGCATCAAGGCATAGTTTGTGATAATGTGGCCATATTGTGCATAAATGTGCAACATGGAATGACAAACAATGTTGCAAAAGGAAGTTTTCCTTTTTGTCGCACCAAAAAGGCATTTTCCATTTTCTGAGCGTAAAAAACAAACGGTTTTGTGAAGCAACCACCAAATGGATAATTCAAAAAACTACCACCACATTTTACAAAAATACTAGACCACCTTATATGGACAATGTACCAACAGGGGGGTCTGAAACTTTTCCGTCCACCTCTGGTGAAAAAGACAAATTCCTGCCGAATCGGTAGGAAGTGGGTCAGATATGAACTACAGGTACATGATACGATGCTCATGATTTTTTATAAAAATCATTTTTAGGTTCACAATATGATATTTTATCAAAAATCCAATGCAAGTTGAGCGAGGTTTTGTCAGATTCCAAAGAATACAAAAGATGCGGCATTTAAATATCAAAACAATTAAAAAATGTTAATACAAAATAAAATATGATTTGCTCTAATAAAATAGGGTTAGATTTATTTTTAGATGCTTAATATTTCTTATGTTCAAAGTTTTAGGGTTTGACTATTTTATTTTTGTTTGAATTGAATAATCAAAATTTATATGTAAGTGTTTTAATCATTTTGAAAATTTTCATCTAAAGTAAATATAAAATGTTTTTATATGAATGGATAGATATTATTTTTTCTGAAAATTATGATATATTATTCATATTTTTCTGAGTTGAAATGAAAAAGATATGAATTTTCTAAATTCTATCCTATTTTTTGAATAAAAAATGCCCCCGCCCCTTTAATGCACGAAGTAAATGCCCCCCTTTAACACCGGTTCGAGCCAGGAACCGGTGTTAAAGGGGGGCGCACTTATTTCGTTTCGCGCGTGCGCACACCCCCTTTAACATCGGTTCGTGGCTGGAACCGGTGTTAAATGGGGGGTGCGGGCGCGAAATGAATTCCCCCCCCCTCCTTTAACACCGGTTCGTGCCACGAACCGGTGTTAAAGCAGGGGGTTATAACGCGCGCCTTCCTCTTCCTTCTTCCCCCCCAGCCAGATCGAAAGCGCGCGCGCAGAGGAAAGAAGATGAGAGCTGTCGCCGTCCAGCCCTCACCGTCGCCGCCCTCGCCATCGCCATCCCGCGGGAGCACCGTTGCCCCCATCGCCGCGCGCCAGCCGTCGTCAGACGCCGCCCAAATCGCCGCCCACGCACGCGTCGCCACACCTCGCCCCAGACGTCGTCGCAGGCACGTATGCTCTCGCCGTCGCGGTCGCCCTCACCGTATGTCCACGCCCTACCCGCCCCCCCCCCCCTCGATCTCGTATACCGCTCGCCTCCAAGGCCGAGGCCGTACGGCCGCCCGCCCACCTGCCCTCACTGTCGCCCGTGTTTACAATGCTAGTCTCTGGATCAATAGCTAGCATCCACAGTTAAGATGCAATATCAAGAAATAAAGGTCATAATATAGCTTTATAACCAGGAATAAAATAATTCATTACATCTTACATAGCTCATTTGGCTATCACATTACATTGCAGCAGAAAATCTATAAGCATGGGGTCCTTCATCTTCAAAGTGCCACAGGCAGACATGTTGGTTGTAGACTTTGTAATCCTAATCATTTAACTTCACTAATATCAAACATACCTGCAACATAACAAGTTACAGCCACCAGGGTCAATACATTTGAATTGTATTGGCAAGTGATACTATGGTAGTATAGTGGAGTCTATCATCTATATGCATTTGGCTAAGTGGAGCTTAGGCATACATTGCTCAAAACAGATTTTTCCTTATCTTTTTAAAACACTAAGTTTTTTCCTTAGTATCTTTTGAAAATACTAAGTTTTTTTCCTTATATGGTTCACTTGTGATCTTTCCATCCTTCTTTCTTGTATGAGATCATGGTTTCCTTGGGAAAACTCTTGGTCATAAAATTTCAAAGGTGATGTTGATTCCTTCTAAATTGTATTTCCTTAGTCTTCAAGTCTTGAACAAGTTTTCTTGTCTCACTTATCCCTAGTGATATCTAAGGTTGAAGTCCTTGGTGAAAATGCTGAAGATGTTGAAGTCATTAGAGTTGAAGATGTTGAAGTCATTAGAGTTGATAAAGTCCTTAGCTCATGGTGAAGTCGTTGGCCATGGGGTAGGCTTTGTCCATCAAGTTTGAAATAGAAGGATGTAGAATTAAAACCAAAATGGTTGAGGAAAGAGTTTACAAGATGGTTTGTAAATAAGTTTTGGAACAAATACAACTCCTATTTTTCTAAGGGTTTTTGTCCAATCCTAGGTTTACAAATCCTACAGGCAACACAATGCTCTGATACCATCTGTAAGGTTCCCAACCTTTAATAAGGTAGAGTCCCATGTGTTTACAATGCTAGTCCCTGGACCAATAGATAGCATCCACATTTAAGATGTAATATCAAGAAACAAAGGTCATAATACAGCTTTATAACCAGGAATAAAATAATTCATTACATCTTACATAGCTCATTTGGCAATCACATTACATTGCAGCAGAAAATCTATAAGCATGGGGTCCTTCATCTTCAAAGTGCCACATGCATACATGTTGGTTGTAGACTTTGTAATCCTAATCATTTAACTTCACTAATATCAAACATACCTGCAACATAACAAGTTATAGCCACCAGGGTCAATACATTTGAATTGTATTGGCAAGGGTACTATGGTAGTATAGTGGAGTCTATCATCTATATGCATTTGGCTAAGTGGAGCTTAGGCTTGCATTGCTCAAAACAGATTTTTCCTTATCTTTTGAAAACACTAAGTTTTTGCTTGACAAAAATCACCCAAGGCATCTACCAATCAAAGATTGAAGATCCTTTAACCCTTGTTCAACCACAAGTTTTTAACTTAGAAATTTGGATGATGAGATTCTTGATAGCTTCCATGTCTTAATGCTCAAATTGTCCTTTACCAGGGACATGGCTAAGTACTTAGATTTTACACTCTGCAGAGGTGGTGCACTTTCCCCACAAGACTTGGTTTCACCAAGGCAAGATCTTTCAGAAGCCTTCCCTTAGACCAGAATGGACACGTTCCAACCTATCAAACCCCTACCACCAACTGTCCATTTGGCTAAGTTATTGCAACCTATATGATCCAGGCAGAGCCCATAATGCCAAGTGGCTGCACTTGAAGCTTCTCAACATTTGACATCTCAAATCTCTTTGTTCCTGGGTGGCCATCCACAAGTGAGATACAAAAGGTAAACCATAAAAATGGGCCTTGTGAACCACTCAACACAAACCTTTCCTTCCATTCCACCCAGGTGATTCATTCACTTAGTTGTTTTATTAAACAAAACACAAGTCCTCAGACTTAGAAAATTTTCCATAGTGTGAATATATATTCCACCCTTGTTTTCTACTAGCTAAGCTAAGCATGATAGTAGTAGGGATCTTAACTTAGGAAATTTCTACTAAAGTTTCATCTACTAGGATTTCCCATAGCATGGTTTATACTTAGCAAAATTCCATGCAAGTCTTATTTAGAAATATCACTAATGCATAGTGCAAAATAATGGGGCAAAGTATGAAGCATCACTGCCCTTTTTGGTAGAGGGTATAAGTTCACTCCTTGATCTTTGCAATGTTCACACACTTCAGGTCACTACAATTCAATCAAGCAAACAACATTTCAATCTACCAATCAAGCAAACATCACATAAAATAATAAAACAAAAATAATGCATGCAAGCATGCAAGAGATTGTTTTATTTGAAAAAGTGGTTTCTAATGGTTCATATACATTTGAAAGCACCTAATGGTCATTCTATAAAGTGGCAAAGTCATTTGCAAAAGGTTTCACTCCATAAACCATTTTTAAACCAAGTCATTATTTTATGTGGTGAAGAAATGCTTTTAATAAGGCAAAATTCTATAGGTTTAACACAATATGTTTTCAAACCATAAAACTTTGTGTTTAGGGTCAGAGAGTTTATTTCCAAAACATTTTCCAAAGGTTTTCCTCCAAAATCATTTTTAACAATTTAACCATATTTTTATTTGACTAGAAATGGTTTAAATCAAAGATTCATTCTTTTGTTTCACCAACTACATTTTTGAAACCACAATTTGTTTCCTATGGTCAGTAGGTTCAAAACAAACCATTTTCCAAAGATTTTATCCCCAAAATCATTTTAGAATAATTTTTATAACCTAAACAAGCATACATATGTTTCTGCAAAACAAACATTTTACCCGATGATTTTTACTAAACAAATGGCATGGTTGGCTAGGGCTTGTTATGATGAATCCATTGATATAAAATTTGCAAAATTTGGACGTGTGGATTTAAAGTTATGGAATTTACAAAATCATATATCTAATAGATCAAATTCTGTTTTTAAAACAAACTCTGGGACACGCGTCTTCTTCTGGTTGGACAAAACGGTTAATTTGGATCGCGTCTTTGTCAGGCGTTGGATCAAAATGAAATCGTGTGGCACAGGTAGCTCCATACCGCTTCGGTTAAGTTTCTATCCCAACCTTACGATCTAGATCTGACGGTGCTAAGCTTACTAGCCAAAGATGGGCGGCGCTGCGGTGGCTACTGGCGGCGGAGCTGTCGGACGACGACGCTACAGGAGGCGAGGGGGAAAGGGGAGACGCTCACCGTGTTCGCAACATCGTGGGGAAGCTCAAGGTGCTCTCGAGGAGGTATGGGTCGCACGGAGTTCACGGCTATTGCTCACCGGAGTTCACACGGCGTCGGGCATGCTTTGGTCGTCGTAGTTGGCGAGGATACAGGCCAGCCGAAGGCAAGAGAGAGGTGTAGTTAGACGCGGGCGAGAGCGTAGATCACAGGAGCATCAACAGGGAAAACAGGGGCGGACGGAGGATAGCTGGGGAGTTCGCCGGAGTCCAAGCCGAAGACGGCGGCGAGCGGCGTTGAGGTTGCCGATGCTAGGGATCTTGCGCGGCTGAGCTCGAAATCTTGGGAGATGCGCCATGGCAAGGAGTGCTCGGGTGGTCGAGGGGGCGAGGCGCCTCCTTGGGGCAGCGTAATTTTAGGGGGGCCTCGGCGGAGGCAGCGACGGTGCAGGTGGAATTGGGGATGGCCTGGGGGCAGAGAGAGTCGGGAGAGAGAGGGGAAATGGAGAGGAGGAGCAGGCGAGTTATCGAGTGTGATTGATGACAGACATTACTCGCTGTATTGACGTGAATTACTCCTTGAGATCAATGCGAACGGGTGAGGAAGTGGTCGCAGGGTGGAGACGATGAATAGTGTGTGGGTCCTGGTTGTCTGCGAGAGAGAGAGAGAGGGTGTGGGGTCCAGTGGTCATCCACTGTGCGGGTAAGCTCCTGAGTGAGAAAAGAACGGTTCGCTAGGGAGAGAGGTGGGCTGGGCTGAAATTGGCTGGGTCAAGGTGCTTAGTTCATTTTTTCTGATTGATTTTTTTCCTTTTCTTTTTGTATTTGATTTTCTGTTTTGAAATTCAATCAAACAATTCAAACACCAATTCAAATCACCACCACCAAACTTTATATTGAGTTTTAGTTCTGTTTAACAACATAATTCAAAGTCCAAAATAAAATAATATTTTTATTCTTTTTAGGATCTATTTAATAATTAAATAAAATAGTCCTTAGTTATTAATTCAAGTAGGTTTTGATTTATTAAAATCTCCATTTGAAATATAAATATTATCAAAACCAAATCAGTAGGTTTTATTTGAAAATATAAAATACTTGGAAAACTTGTTTAAAATAATTTAACAAGTTTTGATGTTTAATTAAAAGGGAAAAGCCTTTATTTTAATAAAATTGGTTTATTAATAAAACTATCACTATTTTATTAATATAAACTTTTACTCTTTTTATCAAATAGGAATATTTTAATTCTAAAGCTTGGCCAAGATTTAATTTGGCTCTATAAAATAATCCTTATTTATATTTCTACCTTTTCATTTGAAAACTAAATCTTTTTACTAAAAGATCCAAAAATAGTAATTTCACATATTTAATATTTTCTTTATTAATTGTTTATCTTTTCAAATCCCTTTAGGATTTGTTTGATCAAATAGGTTTGAAGTTTTCCAATTGGAATCAAAAAGTTTCTTCTCACCCTAAAAATCAACAAAGTTTTATTTTATTCATTTATTTTTCACATAAAAAGATTTGGAAAATCTTGGGATGTGACAGGCTACCACCCTTAAAATAAATCTCGTCCCGAGATTTGGGAAGCCTAGGGTTACAAGTTGGCTCAAAACAACTAGGGTACTACCACCCTTAAAAATTTCCAACTAGATTACATCTTGTCTTACTTGGGATCTTGATGTAACATTCCTGGACAGAGGTTTGCATAGTGGCCTAGCTCCTTGCATTTGAAACATGTGATAAGGTTGAGGTATTGAGGTGGCTTCTCTGGACAATATGATGCATAATGTCCTAATTTTTTGCAGTGTTTGCACATCGCTTAGCTAATATCCTTCCTCATCTTGGGTTTCACTAGCTTTTGTTTGTCTTCTTGGCTCTTCTTCTTTTCTGGGCATTCACTCGCATAGTGTCCCATCTCTTTGCAATTGTAACATTGCAACTGGCTTTTGTCCTTCTTCTTCTTTTTGGGTCCCTCCAAAGCTAGGAGTTCTTCTAGTTCATGCTCTTCATACCTCACCTCAAAGGTGGGAAATCTTTCTCTCTTCTTGGGGCATTGGTTAGTTGGATGTCTCTCTTCACAATTAGGGCATTGATCTTCATGCTCCTTGGATGTATGATCCTTGTCTCTGCAAATCTTGCAAGCTTTGGTTCTTTCTAAAATAACATCTTTGTCATCCTTGTTGTCATTAGGTCTTTGGGAAATGTTTTCTCCCATGTTGATCATTTGAGTAACCAATCCTTGCAACAATTGGGATTGAAGTTTCAAAATCCTTTGTATGGCTGGGTCTAGTCCATTGTTGTTGGCTAAAAGCTGAGTTGTCACTTGGCTCAACTGGTTTTGGGTTGCTATAAGTTCTCTCATGTTGTCCTCTTGGTTATTGTTGGTGTCATCAACCCTGATGTTGGAGTTTCTTGGAGTAATCATCTGTTTGGGTTGAGTTGGGATTAGAATAGGCAAAAGATTTTCTAAGGAAATAATTCTAATTACACACATCACAATTCACACAAGCAATGTGCAAGCAATCACAAACAAACATTCTACTCAAACAACAAGTTTCAAGCATATTTTTAGGCAACCAAAAAATATTTTTGTTACACCACAAGAGTTGGTGAGTTTGACTTAAACAAAATATGGTGGTCCATTTATATGGTTCACTTGTGATCTTTCCATCCTTCTTTCTTGTATGAGATCATGGTTTCCTTGGGAAAACTCTTGGTCATAAAATTTCAAAGGTGATGTTGATTCCTTCTAAGTTGTATTTCCTTAGTCTTCAAGTCTTGAACAAGTTTTCTTGTCTCACTTATCCCTAGTGATATCTAAGGTTGAAGTCCTTGGTGAAAATGCTGAAGATGTTGAAGTCATTAGAGTTGAAGATGTTGAAGTCATTAGAGTTGATAAAGTCCTTAGCTCATGGTGAAGTCGTTGTCCATGGGGTAGGCTTTGTCCATCAAGTTTGAAATAGAAGAGATGTAGAATCAAAACCAAAATGGTTGAGGAAAGAGTTTACAAGATGGTTTGTAAATAAGTTTTGGAACAAATACAACTCCTATTTTTCTAAGGGTTTTTGTCCAATCCTAGGTTTACAAATCCTACAGGCAACACAATGCTCTGATACCATCTGTAAGGTTCCCAACCTTTAATAAGGTAGAGTCCCATGTGTTTACAATGCTAGTCCCTGGATCAATAGATAGCATCCACATTTAAGATGTAATATCAAGAAACAAAGGTCATAATACAGCTTTATAACCAGGAATAAAATAATTCATTACATCTTACATAGCTCATTTGGCAATCACATTACATTGCAGCAGAAAATCTATAAGCATGGGGTCCTTCATATTCAAAGTGCCACAGGCATACATGTTGGTTGTAGACTTTGTAATCCTAATCATTTAACTTCACTAATATCAAACATACCTGCAACATAACAAGTTATAGCCACCAGGGTCAATACATTTGAATTGTATTGGTAAGTGATACTATGGTAGTATAGTGGAGTCTATCATCTATATGCATTTGGCTAAGTGGAGCTTAGGCTTGCATTGCTCAAAATAGATTTTTCCTTATCTTTTGAAAACACTAAGTTTTTGCTTGACAAAAATCACCCAAGGCATCTACCAATCAAAGATTGAAGATCCTTTAACCCTTGTTCAACCACAAGTTTTTAACTTAGAAATTTGGATGATGAGATTCTTGATAGCTTCCATGTCTTAATGCTCAAATTGTCCTTTACCAGGGACATGGCTAAGTACTTAGATTTTACACTCTGCAGAGGTGGTGCACTTTCCCCACAAGACTTGGTTTCACCAAGGCAAGATCTTTCAGAAGCCTTCCCTTAGACCAGAATGGACACGTTCCAACCTATCAAACCCCTACCACCAACTGTCTATTTGGCTAAGTTATTGCAACCTATATGATCCAGGCAGAGCCCATAATGCCAAGTGGCTGCACTTGAAGCTTCTCAACATTTGACATCTCAAATCTCTTTGTTCCTGGGTGGCCATCCACAAGTGAGATACAAAAGGTAAACCATAAAAATGGGCCTTGTGAACCACTCAACACAAACCTTTCCTTCCATTCCACCCAGGTGATTCATTCACTTAGTTGTTTTATTAAACAAAACACAAGTCCTTAGACTTAGAAATTTTTCCATAGTGTGAATATATATTCCACCCTTGTTTTCTACTAGCTAAGCTAAGCATGATAGTAGTAGGGATCTTAACTTAGGAAATTTCTACTAAAGTTTCATCTACTAGGATTTCCCATAGCATGGTTTATACTTAGCAAAATTCCATGCAAGTCTTATTTAGAAATATCACTAATGCATAGTGCAAAATAATGGGACAAAGTATGAAGCATCACTTCCCTTTTTGGTAGAGGGTATAAGTTCACTACTTGATCTTTGCAATGTTCACACACTTCAGGTCACTACAATTCAATCAAGCAAACAACATTTCAATCTACCAATCAAGCAAACATCACATAAAATAATAAAACAAAAATAATGCATGCAAGCATGCAAGAGATTGTTTTATTTGAAAAAGTGGTTTCTAATGGTTCATATACATTTGAAAGCACCTAATGGTCATTCTATAAATTGGCAAAGTCATTTGCAAAAGGTTTCACTCCATAAACCATTTTTAAACCAAGTCATTATTTTATGTGGTGAAGAAATGCTTTTAATAAGGCAAAATTCTATAGGTTTAACACAATATGTTTTCAAACCATAAAACTTTGTGTTTAGGGTCAGAGAGTTTATTTCCAAAACATTTTCCAAAGGTTTTCCTCCAAAATCATTTTTAACAATTTAACCATATTTTTATTTGACTAGAAATGGTTTAAATCAAAGATTCATTCTTTTGTTTCACCAACTACATTTTTGAAACCACAATTTGTTTCCTATGGTCAGTAGGTTCAAAACAAACCATTTTCCAAAGATTTTATCCCCAAAATCATTTTAGAATAATTTTTATAACCTAAACAAGCATACATATATTTCTGCAAAACAAACATTTTACCCGATGCTTTTTACTAAACAAATGGCATGGTTGGCTAGGGCTTGTTATGCTGAATCCATTGATATAAAATTTGCAAAATTTGGACGTGTGGATTTAAAGTTATGGAATTTACAAAATCATATATCTAATAGATCAAATTCTGTTTTTAAAACAAACTCTGGGACACGCGTCTTCTTCTGGTTGGACAAAAACGGTTCGGCTGGATCGCGTGCTGTCAGGCGTTGGATCAAAATGAAATCGTGCGGCACAGGTAGCTCCATACCGCTTCGGTTAAGTTTCTATCTCAACCTTACGATCTAGATCTGACGGTGCTAAGCTTACTAGCCAAAGATGGGCGGCGCTGCGGTGGCTACTGGCGGCGGAGCTGTCGGACGACGACAGTGCCGACGCTACAGGAGGCGAGGGGGAAAGGGGAGACGCTCACCGTGTTCGCAACATCGTGGGGAAGCTCAAGGTGCTCTCGAGGAGGTAAGGGTCGCACGGAGTTCACGGCTATTGCTCACCGGAGTTCACACGGCGTCGGGCATGCTTTGGTCGTCGTAGTTGGCGAGGATACAGGCCACCCGAAGGCAAGAGATAGGTGTAGTTAGACGCGGGCGAGAGCGTAGATCACAGGAGCATCAACAGGGAAAACAGGGGCGGACGGAGGATAGCTGGGGAGTTCGCCGGAGTCCAAGCCGAAGACGGCGGCGAGCGGCGTTGAGGTTGCCGATGCTAGGGATCTTGCGCGGCTGAGCTCAGAGTACTGGGAGATGCGCCAGTGGCCAAGGAGTGTGCTCGTGTGGTCGAGGGGGCGAGGCGCCTCCTGGGTTCATCGGAATTTGAGTGGGACCTCGTCGGAGGCAGCGACGGTGCAGGTGGAATTGGGGATGGCCTGGGGGCAGAGAGAGTCGGGAGAGAGAGGGGAAATGGAGAGGAGGAGCAGGCGAGTTATCGAGTGTGATTGATGACAGACATTACTCGCTGTATTGACGTGAATTACTCCCGCGAGATCAATGCAGAAACGGGTGAGGAAGTGGTCGCAGGGTGGAGACGATGAATAGTGTGTGGGTCCTGGTTGTCTGCGAGAGAGAGAGAGAGAGAGAGAGGGTGTGGGGTCCAGTGGTCATCCACTGTGCGGGTAAGCTCCTGAGTGAGAAAAGAACGGTTCGCTAGGGAGATAGGTGAAATTTCTTTGGCTGGGATGGGCTTTGGTCAAGGTGAGGCTTAGTTCATTTTTTTTGTACAGATTTGTTTTTCCTTTTCTTTTTGTATTTGATTTTCTGTTTTGAAATTCAATCAAACAATTCAAACACCAATTCAAATCACCACCACCAAACTTTATATTGAGTTTTAGTTCTGTTTAACAACATAATTCAAAGTCCAAAATAAAATAATATTTTTATTCTTTTTAGGATCTATTTAATAATTAAATAAAATAGTCCTTAGTTATTAATTCAAGTAGGTTTTGATTTATTAAAATCTCCATTTGAAATATAAATATTATCAAAACCAATTCAGTAGGTTTTATTTGAAAATATAAAATACTTGGAAAACTTGTTTAAAATAATTTAACAAGTTTTGATGTTTAATTAAAAGGGAAAAGCCTTTATTTTAATAAAATTGGTTTATTAATAAAACTCTCACTATTTTATTAATATAAACTTTTACTCTTTTTATCAAATAGGAATATTTTAATTCTAAAGCTTGGCCAAGATTTAATTTGGCTCTATAAAATAATCCTTATTTATATTTCTACCTTTTCATTTGAAAACTAAATCTTTTTACTAAAAGATCCAAAAATAGTAATTTCACATATTTAATATTTTCTTTATTAATTGTTTATCTTTTCAAATCCCTTTAGGATTTGTTTGATCAAATAGGTTTGAAGTTTTCCAATTGGAATCAAAAAGTTTCTTCTCACCCTGAAAATCAACAAAGTTTTATTTTATTCATTTATTTTTCACATAAAAAGATTTGGAAAATCTTGGGATGTGACAGGCTACCACCCTTAAAATAAATCTCGTCCCGAGATTTGGGAAGGCTAGGGTTACAAGTTGGCTCAAAACAACTAGGGTACTACCACCCTTAAAAATTTCCAACTAGATTACATCTTGTCTTACTTGGGATCTTGATGTAACTTTCCTGGACAGAGGTTTGCATAGTGGCCTAGCTCCTTGCATTTGAAACATGTGATAAGGTTGAGGTCTTGAGGTGGCTTCTCTGGACAATATGATGCATAATGTCCTAATTTTTTGCAGTGTTTGCACATCGCTTGGCTAATATCCTTCCTCATCTTGGGTTTCACTAGCTTTTGTTTGTCTTCTTGGCTCTTCTTCTTTTCTGGGCATTCACTCGCATAGTGTCCCATCTCTTTGCAATTGTAACATTGCAACTGGCTTTTGTCCTTCTTCTTCTTTTTGGGTCCCTCCAAAGCTAGGAGTTCTTCTAGTTCATGCTCTTCATACCTCACCTCAAAGGTGGGAAATCTTTCTCTCTTCTTGGGGCATTGGTTAGTTGGATGTCTCTCTTCACAATTAGGGCATTGATCTTCATGCTCCTTGGATGTATGATCCTTGTCTCTGCAAATCTTGCAAGCTTTGGTTCCTTCTAAAATAACATCTTTCTCATCCTTGTTGTCATTAGGTCTTTGGGAAATGTTTTCTCCCATGTTGATCATTTGAGTAACCAATCCTTGCAACAATTGGGATTGAAGTTTCAAAATCCTTTGTATGGCTGGGTCTAGTCCATTGTTGTTGGCTAAAAGCTGAGTTGTCACTTGGCTCAACTGGTTTTGGGTTGCTATAAGTTCTCTCATGTTGTCCTCTTGGTTATTGTTGGTGTCATCAACCCTGATGTTGGAGTTTCTTGGAGTAATCATCTGTTTGGGTTGAGTTGGGATTAGAATAGGCAAAAGATTTTCTAAGGAAATAATTCTAATTACACACATCACAATTCACACAAGCAATGTGCAAGCAATCACAAACAAACATTCTACTCAAACAACAAGTTTCAAGCATATTTTTAGGCAATCAAAAAATATTTTTGTTACACCACAAGAGTTGGTGAGTTTGACTTAAACAAAATATGGTGGTCCATTTATATGGTTCACTTGTGATCTTTCCATCCTTCTTTCTTGTATGAGATCATGGTTTCCTTGGGAAAACTCTTGGTCATAAAATTTCAAAGGTGATGTTGATTCCTTCTAAGTTGTATTTCCTTAGTCTTCAAGTCTTGAACAAGTTTTCTTGTCTCACTTATCCCTAGTGATATCTAAGGTTGAAGTCCTTGGTGAAAATGCTGAAGATGTTGAAGTCATTAGAGTTGAAGATGTTGAAGTCATTAGAGTTGATAAAGTCCTTAGCTCATGGTGAAGTCGTTGGCCATGGGGTAGGCTTTGTCCATCAAGTTTGAAATAGAAGAGATGTAGAATCAAAACCAAAATGGTTGAGGAAAGAGTTTACAAGATGGTTTGTAAATAAGTTTTGGAACAAATACAACTCCTATTTTTCTAAGGGTTTTTGTCCAATCCTAGGTTTACAAATCCTACAGGCAACACAATGCTCTGATACCATCTGTAAGGTTCCCAACCTTTAATAAGGTAGAGTCCCATGTGTTTACAATGCTAGTCCCTGTATCAATAGATAGCATCCACATTTAAGATGTAATATCAAGAAACAAAGGTCATAATACAGCTTTATAACCAGGAATAAAATAATTCATTACATCTTACATAGCTCATTTGGCAATCACATTACATTGCAGCAGAAAATCTATAAGCATGGGGTCCTTCATCTTCAAAGTGCCACAGGCATACATGTTGGTTGTAGACTTTGTAATCCTAATCATTTAACTTCACTAATATCAAACATACCTGCAACATAACAAGTTATAGCCACCAGGGTCAATACATTTGAATTGTATTGGCAAGTGATACTATGGTAGTATAGTGGAGTCTATCATCTATATGCATTTGGCTAAGTGGAGCTTAGGCTTGCATTGCTCAAAATAGATTTTTCCTTATCTTTTGAAAACACTAAGTTTTTGCTTGACAAAAATCACCCAAGGCATCTACCAATCAAAGATTGAAGATCCTTTAACCCTTGTTCAACCACAAGTTTTTAACTTAGAAATTTGGATGATGATATTCTTGATAGCTTCCATGTCTTGATGCTCAAATTGTCCTTTACCGGGGACATGGCTAAGTACTTAGATTTTACACTCTGCAGAGGTGGTGCACTTTCCCCACAAGACTTGGTTTCACCAAGACAAGATCTTTAAGAAGCCTTCCCTTAGACCAGAATGGACGCTTTCCAACCTATCAAACCCCTACCACCAACTGTCCATTTTGCTAAGTTATTGCAACCTATATGATCCAGGCAGAGCCCATAATGCCAAGTGGCTGCACTTGAAGCTTCTCAACATTTGACATCTCAAATCTCTTTGTTCCTGGGTGGCCATCCACAAGTGAGATACACAAGGTAAACCATAAAAATGGGCCTTGTGAACCACTCAACACAAACCTTTCCTTCCATTCCACCCAGGTGATTCATTCACTTAGTTGTTTTATTAAACAAAACACAAGTCCTCAGACTTAGAAATTTTTCCATAGTGTGAATATATATTCCACCCTTGTTTTCTACTAGCTAAGCTAAGCATGATAGTAGTAGGGATCTTAACTTAGGAAATTTCTACTAAAGTTTCATCTACTAGGATTTCCCATAGCATGGTTTGTACTTAGCAAAATTCCATGCAAGTCTTATTTAGAAATATCACTAATGCATAGTGAAAAATAATGGGAAAAAGTATGAAGCATCACTTGACTTTTTGGTAGAGGGTATAAGTTCACTCCTTGATCTTTGCTTTGTTCACACACTTCAGGTCACTACAATTCAATCAAGCAAACATCACATAAAATAATAAAACAAAAATAATGCATGCAAGCATGCAAGAGATTGTTTTATTTGAAAAATTGGTTTCTAATGGTTCATAAACATTTGAAAGCACCTAATGGTCATTCTATCAAGTGGCAAAGTCATTTGCAAAAGGTTTCACTCCATAAACCATTTTTAAACCAAGTCATTATTTTATGTGGTGAAGAAATGCTTTTAATAAGGAAAAATTCTATAGGTTTAACAAAATATGTTTTCAAACCATAAAACTTTGTGTTTAGGGTCATAGAGTTTATTTCCAAAACATTTTCCAAAGGTTTTCCTCCAAAATCATTTTTAACAATTTAACCATATTTTTATTTGACTAGAAATGGTTTAAATCAAAGATTCATTCTTTTGTTTCACCAACTACATTTTTGAAACCACAATTTGTTTCCTATGGTCAGTAGGTTCAAAACAAACCATTTTCCAAAGATTTTATCCCCAAAATCATTTTAGAATAATTTTTATAACCTAAACAAGCATACATATGTTTCTGCAAAACAAACATTTTACCCGATGCTTTTTACTAAACAAATGGCATGGTTAGCTAGGGCTTGTTATGTTGAATCCATTGATATAAAATTTGCAAAATTTGGACGTGTGGATTTAAAGTTATGGAATTTACAAAATCATATATCTAATAGATCAAATTCTGTTTTTAAAACAAACTCTGGGACACGCGTCTTCTTCTGGTTGGACAAAAACGGTTCGGCTGGATCGCGTGTTGTCAGGCGTTGGATCAAAATGAAATCGCGGCGGGTAGCTCCATACCGCTTCGGTTAAGTTTCTATCTCAACCTTACGATCTAGATCTGACGGTGCTAAGCTTACTAGCCAAAGATGGGCGGCGCTGCGGTGGCTACTGGCGGCGGAGCTGTCGGACGACGACGGTGCCGACGCTATAGGAGGAGAGGGGGAAAGGGGAGACGCTCACCGTGTTCGCAACGTCGTGGGGAAGCTCAAGGTGCTCTCGAGGAGGTAAGGGTCGCACGGAGTTCACGGCTATTGCTCACCGGAGTTCACACGGCGTCGGGCATGCTCTGGTCGTCGTAGTTGGCGAGGCTACAGGCCACCCGAAGGCAAGAGAGAGGTGTAGTTAGACGCGGGCGAGAGCGTAGATCACAGGAGCATCAATAGGGAAAACAGGGGCGGACGAAGGATACCTGGGGAGTTCGCCGGAGTCCAAGCCGAAGACGGTGGGGAGCGGCGTTGAGGTTGCTGATGCTAGGGAGCTTGCGCGGGAGAGCTCAGAGTACTGGGAGATGGGCCAGTGGCCAAGGAGTGTGCTCGTGTGGTTGAGGGGGCGAGGCGCATCCTGGGTTCGTCGGAATTTGAGTGGGACCTCGTCGGAGGCAGCGACGGTGCAGGTGGAATTGGGGATGGCCTGGGGGCAGAGAGAGTCGGGAGAGAGAGGGGAAATGGAGAGGAGGAGCAGGCGAGTTATCGAGCGTGATTGATGACAGACATTACTCGCTGTATTGACGTGAATTACTCCCGCGAGATCAATGCAGAAACGGGTGAGGAAGTGGTCGCAGGGTGGAGACGATGAACAGTGTGTGGGTCCTGGTTGTCTGCGAGAGAGAGAGAGAGAGAGTGGGTGTGGGGTCCAGTGGTCATCCACTGTGCGGGTAAGCTCCTGAGTGAGAAAAGAACGGTTCGCTAGGGAGAGAGGTGGGCTGCTGGGCTGGGATGGGCTGGGCTTGCTGGCTGGGCAGGCTTAGTTCATTTTTTTGTACAGATTTGTTTTTCCTTTTCTTTTTGTATTTGATTTTCTGTTTTGAAATTCAATCAAACAATTCAAACACCAATTCAAATCACCACCACCAAACTTTATATTGAGTTTTAGTTCTGTTTAACAACATAATTCAAAGTCCAAAATAAAATAATATTTTTATTCTTTTTAGGATCTATTTAATAATTAAATAAAATAGTCCTTAGTTATTAATTCAAGTAGGTTTTGATTTATTAAAATCTCCATTTGAAATCTAAATATTATCAAAACCAAATCAATAGGTTTTATTTGAAAATATAAAATACTTGGAAAACTTGTTTAAAATAATTTAACAAGTTTTGATGTTTAATTAAAAGGGAAAAGCCTTTATTTTAATAAAATTGGTTTATTAATAAAACTCTCACTATTTTATTAATATAAACTTTTACTCTTTTTATCAAATAGGAATATTTTAATTCTAAAGCTTGGCCAAGATTTAATTTGGCTCTATAAAATAATCCTTATTTATATTTCTACCTTTTCATTTGAAAACTAAATCTTTTTACTAAAAGAACCAAAAATAGTAATTTCACATATTTAATATTTTCTTTATTAATTGTTTATCTTTTCAAATCCCTTTGGATTTGTTTGATCAAATAGGTTTGAAGTTTTCCAATTGGAATCAAAAAGTTTCTTCTCACCCTGAAAATCAACAAAGTTTTATTTTATTCATTTATTTTTCACATAACAAGATTTGGAAAATCTTGGGATGTGACACTTGGCCTAGCCGCCGTCCGCCCTCGCCGTCACTGTCGCCCGCCATGGCCGAGAGCTTTGCCAGTCAAGGCTATGTTACATGGTACATGGATACGGATACGGGGATACGAATACGGTGATACGAGAAAACGACATTTTCTCAAAGTAGATTAACAGGGATACGGTGAGTATATGTATAAATGCATACGAAATCAGCACCAATTCATAATATTATAAGATGAAAAAATATGTGAATAAATTTAAGCTAGAATGGTATTTTCAAGTCCGTCTGACAGATACTCGGCAAGAGGAGTCTCCGTGTGGGCGGCGCTCCATCACGAGGTCGGCGGGCCGACATCGGGCAGCCGGTGGCGTAGGGGCGCGGGCGGTGCGTGGTTATGGGGTCGCGGGCCGACGGCAGAGAGGCGCTCCGTCGCGGGGTCGTTTGTTTCCAAACCGAAGGGGTACCGGCGAATCACAACTAAAATACCACTGGGCAAAAATTTGCAAATAAAATACCATTGAATTCAGTAGAACAAGTGGCTTATGTGTATGTATATTTGTATGTGTATGTATATATGTATATTGTATTGTATGTGTATTGTATATGCATGTGTATATTTTGTGCCACGCCGACGACCACCGCCACCATTATGCCGTCGACCCTGACCTCCTCTGTCCTTGCTGAGCGTACACATGCGTCGAGGGTGAGTCGCCCATTTTAGGTAGCCCACGTCGTGCTGGTTCGAACGCACACCCCCATGCATCCCGGCCCCGCTCTCGCCCTAGCGCCGCCACCTCTCGTTGTCAATATAGCATTATAATAACCATGCTATGTTAATCAACTTTCATGACAAGTTAATTAGAAGAAGTAAATGTACCCTCTCATATGAATCCGGGGTTTCTCCGAATTAGGGTTTGAAATGACCAAGCATGTATTAGGGTTACATTTCAATACCTTTAACCTGTCATATCATCATCCTTGCTTGAGCATTTCAATAGATGTATTACTGATATTTGTGTGATAAAATTATTGTTTTAGAAATTATGGATCCACTCAGTAGAAACCTTGAAGAAGAAGAAATAATGGAGAACATTATCCATGAGGACACCTCACAATATCTGAACTTGGAGGGACATGATGACAGCTCAAGTAGTCATGGAGAAGATGAAGACTCCAGTGAACGCAATTTAGTGATTACAAAGTCCGGCAAGGTATATGCATTGATTAAGCCTCTGCTGACTTCCACCGATTGATTTGTATATATGTACATGTATTAATTAACGCTTCTTTCTTCTTTTAGCCCTCTGGATCGACCAGCCAGCAACAATCTTCTTCTACGAAAAAGAGCAAGCAAGGCGCGAGCCATCGGCTGAAAGATCGTGCAAAGTTCACGATCGAAGCAGTCCGTGTTGATGGCAGGCCGATGGAGCCCAAGAAGGCCACAGACAAATTTATACGTCAGGCTGGAGTTCTTTTTAGGGACCAAATCCCAATCATAATTGAATATTGGAATAAGCCAAAGTAGGGCGACAGTACCTTTGTCGATGAAAGATCGAAAGAAACGCTTTGGAATTCGCTGTTGGTAAATTTCACCCTTCCGCTAGAGGAGGATGAAAATAAACCGGTTATAAAGGAAAAGGTCAAAGAGTGGACTCTAAAGAAGATGCCTGACGCTTTCCACAACTGGAAGACAAAATTGAACAAATTTGTCAAATCTCGTGAGACTACAGATTTCGAAGATGCATATTATGCGAAGATAAGACCTCACTGGCCCGAATTTGTGGCATACAAGGAAGGTGCTATAGCTATAAACAGGTCAGAAACCAATACGCTAAATGCCCAGAAGAAGGAATATCACCAGAGGACGGGGTCAGGTGGCTACATATCTCAGAGGCCTAAGTTGGAGCAAGCTGAGAAGGCCCTACGCGATAGAGGGATCACACCCCAGACACATGGGTGGGACCTACGTGCAAAGACTTGGTTCTACGTAATCGGGGCAAGGTTGGACCCAGAAACGGGATTGTGTATCTTCCCAACCCTCCTTGCCAAACCCGTCACTGAACTCATCACGGCATACGAGGAAACAGCCGCCAGGACCTTCCATCCCGACAGACAGAATGACCAGCTCACACGCGCCATCGGTAAAAAAGAACACCCTGGACATGCACGAGGCACAGGGGGTATGACGTGGAAGGATGGGTTTGCCGAGTGGGGAGACTCTTACAGATGGCGCGGCAGAAAAGAAAAAGAGCGTACAGAGCGGATGACACAGATAGAACATGCACTTGTGGCGCTGCAGGCGCAAGTGAATGCACACAAGAGCCAGCAAGCTACCGGCCCATCTCAGCGGCACGAAAAGCCTGCATTGGAAGCCGGCCGCATCTGCTGAAAAGCAGCGTGGCTTCCATGGAGAACGTGCAGCCCACGCTTGAAATGGCGGGTCCTCGATACCCCGTGGATGAGATCACGGAGAGCGAACACGTCGAGCTGCATGTGATATTAATGGGCTTATCCATTAAGGTGGCTGTCGGCTATGCCTTACCTCCTGTAGCTGGTGGAACTTACCACTGCCGACCGATTCCAGATGGCTATGCTGTTGTCGGGGTGGATGAGGTTGTGAAGGAATATGAGGAAGCATAGCTTGACCATGCTACAGGTGAAACTACGTCCCGCAGCCTTCCGCCAAGCCATTGCCGGTTTTACCGTGGAATCGTAGCAACGAGGAGACCAATAGGATCTCGGAAGAAGAGGTCAAGAAATTCTTGCAACTAGACGGGCCGAGCCAAAGGAGAAAATAGATCCGGCGGTGGTGGAGAAGTTTTACAATAATCTTTAAAACCTGAAACCCCACTTGTGTCGTACTACAAGCGCCAGATTTTGAAGGAGGATGCAAGGCGGAGGGAGACTAAAAGTAGCAGTCCTGTGGCACCCCAGAAAACAGTTCCCATGCTCGGCGAGCAGGAAAAGCAATCATGCGCCCCGCTCCAAGTGTTCGACACACAGAATGCTACTCCTGTAAATGATTACGAGGCAGAGCTACAAAGAAAGGCCAATGAGATGGGGATGACTTACATTGCATACTTGAACATCATGGGAGACAACATTCCCACAGGCGATGTCAACCCCATACAGCCATGGAAGTATGGGAAGAATCTCATCAAGAAAGAGGAGCTCAAGAATCTACCAACAAAGATGCGACGATTTCACAAGTGGTACCTTGATTTCTGCAAGACGAGAAAGGAAGAATGGATCACAACGCATATAAGCGAACAGATTTTCTTGTGCGAAGACCACGAGATTGACTTCAACATTCAAGACTTGCATTTTCTATTCAATCAGAAGGAACTCGACAAAGCTGCCACCAGCCTTTATTGTGTGTAAGTACTATTTATATAATTTCTATCTCATCTCATTCAATTCATTAATTGCTTGTATATATATATATATATATTGTGACACCCCCGGGATCAGGGCTAAACAAATCCTAGACCTCCATCTGATATAAGCTTAACCTTGAGCTCGAGAATATCTAGTGAAGAATCGATAACACAGCAGTGACCCTACGACACAAAATTTATTATAGCAAGCTCATAATTGAGCAAGAACCAAATTATACAAGCAGAGGTCACTGACCACAAACATCAATCAACAGAAGGCAAATAATGCTATTAAGTATAGCAAAACTTAATAAATGGCCTAAGAGGCCTGAAGCATAACGATGACGTCCCAGCCCATAGATCCCAGGCTGCCGGCCGGGAACCCCAAGCTACTCGTCGATGTAGTACGGAACTCATCTTCAAGGAACACTTACTCTACCAAAAGTATCAACAAAGCAAGGGTGAGTACAGGGTGTACTACGCAAGACTTATGGCTAGTGGAGTTGTTTTGCATAAAGCCATCTTTCTTAATAAAACAAGAGAGAGAGAAGAATCTCGTCTAATCAGAGTATTTTAAAAGGGGATAAGAGAGTGACATCTCTGAAATATTGATCATCATCTTTTGATATCCACCAACTCTTCATCATCTGAACTTGGATCACCCCCTCGTAAACATGAGGAAGCACCCTTAAGCACACGTTGATCTACCAAGTTTTAAGATTAGGTTCAAGTTCTTTATGATCTTAGAATCTGGTCACCAAGCGTTCATAACCTTGAACACGGCTTTTCGAAAAGATTTAACCCTGCAGGGGTGTACAACTTTACCCACACGTACCAACCGACTCTTAATGCCAATACATTAGCCCTCTTCCTTGGAAGGCCGACAGAGGGTGGTTGGCCACGACCTTTACCTTGCTTTTGCCGAGACCATGAGTCATGCAATAAGTATGGTTCTGCCGTAACGGGTCAAATCCCGAAGCCGATACTTAAAGATGTGAGGCGAGGTTGGTTAACAAGGGATCCATCGACCCCAGGCAACCCAGTTGTAACATCCCAAAAATCATAGTTTCAAAACTCATTCATATCATCTTTGCATCATTCATCCATTTAGAGTTTTCTCAAAAATCATTTAGAAACAGAAGTTGGAGCTATGATTTCATGTGGGCATTTTATTCCCAAAATGACCATCACCCTTTGAAATATGAAAGTTTAAATATTTGTTCACTTGCCTCCATGATAGGAAAGTTTAAGTGAAGCTTTTAACCCAAGAATCAAATTTTGAAATGGTTTCAAAATCCTTTTTCAAAAAAAAATTTGCAAACTAGAGCAAGCCTCTGTTTATTTTAAAACCCAAACTTGACCAAGCCTTGCAAAGTAACCACTGGTTTATAAAGACTGTTTTTGAATCCACAAAACCCTGCAAAAATTTCCAAGACAATTTATTTCAAAAAGATTTGAAATTCATATCAAAATCAAACCAGAAAATGAATTCAGGAAAAGAAAAAGGCTTGAACAAAAGAAAAAGGCCACGCGGCCAGAATCTGGCCCAGCAGCCAATCAAGCCCAGCAAGCCCACCCGGGGATTTCTTTTTCTCCTCTCACGCGCGAGCGCACGCAAACAGTCGCTGACAGCCCGACCCCACCAAAATCTTGCGCGTTTCGCTGACAAGCGGGACATCTCCACGCCAGCGTCGTCTCCACCCGCACGACTCGTTCGTCCCCAAATCAACGCGGGCGTTTCTGGTTTTAATTCACGGCGTCAATTCGAGTTATTGGCAGAGTGATTCTCGCCATGACAGGCTATAAGAAACCCTGTCCCTCTCTTTTTCCCAAAACCCCAAGCACAGAACGCCCCAGTTACGCATTTCTCTGCAACCCATTGCCTCTCCGTCATTGCGGCCGGATTCAGTGAGCCTCGAGTTCCCCTCGGTCTCGCATTCACGCTGTCTTATTCAGTGAACCTCTGTGCATCTTTTGACACTCCCCGTTTGCCTTCGCATGAACCATAGCTTCGGCAACGTCGACGACTGGACCGCCACCGTCTTCTACACGAACTCCGGCGACCTCCCTCCGTAAGTAGCCACCGCCCCTTGCCCTCTGAATGATACGCCTAGAATCCTCATCGTCTTGCGCATCTGACAGTACCCCTATTTTGGCTTAGCACGACGAGGAACCTCGCCAACGTCGACGACTGACCGTGGCAGACGCATTCGCGAACTCCGGTGAGGAATCTCCGACGACCCCGTGCGCCCCTTCCCAAGCCTTTACCACCTTGAGCATCAGCAGCTTCCTGCGGTTCTGGTAAGCATCTCCTTCCTTCCCCGGGCGATCTAGAACGCCGCACATCGACCGACGCCCGCCGCTGTCACCGCAGAAGCGCCGCTCGATTTTGGTTAGGAGATTGTTAGCCGTTAGATCTGAATCCTACGCGTAGAAACACTTCACTTAACGAAGGGGTATGGACAGATCTGAGCCGCGCAGCGTTAGTTAGATCCAACGGCACAGAAGGATGATCCGGTGCGAACCGGTACGGGCGAATAAAAACATGACGCGTGGCTAGGTTAGATCTAAAAACAGATTTAAAAACCAGATTTAATTTCAAACTTCAAATGCTTATAACTTTTGAATGCCACGTTGGATTTTTGCAAACTTTATACCGTTGGATTCAGTGAAACAAGGCCTTTCTGAATATCCAATTTATTTAGCATATAGTAACAGTTAAAAATGATTTTAATTGTGGAACAAGTTTTAAGCTATCTTAGGTATAGATTTAATTTGGTAAATTAAAATGAATCCAAATAAGTTTAGTTGGCAAACTTATGACATGTTAAGTTTCTGTACTCATGAGTATGCTTGGTAGAATTTTCAAAAATCACCACTTGGTAAATTCTTGCATACATGCATTCATAATATTTTTGGTTGTATATATTTGTGTGTAATTGTATGCTATTGTTTCTTGTGTAGATTTTGCTAGTGATTGTGATTGTGAAGAGTGCTACTCTCCCCACTACCAAGGCAAGTGATATTTTCATGAATTTCCTATCCTAAGTTTTGTACTTGCATTAGATATTTTGCTAAAGTGAATGCATAATATTTTGCTTAGTGCTAAGATGGGAAATCCTAAGTAGAGTGAAATAGTAGAATTGCTAGGGAAATTTTCCTAAGATAAGATACCATACTTTGCTTAGCCTAGCTTATAGTAAACAAGGGTGGTGAACATCTATTTAGTTTATGATAAAAATATTCTAAGTCAAGGAGACTTATAATTTTCTTAATAAAACAACTAAGTCAAATGAACCTCCTGGGTGGAATGGAAAGATTGGGTTATGTTGAGTGGTTACACAAGGCCATGGACTTGGGTTGTGTATCTCACTTGTGGAAAGCCACCCAGGCACAAAGGGATTTGGAGGCCAAGTGTTGAGAAATCTTACAGTGCAACCACTTGGCAATATGGGCTCTGCCATGATCATATAGGTTGCTAGAACTTAGTCACTTGGACAGTTGGTGGTAGATGGGTTGATAGGTTGGAGCGCATCCATTTTGACTAAGGAAAGGCTTCTGAAAGGTCCTGTCTTGGGAAACCAAGTCTGGTGGGGAAAGTGCACAACCTCTGCAGATGGAAAACCTAAGTACTTAGCCTTGTCCAAAGAAATGGACACTTTGAGCATCAAGACATGGAAGCTACAAGAATCTCATCACTCCAACTTCTAAATAAAAATTGGTGGGTGAACAAGGGTGAAGGACCTCAATGTCTATTGGTGGTTCCTTGGGAATGTTTTTGACAAAGAAAAACTTAGTGATTTCAACTAATAGGTAAAACCTATTTTCAAGCAAAGCAAGCCAAGCTACACTTAGCCAAAATGCATGTAGTAATATAGTCCACTTAAAATATAATAAGGTATCACTTGCCAATACTATTCCAAAGTATTGACCCTCTGTCATGTAACTTGTGATGTTGCAGTTACTCCGATGATGAATAGGAGTCATGAGTCTACACTCAACATGCTTGCCTGTGGCACATGAAGATGAAGACTTATGTTTATTTACTTATTCCTTAAACTCTTGTATTAGGCCTATGGCCCTGAGTTGTAAAAGACTATGTTTTATCTCTGGAATGAATGTAATAAACGACCTTTGTATCTGTGTACTTCATCTTAAACTGTGGATGCTAGCATTGATCCAGGGACTAGCATTGCAATCACAGGGATCCTTTCCTTTATAAAGGAGGGGTCTAACAGATGGTATCAGAGCACTGTGTTGCCTGTAGGATTATGACCCTAGGAATGAAAAACCACTAAGGAAAAAGTTTTCAACTACTTCTACACTTGTCTATTCTTCTCGTAAAACTTTTCTAAATCTCTTTCAACCTCCTTTGTAGATGAACTCCATCAACGAAGCCGTGAAGAAGGGACCACTCATGACCATGACCTTGGAGTGTGAAACGGAGTTTCCCAGTATTCTCAAGGACCTTATGGAAGCAATGGATGCACATGGTGAAGCAGTGTACAAAGGCTTTCCAGTGGTGGATGAAGGAGTGGAGTATTGGTGGGTGCAACTTCACTTGTACAAAAACAAGGAAGACAGCCACAAAGAAAGGGGATTCTGCATGTACACCAACACTATAATGCACACCACATTCTTTGAGTCAGCCAGGGATGCAGCTTGGAGGACTATCAAAGAACTAAGTGCTAGAGTCAAGTGCAGAATGCTCAACCTTCAAAAGGACTTAGAGAAAGAAAAGGAGCTTACTCAAGAGTTGGAAGACACCAACCAAGAGATAAGGGGAGATGTTATAGACTTAGTGATAGAGTCAAGAGAGCAAGATTGGTGGATTGCCTCTAGGAACATTGTGTTTAATAATAGATCCCATGAGATTGGATTGTAAGAACACTTCGTTAGTTGGACCACCACTTATCACCTTATTTTCCAAAATGATATTTTAAATAAGTTGGACCTTGTTTGATGTAATGGATTTGTGTAAGCATGAATTGTGTGAAATTGTGTTCCATGGTTATGTATGAGATGGTTGTTTTGTGTTCATTTTAATAAGTGTTGTTCTAACTTTTCAATTTTATAAATAGATGCCTATTGCCGTCAGCACTGTTGAGGAGTTCCAGGTTACTCGTTTCGGACCCCGTATCGTTGAGCTTACCACTCTGCTCGATCTCCCTCTTCCTACCATCACGGTGTACCCACTCACCAAGTTCGAGAGGAAGGACCTCTGGGGCTTCAAGGTGAACCAGCCCGGACGCCAGACTGAGCCTACTACGGAGGCCATCGTCTTCAAGCTGATGCACGCATGACGCAGAGAGAGGCATGGAGGTAGTCATGCAGACTGATAGGACGATAGCCGTCACTCCCGACAGGTTAGGGGCACTCACTTCCACGCCTTCGGAAGGCGTGATGTTGATGGAGATTCCATCGACTTTGAGGACGACTCGAGGAGCACTACAGAGCCGATACGCCTCTATCTTCAGGACTTAGAGACTCTTCTCAGGCACGTAGATACGGACAGGACGAACGTCATGCTAGGAAATGACGAGCTCCAGGTGCAGCTACGCGAGAAGGACAAGCTTTTCGCACAGCAGGATGAGTTGATCAAGGAAATGGAGACGAAGTTCGAGGCTCAGGATCGCAAGTTCAAGAGTCAGGAGAAACGCGTCCAGGATAGGAACAAGAAAATCCGGGACATGACCGAGGAACTGAAGTCCAAGGACTTTGAGCTTGAGCAGCAGCAGATGGTTATTGAGAGACTTCGTTCCCAGAAGAGGGCTCTCAAAGCCAAGGTCGATTCCTTGACCACTACGATTGAGGAGAACAAGACCGCGATGGAGAACGCAGGTCTTACTTTCGTTGAGGAGGAGATTGACGCTGATGAGTAGACTTGACTACTCGTTTACTTTTCATATTAATACCTGTTATTGTGAACTTATTATTGGACCATCCGACATGTGGATGGCTTGCCACTTGTGTGTTTACCTCATGAGCTTGTTATGTGGTTGTTGAACTTTTATTCTTATGTTGCTTGATATGTGTTTGCTTATGAAGTATTGTGCATGAAACATCTATGGGTATCTCATTCTTATCTATTTGAACGAACCACAGATGCATCCCCGTCGCGCAAACCCCAACAACATCACCCCGGAAATGCAACAAATGATGAACGCACAAACACAGCTTATGCAAATGATGACAACGTTCATCCAAAACCAGAATAACAACAACAACAACAACAACAACAACAACAACAACAACCCTCCGGGTTTCGATATGCTCACCAGATTTCTGCGTCTGAGGCCAGCAAAGTTTTCAGGAACAACTGATCCCATGGTATCCAATGACTGGTTATGTTCTGTGAACAAAGACTTAGTGACCGTGGGCTGCACGGATGCTGAAAAGGTCAGGTTTGCAGCACATTTGTTGGAAGGACCAGCCGCCACATGGTGGGACAACTTCCAAATCACCACTCCTATTGATGAGGTGACTTGGGCTATCTTTGAAGATGGTTTTCGCACGGCTCATATCTCATCAGGGATAATGAGTCTGAAAAAGAAGGAGTTTCACAACCTGAAACAGCGTCACCGCAGCGTGGCAGAATACATAGAAGAATTCAACAATCTGGCGCGCTACGCACCGGATGAGGTTGATACAGATGCCAAGAGAAAGGAAAAGTTCTTGGAAGGTTTGAATGATGAGCTGAACCTACAGCTGTCTGTGGCATATGTTCCAACTTATCAGTCGTTGTGTGACAAGGCTGCTATTTTGGAAAGTAAAATGAAGCAAGTCGAGAGTAGAAAGAGGAAACACTCCGACAAGCACAGCTCGGGATCGTCTGACAAACGATCTCACTATGATGACAGTGGCAGCTCAGGATCCCATAAACATGGGAAATTTAGCAAGCACAACCGTCATGACAACAAGCATCACCGCGGTCATGACAAGGACAAGTACAAGAACCACAAGGGTGGACATAAGAGCCACTATAGTGGAAATGGTAGTGGAAGTGGAGGCCAACCTCCTAAAAAGGACATCAGTCAGGTTGAGTGCTTCAAATGCAAGAAGATGGGACACTATGCCAATGAGTGCCCCGAAAAGAAGGTGGAAGGACCTAACAAACCGAATCCTTTCCAGAAAGGACAGGTTAACCACATCAATGTGGAGGAGCTCTATGAGGAACCTGATGCCGTGGCTGGTAAGTTCAGACTCAATTCAATTTCAGCATTTGTACTCTTTGATACCGGTGCATCTCATTCATTCATATCAAAGGCATTTGTGGATAGAAATGGGTTTGCATCAGAAAACATTGGGTGTCCAATAAAGGTTAGTTCTCCGGGGGGAGACATGATAGTAAGCCTTGGATGCCGGGATCTCATCATAGAGTTTGGTAAACATAAGTTTCCAGTAAGCCTGATAATCCTAGATTCCCAAGGACTAGATGTAATATTGGGAATGGATTGGATGGCTAAGTATGAAGGAGTATTAGATTGTGCAAATCGTACAGTTGCACTCACAACCCCAGAAGGAAAAAGAATAAAATTTAAGTCAAACTTTGAATCCAAAGGAAGTAAGCTGAATTCTCTTAAGGGGGTTAGCATGGACAGTGTACCAATAGTATGTGAGTATCCGGATGTGTTTCCGGAAGAGCTACCAGGAATGCCACCGGATAGAGATGTGGAATTTCTGATAGATTTGGTGCCAGGATCAGGACCAATAGCTAAGAGACCATACAAAATGTCTGTGGATGAATTGAAAGAGCTCAAGAAACAACTAGGAGAACAGTTACAGAAAGGGTTTATTCAACCAAGTTCTTCATCTTGGGGAGCCCCAGTATTGTTCGTGGAGAAGAAGGATAGAACCCAAAGATTATGTATTGACTACCGTTCTCTTAACGAGGTTACCATCAAGAACAAATATCCTTTGCCAAGAATCAACGATTTATTTGATCAATTAGAAGGAGCATGTGTATTCTCGAAGATTGATCTCCGGTCAGGTTATTTTCAGCTCAAAATAAGAGAACAAGATATACCAAAAACAGCATTCACCACAAGGTATGGATTGTATGAATACACTGTGATGCCTTTTGGTTTAACCAACGCTCCAGCATACTTCATGAATATGATGAACAAAGTGTTCATGGAATTCCTTGACAAGTTCGTTGTCGTTTTCATCGATGACATCTTGGTTTACTCCAAGAGCAAGGAAGAGCATGAGAGACACTTACGCTTGATACTTGAGAAACTAAGGGAACATAAACTATATGCCAAATTCAGCAAGTGTGAGTTCTGGTTAGAGAAAGTGGGTTTTCTTGGTCATGTGATGACAAAAGATGGTGTGGCAGTTGATCCTGCTAAAGTTTCGGCTGTGACCGATTGGGAATCACCTAAGAATGTAAAAGAAGTTCGTAGTTTCCTTGGCTTAGCAGGTTACTACAGAAGGTTCATTGAAAATTTCTCGAAGGTTGCTAAGCCAATGACAGAATTGTTAAAGAAGGACAAGAAATTTGCTTGGACTGAAGGTTGTGAAGTCAGCTTCCAAGAATTGAAGAAGAGACTAGTGACAGCACCAGTTCTATGTCTGCCAGATTTGGAAAAGGATTTCCAAGTATATTGTGATGCTTCTCATCAAGGTTTGGGTGCCGTGCTTATGCAAGATGGTAAAGTCGTAGCCTATGCTTCAAGACAACTCAAAACTCATGAAGTAAACTATCCTACTCATGATTTGGAGTTAGCCTCTGTCGTCCATGCACTCAAAACATGGAGACATTACCTTTTGGGAAAGCGTTGTGAAGTGTTCACCGATCATAAGAGCTTGAAGTATATCTTCACCCAGAAGGAAATCAACATGAGACAAAGAAGATGGCTAGAACTTATCAAGGATTACGACTTAAGTTTGCAATACCACCCCGGTAAAGCAAATGTAGTAGCGGATGCTCTAAGTCGTAAGGCATTTGTAAATGGCCTTACAAAAGGGGAATTGCCAGATGACTTGTGTAAGCAATTCAAAGAACTCAGATTAGAGATCGTACCAGAAGGACATCTCATGTCCTTAGATGTTGAACCCACTCTATTGGACAAGATCCGAGAAGTCCAGAAGACCGATAAAGAGATTGAAAAGATTAAGGAAAATATTAGTCTAGGGAAGGCTAAGAGTTTCCATATAGATAAACAAGGTACCTTGTGGCACGGGAAACGTATATGTGTTCCACAAGACCCGGAGTTACGGAAACTGATCTTACAAGAAGGTCACAACTCTCCATATTCTATTCACCCGGGAAATACCAAGATGTACATGGACATGAAGGAAAGGTTTTGGTGGAACAATCTCAAAAGGGACATCGCCGAACATATTGCTTTGTGTGACGTGTGTAGCAGAGTCAAAGCGGAGCACCAGAAACCAGCAGGTCTGCTTCAACCACTGCCTATTCCTGAATGGAAGTGGGAAAATATTGGTATGGATTTCATTACCGGATTACCAAGGACCAGATCAGGGTATGATTCCATATGGGTAGTAGTGGATCGCCTGACAAAAGTGGCTCATTTTATACCCGTGAAGACAACTTATACAAGTGCCAAGTTAGCAAAAATTTACATGAGCAGGATTGTATGCCTTCACGGTGTGCCAAAGAGTATTGTGTCAGATAGAGGAACCCAGTTCACATCTCACTTTTGGAGACAGCTTCATGAATCCTTAGGAACGAGATTGGAGTTTAGCACTGCTTTTCATCCTCAAACGGATGGACAAACAGAAAGGACCAACCAAATTCTTGAGGACATGTTGAGGGCCTGTGCTTTAGATTATGGAGCAAGTTGGGATGAAAGTTTGCCTTACGCGGAGTTCTCTTACAATAACAGCCATCAATCTAGTATTGGAATGGCACCATTTGAGTTACTTTACGGAAGGAAATATACCACCCCGTTATTATGGAATGGTGTGGGAGAAAGAAGCTTATTTGGACCTGATCTTATCAAGGACGCCGAAGAAAAAGTCAAATTGGTTAGGGACAGATTGAAGATAGCACAATCCCGACAGAAAAGCTACGCGGATTCTAAGCGTAGAGAAGTCACCTACAAAGTTGGGGATAGAGCTTACCTCAGGGTATCACCACTTCGTGGAGTGAAAAGATTTGGAGTCAAAGGAAAGTTGGCACCAAGATATGTTGGGCCATTCAAGATTCTAAGTCGCAAGGGAGAAGTTGCATATGAAGTTGAATTACCAGAATCTCTATCAGCAGTCCATAACGTATTCCATGTGAGTCAGCTTAAGAAATGTCACCCAGAAATGGAAGAGTCTTCTTTGAAGGATACCATACCTTTGGAGGAAGTTCAGCTGGAAAGTGATCTCACTTATGAGGAAAAGCCTGTCAAAATTCTAGAGACAGCAGAAAGAGTCACCAGGACCAAGACTATCAAGTTTTGTAAAGTGCAATGGAACCATCACTCTGAAGAGGAAGCAACATGGGAAAGAGAAGATGATCTTCGGAAAGACCACCCTCACCTATTTGCTAGCAAAACCGAATCTCGAGGGCGAGATTCATCTTAAGGGGGTTAGATTGTAACATCCCAAAAATCATAGTTTCAAAACTCATTCATATCATCTTTGCATCATTCATCCATTTAGAGTTTTCTCAAAAATCATTTAGAAACAGAAGTTGGAGCTATGATTTCATGTGGGCATTTTATTCCCAAAATGACCATCACCCTTTGAAATATGAAAGTTTAAATATTTGTTCACTTGCCTCCATGATAGGAAAGTTTAAGTGAAGCTTTTAACCCAAGAATCAAATTTGGAAATGGTTTCAAAATCCTTTTTCAAAAAAAATTTTGCAAACTAGAGCAAGCCTCTGTTTATTTTAAAACCCAAACTTGACCAAGCCTTGCAAAGTAACCACTGGTTTATAAAGACTGTTTTTGAATCCACAAAACCCTGCAAAAATTTCCAAGACAGTTTATTTCAAAAAGATTTGAAATTCATATCAAAATCAAACCAGAAAATGAATTCAGGAAAAGAAAAAGGCTTGAACAAAAGAAATGGGCCACGCGGCCAGAATCTGGCCCAGCAGCCAATCAAGCCCAGCAAGCCCACCCGGGATTTTTTTCTCTCTCACGCCATGAAAGACGCAAACAATGACAGCCGAGACCCCACCAAAATCTTGCGTTGCTTCACGACAAGCGGGCCATCTCCACGCCAGCGTCGTCTCCACCCGCACGACTCGTTCGTCCCCAAATCAACGCGGGCGTTTCTGGTTTTAATTCACGGCGTCAATTCGAGTTATTGGCAGAGTGATTCTCGCTCGCGACCAGGCTATAAGAAACCCCTCTGTCCCCTCTCTCTTTTTCCCAAAACCACAAGCACAGAACGCCCCCAGGCTACGCGCATTTCTCTCTGCAACCCCGCCGTCTCCGACGACTGCGTTGGCGAATTCCGGTGAGCCTCGAGTTCCCCTCTGTGCATCTTTTGACACTCCCCGTTTGCCTTCGCATGAACCATAGCTTCGGCAACGTCGACGACTGGACCGCCACCGTCTTCTGCACGAACTCCGGCGACCTCCCTCCGTAAGTAGCCACCGCCCCTTGCCCTCTGAATGATACGCCTAGAATCCTCATCCTGCGCATCCGACAAGACCCTATTTTGTCTTAGCACGACGAGGAACCTCGCCAACGTCGACGACTGACCGTGGCAGACGCATTCGCGAACTCCGGTGAGGAATCTCCGACGACCCCGTGCGCCCCTTCCCAAGCCTTTACGACCTTGAGCATCAGCAGCTTCCTGCAGTTCTGGTAAGCATCTCCTTCCTTCCCCGGGCGATCTAGAACGCCGGCACCGCCACCGACTGACGCGCCGCCGCCTGTCACCGCCGGTAGCGCCGCTCGATTTTGGTTAGGAGATTGTTAGCCGTTAGATCTGAATCCTACGCGTAGAAACACTTCACTTAACGAAGGGGTATGGACAGATCTGAGCCGCGCAGCGTTAGTTAGATCCAACGGCACAGAAGGATGATCCGGTGCGAACCAGATGCGGCGAATAAAAACATGACGCGTGGCTAGGTTAGATCTAAAAACAGATTTAAAAACCAGATTTAATTTCAAACTTCAAATGCTTATAACTTTTGAATGCCACGTTGGATTTTTGCAAACTTTATACCGTTGGATTCAGTGAAACAAGGCCTTTCTGAATATCCAATTTATTTAGCATATAGTAACAGTTAAAAATGATTTTAATTGTGGAACAAGTTTTAAGCTATCTTAGGTATAGATTTAATTTGGTAAATTAAAATGAATCCAAATAAGTTTAGTTGGCAAACTTATGACATGTTAAGTTTCTGTACTCATGAGTATGCTTGGTAGAATTTTCAAAAATCACCACTTGGTAAATTCTTGCATACATGCATTCATAATATTTTTGGTTGTATATATTTGTGTGTAATTGTATGCTATTGTTTCTTGTGTAGATTTTGCTAGTGATTGTGATTGTGAAGAGTGCTACTCTCCCCACTACCAAGGCAAGTGATATTTTCATGAATTTCCTATCCTAAGTTTTGTACTTGCATTAGATATTTTGCTAAAGTGAATGCATAATATTTTGCTTAGTGCTAAGATGGGAAATCCTAAGTAGAGTGAAATAGTAGAATTGCTAGGGAAATTTTCCTAAGATAAGATACCATACTTTGCTTAGCCTAGCTTATAGTAAACAAGGGTGGTGAACATCTATTTAGTTTATGATAAAAATATTCTAAGTCAAGGAGACTTATAATTTTCTTAATAAAACAACTAAGTCAAATGAACCTCCTGGGTGGAATGGAAAGATTGGGTTATGTTGAGTGGTTACACAAGGCCATGTACTTGGGTGTTGTATCTCACTTGTGGAAAGCCACCCAGGCACAAAGGGATTTGGAGGCCAAGTGTTGAGAAAGCTTACAGTGCAACCACTTGGCAATATGGGCTCTGCCATGATCATATAGGTTGCTAGAACTTAGTCACTTGGACAGTTGGTGGTAGATGGGTTGATAGGTTGGAGCGCGTCCATTTTGACTAAGGAAAGGCTTCTGAAAGGTCCTGTCTTGGGAAACCAAGTCTGGTGGGGAAAGTGCACAACCTCTGCAGATGGAAAACCTAAGTACTTAGCCTTGTCCAAGGAAATGGACACTTTGAGCATCAAGACATGGAAGCTACAAGAATCTCATCACTCCAACTTATAAATAAAAATTGGTGGGTGAACAAGGGTGAAGGACCTCAATGTCTATTGGTGGTTCCTTGGGAATGTTTTTGACAAAGAAAAACTTAGTGATTTCAACTAATAGGTAAAACCTATTTTCAAGCAAAGCAAGCCAAGCTACACTTAGCCAAAATGCATGTAGTAATATAGTCCACTTAAAATATAATAAGGTATCACTTGCCAATACTATTCCAAAGTATTGACCCTCGTGTGGTAACTTGTGATGTTGCAGTTACTCGATGATGAATAGGAGTCATGAGTCTACACTCAACATGCTTGCCTGTGGCACATGAAGATGAAGACTTATGTTTATTTACTTATTCCTTAAACTCTTGTATTAGGCCTATGGCCCTGAGTTGTAAAAGACTATGTTTTATCTCTGGAATGAATGTAATAAACGACCTTTGTATCTGTGTACTTCATCTTAAACTGTGGATGCTAGCATTGATCCAGGGACTAGCATTGCAATCACAGGGATCCTTTCCTTTATAAAGGAGGGGTCTAACACCAGTCCATGCTTACCTACCTGTTATGAATGCACCAACTTCACCCAGCAAATCTTTCAAAAGATTTTCTATGCATATGTCGAATGGAACACCCGAACTATGTGACTCATGGAATCTACTAGGAAAGTTAATCAGGCGAGGGGTTCCCAAGCCCCGTGTGGCTGTACGCTTGTCTCGGTTCAAAAGGCAAGAACTCAGGTCCTAGTGGTGGCAAGCATGGGACTAGAAAAACCACATCCAACCGTGGCCTCCCATACAAGCCTTAGCATGTTTAATCTCATATCACTGATCTCATCTCATCATGTTCTCCTGTCATACTAGATTCTCTGCATCCGATACATCATTTGGATGGACCAGACTCGAAAGCTATGCATGGCTAAGCAGATACACATAATAGCTCTAGCAGTGCACACAAGCCAAACCTAGTTATGCTAGGAGCATTGGATCAGGTAATATAAGCTCAAGGGAGTAATGCAACAGATAGGATACTCTATCTATCGATAAAAGACCACAGTAGAATTGTATGCATTATGGCAGAATTGAAATGCTTTCAAAATTGTAGGATTATATCATGGTGGGGCTATGCTTGCCTTTGCCAGTTGATAGCAGATAAGCAGATCTTTGGGAGCCTTGAACTTGACTTGATTAGAGTTGGTCAAGTATTGATCGTCGATCTTCGATCTTCGATGGTGTTGTCCTCGAGCTTCGATCTCGATCTCAATATCGTATCCTACTGCGAAGAACCAAACACCGGAAAGAGAGGGGAAAACAATCAACACATGGAATCGATGCAATGCTCAAGCAAGTATGATGATACGACAAGTTAACTTTCTTTGAAATGTAACCCTAAAGCATGCTCGATAAATTAATCGGGGTTCCGAGGGGCGCAAACACTAATTCGAGAAAACTCCGGAATCATATGAGAGGGGTTGATTAGTTTTCTAATTAAACTTGTCATTTATGTTATAGAACAATGCATGATTATAGCTTAGATAGATTTTTCTCATTTTTCTGAATAGTTTGATATATTATTTGTAATTTTCTAACTTATAAGTAAAAAGATATTGAATTTACAAGTTTTATTCAAATTCTGAAATTATTAAATCAAATGTTTAAACCTTTTGCACCACAGCAACAACTAGCCACAGTGGCTGACAGAGGGGCCCGGAGCCACCACAGCAGCCACACACGCAAAGTGGCCTCAGGGGCTTTTTCACCAGAGCAGAGGCTACCCTCAGACGCTGACGAATGGGCCCCATGGGTATTTATTATTTCCAGAAAAAATAATACAGAGAAGATTAAATAAATAAAAGAAAAAGGATTATGACGTAGGCGTGACGTCATCTGGGGATTGATCTCCAGATCATGGCTCGATCCGTCGATCGGGAGGGCGCGGGCGAGCGAGGAGGGTCTTTCTCGACTCAGCGCATCACGCTGAGCCAACCAGTAGTGGCGCCGCCAATATTTGGCCACCGGACCATGGTCGACGACGACCTTCTGCGGCGGCGGACGGTGGCGCATGACGGGAGACCAGACCAGGAAGCGAGGTAGAGGGTGGAGAGCACGAGTGTGCTCCTGAGCTCACCAGGAACACGGTAGGATGGTCGGTGAGGCGAGGCGCGGCTTGAATCGACGGCAACGACAAAGACCATCATCGGAGAAGAAGTGGTTGGGAAGCTCGATTGAGGACGTCCGTGGCTGACCTCTGGCGAGAGAGGTCATGGCGACGAGGTGAAGCTCCGAGGAGCATCATCTTGGCTCGAGGAGGCCTGGTACAGCGGGGCAACATGGCACCGGCGGGGTAGGGTTCCAGCCAGAGAGAAATTGGGGCAAAAGAGGGGATTAGGGTTCAACCAGGCGGCGGGGAGGGTTCTTATAAGCATCATAGGTGTCAGTAGCACGAATCTCTTTGCGGCGGGGATCACGGCGAGGCGGGAATGGCATCGGCATCGCCACACAGTATCTTGGTCGCTGGCGTCCTTATGTCATCGAGGAAGAAGAAAGGAAAGGAGCGTCGAAGCGGTACTGGACCGGGAGCTGGGCTGCTTGGGCCGGGGTTGGGCTGTGGGAGAGGGGAGAGAAGAGAGGAAGGAAACGAACTGGATAGGGCCTAGCTGCTGTTATCATTTTTTAGCAAATCTTTTCCTTTTTCTGATATTTGTTTTCTCTTTGTAATTTCAAATTTTGAATCTATTTTGAGGGATTCAAAAATACCAGCACTTCTATGAAATGTATAAAAATATTGTAGGGGCCCTTTTAGTCCATTTGGGCTCCAATGTTTTGTGATTTTAGAAATTCATAAACCATTTGAATGCTTGCAAAGAGAGGGGGAAGATTAGGGTTTTTAGGGTTTTCATTATTTATTAATGCATGCATTTTTAAGGTATGATGCTTATGATGCAAAAAAAACCCTAATACAAGTTTAACTAAAAGTGGGGTGTTACAGCTCTATCCCCTTATGAGAATCTCGACCCGAGATTCCAAAGGTAGGAAAGAGACAAGAGAGAGAAAGAACAGGGTCACTCTAAAGATAGGAGGGAAACACACTAAACAACACATCCAGTATCTCATGGTCAACCCATGGTTGGAGTGTTCAGAAACAACTCTGAGATGACAACATGAAACACGTCAAGGTAACGGAGGAAACACGAGGAGATGGTTTCAAGTTGTTGGATAGCTGGTCTTCATAAGGATTGAGACCATGGAACTTACTGAAGTTTTTGAAGCTTCTGAAGAAGAAAACTTCCAAGAGAAAGAACATAACACAGACTTCGATAAGAAACCTCTACTAATTGTCTTAAGTAGAAATTTCAGGTTGCAGATATATGATTCAACAAAACCAAGCTGTTGAACTACTTTTGACACAGAAGGATCACTCTTTCATTCAACAGAAGGCCAAGACAGAAAGGTGTTTTAGTAGAGAGGACTCATAAGAGTCGCAAGGAACATGTAGCAAGAGGACCTGCTGACTAGCAAAATCGTAGTCACTCTTAAGACATGGTTGATAAGAGGAAGGAAACTCTTTATTCATCTAGATTTACCAAAATCTTTGCCAAGATCATGATATTACTTTGCACCACTAAGATGAATAGTTACGAAGATTCCTGATAACACGAGAAGAAAGAAACTTCATTTTCAGACTTCAAGTACTTGGCATAACAAGATGCTTGCCATCATAAATAGTCTACAGGATCGACCGAGAGACATTTAGCAACACTACTTTAAATGTTCTCCTCGATGTTTGAGAGATCAGACATCAAGTAAAGGTCGGACTTCGGATACAAAGGAAACCATAAGCACAAATCCTATAGTGGATCATAGAAGAAGCATCATGAAGAGTGGTTGTTATTGCTAAATCAATAGGATATGACAAGAGGTCTTTTCGGTTAAGTTTGTGTCAACCATTACATCATTCTTGCCAGATTTACAAAGAGACATATGTCAAAACCTTGAGGAGCACCAACCATCATTACTGCTTGAGTTCAGCTTTGGTTAGGTGGGATGATAGTTGAGACTCAGCATGTCCGAATAGAAAGTTTGCAACATTTACCACAAAGGTAAAGTTACTAGATTCTCAAGATAGGGACTATAGTGTAAAGCTCCAAAAGACTGGGCTAAATTGATAGACCCATGTATTTACAACTTGTCAAAATACAAATGTACACACATAAGGTGCTAACAACAGAACACACATGTGTCCTTAAGGAACGGAGCTAACTCTACTCGAATCCACGGCGACATCTTTCATCAGTTTCATGTGAACCAGAGAAGGTCACTTCTACCATCCAGAACTCATACTTTGAAATGACCCGAAGAAGGTTCTCGAATTTTTCCAACATTAATGCCAATTGTTCCATATGAATACAATCTAACATGGAGAAAATAAGAATGTCATTGATGGGCTCAATAACAAACTTACTAAGACACTCTAAGAAGATGGACTCATATGTTGCGTGAACAAGACAAAAATACTGGTCAGGCCAGAGGACATGAAGATGTATCCCAGTGAAACATCACGAGAAGAAACATTATCAAGATAGTCTTTGGAACTGAGTTTGATTTAACGATAACCCAAATCAAATCAAAGATGGGGGAAGATAACATATCCACAAAGGAAATACTATCTTTCTTCCAAATGAACAAAACTAGACAACCCTTTAAGAAGGAACAAAGTCGGATATAAATTTTGTCTTACAACTCTCCAAGTTGTTGTTTAAGCTCAACCAACTAGTTCAGGGGTATCCAATTACGGATCCTTGGAGAAAAGTGCAGTTCGGAGAACTTGCTTTCTCAAGAACTTGACAACACGGTCATGTGGCAACATGGCGATACTTCTAGAAGACATCCAGGATATCACGAACCACCAATATGTCACTTAGTTCGAGAGGAAACTTGCTTGGTAAGGCAAGAAGACATAGTCTTAGAGTTTCGGCACAAGTCTAACTCTTTGACCAAAGGGAGTGTACCAGAATAATGGACTTGGTAGCATAATCATCCTTTTCTTAGTGAAAGGATTAACCAATCACGCTAAGAATGATACAAATGTCCTTAGAGTTCAAAACAATAATTATTGCTAAGAATCTCAGATGGCCACATTATTACGCACACGCATCACTCACGAGCATGAAAGCTCGAGGAAGGGTGGATAAATATGTGTAAGAGCACCACTTCATTACGGGGTCAGGAAACTCAGCACGACCTCTTAGTATAAAAGAGTGTGATACTTTAAGGTAGAACATGTAGGGGTTCGTACCATGGAAAACAAAAAAATTCTACCGCATGCAAACAAACAAGCCAAGATCTATCTACTAGATTGTAGCAACGAGTCGATAGAGGAACTCACCCTCGAAGATTCCAAAGTGTTTAACGAGAGAAGATTCTCGTGGGTGATGTAGTCGTACTCTTGCCGATCTCAAGATCGCGTAGACGATCCTTCTGGATGCGTTCCGGCAGCGCTTCCACAGTCGGTCACACGTTCGGTACTCGATGAAGACCTTCCTCTCCCTTGTTCCAGCAGGCAGCAGAGGTTGTAGCACTCTCCTCGTGATTTTGGCAGCACGACGACGTGGTACCGGAAGTAGAGGGGAGATCTCGCAGGGCTTCGCCTTAAGCCGGAGCGAGTATGGTGGAATATGAGAGAGGCCTTGGCGATCTAGGGTTTAGAGGCACCAAGGGGCGGAGCTTTTCCGGTGGCCTAGGTCTTGGGGAAGCCCCAAGTCGGCGGCTAGGAGGAAACCCTAGGGCGGCGGCGACTGCAGGAGGCCGGCGGCTAGGGTTAGGGTTTTGGGTGTGAGAGGTGTGTGTAAGAGGGGGCACCCCTGTCCCTGCTTTTATAGGTGGGAGGGCGCCGGCCAAGCGGAGGGAGTCCTCCCCCAAGTTGGCCTCCTTGGCCGGCGGGTGGAGGGAGAGGAACTCCTCCCCAAGTAGGTTTCCTACTCTCCCTCCACCAAGCAAAACTGCCGTTTGACTTTTTCAAATTGGCGTTTGACTTTTCAAACTAGGATTTGATTTCTCCATTTATTTTGCCTAGCCATGATACCTAGTACATGATGCAACCATTACACATTGTCATGACACATTCATGTACCCTTCCCCTCCGGAGTGCCGGACCTTCCGAAACCTTCTAGAACATTCCCGATGAAAACACCGGAATCATTCACCAACTCCGAAACAGGACTTTCCTTATATGAATCTTATTCTCCAGACCATTCTGGATCTCCTCGTGATACCCCGGATCCCATCCAAGACTCCGAACAACATTCAGTCTCTTACTCATCATTCCATAACTACTCAACAACATTGAATCCTTAAGTGTGTCTCCCTACGGTTCGTGAAATATGCAGACATGATCGATACACTTCTACGATCAATAAAAAATAGAGGAATCTGGAAATTCATATGGCTCCCACATATTTCTACGATTTCTTTGCGATCGAATGAACCACTTACATATGATACCAATTTCCCTTTGTCTCACGATAGTTTACTTATCCGAGGTTTTGATCGTTGGTATCTCTGCATACCTAGTTCAACCTCGTTACCGATAAGTACTCTTTTCTCATTCCCGTGGTATGTGATCCCTTGTGAACCAGTCACATGCTTGCAAGATAATTGGATGACATTCCACCGAGAGGGCCCAGAGTATATCTATCCGTCATATGGATGGACAAATCCCACTCTTGATCCATGTGTCTCAACCCATACTTTCTGAACACTCAATGCCACCTTTATAGCCACCCAGTTACGGTGTGGTTTTTGATGTCATCAAAGCATCCTTCCAGTGATGGTGATAAGCATGATCTCATGGTCGAAGGAATTAGGTTACTATGTATCAGAAAGCTTATAGCAATTGAACTATTAAAATGACTTGATCTTTATGCTACGCTTATCTATAGGAGTATGTCCATCATATCATTCTCCTAATGATATGACCTTGTTATTAACAAAATCTCAAATGTTAATGATCAAGAAACCATGATCATCTATTAAACAACAAGCTAGTATTATAAAGAGGCTTTACTAGGGACTCTAATTTAGTTTACAAATCACACAAGTATTAATATTTCTGGTTAATACTGTTATAGCATGAATGTAAACATTTATCATAAACATAAAGATATAATAATAACTACATTTATTATTGCCTCTAGGGCATATCTCCAACAGTCTCCCACTTGCACTAGAGTCAACTAATCTAGATTACATGGTAATATACCGAACACCCATGGCAGTTTGGTGTTGGTCATGTTTTGCCCTCGGGAGAGGTTTAGTCAACGGATCCGCCACATTCCGATCTGTGTGTACTTTGCAAATCTTTATGTCACCATCTTGGACATTTTCTCGAATAGCGTGAAAATGTAGCTTGATGTGCTTCATCTTCTTGTGTGACCTTGGTTCTTACGCATTGGTTATGGCGCCCATGTTATCACAGTAGATACACATTGGGTCCAGCGCACTTGGAACCACACCGAGCTCTGTAATGAACTCCTTCATCCATATCGCTTCTTGTGAAGCCTCTGAAGCAGCTATGTATTCCGATTCAGTTGAAGATCTCGCCACAACGCTTTCCTTTGCACTCCTCCAGCTAACTGGTGCACCATTCAAAGTAAATACGTATCCATATTGTGATTTAGAATCATCCGGATCGGTGTTCCAACTAGCATCGGTGTAACCATTAACAACGAGTTGTTCATCACCTCCATAAGAAATAACCATATCCTTAGTTCTTCTCAAGTACTTAAGGATGTTTTTGACCGCTGTCCAATGATCCACTCCTGGATCACTTTGATATCTGCTAGTCAAACTAACAGCATATGCAATGTCGGGTCTAGTACATTGCATGGCATACATTAGAGATCCTATGGCGGAGGCATAGGGAGTCTTACTCATCCTTTCTATCTTCTGCCGTTGCTGGACTTTGAGTTTTACTCAAGGTCGTATTGAGCAACAAGGGCAAGAACCCTTTCTTGCTATCTTCCATTCCAAACCTCTTTAGAACTTTGTCCAAATATTTACTATGTGACAATGATATTAGGCGTCTCGATCTATCTCTATAAATCTTTATTCCTAATATGTAAGCTGCTTTGCCAAGATCTTTCATTGAAAAACTATTATTCAAATATTATTTGACACTATTAAGAAGATCTACATCATTTCCAATCAACAATATGTCATCTACATATAGTATTAAGAATGCTACAGAGCTCCCACTCACTTTCTTGTAAATACAAGCTTCTCCATTAGTTTGTATAAAACCAAAGCTTTTGATTACCTTATCAAAACGTTGATTCCAACTTCGGGATGCTTGCTTCAACCCATATATGGACCGTTGAAGTTTTCATACCTTGTTAGCATATTTAGGATCAACAAAACCTTTGGGTTGCATCATATACAACTCTTCATCAATGTCTCCATTGAGGAACGCTGTTTTGACATCCATCTGCCATATCTCATAATCATAATATGCAGTGATTGCTAACATTATCTTCACAGACTTTAGCTTCGCTACTGGTGACAAAGTCTCATCATAGTCAACTCCTTGAATTTGTCGAAACCCTTTTGCGACAAGTCGAGCTTTATAGAGAGTAACATTAACATCAGCATCTGTTTTCTTCTTGAAAATCCATTTGTTCTCGATAGCCTTCCGGCCATCCGGTAAGTCCACCAAAGTCCATACTTGGTTTTCGTACATGGATCCAATCTCGGATTTCATGGCATCTTGCCATTTATTGGAATCTGGGCTCATCATCGCTTCCTCATATGTCGCAGGGTCATCGGTGTTGTCCACCAACATGACACTCATAACGGGATCATACCAATCAGGAGTGGTACGAATTCTCGTTGACCTGCGAGGCTCTGTAGCAACTTCAACCAAAGTTTCATGATCATCATCATTAGCTTCCTCTCTTATTGGTGTAGGCGCCACAGGAACTACTTCCGGTGCTGCGCTACTCGCAAGTTCGAGAGAAGGTTCAACAACCTCGTCGAGTTCTACTTTCCTTCCAGTCACTTCTTTCGAGAGAAATTCTTTCTCTAGAAAGTATCCATTCTTGGCAATGAAGATTTTGCCCTCGGATCTATGATAGAAGATATACCCAATAGTTTCCTTCGGGTATCCTATGAAGACGCATTTTTCCGCTTTGGGTTCAAGCTTGTCCGGTTGTAACTTCTTTACATAGGCTTCACAACCCCAAACTTTAAGGAATGACAATCTAGGTTTCTTCCGAAACCATAATTCATACGGTGTCGTTTCAACGGATTTATATGGTGCCCTATTTAAAGTGAATGCGGCTGTTTCTAATGCATAACCCCAAAACGATAGCGGTAAATCTGTAAGTGACATCATAGAACGAACCATATCTAAGACAGTTCGATTACGACGTTAGGACACACCATTACGCTGTGGTGTTCCCGGAGGTGTCAATTGTGAAAGTATTCCGCATTTCTTCAAATGCTCGCCAAACTCGTAACTTAGATATTCACCTCCACGATCAGAACGTAGAAATTTAATCTTCTTGTTACGTTGATTCTCTACCTCACTTTGAAATTCCTTAAACTTCTCGAAAGTTTCGGACTTATGTTTCATGAAATAGATATACCCATATCTACTCAAGTCATCCGTGAAGGTAAGAACATAACGATAACCACCGCGCGATGCTACACTCATTGGACCACACACATCGGTATGTATGATTTCCAATAAGTTCGTAGCTCGCTCTATCATACCAGAAAATGGAGTCTTAGTCATTTTACCCATCAAACATGCTTCGCATCTTTCAAGTGATTCGAAATCAAGTGATTCAAGAAGTCCATCGGAATGGAGTTTCTTCATACGCTTCACTCCGATATGACCAAGATGACAGTGCCACATATAGGTCGAGTTATCGCTCAATTTCAAACGTTTAGCTTCAATGTTATTAACATGTGTATTTCCACTATCGAGATTCAATAAGAATAGACCATCTATCAAAGGTGCATGTGCATAAAACATATTACTCATATAAATCGAACAACCATTATTCTCGGACTTAAACAAGTAACCGTCTCACAATAAACAAGATCCCGATATAATGTTCATGCTTAATGCAGGCACCAAATAACAATTATTTAAGTATAAAACTAATCCCGATGGTAGATGAAGAGGTAGCGTGTCGACCGCGATCACATCAAACTTTGATCCATTTCCAACGCGCATCGTCACCTCGTTCTTCGCTAGCTTCCGTTTATTCTGCAGCGCCTGTTTCGAGTTACAAATATGAGCAACCAAACCAGTATCAAATACCCAGGCACTACTACGAGTACTAGTGAGATACACATCAATAACATGTATATCGGATATACCTTTCTTCTTAATGTTGCCGTTCTTCAAATCCGCCAAGTACTTTGGGAAATTCTGCTTCCAGTGACCCTCTCCCTTGCAGTAAAAGCATTCAGTATCAGGCTTAGGTCCAGCTTTGGGCTTCTTCGCCGGTGCGGCAACTTTATTACCACCCTTCTTGAAGTTTCCCTTTTGCTTATACTTGCCTTTCTTGAATTTGGTGGTCTTATTTAACAACAACACTTGATGCTCTTTCCTGATCTCCACTTCTGCAGATTTCAACATGGAGAAGAGTTCTGGCAACGTCTTGTTTATGCTTTGCATATTGTAGTTCATCACAAAGTTCTTGTAACTTGGTGGCAGTGATTGGAGGACACGGTAAATCCCCAAAGCATTAGGAATCACTATACCCAAGCTTTGGAGTTTGTTTGCGTGCCCAGACATCTTAAGAACGTGCTCACTGATGGAGCTGCCCTCTTCCATCTTGCAGTTAAAGAACTTTTCAGAAGCCTCATAACTCTCAACTGTCGCGTGAGTCTCAAATATCAATTTGATTTCACAGACAATATCATGTGGGTCATGGTTCTCAAACCTTTTCTGAAGCTCCGATTCCAAACCATACAAGATAGCACACTGAACTGTGGAGTACTGATTCTTCCGAGCGAGGTAAACATTCTTTACTTCATCGGTAGCATCAGTGCGGTCACCCAATGTGCATCCAAAGACATAGATCAAATTACCAGCATTGAGGACAATCCTCAAATTGCGGAACCAATCCGCGAAGTTGCTTCCATTGTTTTTCTACTTTTCTTTCTCTAGGAACGCATTAAAATTGATGGTAGGGGCTGCCATTGATCTACAACATATTTGCAATAGTTTAGACTAAGTTTATGACAAATTGAGTTCTAATTAATACTTAAATTAATCTAGGTGAACTCCCACTCAAAACAATATCCCTCACATTGTTTTAGTGATCACACGAACCAAATCCACCACATCAAAACCAATCATCACGAGAGTTGATGTAGCTTCAATGGCGAACAATCAACATGTTCATCATATCTACTATATGACTCATGCTTTACCTTTCGGTGATCCGTGTTCCGAGACCATGTCTGTACATGCTAGGCTCGTCAAGATCAAACCTTAGCTTCCGCATGAGCAAATCTGGCTTGCTCACGTTGTATACACTTGCAGAATCTAACACACCCGATCATCACGTGGTGCTTCGAAACAACAAGCTTTAGTAACGGTGCTTACTAAGGATGAACACTTTAAAACTTGAAATTTATGTGCATGAGGGATCATCTTATAATGCTACCGTCGTTAACAAAGCAATACAATATGCATAAAGGATTAACATCACATGCAATTCATAATATGTGATATGATATGGCCTTTATTCTTGTGCTTCCGATCTCCATCTTCAAGCACTAACATGATCTCCATCATCACCGGTATGGCGTCAAGGTCAATGGCGCCGCTTCATGGTTTTCGTCCACCAGCTCCAACTATTACAACTACTTTGAATAGACACGCGGGTCTTAATAGAATTTAAAGACAACCATATGGCTCCTGCCGGTTACCAACTTACAATAAGGAACATTGCATACATCAAATATAATCACAATCATGGACATATCACATCACAGCACACCCATGTAAAACAAAGTTAGACGCCTCTAATTTTCTTTGCATATCTTACGTGGTTTGGGGCTTTCAATAAGTGTTGTTCTAACTTACGAACAAGAACCACAATGTTGATGTTTGAACTATCAAGTGCCCGTTGTAAATTGGATCTATACTATAATGGGAGAGACAGACACCCGCAAAGCCACTTATGCAATACAAGTTGCATGTTGAGCGTGGAGCAAGTCTCATGAACGATGTCATGTAAGGTTAACCCGGGCCGCTTCATCCCATCATACCGCAAGATGCAAAGTACACAAAAAGCAATTGATAATAAAAGCACCACCGCCCACAATGACCATTGTGTTCTACTCGTGCAATAGATCTACATATAGACATGGCTCTGATACCACTATATTGGTTCGTAGCATGGAAAACAAAAAATTTCTACCGCATGCAAACAAACAAGCCAAGATCTATCTACTAGATTGTAGCAACGAGTCGATAGAGGAACTCACCCTCGAAGATTCCAAAGTGTTTAACGAGAGCAGATTCTCGTGGGTGATGTAGTCGTACTCTTGCCGATCTCAAGATCGCGTAGACGATCCTTCCGGCGCTGCGTTCCGGCAGCACTTCTGCAGTCGGTCACACGTTCGGTACTCGATGAAGACCTTCCTCTCCTTTGTTCCAGCAGGCAGCGGAGATTGTAGCACTCTCCTCGCGATTCCGGCAGCACGACGACGTGGTACCGGAAGTAGAGGGGAGATCTCGCAGGGCTTCGCCTTAAGCCGGAGCGAGTATGGTGGACTATGAGAGAGGCCTTGGCGATCTAGGGTTTAGAGGCACCAAGGGGCGGAGCTTGGCCAGCGGCCTAGGGATTGGGGAAACCCCAAGTCGGCGGCTAGGAGGAAACCCTAGGGTGGCGGCGACTGTAGGAGGCCGGCTGCTAGGGTTAGGGTTTTGGGTGTGAGAGGTGTGTGTAAGAGGGGGCACCCCTGCCCCTTATTTTCTAGGTGGGAGGGCGCCGGCCAAGGGGAGGGATTCCTCCCCCAAGTCGGACTCCTTGGCCGGCGGGTGGAGGGAGAGGAACTCCTCCGCAAGTAGGTTTCCTACTCTCCCTCCACCAAGCAAAACTGTCGTTTGACTTTTTCAAATTGGCGTTTGACTTTTCAAACTAGGATTTGATTTCTCCCTTTATTTTTCCCAGCCATGATACCTAGTACATGACGCAACCATTCCACATTGTCATGTCATGTTCATGTACCCTTCCCCTCCGGAGTGCCGGACCTTCCGGAACCTTCTAGAACATTCCTGATGAAAACACCGGAAGCATTCCCCAACTCCGAAATAGGACTTTCCTTATATGAATCTTATTCTCCGGACCATTCCGGATCTCCTCGTGATATCCCGGATCCCATATGAGATTCCGAACAACATTCAGTCTCTTACTCATCATTCCATAACTACTCAACAACATCGAATCCTTAAGTGTGTCTCCCTACGGTTCGTGAATTATGCAGACATGATCGAGACACTTCTCCGATCAATAACCAATAGAGGAATCTGTAAATTCATATGGCTCCCACATATTTCTACGATTACTTTGTCATCAAATGAACCACTTACATACGATACCAATTTCCCTTTGTCTCACGGTAGTTTACTTATCTAAGGTTTTGATCGTCGGTATCTCTGCATACCTAGTTCAACCTCGTTACCAATAAGTACTCTTTTCTTGTTCCCGTGGTATGTGATCCCTTATGAACCAGTCACATTCTTGCAAGCTAATTGGATGGCATTCCACCGAGAGGTCCCAGAGTATATCTATCCGTCATATGGATGGACAAATCCCACTCTTGATCCATGTGTCTCAACCCATACTTTCCGAACACTCAATGCCACCTTTATAGCCACCCAGTTATGGTGTGGTGTTTGATGTCATCAAAGCATCCTTCTGGGGATGGTGATAAGCATGATCTCATGGTCGAAGGAATTAGGTTACTATGTATCAGAAAGCTTATAGCAATAGAACTATTAAAATGACTTGATCTTTATGCTACGCTTATCTATAGGAGTATGTCCATCATATCATTCTCCTAATGATATGACCTTGTTATTAACAAAATCTCAAATGTTCATGATCAAGAAACCATGATCATCTATTAATCAACAAGCTAGTATTATAAAGAGGCTTTACTAGGGACTCTACTTTAGTTTACAAATCGCACAAGTATTAATGTTTCTGGTTAATACTGTTATAGCATGAATGTAAACATTTATCAGAAACACAAAGATATAATAATAACTACATTTATTATTGCCTCTAGGGCATATCTCCAACGGAACAGATGGAAGACAATCAATGCCTCTTGATCTGTGTTTACAACACTTTGACCTGGTCCTAGATATGACGAGGTACTAGAGTTTGTTTCTCCTGACAACCCGAAATGGTTTGTCATGACGGACCACAAGAGTATCTTGCTTCGGAAGACACCAATACACATTTACTACTTGGTTACCAACTGGTAGACAAAGGTCGGGAAACAACAAGGGAAAAGGAACATGCTCAGGATAGGATCCCAAGATGTGGATGCATAAGTCAACAATCTCCCGAAAACCAATGCATAGAAGAGATAAGGTGTGGCAGAGTCACAAACTATAGGTGCGAGACTCTCGAGGAGTACTCTTGTCGTGATCTATTTGGTTCCATTATAGAACATCTGCCATAGCATGTTGTAGGGGAAGTTCTTATTTGTCAGAATTCAATCGAGACAAAGACCACAAGCTTTAAGGCTAGAATTGCAATACAAGCCATCCTGAGGTAATGTGTGAACATTAACGGCAGGGGTCAAAGGGATGATCTTGGGTTAAAGATCAGCTTCATGTACCAGATTCACATCACCAGAATCTAGCACAGTCAGGGATCTTAGGTTCAAGTCCAAGGATTAAAACCCAAAGAAATGAGTAACTACTACTTGAGTGACAAAGCGTACACTACAAGATAGTAATCACGAGGTAGCTTCCAAGAGAAGAAACGACTTCTGAAGTACCCAAGCAAACAAAAAGGAGGCACACGAGGAAAAAGGAAACCTCGAAGACTAGAATAGAACACTTCAGCTCCAACAATATGATATTGTGGGTTCAAAGGATAGAGAGATTATGATAGAAAGGAATCTCTCAGATGAACAAGAGCAAAGGGAAACAAGGAATTCACAGCACACGCAACTCTAGAGAACTCAACACTAGGTCAACTAGCTTAGAAACGGCATGCCAAGAAGGCACCTAAGCTTTGAAAGACTAGAAGAGATATCAAAAGTTTTCCAAAATCAACACCAGATAAGATGACCCAGAGTAGAGCGAGACTGGATAAGGATAAAAAGAAGCATACTAGAGTTTTCGCAAATACTTTTCATCTTTAAAATAGTTTTCACAACCACTGGACTCAACATCGACCAATAGCAAGGTTTTCCTACGGTCGGTACTACTCTGATACCAAGAACTGTGACACCCCGGGGATCAGGGCTAAACAAATCCCAGACCTCCGTCTGATATAAGCTTAACCTTGAGCTCGAGAATATCCAGTGAAGAATCGATAACATAGCAGTGACCCTACGACACAAAATTTATTACAGCAAGCACATAATTGAGCAAGAACCAAAGTATTACAAGCAGAGGTCACTGACCACAAACATCAATCAACGGAAGGCAAATTATTCGATTAAGTATAGCAAACTTAACAAATGGCCTAAGAGGCCTGAAGCATAACGATGACGTCACAGCCCATAGATCCCAGGCTGTCGGCCGGGAACCCCAAGCTACTCGTCGATGTCGATGTAGTACGGAACTCGTCTTCAAGGAACACTTACTCTGCCAAAATTATTAACAAAGCAAGGGTGAGTACAGGGTGTACTCCGCAAGACTTATGGCTGGTGGAGTTGTTTTGCATAAAGCCATCTTTCTTTATAAAACAAGAGAGAGAGAAGAATCTCGTCTAATCAGAGTATTTTAAAAGGGGATAAGAGAGTTACATCTCTGAAATATTGATCATCATATTTTGATATCCACCAACTCTTCATCATCTGAACTTGGATCACCCCCTCGTACCCATGAGGAAGCATCCTTAAGCACATGTTGATCTACCAAGTTTTAAGATTAGGTTCAAGTTCTTTATGATCTAAGAATCTGGTCACCAAGCGTTCATAACCATGAACACGGCTTTTCGAAAAGATTTAACCCTGCAGGGGTGTACAACTTTACCCTCACGTACCAACCGACTCTTAATGCCAGTACATTAGCCCTCTTCCTTGGAAGGCCGACAGAGGGTGGTTGTCCATGACCTTTACCTTGCTTTTGCCGAGACCATGAGTCATGCAATAAGTATGGTTCCGCCGTAACGGGTCAAATCCCGAAGCCGGTACTTAAAGATGAGAGGCGAGGTTGGTTAACAAGGGCTCCATCGACCCCAAGCAACCCGGTCCACGCTTACCTACCTGTTATGAATGCACCAACTTCACCCGGCAAATCTTTCAAAAGATTTTCTATGCATATGTCAAATGGAACGCCTGAACTATGTGACTCATGGAATCTACTAGGCAAGTTAATCAGGTGAGGGGTTCCCAAGCCCCGTGTGGTCAGACGTCTCGATTCAAAGGCAAGAACTCAGGTCCTAGTGGTGGCGAGCATGGGACTAGAAAAACCACATCCCACCGTGGCCTCCCATACAAGCCTTAGCATGTTTAATCTCATATCACTGATCTCATCTCATCATGTTCTCCTGTCATACTAGATTCTCTGCATCTGATACATCATCTGGATGGACCAGACTCGAAAGCTATGCATGGCTAAGCAGACACACATAATAGCTCTAGCAGTGCACATAAGCCAAATCTAGTTATGCTAGGAGCATTGGATCAGGTAATATAAGCTCAAGGGAGTAATGCAACAGATAGGATACTCTATCTATCGATAAAAGACCACAGTAGAATCGTATGCATTATGGCAGAATTGAAATGCTTTCAAAATCGTAGGATTATATCATGGTAGGGCTATGCTTGCCTTTGCCAGTTGATAGCAGATAAGCAGATCTTCGCGAGCGTTGAACTTGACTTGATTAGAGTTGGTCAAGTATTGATCGTCGATCTTCGCTCTTTGATGGTGTTGTCCTCGAGCTTCGATCTCGATCTCGATATCGTATCCTACCGCGAAGAACCAAACACCCGAAAGAGAGGGGGAAAACAATCAACACATGGAATCGATGTAATGATCAAGCAAGTATGACGATATGACAAGTTAATTTGCTTTGAAATGTAACCCTAAAGCATGCTCGACAAATTAATCGGGGTTCCGAGGGGCGCAAACACTAATTCGGGAAAACTCCGGAATCATATGAGAGGGGTTGATTAGTTTTCTAATTAAACTTGTCATTTAAGTTGTTGAAAAATGCATGATTATATCTTAGATAGATTGTTCTCATTTTTATGAACATTTTGATATATTATTTGTAATTTTCTAACTTATAAGTAAAAAGATATTGAATTTACAAGTTTTATTCAAATTCTGAAATTATTAAATCAAATGTTTAAACCTTTTGCACCACAGCAACAACTAGCCACATGGTGGACACGGAGGGGCCCACCACAAGAGCACACGCAAAGTGGCCTCAGGGGCTTTTTCACCAGAGCAGAGGCTACCCTCAGACGCTGACGAATGGGCCCCATGGGTATTTATTATTTCCAGAAAAAATAATACAGAGAAGATTAAATAAATAAAAGAAAAAGGATTGTGACGTAGGCGTGACGTCATCTGGGGATTGATCTCTAGATCATGGCTCGATCCGTCGATCGGGAAGGCGCGGGCGAGCGAGGAGGGTCTTGCTCGACTCAGCGTATCACGCTGAGCCAACCAGTGGTGGCGCCGCCAATATTTGGCCACCGGACCATGGTCGACGACGACCTTCTGCGGCGGCGGACGGTGGCGCACAGCGGGAGACCAGACCAAGAAGCGAGGTAGAGGGTGAAGAGCACGAGTGTGCTCCTGAGCTCCCTAGGTACACGGTAGGATGGTCGGTGAGGCGAGGCGCGGCTTGAATCGACGGCAACGACGACGACCATCATCGGAGAAGAAGCGGTTGGGAAGCTCGACTGAGGACGTCCATGGCTGATTCCTCTGGCGAGAGAGGTCATGGCAACGAGGTGAAGCTCCGAGGAGCATCATCTTGGCTCGGGGAGGCCTGGTACAGCGGGGCAACATGGCAACGGCGGGGTAGGGTTCCGGCCAGAGAAAAATTGGGGAAGAGGGGATTAGGGTTCAACCAGGCGGCGGGGAGGGTTCTTATAGGCATCATAGGTGTAGGTAGCGCGAATCTCTTTGTGGCGGGGATCACGGCGAGGCAGGAACAGCGTCGGCATCGCCACGCAGCAGCTTGGTCGCCGGCGTCCTTCTGTCATCGAGGAAGAAGAAAGGAAAGGAGCGTCGAAGCGGTACTGGACCGAGAGCTGGGCTGCTTGGGCCAGGGTTGGGCTGCGGGAGAGGGGAGAGAAGAGAGGAAGGAAACGAACTGGACAGGGCCTAGCTGCTGTTATCCTTTTTTTTAGAAAACCTTTTCCTTTTTCTGATATTTGTTTTCTCTTTGTAATTTCTTGAATCTGTTTTGAGTGATTCAAAAATACCAGCACTTCTATGAAATGTATAAAAATATTGTAGGGGCCCTTTTAGTCCATTTGGGCTCCAATGTTTTGTGATTTTAGAAATTCATAAACCATTTGAATGCTTGCAAAGAGAGGGGGAAGATTAGGGTTTTTAGGGTTTTCATTATTTATTAATGCATGCATTTTTAAGGTATGATGCTTATGATGCAAAACAAACCCTAATACAAGTTTAACTAAAAGTGGGGTGTTACATATATGCTCACCATATATGTACATACTATGATGCAGGAAAAAGGTTATGGAATGCATGAGAGGAGGCCCTTTTGACATTGGGTTCGTTGACCCAAATAGAGTTCATGAAAAAGTGGTAAGACACAAACCCGGGAAAACAGAAGATTTCTTGCTAAGGTCTTACTGAGACAACAAACCAAAAGGGAAATACTATTGCCTTAAACTTCTCGTGAGTACTGTTACCCTCTCTTCTCTCCAAAAACTCTTTAGATATCCAAAAACTCTTTAGATGCTTGAACGTGTTTGTCTTGTACTTGATGCTTCAACGTTTACCGAGAATACCACACAATGACGATGTTTGTGTATAATAATAGTTGCTTAATTATTCATGTACTCGTATGTACCGACGATGTATGTGTATATACTGCTCCCGATCGATTCCCCCCTCCCCCCCTCCCCGTCCCGCCGCGCCATAGAAATACGCCCAGATCGGGGCGGCGGCAGAACTCTGCCGCGGCAGAGATTTAGGCCGTTTTCCTGCCGCGACAGAGATGCAGCAGCCCCACGTGTGCCGCCCTTTAACACCGGTTCATATAAGAACCGGTGTTAAAAGGGGTCTCTAACACCGAACCCTCAACAGCGGTTCTACAACCACTGTTAGAGGGTGTTCTGAACCGGTGTTAGAGGTAGTGTTCTGCACTAGTGAAGAAATTTCTGTTGGCCAGCCTGACCCTGGCGCAGTACCTCTTTCGAGTGGCACCATTCCTTCCTGAAAGGCGGCACAAGAATGCCCTCTATGTGCCGAACCAAACCCTGCGACCAGTCTAGTATGGGTAGCAGCGTTGCGTCAACGGTTATTCCCTTCTTGAACCTGTCGCTTGGTACTAAACGCCGCGGGGTGTTTGGATCATGGTGGACCAAAGTCGGAGGACGACGCCGCGGGGTGTTTGGACCATGGTGGACCAAAGTCGGAGGACGACTCCGCGGGGTGTTTGGATCATGGTGGACCAAAGTCGGAGGAGGCGTTGCGGGTTATAACTGCTTCATCGATTCACCGTTACTTTTATTTGTTTTCCTTTTACTAAAGTATTTTATTGCAAGTAGCCATGATTGTGCTGCTGTTAAAGTATTTTCTTTGGTTCAAACTCTTATATCAACATGGTTACTATATATTATTAGTGCAGGACGAAAATCTAAGGCTGGTCATAGTGGGGAGTAACTTAGAGTAGTAACATGCATATGCTACTAGTCTAAGTTACTACCTCCATAGTGCAAAATAACATAGATGTGGTATCATACGAAGTCTTATTTATTGCAATATAGACTCATTTTGTCTTGAAATTTATGATGTTATGGTAACATAGCTAGTTACCACAAACCTCTCTCTCATTATTTAATTAAATGTCATGTCATCTAAATGCTTAGTTGTCAATACGTATAATGTAATACTTCTAAGAATTCTTTCCTCTTGTAGCGTAAGGATAAGAACAAACACAATCAAACAACACCTAACCCTTAACATCATCCGTGGACCTTAGGACAGAGCCCCCTCAACCACCAACTTGCGGGTCATAATTGGTTGTCTGCTTCTTGGTGTACTACTAGCGACCATGTGTTGGAGTAATTGTGCAATGACTCCAGCGCTAGTTTCTCGAAAGGCAGGTCGTTCCGATTGATAGATCCATTAGCTACCGGCAAGATCCGTGAGACACGGCAGAAAATGCGAGTATTTCTTTTTTTAAGCAAGTACTATCTCTATCCTAGGAAATAAGATGTCCTTGTTTTACGTGTTTTTAATCAATATTTATACTCTAAATATGTAAAGAATGTTGGTACAAAACTAGCATTATTAGAAAATGTGTTTCAATACGAATCCAACAAATAATAATTTTGCATAATATAATCAAATTTTAGTTGTCCTATTTATTAGATCAAACTTTAATTTGGAATGCGTGTGCGCTCTATTTTTGAAACGTAGTGAGTACGCAACAAGCCGTCATATTAATATAGCAAACTTTCGTCGCGTCAAACTTTCGTCGCGTCATATTAATATAGCAAACACATATACATTATAAGAGATCGGAACCAAAAAAGTGCTAGGCAACAAAAAAAACAAGCCCAAATGAAATGAAACGAAAATAGCGGTGAAGTGACTAAACAATGACGATTCGCGACAGTTGCGTCCTCCAACTATGTCCTGCCACACTCCGAGCACCTTGAAGTACTCCGTACCAAGCATCACCCTCAAAGAAGGAGGCACCGTCAACATAGCGCTGCTACCAGACCAGCGCGCTGGGCCTAGGGTTTCCCCCGACACATAGGGTAAATAGGAAGGGGAATCCCTGTGATGCCCTCAAGAAGGAATGGCGCCACTCGAAAGAGGCACCCAGGCGGTGTCGGACATCGACAAGGATTTCTCCCGATCCCCTCCCAAACCCTGGGCACAAACTGGGCACTACCACTAGCCGCACCGCCCACGAGCATGCGCCACCACGATCTCGGATACACCATTGTCGTCCCTTCGTTAACCTTGGTGTGCAGTCTGCAAGATAAAGGCCCAGCTTCGCTAGACGAGGGACATCAATAGCGCATGCATGCGAGATTGAACAACTTCCACCACCCAGCGGCGGTAGTCGACCGAATAAGGAAGACAAGGGCACACCAGGCCTAGGCGGGCCCGCCCGGGCACTGATCTGGCCCGTCAATCCCCTGCTGCAACAAGCATGCTCACGCCGTCCCCTGTACTAGCATCCGCCACCGCCATCTCCAAGGGACAGGGAAACCACCAACGCGCCGGCCCGCAAGGCCCGGATCTAGGGCGGGAGCACATCGCCGATGACAGACACCGGGCCGCGCCACCCCACCGCGGGAGGGACGGCACCGCCTCACGTCTTTCCACCCAGCAGGGCGCTGGGTCGTCATCATTCGAGGAGGACCATCGCCGGCGAGAGGGAGGGCTCCTACCCACCCTCACAGACGCATAGAGAGGCATGCCGCCGCCGGTACCTCCTAGGCTTTGCCTGGTTACCCCTGCTGGCGGCGGCAATTTTGGAGGGGGAGATGGGAGGGAAGGTTCGCCAGGGGAGGGGAGACGGTGCCTTGTTTCCCTCGAGTGGGCGAGAGATGCGAGGGTTCTCTCTCGTAATGTTTATACCCGACATGGCATTTTTTCCATGTGGAGGAGAGAAAAAGGGAAAAAGAAAAGGAGTGGACTCTCATGCAAGAGCCAATCTCCACTACGTGTTCCGAGACAAAATCATTAAATGTGAGAAAAAGGAAGAGAGAAAGTGAGAGAAAGTATAAGCCTAATAGCCAAGTCTATTGTATACCTGATTATAGAGCTAGTTATTGAAGTTCATATCTATAGTCACTGGTGGAGAACGTGCCATGCGTCCTGGTTGGTAAGGGTCTTTAGTCCCGGTTGCCCAACCGGGACGGGGCAATCGGGACTAAATCCCCCACCCTTTAGTCTCGGTTGGCCCACGAACCGGGACAAAACATGGAACACGTGGCCGCTGCTCCGTGCGAGGGAGGGAGAAACCGTCCCGGTTCGTAACACAAACCGGGACAAATGACCCTCTGCCGCGGTAGAGAATTTATTTTGGCAACCATTTTTTTTTGCCGCGACAGCATTTTGGCCGCTTTATGTGCCACGGCAGAGAATTCATTTATGTTGTTTTATTTTTTATTTTGTGTTTTGCAGTCATCAATGAAGGAACCATTATATTACACAAGATCATCATGACAATAGAGATCCAAGTGTCGAACATATTACATTCGATACACGGGTTTCATGCACATATATACATACAAAATAAGCTCTTTGTACAATCCCTATTGCATATACACCCGCGTAGTATTCTCCTTTTGTGTTTAGGACTTCTGCATCCAAGAATCCCGCCAATTCCTCCTGAATTGCTCGAAGGCGATCCTTTGGCAGAAGACCGTCTCGTAGACGTTCGAGCTGATTTAAAAAAAGGAGTCAACCTATATAAATGAAACTAAACACAATTTGATGGTAATAAAAAACTATAAAAATTGTTTATGCACGTTAAGTTGCTCTAAACATAGTATCCACATAAATTGTTCCCTGGTCCCTGTGTCAGGCACTTTACGAGAACAGAGTTCAATCAAAATAATAATCAAGCATGATAATAATGGTATCAAAACTAGAATCAAAGAGATGTGCATATATATCTAGTGGTGCTTATATCTAGTGGTTTAAATGTAGGCTCCTCTTTCCAAACACCCCTAGCCTTCTTGGTGAACCGTTTCAAGCGCTGTCCGTGAAGAAAACGAATAAAAGAAGTTATTAATTACTTGATATCATGAAATTCACGAACGTTGCCAATATAGTGTCGTAATGATTAGAATTACCTCTGGAGAATCATCTACATGTCCTTCCATGTCTCAAGGGGTTTATGTTTCGAGTCCATGACTAGGACCCGCCCTTTATCAGGTTGAATGATTAACAGAATATAGTGGAAGCTGCACATGCATAACTCATCAATTATACACTTAACGTCGAGTAAGAGAAATAGAAAGTGTATACAAGACAATAACACTCACTCGAAGTTGTAAGGAAATAGTATTTCCCTTCTGGTTTCTTGAAACCTTAACACGTGTACAATATTATCCTCCGTATCCTGGGGTTTTGTTTTGAGATTAGCTTGATGAACCCAATATGGGTCAACGAACCCAATGTCATAGATTTGTCCTCTGCTGCATTCGAGAGGTTTGCCGTACTGGTATTTGTATGCTACTTCACCCACGGGGAAGTACTGTAACTGGGATAAGTAGTGGGCAATACTCATACCTTGAGCAGCGCCCGCTTCTCCGTATAGTGCAACTACCTCAGGATCATACTACTCTTTGACCGCATATTTGCTCGACCCCACATTGGTATGGGAAATCACCTTGAGAGGGGCGCAAGATTGTTTTGCTTGTTCTCCGAGCTCGGCAACATATTTCCCGCTTGCACCAGTATTGCTCTTTGATAGTTGTTGTGCCGCATGTGACTTGAGAATAGATCGCTCATAGTCTGATGACAGCTTTGGCTCGGGTTGGTGAAGGCGCTTTAGCATTTTGAACACTCGGGCTTTATCTTCTTGGTCTTTGGGGGAACTCTGCCTTCTTCGGCCGCCTCAGCAAAAAACGATGTCGTTTCCGCCTCCACGATCGCCGTAGTCTCCTCTTCAGTACAGTCATAAGCTCGCTTGGGAGGAACCTTTGGTACTTTTGGAAGAGGCTCCTGTTTACGTGTCGGCGATCGCTTACCACTCCGCAGAGTAGCGGTCGTACGCTTATGCTTTTTTTCCTGAGGCGCCGGCGATAGCTGCCGTAGCGGCAACGTCTGCGACAGAGACTGGTGAGGCGACGAAGACGGGTGAGGCGATGGAGCGGGTGAGGAGACGAGCTGCCACGCACGGCGGGATGACCGCTACCGAGACGGGTGAGGTGGCGGCGAAGATGGCCTTGGCATGTGATTTGGAAGCACGATACATTCCTTTGGCCATAGAATGGTGACGTTTGTTGCCTCCCAGTTCAGTCACATCCCCTTCACCTGCAAGGTAGTCAAGCTTCAAACCTTGAAAGGTGGGAATGATTTCACCCACCCCGACAGTAGCGTAGCCCCGTGGAACCGGACGGCAATGGTAAGTTGGTGCAGGTCCAATTGGTAAGGCATAGCCGACCGCCACCTTCATTGATATGTTCACAACTTTGACATGTAGCTCGCAGTGTGTCATCTGTGTGATATCATCCACTGGGTAGCCAACACGAGCCATCCTCGGTGCACCATCGTCATCATCATTGTCATCACCCGGGACCTTGGTGGAAGCCACACTGCTTTTTCGATTATTCGATAGGCCGGTAGCATCGAATGCAGGTTCTATCACAATGTGCTGCTGAGATGGGCCGGTAGTACCTTGCTGGCTAAGTGCGTTAATTTGATCTTGTTGCTGCTTTATTCGTTCTTCAATTAAATGCATTCTCTCTTTCTGAATATCTGCTTCAACTTCTGCCTTGTCCTTTCTCCTCTTACGGCTTCTATCAGGATATTTCTTCTTCTCTTCGGGAAACCCAGTGATCCATGGTTGGGAGCCTATTGTGCCTCGTGTTCGTCCATCGTGTTCCTTATTCCCAGGGGCGAGTGTGAGATCATCATTCTCTCTATCGGGAATGAAGTCCCCATCTACAACAGCCTTTACTGCTTTTATTATGTTCTCGATTGGCAAGGGGTCTTCTTTATGTCTTATGTTATACATACACTTCCCTTCCGAGTCCAACGTGCCCCCATGCCCGTAAAACCAATTCTTTGCATGTTCGATCCAATTGTCTGTCTCTAGGGTGATCTTTTTAGCACGCAGTTCATCCTCAAGTTTCTTCCACTTAGGAATGCCAGCCCTGTAGCCACCTTGGCCCATAGTATGGTGATACTTCTTGTTAGCGACATTCAGCTTATTCACATGCACATTTTCTTAGCTTTTTCTGATGTCTTGTAATTCACAAACTCAGCCCAGAATGGTTTTAACTTCTGATACTGAATCTTCTCAAAATCCGGAGTCTTCTCTTTCACGACATAGTCAAGGTGCAATATTTTCTTCCAGTTGGTGAAATATTGGGCCATCTTCTTCAAAGCCCACTCCCTGAACTTTATCTGCATTGCTTTGGCATGTTGCTTGGCGTCCTCAACTGGATCCTCCGCATTGGGATCCAGCTCTACCTTCGGTAGGGTGAAATTAAGAGTTAGCCTCTTCCACAGTAAATCCTTGACCATGTTAGGGACATATAAACATGTTCCCTCTTCTTCCGCATCAATAGGCCTATTCCAATTTCGCATGGTGATCGGGATCCCTAACGATTACTCCGCATTGTGCCACAAATTTTTTTGCGACAACAACGGGAGACGTTAGTTTGCCGTCGTCACCGATTTCATCGATCCTGAACCTCTCATGGTCTTCCAACTTTTTGGTTGGGCCTCGTCTGCTCTTTTCAGTAGATTTGTTTGATCCGGAGGGCTAAAAGAAGAAAGATCGTCGTTAATATTTCTATACAGACAGCAGATGATTAATTAATGTATTAATTATATTACATGCACCTCGTCGGAGCGGTCGTCTTCTCGATCACATAAGTCATCGCCTTCTCCCTCGCGGAAGGCATCACCTTCAACCTCAAAGAAGGCATCTCTTCCGGCAAAAAGAGGATCACCCTCACCAGAGTTTTTCAGAAACGTCGATACATCTAAATTTTCTTTCCCGGATCACACCTTGGATCAACTCTTCCTTTTATTCGTCTCTGCCGTGTGGTTCCATATTTCTGCATAGGTGGAAAAGCTAATAAGTCAAAGCGGCTAAGGGAGAATGTTAGATAGGGTGTTGAGAGATATAAACCCTAATATATACGTACACAATAATAAAAATGAAGAGAAACCCTAAACCCTAAACCTAGCTAAAAAAGGAAACTATGTAGTAGATAGTTAACTCTAGCTACTGACAAAAGACCACATTGGAATCATATGCATCATAGCGAGAAAGTATAATATGGGCATAGTATCACAAAATATGCCGTGATTCAGCACATAACATCGGTCATTTGGACAGAAAGCCATGAAACCTCGAACATGATAGGTCATTTTGTGAAGGTTTTTTCGAGACATGATCAATATACCAAGTACGGTATTTTTCCTTGCAACTATGTCACATAATATGACACCACGCGAAGGATTTACATTGTTCGGACTTTTTTTGAATTTCTTATGCGCGTTTTGAATTTTTCCCTTTTCGAACTAAGGTCGAACCTGCGTGCATGATGATAGGGGACGAGCATCGTCAGAACTTGCATTGGATCTCTGAAGAAACCACATATTGCGAGTCCAAAAATGATTTTTTCAAAAAATCACGGGCGTTAGATCATGTACCTGTAGTACAAACTGGACCCACTTCCTACCGATTCGGCAGACATTTGTCCTTTTTACCCAGGATGGACGGAAAGGTTTGAGATATCTCGGTTGGGAGATAGTCCATGTAAGGTGGTCTAGTATTTTCGAAAAATGGGATGGTAGCATTCTGAATTAGCATTTTGGTGGTTGCTTCACAAAACGAACAGTTTTTTGTGCTCGGAAAATGGAAAATGGCTTTTCCGTGTGACGAAAAGTAAAAAGTCCTCCCACAACATTGTTCTCCATCCCAATGTCCACATGCATGTATAATATGGGCACAATATCACAAACTATGCCGCGATTCAGCACATCACATCGGTCATTTGGACCGAAAGCCATGAAACCTTGAACATGATAGGTCATTTTGTGAAGGTTTTTTTGAGACATGATCAATATACCAAGTCTGGTATTTTTTCCTGCAACTATGTCACATAATATGACACCACGCGAAGGATTTACATTGTTCGGACTTTTTTTGAATTTCTTATGCCCGTTTTGAATTTTTCTTTTTCGAACTAAGGTTGAACCGGCGTGCATGATGATAGGGGACGAGCATCGTCAGAACTTGCATTGGATCTCTGAAGAAACCACATATTGTGAGTCTAAAAATGATTTTTCAAAAATCACGCGTTAGATCATGTACCTGTAGTACAAACCGGACCCACTTCCTACCGATTCGGTAGAGATTTGTCCTTTTTACCCGGGATGGACGGAAAGGTTTGAGATATCCCGGTTGGGAGATAGTCCATGTAAGGTGGTCTAGTAATTTAGAAAAATTGGACGATAGCATTCCGAAATAGCATTTTGGTGGTTGCTTCACAAAACGACCCGTTTTTTGCGCTCAGAAAATGGCTTTTCCGTGCGACGAAAAGGAAAACTTCCTCCTGCAACATTGTTCTCCATACCAATGTCCACATGCATGCATAATATGGGCACAGTATCACAAACTATGCCGCGATTAAACACATAACATCGGTCATTTGGACCGAAAGCCATAAAACCTCGAACATGATAGGTCATTTTTTGAAGGTTTTTTCGAGACATGATCAATATACCAAGTCTGGTATTTTTTCTTGCATCTATGTCACATAATATGACATGGCTCTGATACCACTATATTGGTTCGTAGCATGGAAAACAAAAAATTTCTACCGCATGCAAACAAACAAGCCAAGATCTATCTACTAGATTGTAGCAACGAGTCGATAGAGGAACTCACCCTCGAAGATTCCAAAGTGTTTAACGAGAGCAGATTCTCGTGGGTGATGTAGTCGTACTCTTGCCGATCTCAAGATCGCGTAGACGATCCTTCCGGCCAAGGCTCCGCAAGACTTCGATCGGTCACACGTTCGGTACTCGATGAAGACCTTCCTCTCCTTTGTTCCAAAGAGCGGAGATTGTAGCACTCTTCGCGATTCCGCAAAGACCTGACGGCACCGGAAGTAGAGGGGAGATCTCGCAGGGCTTCGCCTTAAGCCGGAGCGAGTATGGTGGACTATGAGAGAGGCCTTGGCGATCTAGGGTTTAGAGGCACCAAGGGGCGGAGCTTGGCCAGCGGCCTAGGGATTGGGGAAACCCCAAGTCGGCGGCTAGGAGGAAACCCTAGGGTGGCGGCGACTGTAGGAGGCCGGCTGCTAGGGTTAGGGTTTTGGGTGTGAGAGGTGTGTGTAAGAGGGGGCACCCCTGCCCCTTCTTTTCTAGGTGGGAGGGCGCCGGCCAAGGGGAGGGATTCCTCCCCCAAGTCGGACTCCTTGGCCGGCGGGTGGAGGGAGAGGAACTCCTCCGCAAGTAGGTTTCCTACTCTCCCTCCACCAAGCAAAACTGTCGTTTGACTTTTTCAAATTGGCGTTTGACTTTTCAAACTAGGATTTGATTTCTCCCTTTATTTTTCCCAGCCATGATACCTAGTACATGACGCAACCATTCCACATTGTCATGTCATGTTCATGTACCCTTCCCCTCCGGAGTGCCGGACCTTCCGGAACCTTCTAGAACATTCCTGATGAAAACACCGGAAGCATTCCCCAACTCCGAAATAGGACTTTCCTTATATGAATCTTATTCTCCGGACCATTCCGGATCTCCTCGTGATATCCCGGATCCCATATGAGATTCCGAACAACATTCAGTCTCTTACTCATCATTCCATAACTACTCAACAACATCGAATCCTTAAGTGTGTCTCCCTACGGTTCGTGAATTATGCAGACATGATCGAGACACTTCTCCGATCAATAACCAATAGAGGAATCTGTAAATTCATATGGCTCCCACATATTTCTACGATTACTTTGTCATCAAATGAACCACTTACATACGATACCAATTTCCCTTTGTCTCACGGTAGTTTACTTATCTAAGGTTTTGATCGTCGGTATCTCTGCATACCTAGTTCAACCTCGTTACCAATAAGTACTCTTTTCTTGTTCCCGTGGTATGTGATCCCTTATGAACCAGTCACATTCTTGCAAGCTAATTGGATGGCATTCCACCGAGAGGTCCCAGAGTATATCTATCCGTCATATGGATGGACAAATCCCACTCTTGATCCATGTGTCTCAACCCATACTTTCCGAACACTCAATGCCACCTTTATAGCCACCCAGTTATGGTGTGGTGTTTGATGTCATCAAAGCATCCTTCCGGGGATGGTGATAAGCATGATCTCATGGTCGAAGGAATTAGGTTACTATGTATCAGAAAGCTTATAGCAATAGAACTATTAAAATGACTTGATCTTTATGCTACGCTTATCTATAGGAGTATGTCCATCATATCATTCTCCTAATGATATGACCTTGTTATTAACAAAATCTCAAATGTTCATGATCAAGAAACCATGATCATCTATTAATCAACAAGCTAGTATTATAAAGAGGCTTTACTAGGGACTCTACTTTAGTTTACAAATCGCACAAGTATTAATGTTTCGTTAATATCATATAGCATGAATGTAAACATTTATCGAAACACAAAGATATAATAATAACTACATTTATTATTGCCTCTAGGGCATATCTCCAACTAATGGATGGAAGACAATCAATGCCTCTTGATCTGTGTTTACAACACTTTGACCTGGTCCTAGATATGACGAGGTACTAGAGTTTGTTTCTCCTGACAACCCGAAATGGTTTGTCATGACGGACCACAAGAGTATCTTGCTTCGGAAGACACCAATACACATTTACTACTTGGTTACCAACTGGTAGACAAAGGTCGGGAAACAACAAGGGAAAAGGAACATGCTCAGGATAGGATCCCAAGATGTGGATGCATAAGTCAACAATCTCCCGAAAACCAATGCATAGAAGAGATAAGGTGTGGCAGAGTCACAAACTATAGGTGCGAGACTCTCGAGGAGTACTCTTGTCGTGATCTATTTGGTTCCATTATAGAACATCTGCCATAGCATGTTGTAGGGGAAGTTCTTATTTGTCAGAATTCAATCGAGACAAAGACCACAAGCTTTAAGGCTAGAATTGCAATACAAGCCATCCTGAGGTAATGTGTGAACATTAACGGCAGGGGTCAAAGGGATGATCTTGGGTTAAAGATCAGCTTCATGTACCAGATTCACATCACCAGAATCTAGCACAGTCAGGGATCTTAGGTTCAAGTCCAAGGATTAAAACCCAAAGAAATGAGTAACTACTACTTGAGTGACAAAGCGTACACTACAAGATAGTAATCACGAGGTAGCTTCCAAGAGAAGAAACGACTTCTGAAGTACCCAAGCAAACAAAAAGGAGGCACACGAGGAAAAAGGAAACCTCGAAGACTAGAATAGAACACTTCAGCTCCAACAATATGATATTGTGGGTTCAAAGGATAGAGAGATTATGATAGAAAGGAATCTCTCAGATGAACAAGAGCAAAGGGAAACAAGGAATTCACAGCACACGCAACTCTAGAGAACTCAACACTAGGTCAACTAGCTTAGAAACGGCATGCCAAGAAGGCACCTAAGCTTTGAAAGACTAGAAGAGATATCAAAAGTTTTCCAAAATCAACACCAGATAAGATGACCCAGAGTAGAGCGAGACTGGATAAGGATAAAAAGAAGCATACTAGAGTTTTCGCAAATACTTTTCATCTTTAAAATAGTTTTCACAACCACTGGACTCAACATCGACCAATAGCAAGGTTTTCCTACGGTCGGTACTACTCTGATACCAAGAACTGTGACACCCCGGGGATCAGGGCTAAACAAATCCCAGACCTCCGTCTGATATAAGCTTAACCTTGAGCTCGAGAATATCCAGTGAAGAATCGATAACATAGCAGTGACCCTACGACACAAAATTTATTACAGCAAGCACATAATTGAGCAAGAACCAAAGTATTACAAGCAGAGGTCACTGACCACAAACATCAATCAACGGAAGGCAAATTATTCGATTAAGTATAGCAAACTTAACAAATGGCCTAAGAGGCCTGAAGCATAACGATGACGTCACAGCCCATAGATCCCAGGCTGTCGGCCGGGAACCCCAAGCTACTCGTCGATGTCGATGTAGTACGGAACTCGTCTTCAAGGAACACTTACTCTGCCAAAATTATTAACAAAGCAAGGGTGAGTACAGGGTGTACTCCGCAAGACTTATGGCTGGTGGAGTTGTTTTGCATAAAGCCATCTTTCTTTATAAAACAAGAGAGAGAGAAGAATCTCGTCTAATCAGAGTATTTTAAAAGGGGATAAGAGAGTTACATCTACGAAATATTGATCATCATATTTTGATATCCACCAACTCTTCATCATCTGAACTTGGATCACCCCCTCGTACCCATGAGGAAGCATCCTTAAGCACATGTTGATCTACCAAGTTTTAAGATTAGGTTCAAGTTCTTTATGATCTAAGAATCTGGTCAAGCGTTCATAACCATGAACACGGCTTTTCGAAAAGATTTAACCTCGCAGGGTGTACAACTTACCCTCACGCACCAACCGACTCTTAATGCCGGTACATTAGCCCTCTTCCTTGAAGGCCGACAGAGGGTGGTCCATGACCTTTACCTTGCTTTTGCCGAGACCATGAGTCATGCAATAAGTATGGTTCCGCCAGAACGGTCAAACTCAAGCCATTACTTAAAGATGAGAGGCGAGGTTGGTTAACAAGGCTCCATCGACCCCAAGCAACCCGGTCCACGCTTAACTACCTGTTATGAATGCACCAACTTCACCCGGCAAATCTTTCAAAAGATTTTCTATGCATATGTCAAATGGAACGCCCGAACTATGTGACTCATGGAATCTACTAGGCAAGTTAATCAGGCGAGGGGTTCCCAAGCCCCGTGGTCAGACGTCTCGCCTGGCCCAAAGGCAAGAACTCAGGTCCTAGTGGTGGCGAGCATGGGACTAGAAAAACCACATCCCACCGTGGCCTCCCATACAAGCCTTAGCATGTTTAATCTCATATCACTGATCTCATCTCATCATGTTCTCCTGTCATACTAGATTCTCTCAGATTCGATACATCATCCGGATGGACCAGACTCAAAGCTATGCATGGCTAAGCACACACATAATAGCTCTAAAGGCACATAAGCCAAATCTAGTTATGCTAGGAGCATTGGATCAGGTAATATAAGCTCAAGGGAGTAATGCAACAGATAGGATACTCTATCTATCGATAAAAGACCACAGTAGAATCGTATGCATTATGGCAGAATTGAAATGCTTTCAAAATCGTAGGATTATATCATGGTAGGGCTATGCTTGCCTTTGCCAGTTGATAGCAGATAAGCAGATCTTCGCGAGCGTTGAACTTGACTTGATTAGAGTTGGTCAAGTATTGATCGTCGATCTTCGCTCTTTGATGGTGTTGTCCTCGAGCTTCGATCTCGATCTCGATATCGTATCCTACCGCGAAGAACCAAACACCCGAAAGAGAGGGGGAAAACAATCAACACATGGAATCGATGTAATGATCAAGCAAGTATGACGATATGACAAGTTAATTTGCTTTGAAATGTAACCCTAAAGCATGCTCGACAAATTAATCGGGGTTCCGAGGGGCGCAAACACTAATTCGGGAAAACTCCGGAATCATATGAGAGGGGTTGATTAGTTTTCTAATTAAACTTGTCATTTAAGTTGTTGAAAAATGCATGATTATATCTTAGATAGATTGTTCTCATTTTTCTGAACATTTTGATATATTATTTGTAATTTTCTAACTTATAAGTAAAAAGATATTGAATTTACAAGTTTTATTCAAATTCTGAAATTATTAAATCAAATGTTTAAACCTTTTGCACCACAGCAACAACTAGCCACAGTGGCTGACAGAGGGGCCCGGAGCCACCACAGCAGCCACACACGCAAAGTGGCCTCAGGGGCTTTTTCACCAGAGCAGAGGCTACCCTCAGACGCATTTAATGGGCCCCATGGGTATTTATTATTTCCAGAAAAAATAATACAGAGAAGATTAAATAAATAAAAGAAAAAGGATTGTGACGTAGGCGTGACGTCATCTGGGGATTGATCTCTAGATCATGGCTCGATCCGTCGATCGGGAAGGCGCGGGCGAGCGAGGAGGGTCTTGCTCGACTCAGCGTATCACGCTGAGCCAACCAGTGGTGGCGCCGCCAATATTTGGCCACCGGACCATGGTCGATTTACCGACCTTCTGCGGCATGGACGGTGGCGCATGGAGACCAGACCAAGAAGCGAGGTAGAGGGTGAAGAGCACGAGTGTGCTCCTGAGCTCCCTAGGTACACGGTAGGATGGTCGGTGAGGCGAGGCGCGGCTTGAATCGACGGCAACGACGACGACCATCATCGGAGAAGAAGCGGTTGGGAAGCTCGACTGAGGACGTCCATGGCTGATTCCTCTGGCGAGAGAGGTCATGGCAACGAGGTGAAGCTCCGAGGAGCATCATCTTGGCTCGGGGAGGCCTGGTACAGCGGGGCAACATGGCAACGGCGGGGTAGGGTTCCGGCCAGAGAAAAATTGGGGAAGAGGGGATTAGGGTTCAACCAGGCGGCGGGGAGGGTTCTTATAGGCATCATAGGTGTAGGTAGCGCGAATCTCTTTGTGGCGGGGATCACGGCGAGGCAGGAACAGCGTCGGCATCGCCACGCAGCAGCTTGGTCGCCGGCGTCCTTCTGTCATCGAGGAAGAAGAAAGGAAAGGAGCGTCGAAGCGGTACTGGACCGAGAGCTGGGCTGCTTGGGCCAGGGTTGGGCTGCGGGAGAGGGGAGAGAAGAGAGGAAGGAAACGAACTGGACAGGGCCTAGCTGCTGTTATCCTTTTTTTTAGAAAATCTTTTCCTTTTTCTGATATTTGTTTTCTCTTTGTAATTTCTTGAATCTGTTTTGAGTGATTCAAAAATACCAGCACTTCTATGAAATGTATAAAAATATTGTAGGGGCCCTTTTAGTCCATTTGGGCTCCAATGTTTTGTGATTTTAGAAATTCATAAACCATTTGAATGCTTGCAAAGAGAGGAAGATTAGGGTTTTAGGGTTTTCATTATTTATTAATGCATGCATTTTTAAGGTATGATGCTTATGATGCAAAACAAACCCTAATACAAGTTTAACTAAAGTGGGTGTTACATATATGCTCACCATATATGTACATACTATGATGCAGGAAAAGGTTATGGAATGCATGAGAGGAGGCCCTTTTGACATTGGGTTCGTTGACCCAAATAGAGTTCATGAAAAAGTGGTAAGACACAAACCCGGGAAAACAGAAGATTTCTTGCTAAGGTCTTACTGAGACAACAAACCAAAAGGGAAATACTATTGCCTTAAACTTCTCGTGAGTACTGTTACCCTCTCTTCTCTCCAAAAACTCTTTAGATATCCAAAAACTCTTTAGATGCTTGAACGTGTTTGTCTTGTACTTGATGCTTCAACGTTTACCGAGAATACCACACAATGACGATGTTTGTGTATAATAATAGTTGCTTAATTATTCATGTACTCGTATGTACCGACGATGTATGTGTATATACTGCTCCCGATCGATTCCCCCCTCCCCCCCTCCCCGTCCCGCCGCGCCATAGAAATACGCCCAGATCGGGCGTGGCGTAACTCGCCATGCAGAGATTTAGGCCGCTTTCCGCCACAGAGATGCAGCAACCCCGTGTCAGCCTTTAACACCGGTTCATATAAGAACCGGTGTTAAAAGGTCTCTAACATCAACCTCAACAGCGGTTCTACAACCACCGTTAGAGGGTGTTCAACCGTGTTAGAGGTAGTGTTCGCACTAGTGAAGAAATTTCTGTTGGCCACCTGACCGGCGCAGACTTTCTTCGAGTGGCACCATTCCTTCCTGAAAGGCGGCACAAGAATGCCCTCTATGTGCCGAACCAAACCCTGCGACCAGTCTAGTATGGGTAGCAGCGTTGCGTCAACGGTTATTCCCTTCTTGAACCTGTCGCTTGGTACTAAACGCCGCGGGGTGTTTGGATCATGGTGGACCAAAGTCGGAGGACGACGCCGCGGGGTGTTTGGACCATGGTGGACCAAAGTCGGAGGACGACTCCGCGGGGTGTTTGGATCATGGTGGACCAAAGTCGGAGGAGGCGTTGCGGGTTATAACTGCTTCATCGATTCACCGTTACTTTTATTTGTTTTCCTTTTACTAAAGTATTTTATTGCAAGTAGCCATGATTGTGCTGCTGTTAAAGTATTTTCTTTGGTTCAAACTCTTATATCAACATGGTTACTATATATTATTAGTGCAGGACGAAAATCTAAGGCTGGTCATAGTGGGGAGTAACTTAGAGTAGTAACATGCATATGCTACTAGTCTAAGTTACTACCTCCATAGTGCAAAATAACATAGATGTGGTATCATACAAAGTCTTATTTATTGCAATATAGACTCATTTTGTCTTGAAATTTATGATGTTATGGTAACATAGCTAGTTACCACAAACCTCTCTCTCATTATTTAATTAAATGTCATGTCATCTAAATGCTTAGTTGTCAATACATGTAAGACTATGTTACTACCCAAGTTACTCCTACTATGACTAGCGTAAGGATAAGAACAAACACAATCAAACAACACCTAACCCTTAACATCATCCGTGGACCTTAGGACAGAGCCCCCTCAACCACCAACTTGCGGGTCATAATTGGTTGTCTGCTTCTTGGTGTACTACTAGCGACCATGTGTTGGAGTAATTGTGCAATGACTCCAGCGCTAGTTTCTCGAAAGGCAGGTCGTTCCGATTGATAGATCCATTAGCTACCGGCAAGATCCGTGAGACACGGCAGAAAATGCGAGTATTTCTTTTTTTAAGCAAGTACTATCTCTATCCTAGGAAATAAGATGTCCTTGTTTTACGTGTTTTTAATCAATATTTATACTCTAAATATGTAAAGAATGTTGGTACAAAACTAGCATTATTAGAAAATGTGTTTCAATACGAATCCAACAAATAATAATTTTGCATAATATAATCAAATTTTAGTTGTCCTATTTATTAGATCAAACTTTAATTTGGAATGCGTGTGCGCTCTATTTTTGAAACGTAGTGAGTACGCAACAAGCCGTCATATTAATATAGCAAACTTTCGTCGCGTCAAACTTTCGTCGCGTCATATTAATATAGCAAACACATATACATTATAAGAGATCGGAACCAAAAAAGTGCTAGGCAACAAAAAAAACAAGCCCAAATGAAATGAAACGAAAATAGCGGTGAAGTGACTAAACAATGACGATTCGCGACAGTTGCGTCCTCCAACTATGTCCTGCCACACTCCGAGCACCTTGAAGTACTCCGTACCAAGCATCACCCTCAAAGAAGGAGGCACCGTCAACATAGCGCTGCTACCAGACCAGCGCGCTGGGCCTAGGGTTTCCCCCGACACATAGGGTAAATAGGAAGGGGAATCCCTGTGATGCCCTCCAAGAAGGAATGGCGCCACTCGAAAGAGGCACCGCAGCGGTGTCAGACATACTGACAAGGATTTCTCCCGATCCCCTCCCAAACCCTGGGCACAAACTGGGCACTACCACTAGCCGCACCGCCCACGAGCATGCGCCACCACGATCTCGGATACACCATTGTCGTCCCTTCGTTAACCTTGGTGTGCAGTCTGCAAGATAAAGGCCCAGCTTCGCTAGACGAGGGACATCAATAGCGCATGCATGCGAGATTGAACAACTTCCACCACCCAGCGGCGGTAGTCGACCGAATAAGGAAGACAAGGGCACACCAGGCCTAGGCGGGCCCGCCCGGGCACTGATCTGGCCCGTCAATCCCCTGCTGCAACAAGCATGCTCACGCCGTCCCCTGTACTAGCATCCGCCACCGCCATCTCCAAGGGATAGGGAAACCACCAACGCGCCGGCCCGCAAGGCCCGGATCTAGGGCGGGAGCACATCGCCGATGAGACACCGGCCGCGCCACCCCACGAGGGAGGGCGGCACCGCCTCACGTCTTTCCACCAGGCGCTGGTCGCGTCATCATTCGAGGAGGACCATCGCCAAGGAGAGGCTCTACCCACCCTCACAGACGCATAGAGAGGCATGCCGCCGCCGGTACCTCCTAGGCTTTGCCTGGTTACCCCTGCTGGCGGCGGCAATTTTGGAGGGGGAGATGGGAGGGAAGGTTCGCCAGGGGAGGGGAGACGGTGCCTTGTTTCCCTCGAGTGGGCGAGAGATGCGAGGGTTCTCTCTCGTAATGTTTATACCCGACATGGCATTTTTTCCATGTGGAGGAGAGAAAAAGGGAAAAAGAAAAGGAGTGGACTCTCATGCAAGAGCCAATCTCCACTACGTGTTCCGAGACAAAATCATTAAATGTGAGAAAAAGGAAGAGAGAAAGTGAGAGAAAGTATAAGCCTAATAGCCAAGTCTATTGTATACCTGATTATAGAGCTAGTTATTGAAGTTCATATCTATAGTCACTGGTGGAGAACGTGCCATGCGTCCTGGTTGGTAAGGGTCTTTAGTCCCGGTTGCCCAACCGGGACGGGGCAATCGGGACTAAATCCCCCACCCTTTAGTCTCGGTTGGCCCACGAACCGGGACAAAACATGGAACACGTGGCCGCTGCTCCGTGCGAGGGAGGGAGAAACCGTCCCGGTTCGTAACACAAACCGGGACAAATGACCCTCTGCCGCGGTAGAGAATTTATTTTGGCAACCATTTTTTTTTGCCGCGACAGCATTTTGGCCGCTTTATGTGCCACGGCAGAGAATTCATTTATGTTGTTTTATTTTTTATTTTGTGTTTTGCAGTCATCAATGAAGGAACCATTATATTACACAAGATCATCATGACAATAGAGATCCAAGTGTCGAACATATTACATTCGATACACGGGTTTCATGCACATATATACATACAAAATAAGCTCTTTGTACAATCCCTATTGCATATACACCCGCGTAGTATTCTCCTTTTGTGTTTAGGACTTCTGCATCCAAGAATCCCGCCAATTCCTCCTGAATTGCTCGAAGGCGATCCTTTGGCAGAAGACCGTCTCGTAGACGTTCGAGCTGATTTAAAAAAAGGAGTCAACCTATATAAATGAAACTAAACACAATTTGATGGTAATAAAAAACTATAAAAATTGTTTATGCACGTTAAGTTGCTCTAAACATAGTATCCACATAAATTGTTCCCTGGTCCCTGTGTCAGGCACTTTACGAGAACAGAGTTCAATCAAAATAATAATCAAGCATGATAATAATGGTATCAAAACTAGAATCAAAGAGATGTGCATATATATCTAGTGGTGCTTATATCTAGTGGTTTAAATGTAGGCTCCTCTTTCCAAACACCCCTAGCCTTCTTGGTGAACCGTTTCCAAGCGCTGTCCGGCGAAGAAAACGAATAAAAGAAGTTATTAATTACTTGATATCATGAAATTCACGAACGTTGCCAATATAGTGTCGTAATGATTAGAATTACCGCTGGAGAATCATCTACATGTCCTTCCATGTCTCAAGGGGTTTATGTTTCGAGTCCATGACTAGGACCCGCCCTTTATCAGGTTGAATGATTAACAGAATATAGTGGAAGCTGCACATGCATAACTCATCAATTATACACTTAACGTCGAGTAAGAGAAATAGAAAGTGTATACAAGACAATAACACTCACTCGAAGTTGTAAGGAAATAGTATTTCCCTTCTGGTTTCTTGAAACCTTAACACGTGTACAATATTATCCTCCGTATCCTGGGGTTTTGTTTTGAGATTAGCTTGATGAACCCAATATGGGTCAACGAACCCAATGTCATAGATTTGTCCTCTGCTGCATTCGAGAGGTTTGCTGATCGTATTTGTATGCTACTTCACCCACGGGGAAGTACTGTAACTGGGATAAGTAGTGGGCAATACTCATACCTTGAGCAGCGCCCGCTTCTCCGTATAGTGCAACTACCTCAGGATCATACTACTCTTTGACCGCATATTTGCTCGACCCCACATTGGTATGGGAAATCACCTTGAGAGGGGCGCAAGATTGTTTTGCTTGTTCTCCGAGCTCGGCAACATATTTCCCGCTTGCACCAGTATTGCTCTTTGATAGTTGTTGTGCCGCATGTGACTTGAGAATAGATCGCTCATAGTCTGATGACAGCTTTGGCTCGGGTTGGTGAAGGCGCTTTAGCATTTTGAACACTCGGGCTTTATCTTCTTCGGTGCTGGGGAACTCTGCCTCTTTCGGCCGCCTCAGCTTAGCAAAAAACGATGTCGTTTCCGCCTCCACGATCGCCGTAGTCTCCTCTTCAGTACAGTCATAAGCTCGCTTGGGAGGAACCTTTGGTACTTTTGGAAGAGGCTCCTGTTTACGTGTCGGCGATCGCTTACCACTCCGCAGAGTAGCGGTCGTACGCTTATGCTTTTTTTCCTGAGGCGCCGGCGATAGCTGCCGTAGCGGCAACGTCTGCGACAGAGACTGGTGAGGCGACGAAGACGGGTGAGGCGATGGAGCCGGGTGAGGAGACGAAGACGGCTGCCACGGCGGGGATGACCGCGCTGGAGACGGGTGAGGTGGCGGCGAAGATGGCCTTGGCATGTGATTTGGAAGCACGATACATTCCTTTGGCCATAGAATGGTGACGTTTGTTGCCTCCCAGTTCAGTCACATCCCCTTCACCTGCAAGGTAGTCAAGCTTCAAACCTTGAAAGGTGGGAATGATTTCACCCACCCCGACAGTAGCGTAGCCCCGTGGAACCGGACGGCAATGGTAAGTTGGTGCAGGTCCAATTGGTAAGGCATAGCCGACCGCCACCTTCATTGATATGTTCACAACTTTGACATGTAGCTCGCTGTGTGTCATCTGTGTGATATCATCCATTGGGTAGCCAACACGAGCCATCCTCGGTGCACCATCGTCATCATCATTGTCATCACCCGAGACCTTGGTGGAAGCCACACTGCTTTTTCGATTATTCGATAGGCCGGTAGCATCGAATGCAGGTTCTATCACAATGTGCTGCTGAGATGGGCCGGTAGTACCTTGCTGGCTAAGTGCGTTAATTTGATCTTGTTGCTGCTTTATTCGTTCTTCAATTAAATGCATTCTCTCTTTCTGAATATCTGCTTCAACTTCTGCCTTGTCCTTTCTCCTCTTACGGCTTCTATCAGGATATTTCTTCTTCTCTTCGGGAAACCCAGTGATCCATGGTTGGGAGCCTATTGTGCCTCGTGTTCGTCCATCGTGTTCCTTATTCCCAGGGGCGAGTGTGAGATCATCATTCTCTCTATCGGGAATGAAGTCCCCATCTACAACAGCCTTTACTGCTTTTATTATGTTCTCGATTGGCAAGGGGTCTTCTTTATGTCTTATGTTATACATACACTTCCCTTCCGAGTCCAACGTGCCCCCATGCCCGTAAAACCAATTCTTTGCATGTTCGATCCAATTGTCTGTCTCTAGGGTGATCTTTTTAGCACGCAGTTCATCCTCAAGTTTCTTCCACTTAGGAATGCCAGCCCTGTAGCCACCTTGGCCCATAGTATGGTGATACTTCTTGTTAGCAGCATTCAGCTTATTCGTTACAGACATTTTCTTAGCTTTTTCTGATGTCTTGTAATTCACAAACTCAGCCCAGAATGGTTTTAACTTCTGATACTGAATCTTCTCAAAATCCGGAGTCTTCTCTTTCACGACATAGTCAAGGTGCAATATTTTCTTCCAGTTGGTGAAACATTGGGCCATCTTCTTCAAAGCCCACTCCCTGAACTTTATCTGCATTGCTTTGGCATGTTGCTTGGCGTCCTCAACTGGATCCTCCGCATTGGGATCCAGCTCTACCTTCGGTAGGGTGAAATTAAGAGTTAGCCTCTTCCACAGTAAATCCTTGACCATGTTAGGGACATATAAACATGTTCCCTCTTCTTCCGCATCAATAGGCCTATTCCAATTTCGCATGGTGATCGGGATCCCTAACGATTACTCCGCATTGTGCCACAAATTTTTTTGCGACAACAACGGGAGACGTTAGTTTGCCGTCGTCACCGATTTCATCGATCCTGAACCTCTCATGGTCTTCCAACTTTTTGGTTGGGCCTCGTCTGCTCTTTTCAGTAGATTTGTTTGATCCGGAGGGCTAAAAGAAGAAAGATCATCGTTAATATTTCTATACAGACAGCAGATGATTAATTAATGTATTAATTATATTACATGCACCTCGTCGGAGCGGTCGTCTTCTCGATCACATAAGTCATCGCCTTCTCCCTCGCGGAAGGCATCACCTTCAACCTCAAAGAAGGCATCTCTTCCGGCAAAAAGAGGATCACCCTCACCAGAGTTTTTCAGAAACGTCGATACATCTAAATTTTCTTTCCCGCGGATCACACCTTGGATCAACTCTTCCTTTTATTCGTCTCTGCCGTGTGGTTCCATATTTCTGCATAGGTGGAAAAGCTAATAAGTCAAAGCGGCTAAGGGAGAATGTTAGATAGGGTGTTGAGAGATATAAACCCTAATATATACGTACACAATAATAAAAATGAAGAGAAACCCTAAACCCTAAACCTAGCTAAAAAAGGAAACTATGTAGTAGATAGTTAACTCTAGCTACTGACAAAAGACCACATTGGAATCATATGCATCATAGCGAGAAAGTATAATATGGGCATAGTATCACAAAATATGCCGTGATTCAGCACATAACATCGGTCATTTGGACAGAAAGCCATGAAACCTCGAACATGATAGGTCATTTTGTGAAGGTTTTTTCGAGACATGATCAATATACCAAGTACGGTATTTTTCCTTGCAACTATGTCACATAATATGACACCACGCGAAGGATTTACATTGTTCGGACTTTTTTTGAATTTCTTATGCGCGTTTTGAATTTTTCCCTTTTCGAACTAAGGTCGAACCTGCGTGCATGATGATAGGGGACGAGCATCGTCAGAACTTGCATTGGATCTCTGAAGAAACCACATATTGCGAGTCCAAAAATGATTTTTTCAAAAAATCACGGGCGTTAGATCATGTACCTGTAGTACAAACTGGACCCACTTCCTACCGATTCGGCAGACATTTGTCCTTTTTACCCAGGATGGACGGAAAGGTTTGAGATATCTCGGTTGGGAGATAGTCCATGTAAGGTGGTCTAGTATTTTCGAAAAATGGGATGGTAGCATTCTGAATTAGCATTTTGGTGGTTGCTTCACAAAACAGTTTTTGTGCTCGGAAAATGGAAAATGGCTTTTCCGTGTGACGAAAAGTAAAAAGTCCTCCCACAACATTGTTCTCCATCCCAATGTCCACATGCATGTATAATATGGGCACAATATCACAAACTATGCCGCGATTCAGCACATCACATCGGTCATTTGGACCGAAAGCCATGAAACCTTGAACATGATAGGTCATTTTGTGAAGGTTTTTTTGAGACATGATCAATATACCAAGTCTGGTATTTTTTCCTGCAACTATGTCACATAATATGACACCACGCGAAGGATTTACATTGTTCGGACTTTTTTTGAATTTCTTATGCCCGTTTTGAATTTTTCTTTTTCGAACTAAGGTTGAACCGGCGTGCATGATGATAGGGGACGAGCATCGTCAGAACTTGCATTGGATCTCTGAAGAAACCACATATTGTGAGTCTAAAAATGATTTTTTCAAAAAATCACGGGCGTTAGATCATGTACCTGTAGTACAAACCGGACCCACTTCCTACCGATTCGGTAGAGATTTGTCCTTTTTACCCGGGATGGACGGAAAGGTTTGAGATATCCCGGTTGGGAGATAGTCCATGTAAGGTGGTCTAGTAATTTAGAAAAATTGGACGATAGCATTCCGAAATAGCATTTTGGTGGTTGCTTCACAAAACGACCCGTTTTTTGCGCTCAGAAAATGGCTTTTCCGTGCGACGAAAAGGAAAACTTCCTCCTGCAACATTGTTCTCCATACCAATGTCCACATGCATGCATAATATGGGCACAGTATCACAAACTATGCCGCGATTAAACACATAACATCGGTCATTTGGACCGAAAGCCATAAAACCTCGAACATGATAGGTCATTTTTTGAAGGTTTTTTCGAGACATGATCAATATACCAAGTCTGGTATTTTTTCTTGCATCTATGTCACATAATATGACACCACGCGAAGGATTTACATTGTTCTTATGCCCGTTTTGAAACTTTTCCTTTTCGAACTAAGGTCGAACCGACGTGCATGAAGATAGGGGACGGGCATCGTTAGAACTTGCATTGGATCTCTGAAGAAACCACATATTGCGAGTCTAAAAATGATTTATACAAAAAAAACACGGGCGTTAGATCATGTACCTATAGTACAAACCGAACCCGCTTCCTGCCGATTCGGCAGACATTTGTCCTTTTTACCCGGGATGGACGGAAAGGTTTGAGATATCCCGGTTGGGAGATAGTCCATGTAAGGTGGTCTAGTATTTTAGAAAAATGGGAAGGTAGCATTCTGAAACAGCATTTTGGTGGTTGCTTCACAAAACGAACCGTTTTTTGCGCTCGGAAAATGGAAAATGGCTTTTTCGTGCGACGAAAAGGAAAACTTCCTTCCGCAACATTGTTCTCCATCCCAATGTTCACATTCATGCATAATATGGGCACAGTATCACAAACTATGCCGCAATTCAGCACATAACATCGATCATTTGGACCGAAAGCCATGAAACCTCAAACATGATAGTTAATTTTGCGAAGGTTTTTTCGAGACATGATCAATATACCAAGTCTGGTATTTTTTCTTGCAACTATGTCACATAATATGACACCACGCGGAGGATTTACATTGTTTGGACTTTTTTGAATTCCTTATGCCCGTTTTGAATTTTTCATTTTTCGAACTAAGGTCGAACCGGCGTGCATGAAGATAGGGGACGAGCATCGTTAAAACTTGCATTGGATTTCTGAAGAAACCACATATTACGAGTCTAAAAATGATTTTTTTCAAAAATCACGGGCGTTAGATCATGTACCTATAGTACAAACCGGACCCCCTTCCTACCGATTCAGCTAACATTTGTCCTTTTTACCGGGATGGACGGAAATTTTTGACATATCCCGGTTGGGAGATAGTCCATGTAAGGTGGTCTAGTATTTTAGAAAAATGGGACGGTAGCATTCCGAAACAACATTTTGGTGGTTGCTTCACAAAACGACCAGTTTTTGCGCTCGAAAAATGGAAAATGGCTTTTCTGTGCGACGAAACGGAAAACTTGCTCCTGCAACATTGTTCTCCATCCCGATGTCCACATGCATGCATAATATGGGCACAGTATCACAAAATATGCTGCGATTCAACACATAACATCAGTCATTTGGACCGAAAGTCATGAAACCTCGAACATGATAGGTCATGCTGAGGTGGGCAACCTATAAATAGAGGGAAAGACCTATAAATAGAGGGAAAGAGTTCATCTTTAGTCCCGGTTGGAGGGATTTTGGCAGACTGGGCCAGACAACACTAATGATAGGGGTGAGTGTCGACATTATGTTGTGCGGCTTGTACCTTGTCCCGCATGGTGTCACCAACGGGGACTAAAGATGAACCTTTAGTCCTGGTTGGAGACACCAACCGGAACAAATCATGAGTCAGCACTAATAATATGGGTGAGTGTCAACATTATGTCGTGAGTGTCGACACTATGCCGAGCTGCTTGTACTATAAATAGGCTTCCTTGTGAGTCCAGTCCTCCAGCCAGATTAAGGCATCTCCAATATTGTTTTCGAGAGAAGGGACACCACTACGGCCTATTTCAGGGAGATGACCGGTTGCTTCGGACCTTGGATGAGCACTGGCATCATAATGAACTTATGCTTTATGCACAACCAAGGAGGAAGGTTGTAGATACATAGAGTCACAGTGCCGTGTGGATCGTGTCCGCTCCCCAAAAGGATTCATGCCATCCGTACTTAGACCAAACCACAAGTTCCTTGCGTCACCTGCAAAGTCCGGGAAGTCTCTCGATTTTTCTCTACTGCGACCCATCAACGGGGTGTCTCAACTTCCCGTCTTTCTTACGGTCTTCTTTGTGCCATCGCAACAACCTGTCATGCTCTTTGTTTCTGAACATGTGTTTCAACCTTGGTATTATAGGAGCATACCACATAACCTTAGCATGAACCCTCTTCTGAGGGGCTCTCCCTCAACATCACCAGGGTCATCTCGTCTGATCTTATACCGCAATGCATTGCATACCGGTCATTTATCTAAATTCTCATACTACTTACCGCGGTAGAAGATGTAGTCATTAACGCATGCATGTATCTTCTGCACATCTAATCCTAGAGGGCAGAGAGTCTTCTTTGCTTCGTACGTACTCTCGGGAAGTTTGTTATGCTTTGGAAACTTCGATTTCATTATTTAAGCATCTTTTCAAATAAGGAGTCAGTTAGACCACACTCTGTCTTCCATCGCAGCAATTCCAGTGTGGTACTGAGCTTTGTGCTGCCATCTTTGCAATTTAGGTACAACAATTTCTTGTGATCTTCTAACATGCCCTCCAACTTCAACTTCTCCTTTTCTGTTTCACAGTCTCGCTTTGCATCAGAAATGACCCTACCAAGTTCATCAGTGGGCTCATCTGAAGCCCGTTCTTCACCTCCTTTCTCTTCATTGTCTTCCATTGCAGTATCACTGTATTCAGGAAACATATGATGATAGTTGTTATCATCATATTCTTCTTCATTGTCTTCCATCATAACCCCTCTTTCCCCGTGCTTGGTCCAGCAATTATAGCTGGCCATGAAACCTTTCATAACCAGGTGGCCGCGAATGATTTTCGAGGAAGAGTACTCCTTGTTATTCCGACATTGAACACATGGACAATGATAAAACCATTCATTTTGTTTCCCGTAGACACATTGATAAATTTATCGACGCCTTTAATGTACCCGGGTTCACGCCGGTCATGACCGTACATCCATTCCCGACCGTTCATCTGCATCATATAATTAAGTTTATCAAAAATGGAACATCATAAATAGTAAAATGACCAATGCACATCGACACATGCATTGTATCAATGACAGAGAAAAGATAAGATTGCTAACCTTGATCGAGGAAAATAAAGAGGAGAAAACTCAAGTGCGTCTCGGGCACCTCCTATATTTTTGTTCTGTGAGAAATTGAACGAGATCATTCATTCAAACATTTCATCAAACACCTCGCATACATGCATAGAAAAATAAATAAACTAGCACACCTTTCACCAAGAAAAAATAGAGGAAAGGCAGAGGGCTAGGGCGTCGTAATTATAGAGGGCTGGTACATACGTCCCGGTTTGTAACACAAACCGGGACTAAAAGTATGTGGGAGGCCACGTGTCTCGCGCCCACACTTTAGTCCCGGTTTGTGTTACAAACCGGTACGCATACACCCCTACCGACCGAGACGCATACCTCCGGCCCCATGTCCGCACGAACCGGGACGCATGTCAGCATTAGTCCAGGTTCATGACGCAACCGGGACTAATGCAGTTGGGGGCGCGAACGGATAGCATGTTTTCTACTAGTGAGTGAAAGTAATAGTGAGAATAATTCCAAAATAGGATGAGTCTATGATCTATTTATTTTACATACATGTAGTGTATGATTTAATAAATAGGATGAGTCTATGATATAATAAATGGATGGGTGTTAAGTTGCTATACTCATGAATGTAGATGGGTGTGAAGTTGATATACAAATAAGTTGCCTAATAGCCATAGTATTTTAGATGCATGCAGTGAATGATACTACTTCCTTGGCTGTAAATAGATGTCTCAAATTTGTCAAATTTTAGATAAATATAGACACTATTTAATATATAAATATCTAAATTTTAAAAATCTGATACATATATTTTTAGACACAGAGAGTGCTACGAAACCTCATGAACAGCCTCATGTCTCGTGCTACCCATTTGCTTGTTTATTGACGTACCTAGCTGAGTAGCTGTGCAATAAATCTAGCGCCAATGTTATTAGACCGGTCATAGTGGGGAGTAACTTAGAGTAGTAACATTCGTATGTTACTAGTCTAAGTTACTATCTCCATAGTGGCAAATAACATAGATTTGGTATCATACAAAGGCTTATTTATTGAATGTAGACTCATTTTGTTTTTAAATATGTGATGTTATGGTAACATAGCTAGTTACCATAAGACTCTTATCATTTAATTGCATGCTATGTCATTTAAATACTTAATTGGCAATACATGTGATACTATGTTACTAAAGACTTATTTATTATAATGTAGACTCATTTTGTCTTTAAATATGTAATGTTATGATATTAGAGCTAGTTACCAGAAGTCTTGTTTCTCTTAGCTTGACGTGAACTCCGGGCAGCTACCGAAACGTTATTGTCAACAGAAGCCCTTACTACAAGAAATTATGAGCCGACCAGACTAGGACCTCACAAATGGACCTGCAGCAAGAGGGTCCAACGGCTTGGGCCGGGACACGCGCCCACATAAAATAAATGGCTCTGTACTAGGACTGCACACACCTACAGAAAAATCATAGACGACATCCATAAATGATGACTTAAATTAGGGTATTTTCAATGGTCATTCTAAATAGTTCATTCTTGTCCTTTCGAATCGGGCCATGATAGATATGGGTAGTAGTCCGGCCTGTCTAGCCGACCGCGCACAGCGGTTCGATCCATTTGTTCGCGCTTGGCCATCGCTAACGCCAACATATTTTCAGTGTCTTTTCGCCGTCACACCGTCTCCCGCCGTTTCCCACGAGTTCTCGGCGTTTCCCGCCACGTCCAAGAGGGCCATAAAAGGAAAGGTCGTCGATCTATCTTCGACCATACCCGCACAACCCACAACACAAAAAACCACCATGCCTGGCCGTCGGCGTGGACACGACGAGCTCCATGGCAACCCCGATGCCGGCAGAGAAGGGATGCCGGAGCGGCCACTGCCGTCGTGGTGGCCGAATCCGCCGGAGTTGCCGGACGTACTGCCTCCTCCGATTCTGGGGCGCCCGTGTATTTACAGGATGGACACACCGCTAGTTCGCCCTTCCTAAAGCCGTCACGTGACCACCGGTGAGCCTTTCACGACGGCGGTGGCGGCACGCGTCTTTCTGCCGGAATACCGGCGATTGGACCAGCTCGGATTGGTGCGCAGCGTCCTCCGGAAAGCGGTGTGGGCCAATCCTGATGATTCTTTCCTGCGTGCGCCCGCCTTGCCCGAGATGGAAGAGGAGGTGCAGACGCAACGAGCGCTCATCAATTCTCTCAGTGATGAATGGCGTATCTGAACCGCCGCAGCCGTGCATAGTCTTAGGTTGTGTGGCGTGAGTGTAACGATGTTTTCAGGCTTGAATAAAGATTTTTATTTCAAATGGCCAATGCCTACATTCATACATCATACATGGCGCGCATGACCTAGCCTACTTGTCTGAGGAGGAGTCGGAGTGGTAGCAGCGTGATACGTCATAAAGGTATCTATAATTTTTGATGCTTCATGCTTGTTTAGTATCAACTTTGCTATGTTTTGTCTACACTTTGAGGTATTTTTATACATTTTCTGGGTCTAACCTATTAACAAGATGCCGCTGTGCCAGTTTCCTGTTTTCTGCTATTTTTGGTTTCAGGAAAGCTAGTAAGGAAATATTCTCGGAATTAGACAGGACAAAATCCAAAGTCAATATTTTACCGAGAGAACATAGAGACTAAAGGGCAGCCGAAGGGGGGCCACGAGGTGGCCACACCCTAGGTCCACGTGGCCCCGGGAGCGCTGCCACCAGGTGTGGGCCCCTCGGGCGCCCACCGACCTTGCTCCTTCGCCTATAAAGGCACCTCGATGCAGAAACCCTAAGAACCCGATCAAATCTCCACGAAATAGTCTATAGCCGCCGCCACCATCGTCCCTAGATCGGGGGGATCTGAAGCTCTTCCTGGCACCCTGCCAGAGGGGAGAGATCATCCCGGAGGCCTTCTTCATGCCATCCTTCGGTATGATGCATGATTAGTTCACCTTTGGACTATGGGTCCATACAGTAGCCTGATGGTTGTTTCTCCTCCTTTGTGCTATCATGTTTAGATCTTGTGAGATCCGTTCATGATCAAGATCATCTATTTGTAATCATACATGTTATGTTTGCAGGGATCCGATGGATATTGAGATACTATGTCAGATTGATTCTATCATGTATGTGTTATTCGTGATCTTGCATGCTCTCCGTTGCTACTAGCTATCTTGGCCAAGTAGATGTTTGTGACTCCTAGAGGGAGTATTTATGCTCGATAGTAGGTTCATGCCTCTAGTAATCTGGGGAAGTGACAGAAATCTCTAAGGTTGTAGATGTGTTATTTCTACTAGGGAGAAAACAACAATCTTTTATTCATGGAACAATTGTATTGTTTACTTTACACACATTGCTTAATGCAATTATCCGTTGCTTGCAACTGAATAATGGAAGGGGTTCGGATGATAACCTGAAGGTGGATTATTAGTCATAGATGCAGTTGGATTACGGTCTATGTATACTGTTGTAATGCCCAATCAAATCTCATAGGAGTCATGATGTCTAGTATATGCATTGTTATGCTTCCTCAATCTTTCAATTTCCCCGATGTAATTTGTTCACCCAGCATGTTATCTATCTTAAGGAGAACACCTCTAGTGAACTATGGACCCCGATCCAATATTTACCATTGATACATCATTTACTGTTACCATTTACTTTCTACAAGCAACTACTATGTTCCACACTATACGTTTAATCCTTTGTTTTCAGCAAACCGGTGAGATTGACAACCTCACTGTATGTTGGGGCAAAGTTTTGAGTTTGTGTTGTGCAGGTTCCAAGTTGTTAGCAACACCTTGGAGTTGTTTCCTTACTCCTACTGGTTCGATAACCTTGGTTTCATAACTGAGGGAAAACTTACTGCTGTGCTCATCACACCTTCCTCTTGGGGTATCCGATATAATCATGCATTGTTCAACAACTTACATGATAAGTTTATTAGAAGAACAAATCCACCCCTCTCATGTGTTCCGGAGTTTCTCCGAGTTAGGGTTTTCACCCCTCGGAACCCCGATTAATTGTAGAGCATGATTTAGGGTTACATTTCAATGCAATTCAACTTGTCATATCATCATACTTGCTTGAGCATTGCATCGATGCCATGTGTTGATTGTTTCCCTTTCTTTCCGGTGTTTGGTTCTTCCCGGTAGAATATGATATCGAGATCAAGATCGAAGACATAGATCAACACCGTCGAAGCTGGAAGACAAATACTTGACCAACTGTAATCAAGTCAAGTACAAGGATCCTGCAGCTCTGCTTTCGGCTATCAACAGGCAAAGGCAAGCATAGCCCTACCATGATATAATCCTATGATTTCAAAAGCATTTCAATTCTTGCCATGATGCATACAATTCTACTGTGGTCTTTTATCGATAGATAGAGTGTCCTATATATAATCATATTTTGTATTTGTATATGTATATGTATATTATCATATTTTGTATTTGTATATGATATTAGTTGTCATAGACCCTATTTGAATCGATGTTGCACCTAGGGATAGCCGGTGTGTCCTCGCCAGGGCATCCTGAACCCGAGGGTTAATTGATTGCCGCCTTTCTTTCCGGTATTGGTTCTTCGCTTTATACACGACGCGCCTGATGTAATAAATTAGAGAACTAAATCAGAGACTAAATCAACCCCTCTCATGTGTTTCCGGAGTTTCCCGGAGTTAGGGTTTTCAACCCTCGGAACCCCGTTTAAATTGCCGAGCAAGTTTTAGGGTTTCATTTCAACTTGTCATATCATCATCCTTGTTTGAGCATTCGGCCTATCCCTCCTCCCCGACCGCCACAGCGCCTCCGTCCATCGCCACGCCCACCCTTCCCTTTTAGTGTGTATGTATATATTGTGTATGTATATATAGTGTGTATGTATATATTTATATTATTGTGTATGTATATATTAGGGTTTCTCTGAATTAGGGTTTATCCGTTTTGACTTATCCGTTTTTCCACCTATGCAGAAAATATGGACCCACACGTCAGAGACGAAGAAAAGGAAGAGTTGATCCAAGATGTGATCCGCGGGGAAGAAAATTTAGGTGTATCCACGTTTCTGAACAATTCCGGTGAGGGTGATCCTCTTTTTGCCGGAATAGACGACTTGTTTGAGGTTGAAGGTGTTGCCTTCCGCGAGGGAGAAGGCGATGCCTTGTGTAATCGAGAAGACGACCGCTGTCAACACCCGGATTTTTAATCCTGGATGCCTGTTATGCCATACATCGCAATCCCAGGATTACCATTTTTGCGAGACATAACAGAATTGGATACCATAGTACATCATCCATTACAAACCGAACATAATTTCTTACACAAATAGGGATCTCATGATCCAGTTCTTAATACAACATCAAGCAGCGGAATACATAATAATAACGGTAGCGTACGCGAAGCTCCATCTTCGGGATCACAGGCAATGCTGACGATGGGAGATGATCCTAGTTGTCGTAACCTTCCTGGGGACCATCCTCCAGGTACTCCTCTTCATAGTCTGGCCATGGGAATAGCCAGGGACAAAGCCATGAGTACTCTTTAAGTACTCGGAAACTAATACTAACAAGTAAAGGGGTTTTTGGGATAATAGGACACTAAGCTCTAGGGTTGTTTTGCAAAAGCCAGATTTACCTCTACTAAGTTCAGGGGCAACAAATGCTAGTTGAAGTTTTATAACACCTAAAGGGGGACTAGTAATTCATATCACAACCCTGTTGTGGTCAAGTCAAAGTCTCAATTCATTTCACAAGTCATTTTGAAAAGTCTGACGGGGGAATAGTATAGCCACTCCAACTATCCATAACCGCGGACGTGGCTATTCGAATAGTTTGACACTCTGCAGAGATTGTACACTTTCACCGCAACATTCGATACATCCGTCAGGAACAAATCCTGAATTCACCATACTCAGTATGCGGATAATCAATCCTAACCTTTCAATAACACGCTCTAGTATAAGCACCTCTCCTGTGAGTTTGGCCTCCCAACCATGACCAACTGTCATCTTGGGTACTACACAGGTGGACAATCTTCACAAGGTAGCCTTAGCTCAGACCTTGGCCATGAGGGAACTAATACTAAGGTATATAAGTTTCCAGTCAAGCCCTGCCCAATCTTCGGGTATTGTGGTTGTACGATAAAATTGGAATGGTATCGCATCCAGACAACCATCAGTTTTAAAAAGTTCTAAGGATCATGCCTCAACATTTTCATCACCAAAATCATCAGGTGTTCGGAAACATATGTCCAAAACATTTCAATAGAATGATCCATCATTCCAAGGTTTTCATAACTATTTTCACCAAGTATTCCAATCTAATGTTGATCAAGTTTTATGCTTAGCACTAGCATCTACAGGTGGGGGTAAGCAATAATGAGGGGTGGTAAACTTAGTGAAGTTTCAACTAGGTACAACCGTATATCTTAGGAAGATATCAAGGTTTCTAACTTAGGCCAAATTTTATGCTCTTTATGCAACCTTCACATATCTTTCTAGTATCTACCAAATCTCTTAAGTAAACTCTAAGTAAGAGCTTTGATAAAGAAATAAAGTATAAAGCTTGTAAGTAAAAACTAGGATTGGTTTATCAAGTGGATATGATCACATATGCTTAAGGCATCTAGTGAGCATAGTAACAAGTATTGGGTTGTGGCATCAGTAGGGTATCTTGCAAGGTTTAGCTTGCATCAATATCAGTATAAGCTTGCTAAGTTACTAGCTTGCAAGTATTGGCTTGCACATTCAACTAGTAGTATTAGACTTGCATGATTGTCAATATAAGCTTGCCTTGTGCAGAGCAGTGGTTGAAGTTCTCCTCGGCTTCTTCTTCGTAGAATCCTCCTTCCTCCTCGTATCCTTGGTCGGTACTAGCGTCTATGAATAAATACGAGGTACACAATCACCACACAATACTTAACTACTTGCAATCATCACACACAAGGGTCCTATAGATGATGTAACAGCATCTCTAACATTACAAGATTAAAGCTTGGTTTAATTCCTTTTATTTTTAGAAAAGTAATTTCTACTCATTGAAAAACTACTTAAGATTTAATATTCTCTAAACAAAACATGGGATCATGTTGACACATGTCATCACCACATATTTTAGTCCATGGGAATGTGATTTAAAGTGGTGTCACAATTTAATAAGGGTTTAGCCTTTTATTTTAATTCATTAAAGTGACTAGAAATGCCTATGGGGCATTCTTTTATTACTTGAACATTATTTCTGCAAGTAAACCTATATATTTTTTATATATTCTAAAAGGTATGTTTAAATGTGATTTTTGAGAGTTGGAATCAACTCAAAAGCTATTATGGTTTAAATTTGAAAAATGTTTGAATGCAGAAAAGCTTCTGCTTTGTTATTTTTACCCTGGGTGATCTATAGATCCAAATGACTTGAATCCAACGGGCTTGGATTCAGCATTTCCAGACCTTTCTAACAAAATTGGTTTCATTCAATTTGGTGCACTGAATCGATCTGGGTTGATTTTTGAAGTTGGGTATAGAAGTGTGTTTGAAATAAAATGGAAAAGGTTTAATTCAAATAACTGGGCTGCGCGGAAAAACTTAACGGGCCGGCCTGCTAAGAGCAGTGCTCTCGCGGGCTGTTTAAGTGGGTGTCCCCACTCGTCAGTGAGACAGGGGGGTGCGAAGCGGTACGGGGCAACGTGGTGCGTTCGATCTGATTCTAATCCAACGGCTGAGAGTCATCGTCGACGTTGAGTAACGCCGGCGAAACAGAAACCTAGCGCGGCCAGTGGGGGTTGCTGCGGGCTCACCGGGGTGTTGGCGAGGGTCAGCGAGGCGGGCGAACGACAAAGTCGACGACGGCGAACTCAGGGGTGGTCGCGGCAGCTCCTGGGGTGGACGAAATCGATGGCTCCCTTCTTCTCTAGAGGCGGCGGGCTCCGGTGAAATTCCGACGGGGTGGTGCTCGCCTTGCTCCGGGAATAGTGTGCCACGATCAGTGAGGAGAGGGGAGTAGAATGGTGTGAAGAATTCAAGCGGGGGTGGCCTCTATTTTTAGTCGAGCGAGGGGACCGACGGGGCGCACAGTGAGCTCGTCGGGGGCGATGGTACAGGCGGCTATTGGCATGGGCGAAGGTAGGGGGCGGTGTGGTGTTCCCTGGTGATGCTCAACGACATGGTTTCGAGGCTTGGGGCGGTGCGGGTTGGTCTGGAACATGCGACGCTCTGCGCGGCAGAGGCAGCGTCTTTGACGGTGAGCGATGGCTATGCGTCACGGGGCGGCGAACGAGGATGTCTGGCGGTCTCCTAGGTCGGTGGGGGTTGTGTATGCACGCGGCGAGGGCGGCGCGTGGTCTGTGGGCTTCGGTCGAGGGTGGCGCTCTGGCGCACGCTCGGCATGGTCGCTGGCGGTCTAGGCGCGGTATGTGCGTGTGGTCCAGTGGGTGGCAAGGTTCGAGCGGTGGACAGGGAGTGGCGGTGGACGGTGGGCTGCCTCCCAGACATGCTGGCTAGGCTTGCTTCTCCTCCTAGCTTGTTGTCGACATGGGGGTGACAAGGTTGGCTTCGGCTATTCACCATTGATGGTTTTGGCAAGCTCACAGTGGGGCTAGTGCTTGGTGTAACTTGCTAGATGATCTACTGAGATGGTTGTGAGCTAGAGACGGAACAAGTTAGCTTTAATCACTGCTCACTATAGTGTTTAGATTTTTTATGATTTGTGTCTGCAACCTGTTTGATAAAATGACCGCATGAAATCAAGTTTTGAATTTTGAAAAGATTTTTGGTGGGTGTGCTAGATTGGTGCTGGTGAGTCTGCAGATGCTTGGGTTTTGAAAGTTGAGCTTGTTTGAGTGGTTTTTGAAAAATTGGGATCTTCCCATATGATAAAGATTCAATTTTGAATTGTCATTTAAACTATGCATTTGAAAGTTTCTGGATGATCACAAAGTGGGCCTTGATACTTTGCTATGAGTACATTCAAGGGGTGCAAAGCTCCAGAAAAGTTTCTGTTGGGTTCTGAAAGTTTGAGACAGCCAAAGTAGGCATGGGAGTTAAATTGGTCAAAATGACCATTCCTTTATTTTATTTGTTTTGATTTATTTGTCTTTAGGAAAAGTGTGGGAAATGTTTTAGATGATGTTTATTCCACCTAAGAAACATTTTACAAGCAATGAAACATACAAACAAGGTGGTTCAAAAGAATTTCAAATTTAATGCATACTCATATGCATGCTTCCATAATTTTAATTAGAAAAGTTTTTGTTAACCCTAATTTTGATGATTAGAGTTTGATGATCCAAGTTTAGTATTTTTGGGATGTTACAACCGCTCTGGCGAGGTGCATGTAATATAATTAATTCATTAATTAATCATATGCTATCTATATAGAAATAGTAACGATGATCTTTCTTCTTTTAGCCCTCCGGATCGAACAAATCTACTGAAAAGAGCGGACGAGGCCCAACCAAAAAGTTGGAAGACCATGAGAGGTTCAGGATCAAAGATATCGCTGAAGACGGAAAACCGACGGCTCCCGAAGTTGTCGCAATCAAATTTGTGGCACAATGCGGAGTAATCGTTAGGGACTTAATCCCGATCACTATTCAAAATTGGAATAGGCCTGCTGATGCTAAAGAAGAGTGAACATGTTTGTTTGTCCCTAACAAGGCCAAATATTTACTGTGGAAGAGGCTCATGGTTAATTTCAAACTACCGAAGATAGAGCTGGATCCAAATGCGGAGGATCCAGTTGAGGACGCCTTAGAACATGGGAGAGCCATGGAGGCTAAGGTCAGGGAGTGGGCTATGAAGAAGATGGAACAGTGTTTCACCAACTGGAAGAAAAGATTGCACCTTGACTATGTAGTGAAAGAGAAGACTCCGGATTTCAAGAAGACTCAGTTTGAGAAGATAAAACCATTCTGGGCTGAGTTTGTAAATTACAAGACATCAGAAAAAGCTAAGAAAATGTCTGCAACGAATAAGATGAATGCTGCTAACAAGAAGTATCACCATACTATGGGGCAAGGTGGCTACATGGCTGGCATTCCTAAGTGGGAGAAACTTGAGAATGAACTGCGTGCTAAAAAGATCACCCCAGAGACAGACGATTGGGTAGAACATGCAAGGAATTGGTTTTACGGGCATGGGGGCACGTTGGACTCGGAAGGGATGTGTATATATAACATACGACATAAAGAAGACCCCTTGCCAATCGAGAGGATGAGAAAACCAGTAAAGGCTGTTAAAGATGGGGACTTCATTCCCGATAGAGAGAATGATGAGCTCACACTCGCCCTTGGAAATAAGGAACATGATGGATGAACACGAGGCACAAGAGGCTCCCAACCATGGAGGACTGGGTTTCCCGAAGAGAGGAAGAAATATCCTGATAGAAGCCGTCAGAGGAGAAAGGACAGGCTGGAAGTTGAAGCAGATATTCATAAAGAGCGAATGCGTATAATTGAAGAACGAATAAAGCAACAACATGATGAAATTAACGCACTTAAAGAGCAAAGTACTATCGGCCCATCTCAGCAGCACACTGCATTCGATGCTACCGGCCTATCGAATAATCGAAAAAGCAGTGTGGCTTCCACCGAGGTCCCGGGTGATGACAATGGAGATGACGATGGTGCACCGACGATGACTCCTGTTGGCTACCCAGTGGATGATATCACAGAGATGACACACTGTGAGCTACATGTCAAAGTTGTGAACATATCAATGAAGGTGGCGGTCGGCTATGCCTTACCAATTGGACCCACACCAACTTACCACTGTCGTCCGGTTCCAGAGGGCTACGCTGTTGTCGGGGTGGATGAAATCATGCCCACCTTTGAAGTTTTGAAGCTTGACTAACCTACAGGTGGAGGGGATGTGACTGTACTGGGAGACGCAACAAACTTCACCATTCTATGGCCGAAGGAATGTATCGTTCTTCGAATTCACACGCCAAGTCCATCTTCGCCGCTGCCTCACCTGTCTCCAGCGAGGTCATCGCCGCCGCGGCAGCCGTCTTCGTCACCTCACCCGGCTCTGTCGCCTCACCAATCTCTGGCGCAGCCATCGCCGACGCCTCAGGATAAAAAGCGTAAGGCGTACCACTACTCTGCGTCGTGGTAAGCGATCGCCGAAACGTAAACAAGAGCCTCTTCCAAAAGTACCAAAGGTTCCTCCCAAGAGAGCTTATGGTATCTTCAAGAGGAGATCGGCGATCATTGATGCGGAAACGCGTTGACAGGCGATGTCATCACATCCCAAGATTTTCCAAATCTTGTAATGTGAAAATAAATTAATGAAATAGAACTTTGTTTGATTTTCAGAGCCAGAAGAAACTTTTTGAATTCAATTGGAACTTCAAACCATTTGAATTAAAATAAAACCTAAAGGGATTCATAAAGATAAACATTAAAATGTTTTTGAATTACTATTTTGGATCCTTTAATAAGAGCTTTGTTTTCAAATGAAATAGAAGTTTTATAAATAAAGGTTATTTTATAAAGCCAATTAAAACCTTGGCCAAGCTTTTGAATTAAAACATTTTATTTTAAATAAAATAGCAAAGGTTTAATTAAAAATAATAAAGGATTGTTTAAATAAAATAATAAGGATTTAATATCCAACTTTATTTAATAAAAGGTTTTGCCATTTTAATTAAAACATCAAAACTTATTAAATTATTTTAAATAGGTTTTCCAAGTATTTACTATTCTCAAATAAAACCTACTAAAGTGTTTTGGCTTTATTTTAGAATTCAAAATAAATATCTCAATAAAACAAACCCTATTTTAATAAAGAAGTCTAATATATTAATTAATAATGGACACTAAAATAAAAGGTTATTTTGTTTTAAAATTTCCAAATATTATATATTTCCCAAATTAAACCTACTAATTTGATTGTGAAAATATTTAGGTATCAAATAAAGATTTGATTAATAAAATCAAACTCTATTTTATTTAAATAACTAAGGCCCATTTTATCCAATTATTAAAGAACCCTAAAATAAAAGATTATTTTGTTTTGAACAAGATTTCCAAATGAATTTTATTTACAAATAAAACCTACTGAATTGATTTTGAAAATATTAGGATTTCAAATGAAGATTTTATTAATAAACAACAAAAACTCTATTTAATTAATAAACCATGGCCTACTTATTTAATTAATAAATGGAACCTAAAAAGATTTAAAATAATAGTTTATTTTAGAATGTGAATTATGATGTTAAACAGAACCAAAAATCCATTACAATAGTTTGAATTGTTTGAATGGTTTGAATGTTTGAAATATTGATTGAAAATCAAATCAGCAAATAGAAAAAGAAAAGGAAAATGTTTCTGTACAAAAAAAAGAAACAACAGCGGCCCAACTACCTCGGCCCAAACAGCCCACCTAGCCCAATTTCCACCCCACCGCAGCAAAGCGTTTTCCAATCAGAGAAAGAACCCTCGGAGCAACCGACAAGTGGACCCCTCCCCTTCTTCCTTTCTTTCACTGCCAGCGGACCCCACACCCTACTGCTCTTCTTCCCCACCCCGCGGACTGGTTCTTCCCCCTCTCCTCACCGTTGCAGGCTTAATTTCTCGGCTTGATTACGCATTAACGCCGCGTTAATTCCTCGTCGCGACAACGCCCATTTAACCGCCTGCTCCTCCTCCTTTTCCCCCAGACACCGCCTCCCTCCGCCTCCAGCCGCCTAATTTCTCTCTGCATCTTGCTACTCACGACCTCGCCAATTCCGGCCAAGTCTCGCCGCCCCTCCCCGAGAACACGATGATGATCTCCAAGCTCAGACGAACCTAACAGCACTTTCCGTTTGTCTTAGGGCGCCCCCAATCTTCGCCTTCGCCGTACGAGGGCCGTGGTTCGCTTCTCCTCGCGACGTTCCCGGTAAGCCTCGACCGCCCGAGCCCTCTCGTTCACGCCACAGCTCTCATGATCTCCTGCATCTAACCTCGCCTTGATGCATCTTCTCTTGACCAGAGCATCGTCTTCAACATGACAGAGCCGCCCGTCGCCGTTCCCAACTCCGACGAAGAATTGCGATCGCCTCTGGCGCCTTGTCAAGCCAGCAGTACGAGCTTCCGTGACCCCGAGCCCGGTGAGCATGCCCTTTTTCTCTCGCTTCTGTACGCCGGAACTGCCGCCGACCGCCCGCCACCAGACGCCGCCAGTACCGCTTTTAAGCGATAGGAACCGAGGATGCAGATCCACCGGCTTGGATAGAACGACTTCAGCGAAGGGGTATCAAGCGATCTGTGCCGCACGATTAGACTTAATCCAACGCACCACAGCCGCGATCCAACCGAAACGGTACCGACAAATAAGAAGCCGCCGCGTGTCACCAGATAGATTGAAATTAGAATTTGAAATCAGAATTATTTACAAACTTCAAACCCTTATATCTTTTGATCCACACGTCCAAATTTGGCAAATTTTATATCAATGAAATCAGGAGAACAAGCCCTAGCCAACCATGCCCTTAGTTTAGTAAATAGTACCTGTTAGCTTGTTTGAATTTGCAGAAACATTTGTGTACTTGTTTAGAGTATAAAAATTGTTTAAAATTGAATTTAAGGGTAAAACTTTTGCAAAATGGTTTGTTGTGACCTTACTGACCCTAGGAACCAACCCTTGGTGTTGAAAATGATTTTTGTAAAATTTAGATTGGATTACTTGACTTAGCCATTTTCTAGCCAAATAAAAAGAATGGTTTTTGTTATAAAAATATTTATGGAAAAGAAACTTTGAGAAAATGGTTTGGACCAAACCTACTGACACAAAAACACCAAGCTTTGCAATAGCAACTCATTTGGTGAACAACTTAAGAGTTTTGCCTTAGTAAAAACATTTTTCACCACATGAAATGATGAATGGATTTAAAAATAGTTTTGGACAAAACCCTCTTGCTAATGACTTTGCCACTTTGGTAAATGACCAATTTGGATCTTACAAAGTTTAGAAACCCAATAGAAGCCCCCTTTGCAAAATAAAACTATCTTGTGCATGCTCCCATGCATGACTTAGATTCCATTACTTTGTGTGTGTGAAGAATTGTTTGTTTGACTTTGGTTTGGAATGTGAATTGAATTTGTGTTTACTTGATTGATTTGTAGTGAAGTGTGAGACTAGAAAGATCAAGGAGTGAACCACCATTCCCTACCAAAAAGGCAAGTGATGCTTCATTCTTTTGTCCCATTACTTTCACTATGCATTAGTGATTTTGCTAAGTAAAAGTTGCATAAATTTTGCTAAGTATAGATCTTGCTATAGGAAAACCTAGTAGATGAATCCTTAGTAGGATTTTCCTAAGTTAGAGATTCCTACTACTACCAAGATTAGCCTAGCTAATAGAAAACATGGGTGGAATATATATTCACACTATGGAAAAATATTCTAAGTCTAAGGACTTGTGATTTTGTCTAATAAAACAACTAAGTTAATGAATCACCTGGGTGGAATGGAACAGCTTGGTGGAGAATGGTTGAGTGGTTCACAATGCCATGGACTTGGATTGTGTATCTCACTTGTGGTATGCCACCCAGGAAACAAAGGGATTTGAGATATCAAATGTTGAGAAGCTTCAAGTGCAACCACTTGGCAATATGGGCTCTGCCATGATCATATAGGTTGCAAGAACTTAGCCATATGGACAGTGGGTGGTAGTGTTTGATAGGTTGGAGCGCGTCCATTTTGGTCTAAGGGAAAGCTTCTGAAAGATCTTGTCTTGGGAAACCAAGTCTTGTGGGGAAAGTGCACCACCTCTGCAGAGTGTAAAATCTAAGTACTTAGCCATGTCCCTGGTAAAGGACAATTTGAGAATCAAGACATGGAAGCAATCAAGAATCTCATCATTCAAATTTCTAAACTAAAATCTTGTGGTTTGAACAAGGGTTGTTTGAATTCTTCAATCATTGATGGAGAGATGGCTTGGTACAAGGATCTTGAAATCTTTGATTGAGAAAAATGATTTTGTCAAGCAAAAACTTAGTATTTTCAAATGTTAAGGAAAAATCTATTTTGAGCAATGCAAGCCTCAACTCCACTTAGCCAAATGCATATAGATGATAGACTCCACTATACTACCATAGTATCACTTGCCAATACAATTCAAATGTATTGACCCTTTGTGGCTGTAACTTGTATGTTGCAGGTTTGATTGATTTTAGTGAAGATTGATTGTTTAGGATTACAAAGTCTACAACCAACATCTGCCTGTGGCATTTTGAAGATGAAGGACCCATGTCTATAGTTATTCCCCTGCAATGTAATGTAATAGCCAAATGAGCTATGTTTGATGTAATAAAATTATGTTATTCCTGGTTATAAAGTTATATTATGACCTTTGTTTCTTGATATTACATCTTACTGTGGATGCTAGCTATTGATCCAGGGACTAGCATTGTAAACACAGGAGGAATCTACCTTAGCAGGTGGAGACCCCTACAGATGGTATCAGAGCATTGTGTTGCCTGTAGGATTTGTAAACCTAGGATTGGACAAAAAACCTTAGAAAAATAGGAGTGTATTTGTTCCAAAAAATTATTTACAAAAACACTTGTAAACTCTTTCCTCAACCATTTTTGTTTCAACTCTACATCTCTTCCACTTCAACTTGATGGAAAAACCTACCCATGGCCAAAGACTGCACCATGTGCAAAAGACTTCCTCAACTTCTTCAACTCTAATGACTTCAACATCTTCAGCATATTCACCAAGGACTTCCAACATGGATATCACCAAGGACTACAAGTGAGACAAGGAAATCTTACTTAAGATTTAGAGACTGGGGGAATGCAAAAGTTAGAAGGAACCTACATCACTAGAAGTTATTGTGACCAAGAGTTTTTCTCAAGGAACCATGATCTCATGTAAGAAGAAGCAACCAAGAATGATGGAAAGATCACAAGTGAACCATATAGATGGACCACCATATTTTAGTTAAGTCAAAACCACCAACTTATGTGGTGCAACAAAAAAAAATATTTTGTTGACTAAGTATGTGCTTGAACCTTGTTTGAGTGAAAAGTTTGGTTTGTGATTGCATGCACATTGCTTGTGTGTATTATGGTGTGTGTGATTAGAAATAAGTCCTTAGAAATATCTTTCCTGTTCTAATCTACCATCAAACCCAAACAGATGACTACTCCAAGAGACATCAACACCAACCAAGAAGACAACATGAGAGAACTTATAGAAAGCCAAAACCAGTTGAGCCAAGAGACAACTCAGCTTTTAGCCAACAACAATGGACTAGATCCAGCCATACAAAGAATTTTGAAACTTCAATCCCAATTGTTGCAAGGATTGGTTACTCAAATGATCAACATGGGGGAAAACTTTTCCCAAAGAGCCAAGGACAACAAGGATGACAAAGGTGTTATTCTAGAAGGAACCCAAGTTAGCAATACTTGTGAAGACAAGGATCATGCATCCAAGGAGCATGAAGATCAATGCCCCAAGAAGAGAGAAAGATCTTCCACCTATGAAGAACATGAACTAGAAGAACTCCTAGCTTTGGAGAGACCCAAGAAGAAGAAGAAATTCCCCAACACTAGCAAGAAGGATATTACACAAGTGCAATGTTTTAAATGCAAAGAGATGGGACACTATGCCAATGAGTGCCCAGAAAACAAGAAGAACCAAGGAAACAAACAAGAGACAGTAATACCAAAGAAAAAGAAAGATATTAGCCAAGTGATGTGCAAACATTGCAAAGAGTTAGGACATTATGCAAACAACTGTCTAGAAAAGATGAAGTATAAGATAAACAAGCCTATGAGGGATATCAGCCTTGTGACATGTTTCAAATGCAAGGAACTAGGCCACTATGCAAACAATTGTCCAGAAGGGATGGAGAACAAGTTAAACAAGTCTATGAAGGATCTAAACCTTGGCCCATGAATCAAGAATGCAAACAAAGGACACATGCAAAAGTTTGCTTAGAGAAGTTTTCCCAGGATCCCAAGAAGGACAATATGTATTTTTTGTTTGAAATTTTTTTAAGGGTGGTAGTACCCTACTTGTTTTGAACTTGCTTGTAACCCTAGCCTCCCCAAATCTCGGGACGAGATTTATTTTAAGGGTGGTAGCCTGTCACATCCCAATATTTTCCAAATCTTGTAATGTGAAAATAAATTAATGAAATAGAACTTTGTTTGATTTTCAGAGCCAGAAGAAACTTTTTGAATTCAATTGGAACTTCAAACCATTTTAATTAAAATAAAACCTAAAGGGATTCATAAAGATAAACATTAAAATGTTTTTGAATTACTATTTTGGATCCTTTAATAAGAGCTTTGTTTTCAAATGAAATAGAAGTTTTATAAATAAAGGTTATTTTGTAAAGCCAATTAAAACCTTGGCCAAGCTTTTGAATTAAAACATTTTATTTTAAATAAAATAGCAAAGGTTTAATTAAAAATAATAAAGGATTGTTTAAATAAAATAATAAGGATTTAATATCCAACTTTATTTAATAAAAGGTTTTGCCATTTTAATTAAAACATCAAAACTTATTAAATTATTTTAAATAGGTTTTCCAAGTATTTACTATTCTCAAATAAAACCTACTAAAGTGTTTTGGCTTTATTTTAGAATTCAAAATAAATATCTCAATAAAACAAATCCTATTTTAATAAAGAAGTCTAATATATTAATTAATAATGGACACTAAAATAAAAGGTTATTTTGTTTTAAAACAAATTTCCAAATATTATATATTTCCCAAATTAAACCTACTAATTTGATTGTGAAAATATTTAGGTATCAAATAAAGATTTGATTAATAAAATCAAACTCTATTTTATTTAAATAACTAAGGCCCATTTTATCCAATTATTAAAGAACCCTAAAATAAAAGATTATTTTGTTTTGAACAAGATTTCCAAATGAATTTTATTTACAAATAAAACCTACTGAATTGATTTTGAAAATATTAGGATTTCAAATGAAGATTTTATTAATAAACAACAAAAACTCTATTTAATTAATAAACCATGGCCTACTTATTTAATTAATAAATGGAACCTAAAAAGATTTAAAATAATATTTTATTTTAGAATGTGAATTATGATGTTAAACAGAACCAAAAATCCATTACAATAGTTTGAATTGTTTGAATGGTTTGAATGTTTGAAATATTGATTGAAAATCAAATCAGCAAATAGAAAAAGAAAAGGAAAATGTTTCTGTACAAAAAAAAAGAAACAACAGCGGCCCAACTACCTCGGCCCAAACAGCCCACCTAGCCCAATTTCCACCCCACCGCAGCAAAGCGTTTTCCACCGTAGAAAGAACCCTCGGAGCAACCGACAAGTGGACCCCTCCCCTTCTTCCTTTCTTTCACTGCCAGCGGACCCCACACCCTACTGCTCTTCTTCCCCACCCCGCAGACTGGTTCTTCCCCCTCTCCTCGCCGTTGCAGGCTTAATTTCTCGGCTTAATTACGCCTTAACGCCGCGTTAATTCCTCGTCGCGACAACGCCCATTTAACCGCCTGCTCCTCCTCCTCCTTTTCCCCCAGACACCGCCTCCCCTCTGCCTCCAGGCCGCCCTAATTTCTCTCTGTACCGCTGCTACTCCGACGACCCTCCTCGCCAATTCCGGCCAAGACTCGCCGCCCCTCTCCTCCCCGAGAACATGATGATGATCTCCAAGCTCAGACGAACCTAACAGCACTTTACGTTTGTCTTAGGGTGCCCCCAATCTTCGCCTTCGTCAAGCACAGAGCGCCGCCGTGTCTGCTTCTCCTCCGGCGACATTCCCCGGTAAGCCTCGACCGCCCCGAGCCCTCTCGTTCACGCTCACAGCTCCGTCATGATCTCCTGCGTCTAACCCTGCCTTCGGTCTGTCTTCTCTTGACCTGTAGCATCGTCTTCAACCGCGGACAGAGCCGTCCGTCGCCGTTCCCAACTCCGACGAAGAATTGCGACTGCCTCTGAGCGCCCCTTGTCAAGCCAGCAGTACCCTGAGCTTCGCCGTGACCCCCTGAGCCCGGTGAGCATGCCCTTTTTCTCTCTCGCTTCCTGTATCGCCGGAACCGTCGTCGACCGACCGCTCCGCCACCAGACGCCGCCGCCAGCGCCGCTGCTTTTTGGCCAAGCGATAGGAACCGTAGGATGCAGATCCACCGGCTTGGATAGAACGACTTAAGCGAAGGGGTATCAAGCGATCTGTGCCGCACGATTAGACTTAATCCAACGCACCACAGCCGCGATCCAACCGAAACGGTACCGACAAATAAGAAGCCGCCGCGTGTCACCAGATAGATTGAAATTAGAATTTGAAATCAGAATTATTTACAAACTTCAAACCCTTATATCTTTTGATCCACACGTCCAAATTTGGCAAATTTTATATAAATGAAATCAGGAGAACAAGCCCTAGACAACCATGCCCTTAGTTTAGTAAATAGTATCTGTTAGCTTGTTTGAATTTGCAGAAACATTTGTGTACTTGTTTAGAGTATAAAAATTGTTTAAAATTGAATTTAAGGGTAAAACTTTTGCAAAATGGTTTTTTGTGACCTTACTGACCCTAGGAACCAACCCTTGGTGTTGAAAATGATTTTTGTAAAATTTAGATTGGATTACTTGACTTAGCCATTTTCTAGCCAAATAAAAAGAATGGTTTTTGTTATAAAAATATTTATGGAAAAGAAACTTTGAGAAAATGGTTTGGACCAAACCTACTGACCCAAAAACACCAAGCTTTGCAATAGCAACTCATTTGGTGAACAACTTAAGAGTTTTGCCTTAGTAAAAACATTTTTCACCACATGAAATGATGAATGGATTTAAAAATAGTTTTGGACAAAACCCTCTTGCTAATGACTTTGCCACTTTGGTAAATGACCAATTTGGATCTTACAAAGTTTAGAAACCCAATAGAAGCCCCCTTTGCAAAATAAAACTATCTTGTGCATGCTCCCATGCATGACTTAGATTCCATTACTTTGTGTGTGTGAAGAATTGTTTGTTTGACTTTGGTTTGGAATGTGAATTGAATTTGTGTTTACTTGATTGATTTGTAGTGAAGTGTGAGACTAGAAAGATCAAGGAGTGAACCACCATTCCCTACCAAAAAGGCAAGTGATGCTTCATTCTTTTGTCCCATTACTTTCACTATGCATTAGTGATTTTGCTAAGTAAAACTTGCATAAATTTTGCTAAGTATAGATCTTGATATAGGAAAACCTAGTAGATGAATCCTTAGTAGGATTTTCCTAAGTTAGAGATTCCTACTACTACCAATCTTAGCCTAGCTAATAGAAAACATGGGTGGAATATATATTCACACTATGGAAAAATATTCTAAGTCTAAGGACTTGTGATTTTGTCTAATAAAACAACTAAGTTAATGAATCACCTGGGTGGAATGGAACAGCTTGGTGGAGAATGGTTGAGTGGTTCACAATGCCATGGACTTGGATTGTGTATCTCACTTGTGGTATGCCACCCAGGAAACAAAGGGATTTGAGATGTCAAATGTTGAGAAGCTTCAAGTGCAACCACTTGGAAATATGGGCTCTGCCATGATCATATAGGTTGCAAGAACTTAGCCATATGGATAGTGGGTGGTAGTGTTTGATAGGTTGGATCACGTCCATTTTGGTCTAAGGGAAAGCTTCTGAAAGATCTTGTCTTGGGAAACCAAGTCTTGTGGGGAAAGTGCACCACCTCTGCAGAGTGTAAAATCTAAGTACTTAGCCATGTCCCTGGTAAAGGACAATTTGAGCATCAAGACATGGAAGCAATCAAGAATCTCATCATTCAAATTTCTAAATTAAAATCTTGTGGTTTGAACAAGGGTTGTTTGAATTCTTCAATCATTGATGGAGAGATGGCTTGGTACAAGGATCTTGAAATCTTTGATTGAGAAAAATGATTTTGTCAAGCAAAAACTTCGTATTTTCAAATGTTAAGGAAAAATCTATTTTGAGCAATCCAAGCCTCAACTCCACTTAGCCAAATGCATATAGATGATAGACTCCACTATACTACCATAGTATCACTTGCCAATACAATTCAAATGTATTGACCCTTTGTGGCTGTAACTTGTATGTTGCAGGTTTGATTGATTTTAGTGAAGATTGATTGTTTAGGATTACAAAGTCTACAACCAACATCTGCCTGTGGCATTTTGAAGATGAAGGACCCATGTCTATAGTTATTCCGCTGCAATGTAATGTAATAGCCAAATGAGCTATGTTTGATGTAATAAAATTATGTTATTCCTGGTTATAAAGTTATATTATGACCTTTGTTTCTTGATATTACATCTTACTGTGGATGCTAGCTATTGATCCAGGGACTAGCATTGTAAACACAGGAGGAATCTACCTTATCAGGTGGAGACCCCTACAGCTGAGGCGGCCTAAAGAGCCAGAGTTCCCCAGCACCAAAGAAGAAGAAGCCAAAGTGTTGAAAATGCTAAAGACTCTTCATCAACCCGAGCCAAAGCTGTCATCAGACTATGAGCGTTCTATTCTCAAGTCACATGCGGCACAAAAAGCCTCGAAGAGCGGTACTGATGCAAGCAAGAAATCTGTTGCCCAGCTCGGAGAAAAAACAAAACAGTCTTGCGCCCCTCTCAAGGTGATTTCCCATACCAATGTGGGGTCGAGCAAATATGCGGCCGAAGAGCAGTATGATCCAGAGGTAGTTGCACAATATGGAGAAGTTGCCGCTGCTCAAGGTATGAGTATTGCCCAGTACTTATCCCAGTTAGAGTATTGCCCAGTACTTATCCCAGTTAGAGTATTGCCCAGTACTTATCCCCGTGAGTGAAGTAGCATACAAATACCGGTACGACAAACCTCTCGTCAAACCTGAGGAGGTAAACAATCTTCCAACAAAAATGCGAAGATTGCATAATTGGTACATGCATGCCACAAAGTACGGGGCTAACTGGATAGTGCTGAGGGTTACAAAAAAGCATCATGGGAAAGAAAAGGATGAAATGATATCCATTGAATTTGATGAACTATTTCAATTATTCAATCAAGACGCCTTGGACAATTCGATCATCAGTGCCTATTATCTGTAAGTACTAATTCTGTAATTAATTTAGTCTCCAGCTATCTCACCTTGTTTATTGCATGTATATAATCATACTGTAATATGCAGAATGAAGATGCTCGAATGCAGCAGAGGACAAATCTATGACATTGGCTTCATTGACCCATATTGGGTTCATCAAGCTAATCTCAAAACAAGCCCCCAGGATACGGAGGATAACATAGTACACGCGTTAAGGTTTCAAGAAACCAGAAGGGAAATACTTTTTCCTTTCAACTTCGAGTGAGTGTTATTGTTTTCTATACACTTTCTATTTCGCTTACTCGATGTTAAGTATATAATTGATTAGTTATGCATTCGCATCTTCCACTATATTCTGTTAATCATTCAACTTGACAAAGGGCGTGTACTAGTCATGGACTCGAAACATAAACACCTTGAGCAGTGTAAGTACATGCAGATGATCCTCCAGCGATAATTCTAATCATTACGACACTATATCGGCAACGTTCGTGAATTTTATGATATCAAGTAATTAATAACTTCTTTTATTCATTTTCTTCATTTTCTTGGAAACGGTTCACCAACAAGGCTGGGGGTGTTTGGAAAGAGGAGCTTACATTTGAAGCACTAGATGTAAGCACCACTAGCTATATCCGCGCATCTCTTCGATTCTAGTTTTGATACAGTTATTATCATGCTTGATTATTATTTTGATTGAACTATGTTCTCGTAAAGTGCCTGACACAGGGACCAGGTAACAATCTATGTGGATACTATGTTTGCGAGTTCATCCGACGATGAGAAGGGCAGAAATTTAGAGCAACTCCACGTACGTAAACAATTTCTATAGTTTTTAATTACAATCAAATTGTGTTTAGTTTCATTCATATAGGCTGACTCCTTTTTTAAATCAGATCGAATGTCTACGGGACGGTCTTCTGCCAAAGGATCGCGTACGAGCAATTCAGGAGGAATTGGCGGGATTCTTGGATGCAGAAGTCCTAAACCCAAAAGGGGAATACTATTCGGCTGTGTATAGACAATAGGCATTGTAAAAAGAGCAACTTTTGTATGTAGTGCATGAACTCGATCCGTGTATCGAATATTGTCATGATGATCTTGTGTAATATAACGGTTCCTTCATTGATAAGTGCAAAACACTAAATAAACAATAAAACAACCTAAATGAATTCTCTGCCGTGGCACAAAAAGTAGCGAAAATGCTGCCGCGGCACCAAAATGTGCCAAAATGAATTCTCTGCAGCGGCAGAGAAATGTGCCAAATATTTGTCGCGGCAGAAGGTTATTTGTCCCGGTTCTTGTTACGAACCGGGACTAATGCTCCACCCCCCTCGCCCTCTGACGCCGCCACGTGTACCCCCATTTGTCCCGATTGGTGGGGCAACCGGGACTAAAGGTTGGGGCTTTAGTCCCGATTGGTGGGGCAACCGGGACTAAAGGTTGGGGCTTTAGTCCCGATTGCCCCGTCCCGGTTGGGTAACCGGGACTAATGCCTCTTACCAACCAGGACCAATGGGGCGTTTTCTACCAGTGCCAGGAGACCGCGCATCGATCGCCATCCTCAGCCATGCCTCTAGCAGCCCGTAGCCATGTCGCCACCGTTGCTTGCCCATCCCTCTCGGTCTCACCGTCGAGCCTATAAAAGGAAGCCACCCCAGCCGTTTGAAGCACAACATTCCACTCCCCTCACCTCATTGATCGTTCCACTCTCTAGCCGGAGCACGAGGAGCAGCAGCTCGCCGGAATTGCACCGGAGCAGGCCGCCTCTGGAGGAGAAGGGAGTCGCTGATTGCGACCACCCTCGGAGCTGCCTTGACCGTCCCTAAGCTCGTCGTCGACCACTCGTTTGTTTGCCCACCTCGCCGTCGTTGCTGGAGCCCCACTGAGCCCCTAGGGCTCGAGCTCGTCGGTGACATGTTCATCGTCGACGATGATCCCCAGCCGTCGATCTCCCTTCTAATCAAACGACCCACGTAGCCTCGTACCGCTTCGCGCGTTATGAGCCGCTGACTGGTAGACACCCCTGTCAGCTGAGCCCCGCGCTGCGGAGTGACACTGGGCCGGCCCATTAACCTCTCCCGCGCTACCCAACCTTTTGAAATTAGATTTTTCTATTTTAATTCAAACACAGTTCTGTACATAGATTCAAAAAGCAACCCAACTCGATCCAATGAACCAAATTGCATGAAACCAATTTTGTTAGAAAATTACTGAAATGCTTAACCCAAGCGCGTTGGATTCAAATCATTTGGATATGTAGATCAACCATGGTAAAAATAACAAGTCAGAAGCTTTTCTGCATTCAAACATTTTTCAAAATTCAACCATAAGAGCTTTTGAGCTTTTTCAAATTTGATCATACCTTTCAGAATATATAAAAATATATGGGTTTACTTACAGAAATAATTTTCAAATAACAAAAGAATGCCACATAGGCATTTCTAGTCACTTTATTTATTTAAAATAAAAAGGTTAAACCTTATTAAATTGGGACATCACCTTAAATCACATTCCCATTTACTGAAATATATGGTGATGACATGTGTCAACATGATCCCATGTTTGAGTTGGAGAATATTAAATCTTAAGTAGTTTTTCAATGAGTAGAAATTACTTTTCTCACATTAAAATAAATAAGACAAATGCTTTAATCTTGTAATGATAGGTGATGATGTTAGATCATCTATAGTACCCCTTTGTGTGATGATTGAAAATAGTTAAGTATTGTTTGGTGATTGTGTACCTCGTATTTATTCATAGACGCTAGTACCGACCAAGGATACGAGGAGGAAGGAGGATACTACGAGGAAGAAGCCGAGGAGAACTTCAACCACTGCTCTGCACAAGGCAAGCTAACACTTGCAAGATACCCTACTTTAGCAAGCTCATACTTGCAATTATGCAAGTGTGAGGTTCCCAACATTTAATAAGGTAGAGATCCCTGTGTTTACAATGCTAGTCCCTGGATCAATAGCTAGCATCCATAGTTAAGATGTAATATCAAGAAACAAAGGTCATAATATAACTTTATAACCAGGAATAACATAATTTTATTACATCTTACATAGCTCATTTGGCTATTACATTACATTGCAGCAGAAATCTATAAGCATAGGGTCCTTCATCTTCAAGGTGCCACAGGCAGACATGTTGGTTGTAGACTTGTAATCCTAATCAATCAACTTCACTAATATCAAACAAACCTGCAACATAACATGTTACAGCCACAAGGGTCAATACATTTGAATTGTATTGGCAAGTTTTACTACTATGTGGAAATGAGTGGATCCTATCATTACATGCATATTTGGCTAAGTAGAGTTTAGGCTCATTTGCAGAAAGCAATAATTTATCCTATCTTTTAAAATGGTTTTGATCTTTTGTCAAATCTTTCTGAACTCCTTGGTAAATCCCCAAGTGTTTCAAGTCTCTGTCAAAGTTTCTTGAACTCCTTGGTACACCCCAAGTACTTCAAGTTTTTATCAAAATCTCTTGAGCTCCTTGGTAAATCCCCAAGTGCTTCAAGTTTTTATCAAAGTCTCTTGAGCTCCTTGGTAAATCCACAAGTGCTTCAAGTTTTTATCAAAGTCTCTTGAGCTCCTTGGTAAATCCCCAAGTGCTTCAAGTTTTTATAAAAGTCTTTTGAGCTCCTTGGTAAATCCCCAAGTGCTTCAAGTTTTTATCAAAGTCTCTTGAGCTCCTTAGTAAATCCCCAAGTGCTTCAAGCCTTTTGTTGTCACTTAAAAGTTTTTCTTTTAGAAATTGGAATGTCGAGATTTCCCATAGCTTCAGGCCTTTAGTTGCTCAGTATTGTCCATAACCGGGGACACTACTAAGTACTTAGAATTTTTATCTTCTGCAGAAGTTGTACACTTTACCCACATGACACAATCTCATCTTGTTGCCACCAGTGGCCGCTGGATAAGTACTCACCAAGATGGAATACTGGCAGATTAAGAATGTGACGAAGTCTTTCCATAAGGTCCTACCACACACATTGCTAGCTTGTCTTCAGGCACCAATGTAGGGTTCCTAGTTCCCTCATTTCCAGTTAACCTGAAGACCAATGCATGGGTCTTCCCAATGTAGTTGACTAAGCCAGAGCCATAATAGTATGTGGCTGTACACGGAAGCCACTGTTGGAGAAACATGTTCAATCTCTAAGTCCCTAGGTGGTTTTCATCAGGTGCACAACAAAAAGAGATTGCCATATAAACATGGTTCCTCTTGTTTCCACCTTGTCCATCCTTGAGTATCCTTGTCCACCCAGGTGGTTCACTGGGTACTTGTTTTATTATATAAAACATAAGTCTTTTCTCAACTTCATAAAATCTCAACATGTATCTCTTCTCAAAATATTTAGCAGGGCTAAGCATAATTCAACTACATTGTTTTCACTAAGGAATATATTTAAGGGTATCCTATTAGGATTTAGCATAGCATAAAGTATAGAAATCCTTTTCATGCATGTTTCAAAATCCACTAAGTATAATGAAAATAGTAGGACTTTGGATGATAGTGTAACTTGACTTTTGGTAGGGAATGTTTGTTCACTTCTTGATCTTGCTAATCTCACACTCTTCTAACTTTACTACAAGTCAATCAAGGAAACACAAAATCAACTAGCATTCCAACCAATATTCAATCAAACAAACACACATAAAATATTAGGAACTAAGTCATGCATGCAAGCTTGCAGAAGATAGTTTTATTTGCAAAAGTGGTTTCTACTAGGCTCTAAACATTGAAAGGTTCAAAGTGGTCATTTTCCCAAAGTGACTAAGTCATTTGCAAAAGGGTTTTATCAATAGATCATTTTAAAAATTAAATCATTATTTCATGTGTTTGAAATTGTTTTTAGCAAAGCAACAATTTTATATTGTTCACCAAATAAGTTGTTAATTCACAAAACTAGGTTTTTTGGGTCAGTAGGTTTGAATAAAAACATTTTCTAAAGGTTTTTCTTAAGAAAACTTTTCCATAACAAAATCAATATTTTTTTTATTTGACTAGACATAGGTTAATTCAACTATTCAATCCTAATCTTCACCAAATACATTTTTAAAACCATAAGTTGCTTCCTAGGGTCAGTAGGTTCACAACAGATCATTTTGCAAAGATTTCAACCCCAAAATCATTTTGGAATAATTTTTATAACCTAAACAAGCACACAAATGTTTCTGCAAAAACAAACAATTTAACAGAAACTTTTTGCTAAAAAAATTGCATGGTTGGCTAGGGCTTGTTCCACTGATTCCATTGATATAAAGTTTGCAAATTTTGGACGTGTGGATCAAAAGTTATGGAATTTACAAATTCACATATCTAATTGAAATGTTTCTGTTTTTAAATAACACCCAGAGCCACATGGCTGTTTCTTATTGGGCGGTACCGATTCGTGCGGATCGGCCTCCGTGGATCGTTGGATCTAACTTAAACGAATGGATCAGATGGGCGCGTACCCCTTCGTCTAGTTCTAATCGCAGCCACAAGATCTTCATCTAACGGTCACAAACGCTTGGCCAAACACTGGCGGCGCTATGCGGCGGCAGACGGCAGCGCACGCTCTGGCGGCGAGCTTACCGACGATACAGGAAGCAAGGAAGAGGGGTAAACAGCTCACCGTGCTCGGGGGATCCTGGCGATGCTCAAAGTGGTCGCGAGGAGGCGAGGGGCGCTCAGGATCCGTCGGGATTCCTCGCCGGAGTCGAGGACAGCGTCGGTCTCGCTCAGGCGTCGTCGGGGACGAGGCAATAGATCGTGCCGAGGCAAAACAAAGGTGTGGTTAGACGCGTACGAGTATGGGGAGTGTGAGAGCATCACTGAGAGGGATCGGGGCGGTCTGGGCTTACCAGGGAAGTTCGCCGGAGTTGCTTGCAGACAGTGGCGCTCAGGTTGTCGTTGTTGCTGACGCTATGGATCAAGCGCGGCCAAGCCGAGGGTGCAGGGAGGAACGCCTGAGGATGGAGAGCAAGCTAGTGTGGTTGGGGAGGTGAGGGGTGGCAGTGGTTCGCCGGAATTGGCCGAGGAAGGTCGTCGGGGCAGCGAGGGTGCGTGGCGAAATTTGTCCAGCTTTGGGGCAGAGAGAAGGAGGCGCGTGAGGGGAAATGGAGAGGAGGCCAAGGCTGTTAATAGGGCGCAGTAACGGCGAGTAATGGTCGCGGAATCAACGCGTATTGAAACCTGCAGAAACGGCCGGCGAGAGGGGGACGTGGTCACCGCGGGGTGAGGAAGAAGGTGACCTGGCGTGGGGTCGTCTCGTCAGCGAGGGAGAGAGTCAGAGAGAGGGGCCACCTGTCTGGGACTGCACGGTTGGGTTTTTGAGTGAGAAAACGTTTCTCGAGAGGGGGAGGGAAACTGGGCTGCGACTGGGCTTCTTGGGCCAGGTGGGTTGGGTCCAATCTGTTTCTATTTTTTCTTTCTAAATGCTTTTCCTTTTTCTGTTTGAATTTCCTGTTTTGAATTTCAAACAATAAATCAAACATCAAAAACAAATCAAACCTCCTCCAAACTTATATTGAGTTTTGGTCCTGTTTAACAACATAACCAAAGTCCAAAAATAAAATAATATTTTTATTTTAGGGTCCATTTATAATTAAATAAATAGTCCTTAGTTATTAAATCAAATAGGATTTGATTTATTTAAAATCTCCATTTGAAAACCAAATAAAACCAAAACACTTCAGTAGGTTTTATAAAATACTTGAAAAACTTATTTAAAATATTTTAACAAGTTTTTAATGTTTTAATAAAAATGGAAAAGCCTTTAATAAAATTGGATATTAAAACCTTATTATTTTATTTATATAAACCTTTACTATTTTTATCAAATAGAAATATTTTATTTCAAAGGCTTGGCCAAGTTTTAATTTGGATAATAAAATAAACCTTATTTATAATTCTATCCTTTGCTTTTGAAATACCAAATCTTTTACAAAAGATCCAAAAATAGTAATTCCAAATATTTTTAACTTTATTGTTTATTTATATTTTTAAATCCCTTTAGGATTTTATTTGATCAATTAGGTTTTGAAAGTTTCCAAATGAGATTCAAAAAGTTTCTTCTTACCCTGAAATTCAACAAATTTTTATTTTATTCAATTATTTTTCATATTACAAGATTTGGAAAATCTTGGGATGTGACAGCAAGCTACTACCTACTTGTTACCATGCCAACTATATGCCTTAAGCATATGTGATCATACCCACTTGATAACCCAATCTAGTTTTACTTACCAGCTTTATACTTTATTTCTTTATCAAAGATTTCTCTTAGAGTTTACATAGTAACTTGTAGTTACTAGAAGGATATTGGAAGGTAGCATAAAGAGCATAAAACTTGGCCTAATTTAGATAACCTTGATGTTATCCTAAGGCATGAGAATGGAACTTAGCAAATCCCCACTTATGTACCACCCCACATTCGTAGTTACCACCACTTGTAGATGCTAGTGCTAAGCATAAAACTTGATCAACTTTAGATGGGAATACTTGTTGGAAATGATTATGAAAACCTTAGAATGATGAGTCATTCTACTGAAATGTTTTGACATGTGTTCTCGAACACCAGATGATTTTGATGATGAAAATATTATGGCATGAGTCTTAACCCTTTATAAAACTGATGGTTGTCTGGATGCGATACCATTCCAATTTTACCGTACAACCACAATACCCGAAATTTGGGTAGGGCTTGACTGGAAATTTATATACCTTAGTATGGGTTCCCTCGCGGCCAAGGTCTGAGCTGAGGCTACCTTGTGAAGATTGTCCACCTGTGCACTACCCAAGATGACAGTTGGTCATGGTTGGGAGGCCAAACTCAGAGGAGAAGTGCCTATACTAGGGCGTGTAATGGAAAGGTTAGGATTGATTATCCGCATACTGAGTATGGTGAATTCAGGATTTGTTCCTGACGGATGTATTGAATGTTGTGGTGAAAGTGTACAATCTCTGCAGAGTGTCAAACTATTCGAATAGCCGCGTCCGCGGTTATGGACAGTTGGAGTGGCCATACTGTTCCCCCGTCAGATGTTTTCAAATTGACTTATGAACTGAGTTGAGACTTTGACTTGAACACAACAGAGTTGTGATATGAAATTCAAGTTCCCACTCAGGTGTTATAAAACTTCAACTAGTTTTCTTTGCTTCTGAACTTAGTAGAGGTAAATCTGGCTTTTTGCAAAACAACCCTAGAGCTTAGTATCCTACTATAAAATCCCCCTTAACTTATTAGTATTGGTTTGCTAGTACTTAAAGAGTACTCGCGGCCAGACTATGAAGAGGAGTATCAGGATGATGGACCACAGGAAGGTTACGACAACTAGGATCATCTCCCATAGTCAGCATTGCTTGTGACCCCGAAGATGGAGCTTCACCTAAGCTATCTTTATTATTACGTTATTGCGCTGCTTGAGTTGTATTAAGAACTCGATCATGAGATCCTTATTTGTGTAAGACCTTATGTATGGTTTGTAATGGATGATGTACTGTGATATCCAAATCTGTTATGTCTCGCAAAAATGGTAATCATGGGATTGCGATGTATGGCATAACAAGCATCTGGGATTAAAAATTCGGGTGTTTGAAAGAAACAACCATCTAGCTACTCCTATGGACCCATAGTCCAAGGATGAACTACTCACGCATCACTCCGGAGGCAGGCATGGTGAGGAAGAGGGCCTCCAGGATGATCTCCCCTCTCCGACAGGGTGCCGGAAAGAGGTTCAGATCTTCTCCTTAGGGTTTTTATCTCGGGGGTATTATAGAGGTGAAGGGGCAAGGTCGGTGGAGCGCCAGGGGGCCCACACCATAGGGCGATGTGTGCCCCCTAGCCGCGCCTGGCCCAGGTGTGGCCGCCCTGGGGTGTGTCTCCGCCTCTCCTTCAGGTTCCGTGTCGTGTCGGGAAAAATAGGAACTTCGGCTTTTGTTTCATCCAATTCCGAGAATATTTCTTTACTAGTTTTTCTGAAACCAAAAAACAGCAGAAAACAAGAAACTGGCTCTATGGCACTTGTTAGTATGTTAGTTCCAGAAAATTCATAAAAATTCCACAAAGTGTAGACAAAACATAATATAATTGGTGCAAAACAAGCATGGAACATAAAAAATTGTAGATACGTTTGCAACGTATCAGTGGTGAAGGTTGCGGGTGTTGCGGCGTCATCATCCAAGAGGCCCCTCCCCCACGCGTCGTGAATCCGAGGCCGGAGTGGCAGGTGCCCCCATAATATGCCATGGCTAGGCTGAGGATCCAGCCGCGTGCGCCTAGCAATGACGACGAAGACGAAGATGACCCTAAAGTTGTGTACTATAGGGCTAGATATGAGCATGACTAAAGGGGGGCCTTTAGTCCCGATTTCGTAGTCTTGGTTTTTTAATATTAATAAATGTTTTGAGTGTTAATCCCGGTTTGTGGCTGGACCGGGACTAAAAGGGGGCCTTTAGTCTCGATTTTGTAGTCTTGGTTTTTTAATATTAATAAATGTCTTGAGTGTTAGTCCCGGTTTTTGGCTGGACCGGGACTAAAGGGGGGGCGTTTAGTCCCTATTCCGTAGTCCCGGTTAGATAGTGTTGTCTGAAAACCATCTTGAGTGTTAGTCCCGTTTTGTGGCTCGACCGGGACTAAAGGGGGGCCTTTAGTCCCGATTCGCACCACGACTTTCCCGAACTATGAAGATGTTGTCCCAATTCGTACTTACCATGAAGATCTGATATCCAAATGCGCATGGTCACATATTAGGGAGTGCCTCTATGACCAACTTTAGCGACATCTGGAGGACTGGGCGCCGGCGGCATATCCCTAAAGCTGGCCGTAGTGGTGTCCCTGCTCTCGCATACCATCTTGCAGCTTATAACTTCTCTATCTAGATCAATACGCCTGGGCGCTAACTAATTTCGCATATTAGGGAGTGCCAATATGGCCAGTTTGTTGGAGATGGCAGAGGACTAGGCTCCTTCGGCATCTCCCTCAAACTAGCCGTATTGGTGTCCCTACTCCCGAAAACTATCTTGGAGATTCCCGAGGACTCACAAGTATGGCTATTTGTAGTACAAGAAGCACAACATAGTATCGACACTCACGACATAATGTTGAAACTCACCCCTATTATTAGTGCTACCACCCGGGACTCATGTTTTGTCTCGGTTGGTGTCTCTGACCGGGACTAAAGGTTCATATCCATGATGGCCAAGACGTTCGTCCTAGATAAAGAGGGAAAGGGTGGGAAAAGATGGCGGGAAGCAAAGGGAAATGGCGGGAAAGATATCATTAGTCCCGGTTAGTGGCTAGAACCGGGACTAAAGGCCCCCAAAATATCTATAGTGCCAGTTACTAGTTTTGATAACAGATTATGCTAATAGATTTATATTATAGATATTTTTCTGCATATTTTGATATATGATACATATTCTTCATCATTACAGAATAAAAGATATTTAAATAATAATATTAAATTAAAACTCTAGTACGCAAAATATATTATGTAATTCACCAAAATATTAGTATTGTAATAGAGTATGCTAGTAGATTTATATTATAGATCTTTTTCTACACATTTTGATATATGATACATATTTTTCATCATTATAGAATAAAAGATATTGAAATTATAATATTAATAAATTAAAACTCTAGTATGCAAAAGATATCTTTTAAATCAACAAAATATTAGTTTTATAATAGAGTATGCTAATAGATTTATAGTATAGATCTTTTTATGCAAATTTTGATATATGATACATATTTTTCATCATTACAGAATTAAAGATATTGAAATAATAATATTAATAAATTAAAAATCTAGTATGCAAATGATATTAATTAATTCAGCAGAATATTACTTTTATAACAGAGTATGCTAATAGATTTATATTATAGATCTTTTTTCTGCATATTTTGATATATGATACATATTTTTGATCATTACAGAATAAAAGATATTGAAATAATAATATTAATAAATTAAAACTGTAGTATGCAAAAGACATCTTTTAATTCAACAAAATATTAGTTTTATAACAGAGTATGCTAATAGATTTATATTATAGATCTTTTGTTTTGCAAATTTTGATATATGATACATATTTTTCATCATTATAGAATAAAAGATATTGAAATAAGAATATTAATAAATTAAAACTCTAGTATGCAAATGATATTAATTAATTCAGCAGAATATTACTTTTATAACAGAGTATGCTAATAGATTTATATTATAGATCTTTTTTCTGCATATTTTGATATATGATACATATTTTTGATCATTACAGAATAAAATATATTGAAATAATAATATTAATAAATTAAAACTGTAGTATGCAAAAGATATCTTTTAATTCAACAAAATATTAGTTTTATAACAGAGTATGCTAATAGATTTATAATATAGATCTTTTGTTTTGCAAATTTTGATATATGACACATATTTTTCATCATTACAGAATAAAAGATATTGAAATAATAATATTAATAAATTATACCTCTAGTCCCGGCTCACACCACATACCGGGAGTAGAGGTTTTTGGTGTGCGACCGAAACGACGCGATCGAAAAGACCTCTAGTCCTGGCTGGTGGCTAGAACCGGGACTACAGGCCTCCTCTCTAGTCCCGGTTGATGGCTGGAACCAGGACTAGAGGGTGTGGGTATAAATACCCACCCCTCTGACTCCCGGTTCGAACGACGAGTCGAGACGCCCTCAGAGCACATCGAAGCCGCATGCGCCCACTTTCGCCAAAGTTCTCGTCGCCTCCCCCCACGCCACCACGTCGTCCCATCCTCCATGTCGCCGAGCCATCCCTGCGCCGCAACCGCCGTATCACGCCGTCCCGTCCCCCGCGTCGCCGAGCCGTTCCCACTCTTTCACCGGAGCCGCCGCGCCCGCGCCGTCCTCGCGCCTAAGCCTTCCCCCGCGTGCTACCCCTCACCGCCCCTGCATCGTAAGTTGCCGCGCATCGCCCTCTTTTTTATATTTTTTAGTTTAGTTTAATATATTGTTTTAGGTAGATATATTATTGTTTAGTTTTATTATAGTTAGATAAATTGTTGTTTAGGTTTTATTTTATTTAGATATATTATTGTTTAGATTTTATTTTATTTAGATATATTATTGTTTAGGTTTTATTTTAGTTAGATATATTATTGTTTAGGTTTTATGTTATTTAGAAATAGTATTGTTTAGGTTATATTTTAGATAGATATATTATTGTTTAGGATTTATTTTAGTTAGATATATTATTTTTTAGGTTTTATTTTATTTAGATATATTATTGTTTAGGTTTTATTTTAGTTAGATATATTATTGTTTAGGTTTTATTTTAGTTAGATATATTATTGTTTAGGTTTTATTTTAGTTATATATATTATTGTTTAGGTTTTATTTTATTTAGATATATTATTGTTTAGGTTCTATTTTAGTTATATATATTATTGTTTAGGTTTTATATTAGTTAGATATATTATTGTTTAGGTTTTATTTTATTTAGATATATTATTGTTTAGGTTTTATTTTAGTTAGATATATTACTGTTTAGGTTTTATTTTAGTTAGAGATACTATTGTTTAGGTTTTATTTTAGTTAGAGATATTATTCTTTAGGTTTTATTTTAGTTAGATATATTATTGTTTAGGTTTTATTTTAGTTAGATATATTATTGTTTAGGTTTCATTTTAGTTAGATATATATTTTTATTTTTATTACTAGTCTATTATTTCTAATATTATTGATAGTATTTAGGGAATTCTTACTAGTATTAAAATTGAATTATTTACTTAGTATTATTTCGATCAAATGCATGCCTACTTGAGGATATGCCTATACCGTATCCTCGTAGTCGACTCGGCGACAACGATGGAGTACTGCGCTCTACCGGACTTATCCGAGACCCTAAACCCTAGGAGGTGCTACCTTTAGGGATGCGTAGCTTGGTGAGGAATCTGGGTGTCGTCATCGACCCGGATCTTCTTTGGTAGAGGTCATGTGGTCCAGGAAGTTTGCAGAGGGAGCCGGCCCCCGAGGAGGTGGTACGGCGTCGTGTCAGGGAGGAGGACGAGCACGTCTGTCGGTATATGGTGATGTTGGACGCCACAGTGGCCCCCCATAGCTGGTAGGTTCTTCAGGGATCTCACCCTATGTATACTCCTATGATGGTTCCGACTATTTGGGTGTTCACATCCCGTGGCTCAGGAACCGGGAGTCGACGTTGAGTTTGAGCGATGTTATCAGATGAGATGTTGTTCTTTATATGATATTAGTACTTTGTTGTTATTTGAGATGTATTAGGACTTTGTTGTTTATTGAGATGTTATTCAAGATGTTATATGATATTAGTACTTTATTGTGATTCGATATGTATTATTACTACTTTCTTGTTGTGATATATGATACACTGTTAATTTTATTACTGATATGCACATTATGTCATAGCAGTTATTCTATGGACTTCAGCGGTAGAGAAGGCGAAGAGACACTATTCGACATGATATGAGGTGATGAAGCGCTCCCCTATCAGGGTGAAGCGCCCCCCTATCATGGTGGAGTGCTCGTCGAATAGGGTGGAGCAGAAGACTGTGGAGCAGAAGATGGCTCACAGTTTCTAAATAAGTCCAGTGATGGAATGGAGTTAGAACCTCTAGTTAAAGCGCAGACTAGTTTTAATTTCGATGACGGCTTGGAAAATTATGGACCGACCTTGACAAAGTCTGGCGAGGTATATTATTAAGCCTCTTGATCACTAGATAGATGCATTAGTTGATTTGTGTGTATATATATATTAATGAATGTTTCTTATTTGAGACCTCCACATCGACTAAGTTAGTTAAAAATAGTAAATGAGGACCGACCAACGGGATGGCCGACGATGCGCATCTCACAATTGATGAGGTCTCTCCAGAGGGAAAACCGTTGCTTCCCATAAGTAACACAAACACATTTATTCATCAATGTGGATTTGTTGTTAGGGACAACGTCCCGATCAGCATTATCAACTGGAATAAGCCAGCAAAGGGAGATGAAAATCCTATGAGTTTTGTCGAGAACAGATACAAAGACATACTATGGGAGAAGCCCATTTCACATTTCACCCTACCGGTCTTAGGAGTCTGAGAAGCCCACAGATGATATGAGGTCCAAAGTCAAGCGTTTCGCTCTTAATAAGATGACCAAACAGTTCAATAACTATAATAAAAGATTATACAATGAATATCTCGAGGAAAAATGTTCCAGAATTCACTGGCACACTAGAGAAGCAGCGGGCTCATTGGGAAAGATTTCTAGACTATAAAAAATTAGCAGTAGCAAAAAAGGTCTGAAAAGAATAAAGAAAATGCTACAAAAAAATAAATATCACCATAAGATAGGGACAAGTGGCTACAGTACTTCGGTTCCTAAGTGGTAGGAAGCCGAGAAAGCCTTGCGTGCCCAAGGGCTCACTCTAGCTACAGAGGACTGACCCAGCAGGGTAAGGAATTGGTTACTTGCGCATGGGGCGGAGTATGACATGGAAACACGGGAGTTAATATCTGAAAAGTCCAATGTTGCTACACCCCATGGAGAAATTTTTAAAACAATCGAGGTTGTTACAAAGGGTAACTTCAAACCCGATAGAGAGAACGACGAGCTGACAAAGGCCCTCGGGAATCCTGAAAAACCAGGACAAAGACGAGGCTTTGGACCTTCTGTGCCGGGGAAGACCGGGTTTCCCGAGTGATGGGGATATGCCTACTGGGGTATCCTCAGCGGGACGTTTCCGACTGGCCCAAAGGCTGGCGAGTGGGCCTGCAGAACGGCGACTGGATCAAAGCCCGTCAAAGCACCAGGCGACTGGAGGTCAAAGGCCCAGGCGAGTAGATAGGCCCAGTCGGTTTGACTTAAACGATCGACAAAGTTGTAACCGAATCGGTTGAGATATGTAAACCCTAGGGGAGGTGAGCCTATATAAACCTCCCTAAGGGGCGAGTAGAGACACGTTCCCTCATACGCCCAAGCAACTCGCCGCCTAGTCGCCGAGTTCGCCCATTGTAAACACTTCCATAATACAATCTAGCAGGAGTAGGTCTTTACCCTCCGGGGGGCCGAACCTGGGTAAAACCCTGTGTCTTTGCCCTCATCTCGCACCGCAGATGGCTGGCCGCCCTTGCCCTTCGTTCTACTACTCGCTGCCGATTGCAGCATCTGCCGTGGTCATTCCTTCGGCAGTGGCGCCACCGTGGGGCCTGGCGGTCTGGCGGTGTTCTGCGGCGAGATCCAATCTGCCCATCAACGAGGCGGTGCGCCACCGCGCGCATGATAGCGATCGGCGAGATGCTTCAGATCTTGCCGAGCAGCTCGTCGGCGGCACGACCCGTCACGCCTGGCGTGATCCTGCCGATCGACGATCGGCCTCTTCGTCGGCTTCACCGACATCACCACCTCGGAGGACTCGGCTCGCATCCGCGAAGTCGCCACCTGTGATCGGCTCTCCGAGCCGGTCCGCGATCCATCGCCTCGCCTCAGTACAACTCGGCCTATAGCAACGTGGCGAGAACTCGGCGGCCCGCGAAGGCGGCCGTCACGGCAACGCCGACTCGGCGACCCCGGCGTCACTCGCCGGATCCATCACCGCGGCCTCGTCCGCGGGCTCCATCGCTCAGGTCTCCAACGCGGGGGATTTCGAGGACCCCTCCATCCTCGGAATCTTCGACTTCGACTCCGGGTCGGAAAACTCCGCCGACCTCCACGACGGAACCGGTCGCCACGCTGCGACCTACATGGCCCGGCGCCGATCCGGAGGACCCTTTCTCCACCCCAATCCCTCCCAACGCTACGGCAGCGGAGGTGAAGAACTCCGCTGGCTGGCGGAGGCGATGCAGAGCAGGCGGCGCGAAAAATTTCGCCTCGGCGGTGGCAGCGAGGAACTATCACGCTACCACCAGCGGCGGATCAGGTCACGCTGAACCCCACCGTTCGGGCGCCACGAACTTCGGCGATGAGAACGACCCGGCTCGCATAGCGGCGCGCGATCTGCGAGCAGCGCCACCGAAGCGCCCGACCCGCCAGGATCAACAGCGATGGGTGCCCCACCACCCAACCGCACCCTCCCGAGGACCAGCGCGGATAGTCGTCTCCTCACGGGAAGCGAGATGCGAACGCCTTCCACTGTTCTCCACCCGATGGACAACCTCGTGGCAGGCGAGCTGCAGCCGACATCACGGCCACGGCGGCGGCGCCACAGATCCGATGCGTCAGGCCCTGCTGCAAAAAGCCGTGGAGCAGCAAAAAGCGGGCGCCGAATCGCAAGGGCGAGTATACTCGCGCTCCTCGGGGAGCAGGGCGGCCTCAAGCGGTCGTCCAGCGGCGGCAAACACCCTCACTTGCCCGCCACCAGAGCCATTACAGCTCCAACGCCGACCCGCAAACGCGGCACTCTCCTGTGATCCCAGGCCTGCGACCAACCGTGCGCCAGCGGAGAACCGTCGGCCGCACTCACATCATCAACAACCAAAACTGGCGCGCCGCGCCCGGCAAGACTGCGGCACACCTAAATACTACGCGATGGCGAGCCCATGGGGTCGCTTCGATCATTGGGGCCCAAGTGCTTCGGACCAATGATCCGCGGCGAAAAGTACCCGCCAAATTTCAAGGCGCCAAAGGAGATCGAAAAATACGACTCCTCGTACGACCCCGCAGTCTGGCTAGACACATACCTCATGGCAATGGGGATCGCGGGTCACACTGACCTACTCGCCGCCCGTTACCTCCCACTGATGATGGAGGGGACGTGCAGGCAATGGATCAACACGCTCCCCCAGGACAGTATCGACTCCTGGGAGGAAATGCGAGAAGCCTTCGTCAGGCACTTCGAGTGCTCCTACACTCGCGCCACCACCATCGAAGACCTGGAACGATGCGTCCAGGGACCTCGCGAGTCGACCCGCAACTGGGTCCAACGGTGGCAGGAGCTTTGGTACAATGCGGTCGGCATCCACCCGGACACCGCGATCCATTGCTTCAAGACCTCGTGCCGCTACGAGCCTCTAGTCGCCAAGCTCAAGCGACACGCCCGCACACTCGACAACATCCCCGACCTCCTCGAGATTGCCAAGCGGTACGCCGAGGAGGACCCCAACCAAGACGTCGACGACGAGTCAGGGGGGCAACGCCGCACGAACGGCAACGACGGCGGACGCCGAGGTGACCTACGCTACAGCGGCACCCGCCTCACAGGCAAGCGCCGCAACGACGGGCGAGTCGACTTCGTCGCCAACGCTGGGCACGCACAACGCGAGCCCAAGAGCTACCGCCGCGACGGCGGGCAACGACGCGATAGCGGCAACTACAAGAACAAGCCAAGGTTCGATCCCGCGGCCCTCCTTAACCAACCGTGTGCGTTTCACAGCAGGGAAGGAAAGCCCGCCACGCACACCACCGCCGACTGCCACACCCTCAGGGAAATCGAGAAGGCACGGCACGCGCGGGAGGACACCGACAACGACCCGCAAAACGGCGGAAAGTTCGGCAAAGTAGCCGGCTCGCTCCACACCTTCACCGGCTTCAACACGAAGCGCGAGAAGAAGGTCATCGCCCGCGCCGTCGCCGTAAACGCGGTGGCCCAGACGAGCGTCCCCGGTTCTGAACTGGTGAACAGACCATCACACAGGCGGCAAGACCACTCGCCACGCGCCAGTATCCGGGGCGAGTCGCCTGGTGGTCAAGCCCAAGGTCGGCGACTCGGCTCCCCAAGACTCGATGGGCGGCAGCTCCATCAACATCCTCTACCTCGAAACATTCAATGCTGCGGCTCCGCGATCGATGATCGAGACAACCCACACCACGTTCCACGGCATCGTCCCCGGTCGGAAGGCGTACCCGATCGGCAAGGTCACGCTACCCGTCACCTTCGGCACTCCGGCAAACTTCCGCACCGAGCGGATCGTCTTCGAGCTGGTGCCCTTCGACAACCCTTACCATTGCGTCCTGGGGCGCCAGGCGTTCGCCAAATTCATGGCGGCACCCCACTGGCATACTGGCGAAGCGCCCCGGGCCGTGCGGCGTCATCACCATCAACGGCGACCCCGACATGGCCGCCGAATGCGAAGCCAAAGGAGCCGAACTCGCCGACGCCGTCATCGCGGCGGAAGCTAGTCACGCCGATGAGCTCGCCAAATACGCGAGCGGGGTCAATAATGACGACCCCACAATACTCAAGCCCAACTCGAGGCGCAAGCACCTCAACCTTTGAGGCCACGACGCACCCGCACCGTCGAGTTGGTCCCAGGCGACTCCAGCCAGACGGTGACGATCGGGACAGGCATGAGCCCAGCGTAGGAAGGCGCGCTCATCGAGTTCCTGCGTGAGAATAGGGACATCTTCGCATGGAAACCCTCCGATATGCCTGGTGTCCCTAGGGGCTCGCTGAGCACAAACTAACGCCGACCCTAAAGTGCGACCCGGTCAGCGATCGCTCGGCCCTTCAATGAAGAGCGCCCGTCGAGCAATGGCCGAGGAAGTGCAGCGGCCGCTCTGCCGGCTTCATCCGGCCGATCAAATACTCAAGTGGCTGGCAAACCCAGTCTGGTCGAGAAAAATGGGACACGGAGAATGTGTATCGACTACACAAACTGAACAGCGCTGCCCAAAAAGCGATTCGTACTCCAGCGGATCGATCGATAATCGATTCAACCGCGGGCTCGGAGTCGTATGTTTCCTCGGCGCCTACTCGGGTACAACCAGATTAAAATGGCGGTCGAAGGCGAGGAAAACGGCGTTCATCACGCCATTCGGAGCATTACGCTACACCGCCATGACCTTGACCTCAAGAATGCCGGGCGACCTATCAGCGGTGCATGCAAGAATGCCTCGCGAGCCAAATTGGCGCAACATCCACGTTTACATCGACGGCGTGGTCGTGAAATCCGCCGCCAAGGAGACCTCTCGCCGACCTAGCGGAGACCTTCGCCAACCTGCGGAGGTACAAGATAAAGCTCAACCCGCAAGTGCACCTTGATTGTACCGGGGCAATTACTAGGATGCGTCGTCTCCAAGCGAGGATCGAGGCAAACCCAACGAAGATCAACACGATCGCCCGGCTCGGCAAACCCGAGTGCTCGCGGCGTCCGAAGCTGGCGGGCGTGTAGAGGCTCGATCGCTTCATCCCCGCTGGCGAAAAGCGATGCCCTATACCGCTTTGATGCGCAAGAATCCCACCTTCGATTGGGACAAGGAGGCGGACGGCGCGCTCGCGACCTCAAAAAGGTGCTACTCGCCGCCACTACCGCGCCGCACCGTCGTCGGCTGTAATGGTCGTCGAGCGACCGGAGGAAGGAAAGGCGCCCAGTCCAGCGGCGGTCTACTACATCGGAGGTCCTCACCGAGTCGCGCCGTGATACCTGATACCAAAAGCTGGTATACGCGGTCTTGAGGCTCAACGGCGCCTGCCGCACTACTTTCAGGAGCACCCCATCACGGTCGTCTCCTCAGCCCCACTACAAGATATCATCCGCAATCGCGAGGCGACCGGGCGGGTCGCCAAGTGGGCCGTCGAGATCGGCGTCCACAACATTAAGTACGAGCCACGAAGGCGATCAAGTCCCAACAGCGGCAGACTTCATCGCCCGGCGGGAAGAGGCCAGCCCGGACAAGCCGCCGTACCTCCACTACTGGAACCTACACTTCGACGGGTCCAAGAACGCGGACGGTGCAGGCGCGGGGATTGTGTTGACTTCGCCAAAGGGCGACAAGCTCCGCTACATCCTCCGCCTCGATTTCACGCCCTGCACCAACAACATGGCCGAATACGAGGCCCTACTCCACGGCATGCGAGCCGCAAAGGAGATGAGTGTCAATCGCCTTCGATGCTACGGTGATTCCGACCTCGTCGCGGGACAAGTCGCCGGCACCTGCGACGCCGTCTCCCCTACCATGGCGGCGTACCGCCAAGAGGTGGACAAGCTGGGCGGCCACTTCACCGGCTATTCCGTCGAGTGGATCGACAGGCGGAAAAACGAGGAGGCCGACGCCCTCTCTCGCATCGGGTCGGCTCGACTCGCACCACCCGCCGGCGTGTTCCTCGATACAATCTCAAGGCCATCAGTCTCTCCCGAGGAGATCGACATCGAGTCCCCTCAATCGAGGCAACCTTGGTGCTTTTCGTCACCGAGCCAGACGACTGGACCAAGCCCTACATCGCCTACCTGGAGACAGGCAACCTGCCCGCAGACGAGACAAGCGCTCGAATGATCGCTCGCCGATGCAAGTCCTACACCATCATCGACGGCGAGCTACACAAACGCAGCGTCACCGGCGTGTTCCAACGTTGCGTCCAACCGGCTGAAGGACGCAAAATCTTACACGACATCCATTCAGGCGACTGCGGCCACCACGCTGCCGCGCGCTCCCTAGTCGCCAAGGCTATGCGACACGGCTTCTACTGGCCCACCGCACACGCCGACGCCGTCGACATCGTCCAGCGATGCGCCGGGTGCCAGAAGTACGCCAACCAGACGCACGTTCCAAGTTCGGCGCTCAAAACCATCCCCATCACCTGGCCATTCGCCGTGTGGGGCATGGACATGGTGGGCCCCTTCAAGAAGGCCCCCTCCGGCTACACCCACCTGCTGGTCGCCGTGGACAAATTCACCAAGTGGGTAGAAGCCAAGCCAGTCCGGAAGTGCGACGGGAAGACTGCCACCAAGTTCCTACGCGAGCTCATATACCGCTACGGTTTCCCTAACAGCATCATCACGGACAACGGCACAAACCGCCAAGGAGCAATGGCGAGTTCTGCGAGGAGCACCACATCCGCTCGACCTCGCGTCGATCGCACCCGAATCCAACGGCCAGGCGGAAGCAACCAAAGCATCCTCCATGGCACGAAGCCGCGACTCCAAGTACCACTCGGCGCACCGCTGGATGCTGGGTCGAAGAGCCCTCCGTCATCCGGGAATCCGCACCTCGGTCAACAGTCGACGGATTCACCCCCTTCTTCATGGTCTACTGAAGCTGTCATGCCCACCGACCTCGAACACGACTCGCCACGGATCGTCCACTACACGGAGGCATAAGCGAACTAGCCCGCCAAGACGGGCTCGACCAACTCGACGAAGCGCGACCTCGCCCGATCGCGCACGCTATCTATCGGCAAGGGCTCGTCGCTACCACAATGACGGTGAAAAACCGCACCTTCCAGGAAGGCGACTTGGTGTTACGCCTCATCCAGGACAAGAAGGGCATGCACAAGCTCTCTCCTCCGTGGGAAGGCCCGTTCGCCATCGGACGCGTACTCGGCAACGACGCCTACTACCTCATCGACGTCCGCGGGGACGGCGAACTCGACGTCAAGCGGCCCTGGAATGTAAATCTCCTCCGGAAGTTCTACTCCTAGAACCCCACATATGTACTCTCCAGTCGCTATGAAATAAAAGAAACAGTTACCGCAAATTGCGTCTACTCTCCATGCCCTGTGCCACTCGCACTTGTAATAACAGCATCACGCTAACATGCAGAAGTCAACCTTTGGTACAGCGACCGGCACGGCCAAGTAGTGCGATGTGGGAGCACTGAGTCACCTCAGGTCCTGCGTCGTCCACGAAAAACGCCAATCCGGAGCCCCATTGGAGTCGCCTAGCTCGACTGGTTTTGCAAACCAAGACAACTGCCCTCGCTTCTCACAGCGGCCTCTGTCCTCCGCATCCTCGGCGTAGCGACTCGAACGACCAAGTACCACGCTCGGGGACTGCATACCAGTTCGTCGCGATCGGTCAGGGAAAACGTCAAGTAAGAGAGCACGCCCTGGACTCGCCACGCCATCGACCCCGGGCAGGCGGAGTGGCACGCTCACACCAACGATCCTCAACCACCCTCGAGTCGCGCCTCGAAATGCCAAGTACCACGCTCGGGGACTCGGCCACCCGACCCCGTTCGCGTCCGGGAAAACGGTAAAGTAAAGAGCACTCAAGGGAGTCGCCGTGCGACTGGCTCTCCGAGCTCGGGCGAGTCGACTAAACTAAACAAAACACACGATAACAACAAACATCATGTACAAGGTGAACCCCACAAAAGGGCGGACGCGCTCGGGGACTCACCCAAAATCAATCCAAAACACGATTTAGCAAAATATACACAACTTCCAATTCAATCGCACATCGCGTTGTCTTACATTACAAACTATGCCTGTTCGGCAGAATTGCTACTAACTTATCTAGGCATATTACATTATTCCGCAGGCTTCGACGATGATGCACCAGCGTCCCGGCGCTTCCGGATGAACGGAGTATACGGGTTCGATGGATACGTCGTCAGCTCGCCCGCCATCGCCGCGCGGAAGGGCTGCTCGACCTTGAAGTCGCGATGCGGCGGCTCGGGGTCGTTCGGCGCGACGACCGTTTCCTGATAAGGAAGGAGGTCGCCCATCGCCCAGACACGCTCCGAGTACGCGGCGGTGTTGGAGATATGCCCAAGAGGCAATAATAAAGTGGTTATTATCATATCTTCACACTTATGATAAATGTTTACATACCATGCTAAAATTGTATTAACCGGAAACATTAATACTTGTGTGATTTGTAAACTAAAATAAGAGTCCCTAGTAAAGCCTCTTGTTAAACTAGCTTGTTGGTTAATATATGATCATGGTTTCCTGATCATGAACATAGAGATGTTATTAACAACAGGGTCATATCATTAGGAGAATGATGTGATGGACATACTCCTATAGATAAGCGTAGCATAAAGATCAAGTCATTTCAATAGTTCAATTGCTATATGCTTTCTGATACATAGTAACCTAATTCCTTCGACCATGAGATCATGCATATCACCTTTACGGATGGATGCTTTGATGACATCAAACACCACACCGTGCTCGGGTGGCTATAAAGGTGGCATTAAGTGTTCGGAAAGTATTGGTTGAAACACATGGATCAAGAGTGGGATTTGTCCATCCTCATGACGGATAGATATACTCTGGGCCCTCTCGGTGGAATGTCATCCAATTAGCTTGCAAGCATGTGACTTGGTCACAAGGGATCACATATCACGGGAGCGAAAAGAGTACTTATCGATGTGAGGTTGAACTAGGTATGCAGAGATACCGACGATCATAACCTCGGATAAGTAACATATCGTGAGACAAAGGGAAATTGATATCGTATGTAAGTGGTTCATTCGATCGCAAAGTAATCGTAGAAATATGTGGGAGCCATATGAATTTCCAGATTCCTCTATTGGTTATTGTTCGGAGAAGTGTCTCGATCATGTCCGCATAATTCACGAACCGTAGGGAGACACACTTAAGGATTCGACGTTGTTTGAGTAGTTATGGTATTATGAGAAAGAGACCGAATGTTGTTCGGAGTCTCGGATGGGATCCGGGATATCACGAGGTGATCCGGAATGGTCCGGAGAATAAGATTCATATAAGGAAAGTCCGTTTGAGTTCGGGAATGATTCCGGTGTTTTCATCGGGAATGTTCTAGAAGGTTCCGGATTGTCCGGCACTCCGGGGGGGAAGGGTACATGAATGTGTCATTGCTCATTGAATGATTGCATCATGTACTAAGTGTTCTTGCTGTCCCAAATGAAGGATTAAATTGAATCCTAAACAGAAAAGTCAAATGTCCGGTTTGAAAGTCAAGCGCCAAAACAAGAAACTGTGGGAAACAAGCAAGAGGAGTTGGAACCAACTTTGGAGGAGTTGGACTCCTCCGGGCGCCCAAGCCCTAGGCCGAGTTGGGGAGGGACTCCCTCCTCCTGGCCAAGGAACCCCTCCCATATAAGGAGGCAGGGCTCCTCCATAGACACATAACTTTCTACTCTAGATCCCGGTTTAGAGCCGTTTTGGTTTAGAGCTTCTAATTGCTTTAGCCAGCGGTTTAGAGCCTTCTAATTGGTTTAGAGCCTTCTAATTGGTGTGTCTAATTACTAGACCACTAATAGCCTCTCTCATAAGCTCCACCATACTGCACCGGCTTAAGGCGAAGCCTGGATCTCCCTCTACTTAGGTACCACGCCGTTGTCTTTGGAATCGCGAGAGTGCTACAACCTCCTTTCTCTGGAACAAGGGAGAGGAAGGTCTTCGTCAATCGAACGTGTGACCGATTGCGGAGCGCTTAGGAGCGTGGTATTTGGAAGGATCGTCTACACGATCTTGAGATCGGAAGTGTCGACTACATCACCCACGAATCTGCTCGTTAACCGCTTTGGAATCTTCGAGGGTGAGTTCCTCTATCGACTCGTTGCTACAATCTAGTAGATAGATCTTGGCTTGTTTGTTTGTATGCGATAGAAAATTTTGTTTTCCATGCTACGAACCCCTCTGAGGGTATCGAGCCGTGTCTATATGTAGATCTGTTGACGAGTAGAACACAATGGTCATTGTGGGCGTTGATGCTTTTATTGTCGATTGCTTCTTGTGTACTTTGTATCTTGCGGTATGTTGGGATGAAGCGGCCGGGCTAACCTTACATGACATCGTTCATGAGACTTGCTCCACGCTTGACATGTAACTTGTATTGCATAAGTGGCTTTATGGGTGCATGTTTCTCCTAGCATAGTTAAGATCCAATTTACAACGGTGATCAACAATACTAGTATCAATGTTGTGGTTCTTGTTCGTAAGTTAGAACGACACTTATTGAAAGCCCCAAACCACGTAAAATATGCAAAGAAAGTAGAAGCGTCTAACTTTGTTTTGCGGGTGTCTGATGATGTGATATGGCCATGATTGTGATTGTATTTGATGTATGCAATGTTCCTTATTGTAAGTCGACAACGTAGAAGCCATATGGTTGTCTTTAATTTATGTTAAGACCCGTGTCTATTCAAAGTAGTTGTAATAGTTGAAGCGGTGGGACAACCATGGAGTAGCGTCATTGACCTTGATGCAATACCGATGATGATGGAGATCATGTTCGTGCTAGAAGATGGAGATCGGAAGCACAAAGAAGAAAAGGCCATATCATATCACATAGTATGAATTGCATGTGATGTTAATCCTTTATGCATCTTGTATTGCTTAGTAGACGACGGTAGCATTATAAGATGATCCCTCATGCACATGAATTTCAAATCATAAAGTGTTCACCCTTAGTTAGCACCGTTGCTAAAGCTTGTTGTTTCGAAACACCACGTGATGATCGGGTGTGCTAGATTCTGCAAGTGTATACAACGTGAGCAAGCCAGATTTGCTCATGCAGAAACTAAGGTTTGATCTTGACGAGCCTAGCATGTACAGACATGGCCTCAGGAACACGGATTACCGAAAGGTAGAGCATGAGTCATATAGTAGATATGATGAACATGTCGATTGTTCGCCATTGAAGCTATATCAACTCTCGTGATGATCGGTTTTGATGTGGTGGATTTGGTTCGTGTGATCACTAAAACAATGTGAGGGATATTGTTTTGAGTGGGAGTTCGCCTAGATTAATTTAATTATTAATTAGAACTCAATTTATCATAAACTAAATCAAAGTGAAATTGCATAGTTGTTGTAGTCATTGGCATCCGTTTACCACCTTGCGCTTAGTTATAATTGAGATGATAGAGCTATAGAATTCTGGTTAGTTACTTTACGAACTGGTATCGTATTGTTTTGAAGTGTTAATCTAAAGTTTAAAAGTCCTATTGCAAACTTTCAGTGAGTTCCGGTTACTCCATGAAGTTTAATAATTGGTATTAAAACAAGAGTAACAATTCCAATGTTAGTATATAAGTATCATGTTTGTCTCCACGATTCTTGATATTCAAAGGATTGTCTTAATATCAAGGTTATCTAGGATCTGAAAGAGTTGTTTCAGAAACCATGATGTGTGGAAGATATTGTGATATCTGAAACGAAGTTTTGGTTGCAACATGATAGAGTATAATATGGCTAAAGTCATGTTCTCATATTTGATGAGAATTTGCGAAAAGTTGTAGACACTTGTTGTCCTAATCCTCCAAAAGGTTTTGGATAGCAACATTATACTCGTAATTCATCGTTATAAGCTAAAGGTAGTTTGATCATGGACGATTCCATGATAAAGATGAATATTTGATGTAGGTAAAATGTTTACTACACCAAGAGATTACTAAATAAAGGAATTTGAAAGAACACCAAACATTTGATGATGGTGATCTACTTCAAGGTGCAAGTCCAAAGACATTGGTATTTAACTATACACGCTTTGGACTATGTGTCATATGTATGACTCCACTATTGATATTGATAGATTCTTTCAAACAGAATAGGAAATACTGAAAGAGAATCTCATAAATATATGGCAGAAAGGAAAAGACTAGAATTGTTCAATTTAAGTATATAGATGATATACATGTTATGGCTATATTCTTTGCTTATTAAACAATGTGGTTCTTAAGTATTTGATACTGAATTTGTTGGTATGAATCGTCATACATAACAATGTAATTCATGAACTACAATGGCCTAAGTAACTAGCAAAAGAATATGTGATGATGTTCATCGAGAACAAAATAAAGGGTTATTGTGTTGCTCGTTAAACATCAAAGCTTGCCTTCAAGATTTGTTTTATCAGGTATTATGAGAACAAAAGGGTTGTTCAAATAATTGCCGTAATCCATAAAAGATGGATGATTCACAAAATCTCGTTGGAGAAATCACATCCATAAAACTAGTGCTAAAAATGTCGAAAGACAAATTGATTGAAAAGATCACTTAGGAAGTGACATCGCCGTTTAAATTATATTGGAAAGAAAACATGAAGAAACTCCATATGGATGGAATTTTGGAGTCTTTTTGATTTTGATCAAATGACGCTTGTGAAACTTTCCTAGAGATAATTAAAACTTCGTTCATAGGCCAAAGGAGCGAAGACTAGCTTATTGGAATTTGTACATATTGTTGTACGAAGTCCATTATGTGTAGTCAAGAGCGATGGATTTCAACTTCATATGCTTTCTCCGAAAATTTGAGTGAATATATGAATATTTACTTAATAAGGATGAAGTATGAAACATTTGAAAAGTTCAAAGACTTTCAAGATGAAGTACAAAATCATTGTAACAAGAATATAAACAGTTTATGATAAAGATCATAAAGGAAGATATTTGAGTTACAGAGTTTAGCATAATACCTAAGATTTAAGGAATCGTTCCATGGATTTGCATTTCCCGAAACACCATAAGAGTATGGAGCATTCGAGATATGTAATTAAACCTTGTTTGACATGGTGAGATCAAAGGTGTAATTCATAAAATTGCCATTGTATTTTAAAGATTAAAAGCTTTAGAGATTACCGTTTTTCCACTGAAAAGAGCTTCATCATAATCCATTGAAATGACACCATATAAAGTTATGGTTTGGGATAAAACCCAAGTTGTCCTTTCTTAAACATTGGTATGCTTTGCATAAGAAAGATGTTTTGCAACCAAAGTCGGATAAACCTGTCTTTGTATGTTATTTCGAATAACTGTTAAGTATTCCTCCATAACACCAGAGACAAAAGTGTTTGTCACTTAAAACGTCAAGTTTCTTTGAGAAGGAATTTTTCGTGAAAAGTTAAGTGGGAGGACAATAGAACTTTGATAAGGTTGAAAGAACCTTAGCTATATGTGCAGAGTTGCGCAACGCCGAAAAGTGTTCCGGAGGCAGCAACAATGCTCATGGCTCACGTGCCTCAAAGGTTGTGATCACGGAGATCTAAGTTCCTATTGAAACAAGTAGGTCGGGTAAACAATGAAATACCAAGATTTGAGGGTTGAATCATTATTTGAGAATAATGAACCGATTACATGCAAAGAAGCGATGATGGGCCCTGACTCCGTAAAATGGCTTGAAGCCATAAAATCCGTGATAGTTCCATACACGAGAAAATCAAGTTTTGAACTTGAAGGACCCTCGAGAAAGGTGTAAGACCTTATAGTTGTGTCTGGATCTATAAAGAAATAGACATGGATGTTTCACATCTATGAAATAGTCGACATGTTGGGAAAGAGTTCACAACAATGTTCAAAGGTTGACTATGACAAGATTTGATCAGTCATAGTGATATTTAGTCTAGACGGATTAATGTAGCAACCACTACATATAATTTGTTATATGGTAGTTGAATAAACAAAACAAGTTCTTCTAATAGAATCGTTACCTAGGACATGTGCATAACACGGTCCATAGGGTTTTGTTAATTCAAAGGATGCTAAAAGCATATGCAAACTTCAATGGTTAAAGTGAGCATCGCGGAGTTGGAATCTTCACTATGATGAAACTGTTAAAAGAGTTTAATTTCATCAGAGACAATGAAGATGCTTGCATTTGCAAGAAATTAAGTGGGAGCGCTAAGACATGTTTCTAATACATTATGTGGAAGACATATTGTTGATTGGAAATAATGTATCTTTTATTAACACATATTAAGAATTTCATCCCGATGAAAGACTTAGGCAAAACCTAAATATTTGGCATCAATAGACGCTAATATGGTTGTGCCAGAAGTACATAGACAAGATATTGAATGAGTTCAATATAGAAACTACAAGAGAGGTTTTTGTCACACAGAAAGGATTGAATAAGTTCAATGTTGATGATATATTCAAGTGTATTGACATTTGGTAAAGTGAAACAAATAATCAAGTATAGATTGATACTTGATGTATAAAATCACAAAGAGTATTTATATCATACTGTGATATGTACAAATCCAGATATGTCCTATGCTCTAAATGTTATGAGCATATACCAGAATGATTCGGAAGATGATCATTGGACAATAGTAAGGATATTCTTATGATCTTTTGGAAGAACTAAGAATATATTGTTTGTAGAAGTGACAAATAGATGGTTAGTTCATTGTAAAAGTACTACATTGATACTAGTTTTGTCACAAAGTACAAATTAAGTTTATCTCAATCTAAACTAAGGGTGGCACAATATAATGGAAAGTGAGTTCCATAATGGATTTGGATGAGTTCCAAAGTTAAGACATTGTGACAGATACTACAACAAAAGGCCAAGTATATAACTGCTATTTTAGCGACAAAGAGGGCATTTGTGTCAAGTAGTTTGTTATCAAACTAGGTGTAGTTCACAGTGGGATAATACTATGAAGATATATTGTGCGACAATATTATCAACATGTTTTAACCCCAAAGAGCTAAAGGTCACACCGAAAGACCAAATTTATACAAAGCCATCTCATTAGAGAATGAGTGATGCGTAGAGACGCAAAGACATGCAATTACACACGGACCTGGAAGTGTCAGATCCGGAGATCAGTTGACCACTAGCAATCGTGTACATACAACACCGTAAAGCCATAGGTGTTATATACACAAAGGTTTGAAACTAGATTATTGACTCTAGTGCAAGTGGGAGACTGTTGGAGATATGCCCAAGAGGCAATAATAAAGTGGTTATTATCATATCTTCACACTTATGATAAATGTTTACATACCATGCTAAAATTGTATTAACGGAAACATTAATACTTGTGTGATTTGTAAACTAAAATAAGAGTCCCTAGTAAAGCCTCTTGTTAAACTAGCTTGTTGGTTAATATATGATCATGGTTTCCTGATCATGAACATAGAGATGTTATTAACAACAGATCATATCATTAGGAGAATGATGTGATGGACATACTCCTATAGATAAGCGTAGCATAAAGATCAAGTCATTTCAATAGTTCAATTGCTATATGCTTTCGATACATAGTAACCTAATTCCTTCGACCATGAGATCATGCATATCACCTTTGGGATGGATGCTTTGATGACATCAAACACCACACCGTGGCGGGTGGCTATAAAGGTGGCATTAAGTGTTCGGAAAGTATTGGTTGAAACACATGGATCAAGAGTGGGATTTGTCCATCCTCATGACGGATAGATATACTGGGCCCTCTCGGTGGAATGTCATCCAATTAGCTTGCAAGCATGTGACTTGGTCACAAGGGATCACATATCACGGCGAGAAAAGAGTACTTATCGAACGAGGTTGAACTAGGTATGCAGAGATCACAAGCGATCATAACCTCGGATAAGTAACATATCGTGAGACAAAGGGAAATTGATATCGTATGTAAGTGGTTCATTCGATCAAAGTAATCGTAGAAATATGTAGGAGCCATATGAATTTCAGATTCCTCTATTGGTTATTGTTCGGAGAAGTGTCTCGATCATGTCCGCATAATTCACGAACCGTAGGGAGACACACTTAAGGATTCGACGTTGTTTGAGTAGTTATGGTATTATGAGAAAGAGACCGGATGTTGTTCGGAGTCTCGGATGGGATCCGGGATATCACGAGGTGATCCGGAATGGTCGGAGAATAAGATTCATATAAGGAAAGTCCCGTTTCGGAGTTCGGGAATGATTCCGGTGTTTTCATCGGGAATGTTCTAGAAGGTTCGGATTGTCCAAGCACTCAGGGAAGGGTACATGAATGTGTCATTGCTCATTGAATGATTGCATCATGTACTAAGTGTTCTTGCTGTCCCAAATGAAGGATTAAATTGAATCCTAAAACAGAAAAGTCAAATGTCCAGTTTGAAAGTCAAACTGCCAAAACAAGAAACGTGGAAACAAGCAAGAGGAGTTGGAACCAACCCGGAGGAGGAGTTGGACTCCTCCAGGCGCCAAGCCCTAGGCCGAGTTGGGAGGGACTCCTCCCTCCTGGCGCCAAGGAACCCCCTCCCATATAAGGAGGCGGGGCTCCTCCCATAGACACATAACTTTCTACTCTAGATCTCCGGTTTAGAGCCGTTTTGGTTTAGAGCTTCTAATTGCTTTAGCCAGCGGTTTAGAGCCTTCTAATTGGTTTAGAGCCTTCTAATTGGTGTGTCTAATTACTAGGCCACTAATAGCCTCTCTCATAAGCTCCACCATACTCGCACCGGCTTAAGGCGAAGCCCTGCGGGATCTCCCCTCTACTTCCGGTACCACGCCGTTGTGCTGCCGGAATCGCGAGGAGAGTGCTACAACCTCCGCTGCCTGCTGGAACAAGGGAGAGGAAGGTCTTCGTCGAGTACCGAACGTGTGACCATTGGGGCCTTGAAGGAGCGCCGCTGGAAGGATCGTCTACACGATCTTGAGATCGGAAGTGTACGACTACATCACCCACGAGAATCTGCTCTCGTTAACCGCTTTGGAATCTTCGAGGGTGAGTTCCTCTATCGACTCGTTGCTACAATCTAGTAGATAGATCTTGGCTTGTTTGTTTGTATGCGATAGAAAATTTTTGTTTTCCATGCTACGAACCCCTACAGGCGGCACGCTCCTGCAGCTTGAGAACCTCCGACAGGTCCACCGCGCCAGTCGACGAAGGATATCCACTCGTCACATCGTCGATGTCGAAGTCTTCGGGGAAGTGAGCAAGTCCCAGGCTCAGAGCTGTCGACGCTCCGCGCCGAAACGCCGACCGCGTCATGAACTCTACGACCGCGGGCGCCTTCTCCAAGTACTCCCACACCTCCACGAGGTCACTGGGAATAACCTCCGTGGGCGACATCTCTTGAAGGTAGGCGCGGATGCACGTCGCCGACAGCGTTGCTGAATCGACGAGCATGCTCACGCACTCCCTCGCATCAAGAGAGCTCGCTTCCTCATGGCTACCAATCACACGGCCTGCTAGACGGAAACAGTTGTGAGCACCACGGAAAACACAAACAATATAACTACAAGACTGGGAAGGCATACTTACCAAGCAGCGGCCGAGCGAGTTCCGTGATGAAACTTTGAAGCGAGGTGTGGTCGTCTTGAAGCCCAACAATGAGGGCCTCCGACAACTTCCGGTCTTCTTCTGCGGCCGCAACGGCGGCCTTCGCTCGCCCGTTCGCCGAGCTCGCTTCCTCTTTCGCCTCCCGCAGTTCGCGCTCGAGGTCGGCGATCCTTTGCTCGGCAGTGCCTAACGCAGACTTCGCCGCCATCAGCTCGCCAGCTGGGACAAGCTCTTGGCGAGCCGCCTCTGCCTGCGCAGCAACAGCCTGCAGGTCCCTGTTAACCTCTTGGAGAGCGGCCAACTCCTTCTCAGCACGCTGCTTCGCAGCCAATCGCCCCGCCGACTCCAGTTGCAGACCCTACACAATTTCAAAGTCAGCACACACGGGGACTGGACTCAAACGTACAGTACAATAAATTATAAGAATCAAGCCGCTGCTAAGCATCGACCTGATCCTCGGGGACTGGAGGTACCTGGATGGCCGCGCCAAGCATGCCGTGCAGTTCCACTGCGTCCACAGACGCGAGCGGGGCTCGGAGCCGCAACCTCACTCGCCGAGGCCGCTTTGGTCATGAAGCGGGGGAAGGTAGCGATTGACGCGCCCGCCCCAAGGGAACTCGCCTCCTCCGGTCTAGGCAATGAAATGCCCCCCTTCGTGGGCGTCGCTTCCTGGCCAGGCCTAGCAGCGATCGCCGTGTCATCAGAGACAGCGACGATGTCTTCGCCCTTGGCCTTCTTGCTGCCTTCCGTGGAGGCGGCGACCTCGTCCACCTTCCTCTTACGGGAAGGGTCCTCCTCGCTAGCGGCGGAGGGCACCTTGGCCACCGTCGGGTGGCCCATCTTCTTCACTCCGGTCCTACGCATCGAGACAACTCAGTAAAAACAGTCAAAATACTAAAAGAGAAAGATGAAAGCCGAGTGCACTCACTTGGCGACTGGAATGAAACGCAGCCCTGTACGAAGGCCGGCCGGTCTCTCCAGCTCGGGGCCCAATCGGTGACTAAGCCCCAGTTCCAGGACGCCAGGGGCCCAGGATACGGATGGCTTCTTCGAAGTTGAAGTGGCGGTTGGTGCCTCCGGGACGCCTTCGGCCGAGCCCTCCTCGCGAAGCGGAGCTGCCGCGGCCGGAGCCTTCTTGCGAGGCGAGACCGCCGCGATCGGGACCTCCTTGCGAGGCGAGGTCGCTCCAGCCGGAGCCTTCCCCAGCCCGGAGACCGGCGCGAAGGGCGGAGGCATTGAGGCCAGCGGTGCCTCCATGGATGGCGCATCTAGTGCGGTTGCCCGGGGGGCCGTCACCGGCCGAGCTGTGAGCGTCGGAACTGCTCGCTGAGCACGGCGGTGAGGCCATCTTCGGCGGCTTCGTCTTCCTCCTCAAGGGGGCCCTCGCCTCTTTCGCTTTCTTCTTCTTCGCGGGAGTGGCCTGACGGAGCGAGGTGGTCTCCGGGAGTTCCTCGTCATCATCGTGACGCTCGAGGCTCCTGCTCGCCTCGAGCTCGCTGGCGCGTTCCAGCGGGTCTTTCGGACTAGTGGGGCGATCTCCTCTTCGGATTCGCCCTCGTCGTCCTCGTTACCCTTGGCGGGAGGCGACTCGCTTGCGTCCTGGGCGGTTGGCCCGGAGCTCTCGTCATCGGCGGGTGGTAGCCACCCTTCGACCACTTGGAATAGCTGCGTGAAAACATGAAACAAAGTTAAAGTTACCGCGACTGCACATGCTGCGACTGCGAACAAGAAAAAATAATTACCGTTGGAGCCGGACGCTTCGCGGTGTATGGAGGAACCGCCTGCTGGCGTATGTATCGCTGGGTGATCCTCTTCAGCGCCTGGAGGTAGTCCTCCAGCTTCCACTCGGCGAGGCAGGCCTTCGTCGAGTCTTCTCGGCCGGTGTACTGGTACATGTAATGCTCGCGTTGGGCGAGCGGAACGAGCCGCCGCCCAAGCCAGCAGTTGTATAGGTTCACCGTCTGGAGCCCCTTCTTCTTCAGACCGCGGATGGTCTGGAGCATCTCGTCGACGATCATCCGCTGGTCGTCGGGGAGCTTGACGACCTGGAGGTTGCGCGGCTCGGAGCGGTCCGCCGAGTACCGCGGGATCGCTGCCTCGTCCTTTGGGGTCGCCTCGGTCACATAAAACCAAGACTTTTTCCAGTCGCTCGCTGCTTTGGCCGGCAGCATCAGGTCGAAGAAGGGGGCTTTGGATTTGAGCTGGAAGGTCAAGCCGCCCGCGGCTAGCATTGGGCCGCCCGCCTCCTCGCGGCTGATCCGTCCATGGAACAGATCTTGCCACAAAGGAAAATAGGGCTCAGCCCAGTAGCACTTCATGAACGCCACGAAGATGGCGAGCTGCTCGATACTATGGGGTCCCAGATCCGAGGCTGGATCTAGTAAGTGAAGCGCAGGAAGAACAGAGAAGTGGAAACCCTAAACCCCGCCGAGGTGACTAGTGAAGCAGATGAACTCTCTCGCTGGTTCGGGTCGTTTCCGCTGCGATTCGCCAAGCCCGCAGGATTGCCTCCTCGAAGGAGGCCGATTCTCTGGTGCACTTGGATCTCCCAAGGTTCAGTGGAGAGGCCATGGTGAGGATTTGCTTGGGGCGGAAGATTGGGTCGATCAGTTCAGCGGGATCAGCGGACGAGATGTGCACTCGGAGGAAATGGTGGGCGGTTGGCTTTCCGATAGCCTACCATCCCTCTTATATAGCGCGAGCTGCCCGCCAAATTAGGGGCCGTTACGCGATGATTACGCCGAAATACCGTTAAGTTACCTTAACGGCTAGTTTGACCACGCCCGACGGTCCGCCTCCGCCACCCAGCTGATTTATTCGCCGAGCGCGACGTTGATTCGCTCACCCAAGACGCAACTTTCGGTTCGGATTTTTTCCTTCGCAGGAGCCCGCGACGATTCGATCGGATGCCAACTTGAAGCCGTATACTCGATCGCCAGTAGCCACCGCGCCTAATCGGCGACGGCCTCGGGGACTCTTGATGGGGATATGCCTCTTGGGGTATCCTCGGCGGACGTTCCGACCGCCCAAAGGTCTGGCGAGTGGGCCTGCGAGCTGGATCAAAGCCCGTCAAAGCACCAGCATTTGGAGGTCAAAGGCCCAAAGTAGTAGATAGGCCCATCGGTTTGACTTAAACGATCGACAAAGTTGTAACGAATCGGTTGAGATATGTAAACCCTAGGGAGGTGAGCCTATATAAACCTCCCTAAGGGGCAGTAGAGACACGTTCCTCATACGCCCAAGCAACTGCCGCCTAGTCGCCGAAGTTCGCCCATTGTAAACACTTCCATAATACAATCTAGCGAGTAGGTCTTTACCCTCGGGCCGAACTGGTAAAACCCTGTGTCTTTGCCCTCATCTCGCACCGCAGATGGCTGGCCGCCCTTGCCCTTCGTTCTACTACTCGCTGCCGATTGCAGCATCTGCCGTGGTCATTCCTTCGACACCGAGGACACTAAATCTTATAGAAGCCAAGCGAGAGCAAAGAAGCGAAAGGAGATAGAGGAGGCAGACCGGTTGCATAGCATGGAAATAAAGAACGAGGAAATATACGCCATGCTAAAGGATCAACAGAAGCAACTAGAAGAAATGCGCCAGCAAGGGCCAACTAATCTGTGGCTGGAAGAAAGTGTAAGTGGCCCATCTTAGTGGAGAAGAAGAATCGCTTCCACAGCATCCGATACGATAGATCGCTACCCCGTGGATAATATCACTAAGAAGACAAGCTGTGAGCTGCATGTGGGAGTGATGAACTTATCCCTCAAGGCGGCTCTCGGCTATGCTTTATCTTGTGAACCTGAAGCACGCTGGCATTAGAAAGATATTTCAGATGGATATGCCCGTGTCGGGGTGGATGAGGTTCTACATCAATATGGACCACTACAACTTGACATCCCTGGACCTGAAGATGAGAGCACGCTAGGAGAAGTCAGGGGCTCTATCATTCTATGGAGCAAGAAATACATCGTGTTTCCAGGCTCTACACCCAGGCCACCACCGTGTCTTTCGTGCCGGCTGAGTCTGTCGCCTCTAGCAAGTCCACATGAGGAGTGGGACGACCACCATAGCGCGATTCCATCACCGCGTCAGCCCACTCTGCCTCCACTATGTCAGATGAAGAAGGCGGCCTCTCAGTCAACTAGCAATACCACTCAGAAGAAAGCCAAAGGTAAAAGGGATAAGAAAACCCCACCGCCTCCTCCCAAGTTACCTTATGATACGTTGGAAACGTATCTATAATTTTTGATGCTCCATTCTTGTTCAGTATCTACTTTGCTATACTTGTCCACACTTTGAGGTGCTTTTTACATGTTTTCTGGTACTAACCTATTAACAAGTTGCAACAGTGCCAGATGCCTGTTTTCTGTTGTTTTTGGTTTCAGAAAAGTTAGTAAAGAAATATTCTCGGAATTGTACGGCACGAAGGACAAACTCAATAACTTTCCATGGGGAACAAGAAGTCCAGAGGGGAGCCGGAGAGGCCGTCCAGAGGGGCCCCCCCCCCCCCCCCCGCCCCAGGAGCGACCACAGGTGGGCCCGCACCTGGCTAGGGTTTGGGCACCCTGGCCGCCTCCCGGTCTCGCCCCTTCGCCTATAAGAAGCCCCCGATACAGAAACCCTGAGTCACCTGATCAGAAATCCACGAAACCATCTGTAGACGCCGCCACCATTGTCCCTAGATCGGGGGGATCTGAAGTTCTTCCTGGCACCCTTCTGGAGGGGAGATCATCCCGGAGGCCTTATCTCCGGTATGATGCGTGAGTAGTTCCACCTTGGACTATGGGTCCATGTAGTAGCTAGATTGTTGTATCTCCTCCTTTGTGCTTTCATGTATAGAACTTGTGAGCTTTGTTCATGATCAAGATATAATCTATTTGTAATCATGCATCTTGTGATTGCGGGGATCCGATGAATATTGAGATTATTATGTTGGTTTTATTAATGGATTTATTTTTATGATTCTATCATGTCTGTGTTGTTTGTGATCTTGCATGCTCTCCGTTGCTTTGATTAGAGGTTACAAGTTGGTTTGATTAGACAACTAGGGTACTACCACCCTTAAAAATTTCCATCTAGATTACATCTTGTCTTACTTGGGATCTTGATGTAGCTTCTCTAGACACTTGTTTGCATAATTTCCTAGCTCTTTGCATTTAAACACATCTGTTGGCTAATATCTTTCTTCTTTTCTAGACAATGGGATGCATAGTGTCCCATCTCTTTGCAATTGTAACATTGCACTTGGCTATTGTCCTTCTTGTTGGAATTAGGGCATTTCTTCTTCTTCTTCTTCTTGGGTCTCTCCAAAGCTAGGAGTTCTTCTAGGTCATGCTCTTCATATCTCACCTCAAAGGTGGGAAATCTTTCTCTCTTCTTGGGGCAGTTACTAGAGATATGACCTTCTTCTCCACAAGAGTAGCAACACTTTGTGTTCACTTTGGGTATGGCTCTATGAGGCATGGTTCTGACTTTGTCTTTATCCTTCTTGGTAGACCCTTATGGAGGTTTCCAAACATTTGATGCATTCCATCTTGTTTCATTTGTTGAACTATAGGATAGATGCGGCATTGGATAGGGACATGATCATTTCCTTCACATAGGAAACAAGTAACTTGAGATGTGGGGCATTGTGTAGTTGGATGTTTCTCTTCACAATTAGGGCATTGGTCCACATGCTCTTTGGAAGTGTGATCCATGTCTCCACAAATATTGCAAGCTTGAGTTCCTTCTATAATATCATCCCTGACCTCATTGTTATCACAATCTCCTTGGGAAGTGTTGCTTATCATGTTGATCATTTGATTGGTCATCCTTTGCAACAATTGAGATTGGGTCTCCAAAAACTTTTGCATGGTTGGGTCTAACTCATTGTTGTTGGCTAAAAACTAAGTTGTCACTTGATTCAACTGGTCTTGGGTTGCTAGAAGCATCTCTTGGTTGTTGTAACCATTCTTGATGTTGGAGTCTCTTGGAGAAGTCATCTATTTGGGTTGGATTGGGATTAGAATAGGCAAAAGATTTATAGGGGGGAAAGTCTAATCACACACATCACAATTCACACAAGCAATGTGCAAGCAATCACAAACAAACATTCCACTCAAACAACAAGTTCAAGCACATTTTTAGGAAACAAAATATTTTTCCTACACCACATAAGTTGGTGTGTTTGATCTAAAACAAACACTAATATGGTGGTCCAACTATATGGTTTTCTTGACATCATTCCATTCTTCTTAGTTGTTCATTCATGAATAAGATCATGGTCTCCTTGGGAAAATTCTTGCATCTTGGTCACAAAACTTCAAAGGTGATGATGGTTTTTTCTAAGTTATGTTTCCTTAGTCTCCAAGTCTTAAGTAATAATTCTCACTTGTAGTCCTTAGTGATGTCCAAGTTGAAGTCCTTGATGAAACTAAAGTTTGAAGTCATTGGTAATGTTGAAGTTGAAGTCATTTGAGTTGATGAAGTCCTTTGCTCATGGTGAAGTCTTTGCTCATGGTGGAGGCTTTGTCCATCAAGTTGATAAGAGGGACGATGTAGAATCAAAACAAAGAGGTTGAGGAAAGAGTTTACAAGATTGTTTGTAAATAAGTTTTGGAACAAATACAACTCCTATTTTTCTAATGGGTTTTGTCTAATCCTAGGGTTACAATCCTACATGCAACACAGTGCTCTGATACCATTTGTAGAGGTCCCAACCTTTAATAAGGTAGAGATCCCTGTGTTTACAATGCTAGTCCCTGGATCGATAGCTAGCATCCATAGTTAAGATGTAATATCAAGAAACAAAGGTCATAATACAACTTTATAACCAGGAATAAAATAATTCATTACATCTTCCATAGCTCATTTGGCTATCTCATTAGAATGCAGCAGAATAACTATATAGCATCGGGTCCTCCATCTTCAAAGTGCCACAGACAATCATGTTGGTTGTAGACTTGTAATCCTAATCAAGACACTTCACTAACATCAAACAAACCTGCAACATAATAAGTTACAGCCACAAGGGTCAATACATTTGAATTGTATTGGCAAGTGATACTATGGTATAATAGTGGTGTCTATCATCTATATGCATTTGGATAAGTGGAGCTTAGGCTTGCTTTGCTCAAAATAGATTTTCCTTATAAGTTGAAAACACTAAGTTTTTGTTTGTCAAAATCACCCAAGGCATCTACCAATCATTGATTGAAGATCCTTTAATCCTTGTTCAACTACAAGCTTTTAACTTATAAATTGGGATGAGGAGATTCTTGATTGCTTCCACGTCTTGATGCTCAAATTGTCCATTGCCGGGGACACGACTAAGTACATAGATTTTACTCTCTCGAGAGGTGGTGCACTTTCCCCACAAGACTCAACATTCATCGAGAGAAGATCTTTCTGAAGCCTTCCCTTAGACCAAAATGGACGCGTTCCCAAACCTATCACCCCCTACCACCAACTGTCCATCTGGCTAAGTTATTGCAACCTATATGATCCAGGCAGAGCCCATAATGCCATGTGGCTGCACTTGAAGCTTCTCAACATTTGACATCTCAAATCTCTTTGTTCCTGGGTGGATTTCCACAAGTGAGATACACTATGGTAAGCCATAAATATGGGCCCTGTGCAACCACTCAACATAATCCATACAAGTCCCATTCCACCCAGGTGATTAATTCACATAGTTGTTTTATTAAACAAAACACAAGTCCTTGACTTAGAAATATTTCATAGTATGAATATAATCCACCCTTGCTTTCTACTAGCTAAGATAGGCATGATAGTAGTAGGGATCTTATCTTAGGAAAATTCTACTAAGGCATCATCTACTAGGATTTCCCATGGCATAACATACTTAGTAAAAATTCCATGCAAGACCTACTTAGAAATATCACTAATGCATAGTGAAAATAATGGGACAAAAGTATGAAGCACCACTTGCCTTTTTGATAGAGTATATAGATTCACTCCTTGATCTTGCAATAGTCACACTCTTCAAAGTTCACTACAATTTAATCAAGCAAGGCACAATTTCAAACTAGCATTCAAACAATTCACCACATAAAATATAGCAAACAAAACAATGCATCCAAGCATGCAAAAGATTGTTTTATTTGGAAAGGTGGTTTCTAATAGGCTATAAACATTTTAAAACACCTATTGGTCAATTATAAAAGTGGCAAAACCATTTGATATTAAGTTAGTGAAAATGGCCACTTTAAATCATTTTTGTTTTGCTAGAAATGATTTAAATCAAATTAATAGTTTCTTGTGTTTGACAAATATATATTTAAACACAAATATTAGTGTTTTAAGGTCAAGTTTTTAATATTAAAACCATTTGCAAAAGGTTTTATCTATAAACCATTTTTAAATCAAAGCAATATTTTATTTTTGTTGGAAATGCCTTTAAACAAAGTAATAATTTTATAGGGTTCACCAAGTATATTTTTATATCCTAAAACTTGGTGTTTAGGGTCAGAGAGTTTAATTCAAACCATTTTCAAAAACGTTTTACTCAAAAAGCATTTTTAAAACATATTCAACATTTTATTTAACTAGAAATGCTTTAATTCAAAGGAATAATTCCTTAGTTTCAAAAAATATGTTTTTAAATCCAAAAGTTGGTTTGTATGGTCAGTAGGTTCAAAACAAACCATTTACAAAAGATTTTACCCTAAAATCATTATTAGAATAATTTTTATACTCATTTTATGCCTACACATGTTTCTGCAAGAACAACCGATTTTACAGAAGCAAAACATTAAACAAAGGGCATGGTTGGAAAGTATTCTTTTTGCTGATTCCATTGATATAAAGTTTGCAAATTTTGAACCTGTGGATCAAAAGTTATGGAATTCAAAATTTCAAACATCTAATAGGATAGTTTCTGTTTTTTAAAATCAAACTACAGGCCACGTGTCTCATTCTTATTGGCGCGTACCGGTTCGTGTGGATTGCGCAGCTACAGCCGTTGGATCTAAAGAGATCTGGGCGGCTCAGATGAAATCATACCCCTTTGGTTAAGTTCTAATTCTAGTCCTTCGATCAAGATCCAATGAACCACAGCAACCAGACCATGGATTGGCGGCGCTGGGCAACAGCGAGCGGTGGCGCGGCTCTGCTCGCGGTGGTTCTGGCGAAGCAGGAAACAAAGGAGGAAGGAAAGCTTCTCACAGTGTTCACTGAACGCAGTGAATCTCAAGGTGGCTTTCTTCTATCAAGGGGCGCACGGTAACGGCGGCGATTGCTCACCGGAGATGGCGATGGCGTCGGGCATCTCTGTTCGTCGTCGTTGGCGAGGGTACAGGTCACGCCAAGGCAGGAAAAAGGTTGCATTATTTGCGCAGAGAAGAGGCGAGTACAGGTGCATCCAGGAGAGGGGGAGGCACATTCGACCTGGGGACGTCGCTGAAGCGGATGCAGACGACGGCGACGCTCAGATGTTGTGCTTGCCGATGTTTCGGAGCACGCGTAAGTGAGCTAGTGCTACGAGAAGGTGCGCAAGGAGATGGGGATTATCCTCGTGGAGTCTAGGAGGCAAGGGGTGGTGAGGGACGGGCGGAATTCGCCGTTGAGCTCGTCGGAGGTAGAGGTGTTGCTGCGAGCAATACAGGCAGCCTAGGGGCCGAGAGGTGTGGGGGATTGAGGGGAAAGGTAGAGGAGGGGAGGGCGCTTATGAGGGCGTGATCACTGGGAGGAATTAATCGGACATTTACTCGAATTGATGCGAGCAATCACGACAGAAACAACAGCGCGGTTTGGGGAAGAACGGGTCCGCGGGTGGGGAAGACGACTCGCAGGTGGGACCTGGGCGTCAGCGAGAGAGAGAGTTACGAGGTGGGGTCCAAGCGTGAGTGGCAGCGCGCGTGTGGATTCGGGTGAGAAAACGCTTCGCGCTGAGAGAGAGGAAGTGGGCTTGCTGGGCCAGTTGGGCTTTGCTAGGCTGGGTTGATTTGTTTCATTTTTTTTCTTTTCTGTTTCTTTTTCTTTTTCCATTTTGATTTTCTGTTTTGAATTTCAAACTACCATTTGAATTCAGATTCCTTTTTCAAAACTTTTCTAAATATTCACTATGTTTCTATATTGTTTTAAATATGTATATAAAGTCCATTTTTTGAATAATTATTTCATTCACATATGGTTTGTTATTTATTTTAAATAAACATTTTGTCTTTATTAAATAGGATTTTAAATATGGTTCTAATCCATATTATTTATTCAAATGATTTAACCTTCTGTTTTAAATTCAAATGTTTATCAAACCCTTTCAGTAGGTTTTAGTTATTCCATAGTGTGTTAAATAATTCATTTTGAATTATTCAAAATATGATTTATTAATTATTTATATTGGGCAAATTGTCTTTATTCAAATAAAATCAAATATGCTTTAATCCCATATAAATTTTATTCAAATAATTCTTTTAAGTTAATTAGATAACTTTATAATCCACTTTGGTAAATTCCCATTTATTATTTTCTCATGATTTAATTAATCATTTACTTTAGGGATTTTGTCTTTATTTAAATATAATTTGAACATAGTTTAGTCCCATATGTTTTTATGTGATTATTCTTTATCCCTTTATTTTATTTGGATTTGAATTATCTTTGTTCCATTTGCTTATGGATTTAATATAAGGTTTAAATTGTCTTCTAAATAATTTTTACTATTATTTAGTTTAGGCAGTTTATCTTTATTTAAATAAAATTGAATATTGTTCAATCCTTATGATTTTATTTAAATAATCCTTTCTCCTTTTTATTATTCTATAATCTTTCATTTCATTTGTTTGGCCAAGATTTAATTTGGCTTTTAAATCCATATCTTTTTATTTATAGTTCCAAACTTGGTGATTCCAATTTGTATTATTTTATTTAATATTTGTTTATCCTTCTAAATCCTTCTAGGATTAATTTTCTCACAATTTAGTATGGATTTTTAGATAGGAGATTTATTAGCTTTGGAAATTAATTCTTTTTATCATATTAAATTCATAAGTTTTTATCTGTGGCTCCAAATTAAATGAAACCAATTTCTATGGTTTTATAATATTTTTATCATTTTTTATCATTTATAAATGTTTGTTGACAAATTTTTATATGGATCAAATCCATAGTCTTAGAGTGATCTTGGAAATGATTTCTTACATTAGGTTTTTATGGTTTTGGTTTAGCTTTTCCAAGTGTTTGAATTTCAAGATACATTATTGATGAATGCAATTCACTTGATTGATATTTGTTGGATTCCATTTTATTCAAAGTTTGTTCAAGATGGGTTTTGATGTTTCCATTTAGAAGAAAAAAGTTTCTTTTCACCCTAAATTTCATCAATTATTTATTTTGTTTATTTATTTTTCACATTTAAAAATTTGGAAAATTCTGGGATGTGACAGGCTACCACCCTTAAAATAAATCTCGTCCCGAGATTTGGGAAGGCTAGAGGTTACAAGTTGGCTTCAAGACAACTAGGGTACTACCACCCTTAAAAATTTCCAACTAGATTACATCTTGGCTTACTTGGGATCTTGATGTAGATTCTTTGGACACTTGTTTGCATAATGTCCTAGCTCTTTGCATTTGAAACACATCTGTTGGCTAATATCTTTCTTCTTTTCTAGACAATGGGATGCATAGTGTCACATCTCTTTGCAATTGTAACATTGCACTTGGCTATTATCCTTCTTGTTGGAATTAGGGCATTTCTTGTTCTTCTTCTTCTTGGGTCTCTCCAAAGCTAGGAGTTCTTCTAGTTCATGCTCTTCATATCTCACCTCAAAGGTGGAAAATCTTTCTCTCTTCTTGGGATAGCTACTAGAGATATGACCTTCTTCTCCACAAGAGTAGCAACACTTTGTGGTCACTTTGGGTATGGCTCTATGAGGCATGGTTCTGACTTTGTTTTTATCCTTCTTGGTAGAAGTTGTTCCCTTATGGAGGTTTCCAAACATTTGATGCATTCCATCTTGTTTCATTTTTTTAACTATAGGATAGATGGGGCATTAGATAGGGACATGATCATTTCTTTCACATAGGAAACAAGTAACATGAGATGTGGGGCATTATGTAGTTGGATGTTTCTCTTCACAATTAGGGCATTGGTCCACATGCTCTTTGGAAGTGTGATCCATGTCTCCACAAATATTGCAAGCTTGAGTTCCTTCTATAATATCATCCTTGACATCATTGTTGTCACAATCTCCTTGGGAAGTGTTGCTTATCATGTTGATCATTGGATTGCTCATCCTTTGCAACAATTGAGATTGGGTCTCCAAAAACTTTTGCATGGTTGGGTCTAACTCATTGTTGTTGGCTAAAAACTGAGTTGTCACTTGATTCAACTGGGCTTGGGTTGGTAGAAGCATCTCTTGGTTTTTGTTGTCACCATTCTTGATGCTGGAGTCTCTTGGAGAAGTCATCTGTTTGGGTTGGATTGGTATTAGAATAGGCAAAAGATTTCTAGGGGGAAAAGTCTAATCACACACATCACAATTCAGCATTAGGAAAATTCTTATTAGTTGTTCCTTCATGAATAAGATATGGTTTCCTTAGGAAAATTCTTGCATCTTGGTCACAAAACTTCAAAGGTGATGATGGTTTCTTCTAAGTTATGTTTCCTTAGTCTCCAAGTCTTAAGTAATATTTCTTGTCTCACTTGTAGTCCTTAGTGATGTCCAAGTTGAAGTCCTTGATGAAACTAAAGTTGAAGTCATTGGTAATGTTGAAGTTGAAGTCATTTGAGTTGATGAAGTCCTTTGCTCATGGTGAAGTGTTTGCTCATAGTGGAGGCTTTGTCCATCAAGCTGATAAGAGGGAAGATGTAGAATGAAAACAAAAAGGTTGAGGAAAGAGTTTACAAGATTGTTTGTAAATAAATTTTGGAACAAAAACACTCGTATTTTTCTAAGGGGTTTTTTCCAATCCTAGGGTTACAATCCTACAGGCAACACAGTGCTCTGATACCATTTGTATTAGTCCCAACCTTTAATAAGGTAGAGATCGCTGTGTTTACAATGCTAGTCCCTGGATCAATAGCTAGCATCCACAATTAAGATGTAATATCAAGAAACAAAGGTCATAATACAACTTTATAACCAGGAATAAAATAATTCATTACATCTTACATAGCTCATTTGGCTATCTCATTAGAATGCAGCATAATAACTATATAGCATGGAGTCCTTCATCTTCAAAGTGCCACAGGCAATCATGTTGGTTGTAGACATGTAATCCTAATCAAGACACTTCACTAACATCAAACAAACCTGCAACATAATAAGTTACTACCACAAGGGTCAATACATTTGAATTGTATTGGCAAGTGATACTATGGTAGAATAGGGGTGTCTATCATCTATATGCATTTGGCTAAGTGGAGCTTAGGCTTTCTTTGCTCAAAATAGATTTTCCTTATAAGTTGAAAACACTAAGTTTTTTGTTTGTCAAAATCACCCAAGGCATCTACCAATCATTTATTTAAGATCCTTTAACCCTTGTTCAACCACAAGGTTTTAACTTAGAAATTGGGATGAGGAGATTCTTGATTGCTTCCATGTCTTGATGCTCCAATTGTCCATTGTCGGGGACACGGCTAAGTACTTAGATTTTACTCTCTTGAGAGGTGGTGCACTTTCCCCACAAGACTCGACATGCATCGAGACAAGATCTTTTAGAAGCCTTCCCTTAGACCAAAATAGACGCTTTCCCAAACCTATCACCCCCTACCACCAACTGTCCATCTGGCTAAGTTATTGCAACCTATATGATCCAGGCAGAGCCCATAATGCCATGTGGCTGCACTTGAAGCTTCTCAACATTTGACATCTCGAATCTCTTTGTTCCTGGGTGGCTTTCCACAAGTGAGATACACTAGGGTAGGCCATAAATATGGGCCCTGTGTAACCACTCAACATAATCCATACCAGTCCCATTCCACCCAGGTGATTTATTCACATAGTTGTTTTATTAAATAAAACACAAGTCCTTGACTTAGAAATATTTCATAGTATGAATATAATCCACCCTTGTTTTCTACTATCTAAGCTAAGCATGATAGTAGTAGGGATATTATCTTATTAAAATTCTACTAAGGCATCATCTACTAGGATTTCCCATGGCATAGCATACTTAGTAAAAATTCCATGCAAGTCCTACTTAGAAATATCACTAATGCATAGTGAAAATAATGGGATAAAAGTATGAAGCACCACTTGCCTTTTTGATAGAGAATATAGATTCACTCCTTGATCTTGCAATAGTCACACCCTTCAAAGTTCACTACAATTTAATCAAGCAAGGCACAATTTCAAACTAGCATTCAAATAATTCACCACATAAAATATAGCAAACAAAACAATGCATCCAAGCATGAAAAAGATTGTTTTATTTGGAAAGGTGGTTTCTAATAGGCTATAAACATTTTAAAATACCTATTGGTCATTTATAAAAGTTGCAAAACCATTTGATATTAAGTTAGTGAAAATGGCCACTTTAAATCATTTTTGTTTTGCTAGAAATGAGTTAAATCAAAGTAATAGTTTCTAGTTTTTGACAAATATATTTTTAAACACAAATGTTAGTGTTTTAAGGTCAAGTGTTTAATATTAAAACCATTTGTAAAAGGTTTTATCTATAAACCATTTTTAAATCAAAGCAATATTTTATTTTTGTTGGAAATGCCTTTAAACAAAGTAATAATTTTATAAGGTTCACCAAATATATTTTTAAATCCTAAAACTTGGTTTTTAGGGTCAGAGAGTTTAATTCAAACCATTTTCAAAAAGGTTTTACTCAAAAAGAATTTTTAAAACATATTCAACATTTTATAACTAGAAATTCTTTAATTCAGAGGAATAATTCCTTAGTGTCACAAAATATGTTTTTAAATACAAAAGTTGGTTTCTATGGTCAGTAGGTTCAAAAAAAATCATTTACAAAAGATTTTACCCTAAAATCATTTTTAGAATAATTTTTATACTCATTTTATGCCTAAACATGTTTCTGCAAAAACAACCAATTTTACAGAAGCAAAACATTAAACAAAGGGCATGGTTGGAATGTATTCTTTTTGATGATTCCATTGATATAAAGTTTGCAAATTTTGGACGTGTGGATCAAAAGTTATGGAATTTACAAATTCAAACATCTAATGGGATAGTTTCTGTTTTTTAAATCAAACTACAGGCCACGTGTCTCATTCTTATTGGCGCGTACCGTTCATGTGGATTGCGCAGCTACAGTCGTTGGATCTAAAGAGATCTGGGCGGCTCAGATGAAATCGTACCCCTTCGGTTAAGTTCTAATTCTAGTCCTTCGATCAAGATCCAATAAACCATAGCAACCAGACCATGGATTGGCGGCGCTGGGCAACAGCGAGCAGCGGTGCGGCTCTACTCGTGGTGGTTCTGGCGAAGCAGGAAGCAAAGGAGGGAGGAAAGGTGCTCACAGTTTTCGTGTGATCGCAGTGAAGCTCAAGGTAGCTTTATTCTATCAAGGGGCGCACGGTAACAGCGGCGATTTGCGCACCGGAGATGGCGACAGCGTCGGGCGTCTCTGTTCGTCGTCTTTGGCGAGGGTACAGGTCACACCAAGGAATAAAAAAGGTTGCGTTAGCTGCGCACAGAAGAGACGAGTACAGGTGCATCTAGGAGAGGGGGAGGCGCGGTCGAACTTTACCTGGGGATGTCGCCGGAGAGGATGCAGACGACGGCGACGCTCAGATGTTGTGCTTGCCGATGTTTTGGAGCGCGCGTGAGTGAGCTGGTGCTACGAGAAGGTGTGCAAGGAGATGGGAATTGTCCTCGTGGAGTCTAGGAGGTAAGGGGTGGTGAGGGACGGCCGGAATTCGCCGTTGAGCTCGTCAGAGGTAGAGGTGTTGCTGCGAGCAATACGGGCAGCCTAGGGGCCGAGAGGTGTAGGGTATTGAGGGGAAAGGTAGAGGAGGGGAGGGTGCTTATGAGGGCATGATCACTGGGAGGAATTAATCAGCCATTTACTCAAATTGATGCGAGCAATCATGGCAGAAACAGCAGCGCGGTTTGGGGAAGAACGAGTCCGCGGGTGGGGAAGACGACTGGCAGGTGGGACCTGGGTGTCAGCGAGAGAGAGAGTTACGCGGTTGGGTCCAAGAGTCAGTGGCAGCGCGGGTGTGGATTTGGGTGAGAAAACTCTTCGCGCTGAGAGAGAGGGAGTGGGCTTGCTGGGCAAGTTGGGCTTTGCTAGGCTCGGCTGATTCGTTTCATTTTTTTTCTTTTCTATTTCTTTTTTTCCATTTGGATTTTCTATTTTGAATTTCAAACTACCATTTGAATTCAGATTCCTTTTTCAAAACTTTTCCAAATATTCAGTACGTTTCTTTACTGTTTTAAATATGTATTTAAAGTCCATTTTTAGAATAATTATTTCATTCACATATGGTTTGTTATTTATTTTAAATAGACATTTGTCTTTATTAAATAGGATTTTAAATATGGTTCTAATCCATATTATTTATTCAAATGATTTAAGCTTCTATTTTAAATTCAAATGTTTATCAAACCCTTTTCAGTAGGTTTTATTTATTCCATAGTGTGTTAAATAATTCATTTTGAATTATTCAAAATATGATTTATTAATCATTTAAATTGGGAAAATGTCTTTATTCAAATAAAATGAAATATGGTTTTAACCGCATATAAATTTTATTCAAATAATTCTTTTAAGTTAATTAGAAAACTTTTTAATCCACATTGGTAAATTCCCATTTATTATTTCTCATGATTTAATTAATCATTTACTTTAGTGATTTTGTCTTTATTTAAATATAATTTGAACATGGTTTAGTCCCATATGTTTTTATTTGATTATTCTTTATCCCTTTATTTTATTTGCATTTGAATTATCTTTGTTCCATTTGCTTATGGATTAAATTCAAGGTTTAAATTGTCTTCTAAATAATTTTTATTATTATTTAGTTTAGGCAATTTATCTTTATTTAAATAAAATTGAATATTGTTCAATCCTTATGATTTTATTTAAATAATCCTTTCTCCTTTTTATTATTCTATAATCTTTCATTTCATTTGTTTGGCCAAGATTTAATTTGGCTTTTAAATATTCCTTATTTATTTATTTTCTTCCTTTGCCTTATAAAACCCATATCTTTTTATTTATAGATCCAAACTTGGTGATTCTAATTTGTATTATTTTATTTAATATTTGGTTATCCTTTTAAATCCTTCTAGGATTAATTTTCTCACAATTTAGTATCGATTTTTAGATAGGAGATTTATTAGCTTTGGAAATTAATTCCTTTTATCATATGTTTTTATCTGTGGCTCCAAATTAAATGAAACCAATTTCTATGGTTTTATAATATTTTTATTTATTATTTTTTATCATTTATAAATGTTTGTTGACAAATTTTTATATGGATCAAATCCATAGTCTTAGAGTGATCTTGGAAATGATTTCTTACAGTAGGGTTTTAGGGTTTTGGTTTAGCTTTTCCAAGTGTTTGAATTTCAAGATACATTATTGATGAATGCATTTCACTTGATTGATATTTGTTGGATTCCATTTTATTCAAGATGGGTTTTGATGTTTCCATTTAGAAGAAAAAAGTTTCTTTTCACCCTAAATTTCATCAATTGTTTATTTTGTTTATTTATTTTTCACATTTCAAAATTTGGAAAATTTTGGGATGTGACAGGCTACCACCCTTAAAAGAAATCTCGTCCCGAGATTTGGGAAGGCTAGAGGTTACAAGTTGGCTTCAAGACAACTAGGGTACTACCACCCTTAAAAATTTCCAACTAGATTACATCTTGGCTTTCTTGGGATCTTGATGTAGATTCTCTGGACACTTGTTTGCATAATGTCCTAGCTCTTTGCATTTGAAACACATTTGTTGGCTAATATATTTCTTCTTTTCTGGACAATGGGATGGATAGTGTCCCATCTCTTTGCAATTGTAACATTGCACTTGGCTATTGTCCTTCGTGTTGGAATTAGGGCATTTCTTCTTCTTCTTGGGTCTCTCCAAATCTAGGAGTTCTTCTAGTTCATGCTCTTCATATCTGACCTCAAAGGTGGGAAATATTTCTCTCTTGGGGCAGTTACTAGAGATATGACCTTCTTCTCCACAAGAGTAGCAACACTTTGTGGTCACTTTGGGTATGGCTCTATGAGGCATGGTTCTGATTTTGTTTTTATCCTTCTTGGTAGAAGTTGTTCCCTTATGGAGGTTTCCAAACATTTGATACATTCCATCTTGTTTCATTTGTTGAACTATAGGATAGATGGGGCATTGGATAGGGACATGATCATTTCCTTCACATAGGAAACAAGTAACTTGAGATGTGGGGCATTGTTTAGTTGGATGTTTCTCTTCACAATTAGGGCATTGATCCACATGCTCTTTAGAAGTGTGTCCTATGTCTCCACAAATATTGCAAGCTTGAGTTCCTACTATAATATCATCCTTGATATCATTGTTGTCACAATCTCCATGGAAAAGGGTGTTTCTCATGTTGATCATTTGATTTGTCATCCTTTGCAACAATTGAGATTGGATTTCAAAAAACTTTTGCATGGTTGGGTATAACTCATTGTTGTTGGATAAAAACTGAGTTGTCACTTGATTCAACTGGGCTTGGGTTGCTAGCAGTTGTTCTCTCATGTGCATCTCTTAGTTGTTGTTGTCACCATTCTTGATGTTGGAGTTGTGGTCTCTTGGAGAAGTCATCTGTTTGGGTTGGATTGGGATTATAGTAGGCAAAATATTTCTAGAGGAAGAATTCTAATCACACACAGCAATTCACACAAACAATGTGCAAGCAATCACAAACAAGTATTCCACTCAAACAACTAGGTTCAAGCACATTTTTAGGCAACAAAATATTTTTGCTACACCACATAAGTTGGTGTGATTGGTCTAACTAAACACTAATATGGTGGTCCAACTATAGGTTTCACCTGAGATCATTCCATTCTTCTTTAGTTGTCTCTTCATGAACAATATCATGGTTCCTTTGGAAAAATTCTTGCATCTTGGTCACAAAGCTTCAAATGTGATGATGGTTCCTTCTAGGTTGTGTTTCTTTAGTCTTCAAGTCTTGAGTATTCTTCTTGTCTCACTTGTAGTCCTTAGTGATGTACAAGTTGAAGTCCTTGATGAAAATATAGTTGAAGTCATTGGTAATGTTGAATTCATTGATGATGGTGAAGTCTTTGCTCATGTTGAAGTCTTTGCTCATGTTGAGGTTTTGTCCATCAAGTTGAAATAGAAGAGATGTAGATTCAAAACAAAAAGGTCGAGGGAAGAGTTTACAAGATTGTTTGTAAATAAGTTTTGGAACAAATACAACTCCTATTTTTCTAAGGGGTTTTGTCCAATCCTAGGGTTACAATCCTACAGGCAACACAGTGCTCTGATACGATCTGTAGAGGTCCCAACCTGATAAGGTAGAGATCCCCGTGTTTACAATGCTAGTCCCTGGATCAATAGCTAGCATCCACAGTTTAAGATATCATATCAAGAAACAAAGGTCATAATACGACTTTATAATCAGGAATAAAATAGTTCATTACATCTTACATAGCGCATTTGGCTATCTTATTACAATATAGCAGAAATAACTATGTAGCATGGAGTCCTTCATCTTCAATGTTCTAGAGGCAATCATGTTGGTTGTAGACTTGTAATCCTATTCAACACACTTCACTAACATCAAACAAACCTGCAACATAATAAGTTTCAGCCACAAGGGTTAATACATTGAATTGTATTGGCAAGTGATACTATGGTAGACTAGTGGTATCTATCATCTATATGCATTTGGCTAAGTGGAGCTTAGGCTTTCTTTTATCAAAATAAGTTTTCCTTATTAGTTGAAACACTAAGTTTTTGTTTGTCAAATCACCCAAGGCATCTACCAATCAAAGATTGAAGATCCTTTAACCCTTGTTTAACCACAAGCTTTTACCTTAGAAATTGTGATGAGGAGATCCTTGATAGCTTCCATGTCTTGATGCTCAAATTGTCCATTGTCGGGGACACGACTAAGTACTTAGATTTTACTCTCTCGAGAGGTGGTGCACTTTCCCCACAAGACTCGACATGCATTGAGACAAGATCTTTCAGAAGCCTTCCCTTAGACCAAAATGGACGCGTTCCCAAACCTATCGCCCCCTACCACCAACTGTCCATCTGGCTAAGTTATTGCAACCTATATGATCCAGGCAGAGCCCATATTGCCATGTGGATGCACTTGAAGCTTCTCAACTTTTGACAACTCAAATCTCTTTGTTCCTGGGTGGCTTTCCACAAGTGAGATACACAAGTATTTGGCAGTGTACTGGCCCTGTGTAACCACCCCACATAAATCCATTCACACCATTCCACCCAGGTGATTCATTCACATAGTTGTTTTATTAAACAAAACTCAAGTCAAAAGACTTAGAAATATTTCATAGCATGAATATAATCCACCCTTTTTTTCTACTAGCTAGGCTAAGCATAATAGTAGCAAGAATCTTAACTTAGGGAAAATTCTACTAAGGCATCATCTACTAGGATTTCCCAAGGCATAGCTTTTACTTAGAAAATTTCATGCAAGTCCTACTCAAAATATCACTAATGCATAGTGAAAATAATAGGACAAAATGTCTGAAGCACCACTTGACTTTTTACTAGATAATATAGATTCACTCCTTGATCTTGAAATGGTCACACTCTTCGAGGTTCACTACAATTCAATCAAGGCACAAATTCAATCTAGCACTCAAACAATTCACCACATAAAATAATAAAAACAAAGTAATGCATGCAAGCATCCAAAAGATTGTTTTATTTGGAAAGGTGGTTTCTAATAGGCTATAAACATTTTAAAACACCTATTGGTCATTTATAAAAGTGGAAAAACCATTTGAAATTAAGTTAGTGAAAAATGGCCATTTAAATCATTTTTATTTTTCTAGAGATGATTTAAATCAAAGTGGTAATTTCTAGTGTTTGCCAAATATATTTTTAAACACAAAATGTTAGTGTTTATGGTCAAAGTTTTTAAAACAAATCCATTTCCAAAAGGTTTCACTTGAAAATCATTTTTAAATCAAGCACCATTTTTATTTAACTAGAAAAGCTTTTTATTCAAAGGAATAATTCCTTAGTGTCACAAAATATGTTTTTAAATCCAAAAGTTGGTTCCTATGGTTAGTAGGTTCAAAATGAACCATTTGCAAAATATTTTACCCTAAAAACATTATTAGAATAAATTTTATAACAAAAATAGATTTAATAATGTTTCTGCCAAAACATATACTTTTACAGAAGAAAAACACTAAACAAAGGGCATGGTTGCAAAGGTTTCATTTTTCTGAATCCAGGGATATAAAATTTGTAAAATTTGGACTTGTAGATCTAAAGTTATGAATTTTTCAAATCTAAACTTCTAATAGACAAGTTTCTGTTTTTAAAACAAAAGGCTGGCCATGTGTCTTAACCTCATTGGCTGAAAACGGTTCGGTTGGATTGACTAACACATGCCGCAGGATTTAAAGTTCATCACACGGATCAGATTGATCATTACCATTTCGATAAGTTAATCTATCGCATCCGCTAGATCCAAATCTAACGGCTCTAATCGAATCAACCACAAACTGGCGGCGCTGCGACGATGGACGGCGGCGGCGCGCTCGGGCAGGAGTGTTCCGGTGAAAACAGGAAGCAAGGGAGAGGGGGAGGTTGCTTACTGGGTTCGCCGCGACGTGCTGAAGCTCGAGGTGTTCGCCGTAGTCCAAGGGGCGCACGGGAGCGAAGGGGATTGCTCACCGGAGATGTTGCTGATGACGGTGTGCTTGGGCTGTCATCGTTGGCGATGTTACAGACCGCGCTAAGACAAGAGAAAGGTTGCGTTAGATGCACACGGGTTCGGTGATCACGCGCATATCAACAAGAGGAAGAGGGAAGGTCAGAAAATACCGGGGGGCGTCGCCGGAGTTGGAGCAGGAGGCGGTGGCGCTCTGTCGTCGAAGTTGCCGAGCCTCTGGGGCATGCGCGGACAAGTGGGAGCTACTGGCGAATGCACAAGATGATGGGGATCACGCTCGTGGAGGCCAGGGACGGTGGGGGAATACTGGGGTAGCCGGAATCATCGGAGGAGGTCGCCGGAGAAGTGGAGCTTGCCGCAAGAAACTCGTGGATCTTGCCGGAGAAGTACGCGCGGTCGCGGGCAGGAGTTATTCGGCCAATAACGCGAATTGAAGAGCTTTCAATGGTGACAGAAACGGCCAGGAGCGGTCAGGGGCGGGTTCAGCGGGTGGAGATGACGACCTGGCTGTGGGGTCTGTTTGTCAGCTAAAGAGAGAGGGTATGCGTGAGGTCGACATGTCAGTGACTGTGCGGGTTCATTTGCGAGTGAAAGAAAATGGTTCGGGGGTGGAGAGAGGTGGGCTCCTGCTGGGCTAGTTGGGCTGGTTGGGCTGGGTTGGTTGTTTTCTTATTTTTTTCTTTCAGGAACTTTTTTTTGTTTTCTTTTCTGATTTTCTGTTTTCAAATTCAAACACTCTTTTGATTTCAGATTTATTTTTCAAATCTTTTCCAAATATTTAGTAGGTTATTAATCTGTTTATTTATGTATTATATAGTCCATTTTAGAATATTTTCTTTTATTCCCCTAGGTTTATTATTTATTTTAAATAGACATTTTGTCTTTATTAAATAGGATTTTAAATATGGTTCCAATCCATATTAATCTTTTTAATTATCCTTTTATTCTTTTAAGTTATTTGGATAACTTTTAATCCACTTTGGTAAATTCTAATTTATTATTTTATCATGATCTAATTAATCATTTACCTTAGAGATTTTGTCCCCATTTAAATATAATTTAGAATATGGTTTAATCCCATATAATTTTATTTAAATATTATTTATACCTTTATTTTAATTGTACTATCTTTATTCCATTTTCTTATGAATTTAACTCAAGGTTTAAATTGTCTCCTAAATAATTTTATTTGGATTTATTATTTAGTTTAGGCCATTTGTCTTTATTTAAATAAAATTGGATTTGGTTCAATTCATATGATTTTATTTAAATAATCTTTTATTCCTTTCAATAAATTTCCATTCCATTTGTTTATGGATTTGACCAAGATTTAATTTGGCTTTTAAATATTCCTTATTTATCTATTTATTTATTTCTTTATCTCATAAAATCCATATCTTTTTATTTATAGATCCAAAATTGGTGATTCCAATTTGTATAATTTTATTTAATATTTCTTTATCATTTTAAATCCTTTTAGGATTATTTTGCTCATAATTTTTTATGGATTTTAGATAGGAGCTTTATTAGCTTTGGAAATTATTTCCTTTTAACTTATTAAATTCATAAGCTTTTATCCATGGCTCCAAATTAAATGAAACCAATTTCTATGGTTTTATAATATTTCTGTTTATCATTTTTGATCATCTATAAATGTTTGTTGCTGAATTTTTATATGGATCAAATTCATAGTCTTAGAGAGATCTTGGAAATGATTTTCTTCCATTTGGGTTTTAGGATTTTGGTTTAACTTTTCCAAGTGTTTAAATTTCAAGATACATTCATTGAGGATTGCATTTCCCTTGATTGAAATTTTTTTGGATTCCCTTTTATTCAAATTTTTCAAGAAGGGTTTTGATGTTTCCATTTAGAAACAAAAAGTTTCTTTTCACCCTAAATTTCAACAATTAATTCTTTGGTTTATTTATTTTTGACATTTCAATATTTGGAAAATTTTGGGATGTGACAACGGGGGTCCAAACTACTTTATTCAAGCAAACTAAACAAACTAATCAAAGCAAACGAAAGCTAAGACGCTCCAAGAACAACACAACTGTGCATGAAACAATAAAAACGAAGTGTCTAGATAGACCTGAGCTTTTTATTGATGAAAAGGGCATGCCTTGGGCATCCCCAAGCTTTGACGCTTGTACCTCTTGGATATTTCTTGGGGTTACACCGGGGTGGCATCCCCAAGCTTGAGATTTTGTCCATTCTTCATCTCATTACATCAATCTCTCTCTACACCTGAAATTTTTCCTTCATACAAAACTTCACACAATCTTCATTAGCAACATTAGTGTATTAAAAAGATATTAGACCCCTAGGAAAAGCTTTGGAATATCAACTCTTTTCACTAAAAACACAAGCTACTGTAGCAACACCTTAAAAAAGCTCAATTCCCTAAAAGATAAATCAAAAAGGAATCAATAAGAAGCAAATGCAAATAATGGCAGAAATCTATCAAAATAGGTCAGCAGGTAGAAACCTATTTTTTCGAAAATATTATGTTGCTCAAATCAAAAAGTGTTGAACTAACGAAAGTTATCTAACATACTGGGGGATTTATTCGTAAATATTAAGCTCAATCAGGGTTACAAAGACTCCTCACGAATTTTTATGGTCGAGGACAGAAATCCGTTTCGGGACAGCAACTCCCCAAATCTTACTTCCCTCTTGTTATAGGTCATTCTTGGCACCAACAGCAAATAAAAAGGATAAGGAGAGGTCATTACAGAAGTAATAACTTCCAAGACTCAAGGAAACTGTTGGGTTATCTCCCAACAAGTACTTTTCTTTAACGCCTTTAAGTTAGGCTTGATAGTTTGAGAAGATGCTCACATAAGAAATATCAATTGAAGTAAAAGAGGGCATCAAGAAGCAAATTCAAAACACATTTTATTCTAACCCACTTCCTATGCATAGGAATCTTGTATGCAAATAAATTCATGAAGAACAAAGTGGCAGGCATAGGAAGATAAGACAAGAGTAACTTCAAAACTTTCAGCACAAAGAGAGGTGTTTTAGTAACATGAGAATTCCAACAACCATATTTTGCTCTCTTAGAATAATTTTCAGTAGCCTCATGAATAAACTCAACAATATAACTATCACATAAAGCATGCTTTTAATGATCTATAAACACATAATTTCTATCAAGCTCAAAAATAGTGGGATTAAAACCTTCACAGGTTTTACCCAAAGTAGATATTTCAAAAGGATCCACAGGAACATAAAATTCATCCTCCCTTGGTAAGCATGGCGGCAATCAAATAATGTAAGGGACAAAGAGTTACTCTCATTAGAAGGTAGGCATGGGTAGATAATCCATTCTTCCTCCTTTTGTTCATCACTCTCCTCTTCTTTTCATCTAATAAGCTTCCAGTTTTAACAATTTCTTCTTCCATAGGTTCCTGCAAGGCATTAGTCTCTTCCATTTGTGGAAATAATATATTAAAATATTCAAGAATATAGCTATTTTCTTCCTTGTAATTATCAAAGCAGAATTTAAGTGTCTCATAAAACTCGCATTCATAAGGTGCATCATCAGTATTTTCAAGCAAACTGGAAAGTTCAAATGCACCCTTGAAGGCAATAAATTCTTCAATTTGTTCCACATCATCAAAGTCATAATTTCCCTTAACATAAGAAGATATGGTAACATTATCATTATACTCACACTGAAAGGAAGCTGTTTATACCTCCTAAAGCAACAAGATTTATCGAAGCAATAAGTGACATTATAAGTAGAGCACACGTCTCTAGCAATAGTATTCAACTTATCAATTTATTCCCATAAGTGTTTCCCTTTTTGTGACAAACGGTGTTCCTCATAATAATACTTTTGTTCTTCCGTGAACCCACCGTTCCAATAAGAACTAGTTTCAAATAAACCATCCATTGATAGAAAGCATGACCAAGCAAGGCAATGACAGACCAGCAACTAGAGCAGGAACTAATTTTTTTGTGTTTTTGAATAGAGAAAGCAAACCAAACTAAACTAATTTTTTGGAGTTTTTGAAAAGAGGCAAACAAAAGCAAGCAGAAGAAACTAAGAAAACTAAAAACAAAGTAAAGAGAAAGGAAGTGGAGGACTCCCCTTGTGAAGACGTCCTTATCCTCCCCGGCAATGGCGCCAGATAACTTGATGGCTGTCGTGGACCCTGTTGGTAACCCCAAGAGCAAAGTGTTAAGCAACACATCAGCAAGTTTTCCCTCAGTAAGAAATCGAGGTTATCAAACCAGTAGGAGGAAGGAAACGTCACACAGGTGTTGTAATGCCCCTGAATCGGGTCTATGCAGATCTCAGCGTTTGATAAAATAATTTTACGGATAAAATATGCATGATGATGTCATGATGATGCAAAAAATAAAATAACAATCAATTTTATTTTGGAATATTTTCCGGGGCATTACAGGTGTTGCAAGCAACGCGGAAACTTGCACAACACAAACTCAAGACTTTGCCCCAACGAATCAGTGAGGTCGTCAAGCTCACCGTTTTGCTGTAACAAAGGATTAAACGTATGGTGTGGAAAGTGATGGTGGTTTGCAACAAGTAAACAAGTAACAAAAGAAGGTGTATCAATGGTAAAGATTGGAACGGGGTCCATATTTCACTAGAGGTGCTCTCCTTAGATAAACAAGATGGCATGAAGGGTAAACAAATTACGGCAGGGCAATTGACAGGAACTGAGCAAGGCATAACAATGCAATACTAGACAAAAAGATCCTATGAGATTCGATTGGGCAATACAACAATATACATAGACCGCCATCCAACTGCATCTATGACTAGAAGTCCACCTTCAGGTTATCATCCGAACCCCCTCCAGTATTAAGTTGCAAGCAACAAACAACTGTTTTAAGCAAAGTGTGTAAGGTAAACAATCCACTTGTTCCATGAACAAGAGACCATTGTTTTCTCCCTAGTAGAAATAACACATCTACAACCGAAGAGATTTCTGTCACTTCCCTTGGAAACTAGAGGCATGAACCCACTATCGAGCATAAATACCCCCTCTTGGAGTCACTAGCAACTACTTGGCCAAGATAGCTACTAACAACGAAGAGCATGCAAGATCACAAACAACACATACATGATAGAACCATAAAGACAAAACAATTAATCAATCTGACATAGTAATCTCAATATCCATCAGATCCCCGCAAACACAACATGGATGATTACAAATAGATTAGATCTTGATCATGAACGGAGCTCACAAGATCTATACATGAAAGCACAAGGAGGAGATACAACCATCTAGCTACTACATGGACTCATAGTCCAAGGTGGAACTACTCACGCATCATACCGGAGAAGTTGGTCTACAGAAGGTTTCGTGGAGTTTTGATCGGGTAGCTAGGGTTTCTAAATCGGGAGCTTCTTATAGGTGAAGAGGCGAGGCTGGGAGGCAACCAGGGGGGACACACCCTGGCCAGGCGCGGGCCCACCCTGGCCGCCTCTAGGGGGGTTTGGCCGCCCTGGCCCGCCTCTCTGTCTCTCCTCTGGACTTCGTGTCGCCCAAGGTAAAATATTGACTTTGGATTTTGTCCCGTCCAATTCCGAGAATATTGATTTTCTGCCTTTCTGGAACCAAAAACAGAAGAAAACTAGCAACTGGCACTGTGGCAACTTGTTAATAGGTTAGTTCCAGAAAAGATATAAAAACACCTCAAAGTGTAGATAAAGCAATGCAAAGTGGATACTAAACAAGCATGGAACATCAAAAATTATAGATACGTTTCTGACGTATCAAATACCCAATTGTTATTCGAAATAACCTACAAAGACATGCTCATCCGACTTTGGTTGTAAACATCTTACTTATGCTTAGCATACCAAAATTTAAGAAAGGACAACTTGGGTTTTACCCCAAACCATAACTTACATGGTGTCATTTCAACAGATCAAGATGGAGCTCTTTTTAGTGTAAAAGCGGTAGTCCCTAAAGCTTTTAATCTTCTAAAACAGAATGGCAGTTTTATAAATAACACCTTTGATCTAACCATGTCAAACAAGGTTTCATTACAAATCTCAAACACTCCATATTCCTATGGTGTTTCAGGAGATGCAAATCTAGGTGTTTTGCTAAACTTGCAACTCAAATAAATCCCTTTATGATAAAATCATAAATTATTTATTTTCTTGTTACAATGATTTTCCACTTCATCTTGATAGTGTTTTAACATTTTCAAATATTTCATACTTCTTTCTCATTAAGTGAATATTCACTCAAATTTTCGGAGAAAGCATATGAAGTTAAAGTCCATCGCTTACGACTATACATAATGTACTACATACATCAATATGTATAAATTCCAATAATTTAGTCGATCGTTCTTCTTTGGCCTTTGAACGAAGTTTTAATTATCCCGAGGAAAGTCTCACAAGCGTCATTTGATCAAATCAAAGACTCCAATGGAGTATCTTCATGTTTTCTTTCCAATATAATTTAAACAGCGATGTCACTTTGTAAGTGATCTTCCAATCATTTGTCTTGCGACATTTTAGCATTAGTTTATGGATGTGATTTCTCCAACTAGATTTGTAAATAATACATCTTATATGGAATACAATAATTATTTGAACAATATTTGTTCTCATAATACCTGATTTAAATAACTATTATTAAAACAAATCTTGAAGGCAAGCTTTGATGTCAACGAGAAATGCAAACAACGGTTTGTTTGTTTTCGATGAACATCATCACATATTATCTTGCTAGTTACTTAGGACATTATGGTTCATGAATTGTGTTGTTCTGTATGAAATTTCATACCAACCAATTCGGTATTGAATACCCAAGAACCACATTGTTTAACAAGCAAAGAATACAACCATAACATGTATATCATCTATATACCTAAAATGGATATTTCTAATCTTTTCTTTTCTGCCAAAAAATATTTTTATAGATTCTCTTTCAGCATTTTATTTTCCTTTTAAAAGAATCTATCAACATCAAAAGTGGCGCCATATACATGACACATAGTCCAAAGCGTATATATTTAAATACTAATACCGTTGGACTTGCACTTTGAAGTAGATCACCATCATCAAAATAATGGTGTTCTTTCAAAATCCATTCTTTAGTAATATTTTAGTGTAGTAAACACTTTACATACATCTTCTATTCATCATTATCATGACGACTTTCATGATCAAGCTAATGTAGCTTTTAAAGGCGAATCGTGAGAATAACATTACTTTACAAAACAATTTTGGATGATTAGGATGTCTAGCATCTCCAACCTTCGCAAATTCTCATCCAATATGAGAACATATATTATACTCTATCATATTGCAACCAAAACATTGTTTCAGATATCGTTATATCTGCCACACATGATGGTTTCTGAAACAATTCTTTCAGCTCCTAGATAATCTCGATATTTAAATCAAGAATCATAGAGGCAAACATGATACTTTAGATACTAACACTAGAATTGTCACTCTTGATTTAATACTAATTATTAAACAGAGTTTGCTAAAAGTTTGCAATAAGACTTTAAACTTCAGATTGACACTCAACACAATAGGATACCAGTTCGTAAAGTAAATATCCAAAATTCTATAGTTCTATTATCTCAATTACAACTAAGCATAAGGTGGTGAACGAATGCCAATGACTACACCAAATTATGCAAATTCACTTTGATTTAATCTATGATAAATTAAGTTCTACTAATCTAAATTAGAAATGAACTCCCACTCAAAAACGACATCCCTCGTGTCTTTTTGCTGATTACATGAACCAAATCCACTACACCAAGTCCGATCATCACGTGAGTCGGTGTAGCTTCAAAGGAGAGCATCTATATGGTCATCATATCAAACATATGACTCATGCTTAACCTTTCCGTCCGTGTTCCGAGGCCATTTCTATACATGCTAGGCTCGCCAAGTAAGAACCTTAGTATTCACATGTGTAAAGCTGTTTTACACCCGAGATATGATCGTGGATTCAAGTACACCCGATCATCACGTGATGCCTTGAAGCAGCGAAACATTATCGGTGCATACTTAAGGAAGAACACATTTTTATCTTGATATCTAAATGAGGGATCATCTTATAATTCTAATAAAAATCCAAACAAGCAATATAAGATGTAAACAAACATCACATGTGAAAAAGTGAAATGGTATGGTCCTTGCACTTGATCGTTATCATGTGCGTTGTGGTATGATCTTCATCATTCCTTTATGTGTAAGGCCAAGGTCTATGGAACTTACACTTTATGTGTGTTGTAAGAGTATCGACTTATACTTTTACTTATAACATCACCATATCATGACACTAGCTCAGCAACAATCTAAACTAGACGCTTCTAATTTATCCATTGCAAGTTTTACGTGGCTGGGGGATTTCGAAGATAGAATCGTTCTTACCTACGAACATGAACCACAACGACGATAACCAAATTATTGACAACTCGTTGCAAATTAGATATTGACTATAGTAGGAGAGACAGACACCCACTAGCCATGCAAAACTAGTTGCATGTCAAGCGTGGAACAGGTCTCATGTGCGAGGACATGTAAAGTTTGTCCGGGACACTTCATCCCACTATGCCACCAATATCCAAAATACAACTAAGAAGCAAAAACATGATCATCATCGCCCACATATACATATGTGTACTATCCGTGCAAAGAATCTACGCATAGATCCAGTTATGATACCACTGAATGGTTCGCAACATAGAAAACAAAAAGTTTCCTACGATGGGAACAACTAAGTACCAAGATTTATCTACTAGATACAAGCAACGGGTGGATATACATCCATAGAATACATACCCTCGAAGACCGAATAGCGCTAACGAGGTTGTACTTGTGGATGATGTAGTCAAACGCTTGCCGATCTCAAGATCGTGATGAAGTCCATCTGGTCCAGCCGGTACAGCACCATCAAGTCTAGCACCGCAAAGCAGTGGTGCATCCGTGATCGCACACACGTCCGGGTACCTTGACAACCTCCACGCCCTCACTCCAGCGAAGCAGCGGAAGCAAAAAATCCTTCCAGAAAAAGCCACCGGGAACATGTATCTCGCTGATCCGAGACCATGCGGAAATTCTAAAAGGGGGAGAGAGATCCTTCACGAGGAGGTGTGAGAGTGGAGGAGGAGAGGGAGGCCTTTTATAGGAGGAGGGGGCACCCAAGGGGCAAGGCACCCAGCCATGGTGGCTTCCCCCACCTCTTCCACATTCATGTGGATGGAGCTCCCACTCAAAATGAAAAGCCTCCACTCACATAAACATGCCTCCACTCAAAAATCCACTCACATGCATTAAATTTCCACCAAATTTAATGCAAGATCTCATTTAAATAAAAATCTTTTATTTATTTATTAAGAAATTTGTTAATAACTTGAATTAACAAACATTCACATAAAACACCTTACAACATTTCAATTTCACATGCAGAACCAGTTTCAGCAATTTCAACCGAAACAATTCCGGTGTCTAGTGAAATAAATTCCTGCGCTTTACTTTTTATTTCTCTAGCATATTATTTGCTCCAAATGGTGTCAGTATCCCTTAAGTGCGTCACCCTACGGTTCATGAATAAAGTAGACATGATCGAGACCCCTCTCCGATCAATAATCAGCAGCGGGACCTAGAGATCCGTACAGACTCCCACATATTCAACGATGACTTCTGTGACTGTGTGAACCTTATATGCATGTAACTCAATCCCTTTGTCTCGCGATATATTACATGTCCGAGATTCGATCATCGGTATCCCCATACCTAGTTTGATCTCGTTACCGCCATGTACTCTTTTCTCGTTCCTATGATATAACATTCTGGTGATCAAATCACTTGCTTGCAAGCTAATTAATGTGATATCACTGAGAGGGACCAGAGTATATCTCTCTGTCATTGGGATGGATAAATTCCACTCTTGATACATGAGCCTCAACATAACACCTTCGTAGCACTGAACCCACCTTTATAGTCACCCAGTTACGGTGTGACGTTTGATGTTATCAATATACTCTTTCGGTGTTAGTGCTTGACATGATCTCATGGTATAAGGATTAAGATTACTTCGTATGATGTTATAGCAATATAAACACAATGACCTTGATCTTCATGCTATACTTCGGATGAATGTTCATCACATCATTCCAATAATGTTGTGACGTCATTATTAACAACATCCAATGTCTATGATTAGGAAACCTTTGATCATCTTGTTAATCAACGAGCTAGTTTATAAGAGATGCATAACTAGGAACTTTCTATTTGTTTATTAAACACACATGTATTAATCTTTCCGTATTAATACAATTATAGCATGCAAAATAAACTGTAAGGTTCCCAACCTTTAATAAGGTAGAGATCCCTGTGTTTACAATGCTAGTCCCTGGATCAATAGCTAGCATCCACTGTTAATATGTAATATCAAGAAACAAAGGTCATAATGTAACTTTATAACCAGGAATAACGTAATTTTATTACATCTTACATAGCTCATTTAGCTATTACATTACATTGCAGCAGAATATCTATAAGCATAGGGTCCTTCATCTTCAAGGTGCCACAGGCAGACATGTTGGTTGTAGACTTTGTAATCCTAACCAATCAACTTCACTAATATCAATCAAACCTGCAACATTACAAGTTACAGCCACAAGGGTCAATACATTTGAATTGTATTGGCAAGTTTCACTACTATGTAGAATATAAGTGGATCCTATCATTACATGCATTTTTGGCTAAGTAGGGATTTAGGCTTATTTGCAGAAAGCAATAATTTATCCTATCTTTTAAAATGGTTTTGATCCTTTGTCAAATCTTCCTGAACTCCTTGGTAAATCCCCAAGTGTTTCAAGCTTCTGTAAAAATCTCTTGAGCCCCTTGGTAAATCCACAAGTGCTTCAAGTTTTTATCAAAGTCTCTTGAGCTCCTTGGTAAATTCCCAAGTGCTTCAAGTTTTTTGTTGTTACTTAAAAGTTTTTTTCTTTTAGAAATTGGAATGTCGAGATTTCCCATAGCTTCAAGCTTTAGTTGCTCAGTATTGTCCATAACCGGGGACATGGCTAAGTACTTAGATTTTTATCTTCTGCAGAAGTTGTACACTTTACCCACATGACACACTCCCATCTTGTTGCCACCAGTGGTCGCTGGATAAGTACTCACCAAGATGGAATACTGGCAGATTGAGAATGTGACGAAGTCTTTCCAGAGGGTCCTCCCATACACCATTGCTAGCTTGTCTTCAGGCACCCATGTAGGGTTTCGAGTTCCCTCATTTTCAGTTCTTGAAGACAATGCATGGGTCTTCCCAATGTAGTTGACTAAGCCAGAGCCATATGTAGCATGTAGCTGTACACGAAAGCCACAATTGGAGAAACATGTTCAATCTCTAAGTTCCTGGGTGGTTTTCTTTTGGTGCACAACACAAAGAGATTATCATAGACATGGTTCCTTTTGTTGCCACCTTTTCCAAAACTTGAGTATCCTTGTCCACCCAGGTGGTTCATTGAGTACTTGTTTTATTATATAAAACATAAGTCCTTTCTCAACTTCATAAAAATCTCAACATGTATCTCTTCTCAAAATATTTTAGCATGGCTAAGCATTTCACAACTACATTGTTTTCACTAAGGAATATGTAAGGTATCCTATTAGGATTTAGCCTAGCATAAGTATAGAAATCCTTTTCATGCATGTTTCAAAATCCACTAAGTATAATGAAAATAATAGGGCTTTAGATGATAGTGTAACTTGCCTTTTTGGTAGGGAATGTTGGTTCACTTCTTGATCTTGCTAGTTTCACACTTTTCTAACTTCACTACAAATCAATCAAGCAAACACAATATCAACTAGCATTCCAACCAATAACCAATCAAACAAAACATCACACATAAAATCATAGGAACTAAGTCATGCATGCAAGCATGCAAAAGATAGTTTTATTTGCAAAGGTGGTTTCCACGAGGTTCTAAACATTGTAAGGTTCAAACTGGTCATTTCCCAAAGTGGCAAAGTCATTTGCAAAAGGGTTTTTCCTATAGATCATTTTTAAATCAAATCATTATTTTATGTGGTGGAAAATGTTTTTATCAAAGCAACAATTTTATGTTGTTCACCAAATAAGTTGTTAATTCACAAATATTGGTGTTTAGGGTCAGTAGGTCTGAATCAACACATTTCCCAAAGTTTTCACTCCAAAATCATTTTCATATAAAATCAATATTTTTATTTGACTAGAAATGGGTTAATTCAACTATTCATTCCTAATATTCACCAAATACATTTTTAAATTCATGGGTTGGTTCCTAGGGTCAGTAAGTTCACAACAAAACAATTTGCAAAGATTTCAACCTCAAAATCATTTTGAAATAATTTTTATAACCTAAACAAGCATACAAATGTTTCTGCAAAAACAAACATTTTACCAGAAGCTTTTTACTAAAAAAAATTGCATGGTTGGCTAGGGCTTGTTCCACTGATTCCATTGATATAAAGTTTGTAATTTTTGGACGTGTGGATCAAAAGTTACAAGGGTTTCAAATTTGCATCTAAATCTGTTTTTCAAATTCTGTTTTAAACAAAGACTGTCCATGCGTCGCGTTCTTATTGGGCGGTACCGGTTCGCGCGGATTGCGCTCTGCGGGGCGTTGGGTCTAAACAGATCGCACGGTTCAGATAGCGTACCTCTTCAGTGTTAAGTGGTTCTATCGTGTTCGTCCGATCTAGATCCTACGGACACTACTGTTTGGTCAATAACGGGCGGCGCTGTGCGGCGGTCGGCGGCGGCGATGCTCGGACGGTGGCGGCACTGGCGATGCAGGAAGCAAAGAGAGAGGGGGAGGTGCTCACCGTGTTCGTGAGGTCGAGGTGGTGCTCAATGTGTGGTCGGCTTGGCAAGGGGCGCTCAGGAACAGCAGCGATTCCTCGCCGGAGTAGGGAACGGCGTCGGGCGGCTCTGGTCGTTGTCGAGGGCAGTGCTGCGGTTCGCCCCGAGGGAAAACAAAGGCGCGGTTAGATGCAGTCGAGTGTGGCGAGTGCAAGAGAAAGAACGAGAGGTCGTGGATGCAGCTACTTACCGGGTCATCGCCGGAGAAAGTAGCAGACGCAATGGCGCCGAGATTGTCGTCGACGCCTGGGCGCCCGCAGATGAACAGGAGAATCTTGAAAGAAGCGCCAGAGGCTGTGGAGTAAGCTAGTGTGGTTGGGGAGGTGAGGGGCGGCAGTGGTTCGCCGGAATTTACTGGAGATGCTCGTCGGAGCGATGGGGTGCTCGAAATTACGGCTGGGGCAGAGAGAGGGAGGTGCGTGAGGGGAAATGGAGAGGAGGCCAGGGCGGTTAATAGGGCGTAGTCACGACGAGCAACGGTCGCGGAATCAACGCGTATTGATCGCCGGAGTAATGGCTTGCAACGGCAGGGAGTAATCGGCGCGAGTTGAAGACGATGAACAGGAGAAGTGGGACCTGGCATCCGAGGAAGTGTGAGGAAAGGGGTCCATTAAATCGATCGCTCTGCGAGTTAAAAACTGAGTGTGAAACGTTTTCTTAGGGAGGGAGAGAAGCTGGGCTAGAGTTGGGCTTGTTGGGCTTGGCCAGCTGGGCTGTGTCCTTTTCCAGATTTTTTTTTCTTCCTGAAAGCTTTTTCTTTTCAATATCTAATTTCTGTTTTTAAATTAAAACAACAAATCAAACATTCAATTCACATTGAAATTTCACCAAACTTTGCAATTGAATTTGGTTCTGTTTAACAACAATAACCAAAGTCCCAAAAATAAAATAATATTTTTATTTAAGAGTCCACTATTAATTAAATAAATAGACCTTGTTTATTAAATCACAAATAGAAATTAATTCATTTAAAATATCCATTTTGAAATCTAAATATTAGCAAAACAAAATCAGTAGGTTTTATTTGAAAATAAAGTATACTTGGAAAGCTTGTTTTAAAAATAAATAAGTTTTGATGTTTTAATTAAAATAGTAAAACCTTTATTTCTAATAAACTTGGATATTGAATCCTTATTATTTTATTTAAATAAACCTTTACTATTCTTATCAGATAGAAATATTTTATTTCAAAGGCTTGGCCAAGTTTTAATTTGTCTTTATAAAATAATCCTTATTTATAATTCTACCTTTTCATTTGAAAACCAAATCTTTTTATTAAAAGATTCAAAATAGTATTTCCAAACATTTTTATTTTCTTTTATTAAAAGTTTATCTTTTTAAATCCCTTTAGGATTTATCTTGATCAAAATAGGTTTGAAGGTTCCCATTTGAATTTAAAAAGTTTCTTCTCACCCTGAAAATCAACAAAGTTTTATTTTATTCATTTATTTTTCACATAACAAGATTTGGAAAATCTTGGGATGTGACAGGCTACCACCCTTAAAATAAATCTCGTCCCGAGATTTGAGAAGGCTAGGGTTACAAATTGACTTGAAGCAACTAGAGTACTATCACCCTTAAAAGTTTTCCAACTAAATTACATGTTGGCTGGTTTGGGATCTTGGGGAAGCTTCTCTGGGCAAACATCTGCATTATGTCCCTTGTTCCCACACTTGATGCAAGTGTCAAGGCTGAGATCCTCTTTAGGCTTGTTTATCTTGTTCTTCATCTTTTCTGGACAATTGCTTGCATAATGTCCCAATTCTTTGCAACTGAAACATGTGATAAGTTTGAGTTCTTCACGTGTCTCTTGTGGACAAGTTGCTGCATAATGGGCTAGCTCTTTGCAGTTGTTGCACCATACTTGACCAATCTCCTTAAACTTCTGTTTCTCTGGACACTCACTGGAATAGTGTCCCAATTCTTTACAATGTTTACATTGCACCTGACTTTTGTCCTTCTTCTTTTTCTTGGGCTTCTCCAAAGCTAAGAGTGCATCTAGTTCATGTTGTTCATATGTTATCTGGTAGGTAGGAATGTCTACATGTTTCTTGGACCTTCTATTGCTCTTTGGATAATTCATATGCCTCTTCTTTGGTCCTTTGAATTGGGTTGTATTGCATGGAGGTATAAGTGGAGCTTTTCCTTTGTCATCATCTTTCTTGGCTCTCCCATAGTAATCTATAATTTGTTGTTGCACTCCACCTTGTTTCCTTTGTTCAACTATGTAAAAGATGGGGCATTGGATAGGGACATGGTTATTTCCTTCACATAGGTAACAAGTAGCTTGAGATGTGGGACACTGGCCAACTGGGTGTTTCTCTTCACAATTGGGGCATTGATCTCTATGCTCCTTGGAAGTGTGGTCCTTGTCTACACAAATAATGCAAGCTGGGGCTCCTTCTAGCATAATATTTTTGTCATCCCTGTTGTCACTAACTCTTTTGGAAAGGTGTTCTTCCATGTTGATCATTTGATCTGTCACCTTAAGCATTAATTGGGCTTGGTCTTCCAAAAACTTTTGTAGGGTTGGATCTTCTCCACTGGTGTTGGCTATGAATTGAGATGTCATTTGGTTCAACTGGTTTTGGGTTGCTATGAGTTCTCTCATGTTGTTCCTTTGGCTTTTGTTGTCATCAACCTTGATGTTGGGGTCTCTTGGAGTAGTCATCTGTTTGGGTTGAATTGAGATTAGATTAAGCTAAATATTTCTAAGGAAATATTTCTAATCACACACATCACAATTCACACAAGCAAGGTGCAAGCAATCACAAACAAATATTCCCCTCAAACAACAAGTTTCAAGCATATTTTTAGGCAACCAAAAATATTTTGGTTACACCACTTAAGTTGGTGGGTTTGACTTAAACTAAATATGGTGGTCCATCTATATGGTTCACTTGAAATCTTTCCATCCTTCTTAGTTGATTCTTTTTGCATGAGATCATGGTTTCTTTGGAAAAACTCTTGGTCACAAAACTTCAAAGGTGATGTTGGCTTCTTCTAAGTTGTGTTTCCTTAGTCTCTAAATCTTGAGCAAGATTTATTGTCTCTCTTGTCCTTAGTGACATCCAAGGTTGAAGTTCTTGGTGAATATGCTGAAGATGTTGAAGTCATTAGAGTTGAAGATGTTGAAGTCATTAGAGTTGAAGATGTTGAAGTCATTAGAGTTGATGAAGTCCTTAGCACATGGTGAAGTCTTTGGCCATGGGGTAGGTTTTTCCACCAAGTTGAAATAGAAGAGATGTAGAATCAAAATCCAAGTGGTTGAGGAAAGAGTTTACAAGATTGTTTGTAAATAAGTTTTGGAACAAATACAACTTCTATTTTTCTAAGGGGTTTTGTCCAATCCTAGGTTTACAAATCCTAGAGGCAACACTATGCTCTGATACCATTTATAAGGTTCCCAACCTTTAATAAGGTAGAGATCCCTGTGTTTACAATGCTAGTCCCTAGATCAATAGCTAGCATCCACAGTTAAGATGTAATATCAAGAAACAAAGGTCATAATGTAACTTTATAACCAGGAATAACGTAATTTTATTACATCTTACATAGCTCATTTGGCTATTACATTACATTGCAGCAGAATATCTATAAGCATAGGGTCCTTCATCTTCAAGGTGCCACAGGCAGACATGTTGGTTGTAGACTTTGTAATCCTAACCAATCAACTTCACTAATATCAATCAAACCTGCAACATTACAAGTTACAGCCACAAGGGTCAATACATTTGAATTGTATTGGCAAGTTTCACTACTATGTAGAATATAAGTGGATCCTATCATTACATGCATTTTTGGCTAAGTAGGGTTTTAGGCTTATTTGCAGAAAGCAATAATTTATCCTATCTTTTAAAATGGTTTTGATCCTTTGTCAAATCTTCCTGAACTCCTTGGTAAATCCCCAAGTGTTTCAAGCTTCTGTAAAAATCTCTTGAGCCCCTTGGTAAATCCACAAGTGCTTCAAGTTTTTATCAAAGTCTCTTGAGCTCCTTGGTAAATCCCCAAGTGCTTCAAGTTTTTTGTTGTTACTTAAAAGTTTTTTTCTTTTAGAAATTGGAATGTCGAGATTTCCCATAGCTTCAAGCTTTAGTTGCTCAGTATTGTCCATAACCGGGGACATGGCTAAGTACTTAGATTTTTATCTTCTGCAGAAGTTGTACACTTTACCCACATGACACACTCCCATCTTGTTGCCACCAGTGGTCGCTGGATAAGTACTCACCAAGATGGAGTACTGGCAGATTGAGAATGTGACGAAGTCTTTCCAGAGGGTCCTCCCATACACCATTGCTAGCTTGTCTTCAGGCACCCATGTAGGGTTTCGAGTTCCCTCATTTTCAGTTCTTGAAGACAATGCATGGGTCTTTCCAATGTAGTTGACTAAGCCAGAGCCATATGTAGCATGTGGTTGTACACGAAAGCCACAATTGGAGAAACATGTTCAATCTCTAAGTTCCTGGATGGTTTTCTTTTGGTGCACAACACAAAGAGATTACCATAGACATGGTTACTTTTGTTGCCACCTTGTCCAAAACTTGAGTATCCTTGTCCACCCAGGTGGTTCATTGAGTACTTGTTTTATTATATAAAACATAAGTCCTTTCTCAACTTCATAAAAATCTCAACATGTATCTCTTCTCAAAATATTTTAGCATGGCTAAGCATTTCACAACTACATTGTTTTCACTAAGGAATATGTAAGGTATCCTATTAGGATTTAGCCTAGCATAAGTATAGAAATCCTTTTCATGCATGTTTCAAAATCCACTAAGTATAATGAAAATAATAGGGCTTTAGATGATAGTGTAACTTGCCTTTTTGGTAGGGAATGTTGGTTCACTTCTTGATCTTGCTAGTTTCACACTTTTCTAACTTCACTACAAATCAATCAAGCAAACACAATATCAACTAGCATTCCAACCAATAACCAATCAAACAAAACATCACACATAAAATCATAGGAACTAAGTCATGCATGCAAGCATGCAAAAGATAGTTTTATTTGCAAAGGTGGTTTCCACGAGGTTCTAAACATTGTAAGGTTCAAACTGGTCATTTCCCAAAGTGGCAAAGTCATTTGCAAAAGGGTTTTTCCTATAGATCATTTTTAAATCAAATCATTATTTTATGTGGTGGAAAATGTTTTTATCAAAGCAACAATTTTATGTTGTTCACCAAATAAGTTGTTAATTCACAAATCTTGGTGTTTAGGGTCAGTAGGTCTGAATCAACACATTTCCCAAAGTTTTCACTCCAAAATCATTTTCATATAAAATCAATATTTTTATTTGACTAGAAATGGGTTAATTCAACTATTCATTCCTAATATTCACCAAATACATTTTTAAATTCATGGGTTGGTTCCTAGGGTCAGTAAGTTCACAACAAAACAATTTGCAAAGATTTCAACCTCAAAATCATTTTGAAATAATTTTTATAACCTAAACAAGCATACAAATGTTTCTGCAAAAACAAACATTTTACCAGAAGCTTTTTACTAAAAAAAATTGCATGGTTGGCTAGGGCTTGTTCCACTAATTCCATTGATATAAAGTTTGTAATTTTTGGACGTGTGGATCAAAAGTTACAAGGGTTTCAAATTTGCATCTAAATCTGTTTTTCAAATTCTGTTTTAAACAAAGACTGTCCATGCGTCGCGTTCTTATTGGGCGGTACCGGTTCGCGCGGATTGCGCTCTGCGGGGCGTTGGATCTAAACAGATCGCATGGTTCAGATAGCGTACCTCTTCAGTGTTAAGTGGTTCTATCGTGTTCGTCCGATCTAGATCCTACGGACACTACTGTTTGGTCAATAACGGGCGGCGGCGACGCTCGGACGGTGGCGGCACTGGCGATGCAGGAAGCAAAGAGAGAGGGGGAGGTGCTCACCGTGTTTGTGAGGTCGAGGTGGTGCTCAATGTGTGGTCGTCTTGGCAAGGGGCGCTCAGGAACAGCAGCGATTCCTCGCCGGAGTAGGGAACGGCGTCGGGCGGGTCTGGTCGTTGTCGAGGGCGGTGCTGCGGTTCGCCCCGAGGGAAAACAAAGGCGCGGTTAGATGCAGTCGAGTGTGGCGAGTGCAAGAGCAAGAACGAGAGGTCGTGGGGCGGTCTGTGCTTACCAGGGGTCATCGCCGGAGAAATTAGCAGACGCGGCGGCGCTAGGAGATTGTCGAAGTCGACGCTCTGGGGCGCCCGCAGATGAACGAGAGGTACTGACAGAAGTGCCAGAGGCTGTGGAGTAAGCTCGTGTGGTTGGGGAGGTGAGGGGCGGCAGTGGTTCGCCGGAATTTACTGGAGATGCTAGTAGGAGCAGTGGGGGTGCGGCTCGAAATTACGACGGCCTGGGGGCAGAGAGAGGGAGGCGCGTGAGGGGAAATGGAGAGGAGGCCAGGGCGGTTAATAGGGCGCAGTCACGACGAGCAACGGTCGCGGAATCAACGCGTATTGATCGCCGGAGTAATGTCTTGCAACGGCAGGGAGTAATCGGCGCGAGTTGAAGACGATGAACAGGAGAAGTGGGACCCTGCTGTCAGCGAGGAAGTGTGAGGGAAAAGGGGGTCCATTCGTCAGTCGCTGTGCGGGTTAAAAACTGAGTGTGAAACGTTTTCTTCGGGAGGGAGAGAAGCTGGGCTGGAGTTGGGCTTGTTGGGCTTGGCCACCTAGGCTGTGTCCTTTTCTAGATTTTTTTTCTTCCTCAAAGCTTTTTCTTTTTCTATATCTAATTTTTGTTTTGAAATTCAAACAACAAATCAAACATTCAATTCACATTGAACTTTCACCAAACTTTGCAATTGAATTTGGTTCTGTTTAACAACAATAACCAAAGTCCCAAAAATAAAATAATATTTTTATTTAAGAGTCCATTATTAATTAAATAAATAGAACTTGTTTATTAAATCACAAATAGAAATTAATTCATTTAAAATATCCATTTTGAAATCTATATATTAGCAAAACAAAATCAGTAGGTTTTATTTGAAAATAAAGTATACTTGGAAAGCTTGTTTTAAAAATAAATAAGTTTTGATGTTTTAATTAAAATAGTAAAACCTTTATTTCTAATAAACTTGGATATTGAATCCTTATTATTTTATTTAAATAAACCTTTACTATTCTTATCATATAGAAATATTTTATTTCAAAGGCTTGGCCAAGTTTTAATGGCTTTATAAAATAATCCTTATTTATAATTCTACCTTTTCATTTGAAAACCAAATCTTTTTATTAAAAGATTCAAAATAGTATTTCCAAACATTTTTATTTTCTTTTATTAAAAGTTTATCTTTTTAGATCCCTTTAGGATTTATCTTGATCAAAATAGGTTTGAAGGTTCCCATTTGAATTCAAAAAGTTTCTTCTCACCCTGAAAATCAACAAAGTTTTATTTTATTCATTTATTTTTCACATAACAAGATTTGGAAAATCTTGGGATGTGACATAAACATATATAATAAACTTGGAATAGACATAATAACAACTTTATTATTGCCTCTCATGGCATATTCCCTTCAACATGCACCATCACAATCTTGATCAAACCATTTGCAAAGCATTGATAGATGGTATCAAAGTACTCTAAACATGAGCATGAAAGATGTAGTTCTAACAATAAATACATAGTAACTATGTTGTAACATGAAAAGATAGAAAAAAAGATCATGAATAACAATGTATTGAAAGACGATTTGTTTGTTTCACATAAATAAAACATAGCATGTTTGGTGTTAAGCTTGTCCCTCATGGAGTAGAAAAAGATAAATGCATAGGACACCTTCAAAGTTCATAAGGGTGACTAGATACAAATAGTTCAAGAACAAGCAATATCAACATTATGAATCAATCAATATGTTTTGGGACAATCCACATAAAACTAAGATTGACAACTATTCTCTCTTAATTGGTGCATAAAGATAGAAGGTGGAGACTCAATATAAAATTAGGAAGAAAGGCCCTTCATAGAGGGAAGCAGGGATTTCAAGTTTCATAAAGAGCTTCCAAAAATTATGGTACTTATTAGATTTTAGCTCTCATTGCCCCTATCATAAGCATCTTGAAGTGATTAAGGTTAAAGTGAAACAAATATGGAGTATATGCTTGAAAAATCATCAGTTGGCAATCTCATGTCCCTTGAGTACAGGGTCGTTCCTCATGCTACTCAACTTTAGTCACAAGCAAGTTCTTGTCATTGTAAGTATATGTGTATCATAGAGAATCGCCAACAGGGCACCCCTTGCCCCATAACACAGGAGCTATCCCATATAAAAATGAAAAGGCAATAGACAGTGAGCATCTCAGCAATCTTCTTATTTACCATGGGTATTTTCTCTCTGTTTTTTCTATACTTTTTTCTAAAGATGCTTCATGGATTGCTCACTATGGTGATGCTGCAAGTTTCGACCATGATTAAGCATGGCTTAGGCTAGACGCCCAGGCGTTTCTCTAACACATACATAATACACCATGAACTTACAAGCTCCCCTTTTATTTCACACCGCCGACATCCATAAACAAAACATCATGATATCAACTTGGTAATATGTACAAGTGTTGAAAGCGTTCCCCATGACAACATGGTTCTGCTAATTTCCAACTTATAAGTGCAAGCATATACGACATAGATGACACAATGGTTCAAGTTTATTATGAGCACGAAAGTAAAGTGTTCCATCAAGTTTGTGAGAGATTTAATCACTAATTTTGTCATAACAAGTTTATTTTGGAAGATAAATAAACATATGAATATACTTGGAATGGTGTAACACACCATGCATAGGAGTTTATAGTGGACTCTTTGGAATAACTTGGTTTCTTGGGAGTTGGATGCACAAGTAAAGCTCATACTCAGTACAAGTGGAGGCTAGCAAAAGACTAGGAGCGACCAACTAAGAGAGCAATAATGGCCATAATCATGCAAAGCGACAAAACATTATTGATTATAGCATAAAGTGATAACACAAGTCAAAAACTAAATGATCATAGAGGCTAAGGTGACTGGTTCATAGTCATAACATGGTGTGAGCATGTGCCAAGTCAACCCAAACAAAGCATCAAAGGAGAATACCACAATATTATGCTTTTATATGCTAAAACAACACATGATTCTTTCAAGGAACATTAAGCAATCTCAATTGTTTGGAACAAGTGATGCTACAACAATAATCACTAAGCATAAGGTCAAATCAACACCTAGCATGACATGATAAAGTCTAAGCCATGTTCAAAACAAGCTCCCTTGTGTACCACTATAAGCATGAAACTCTCTACTCTTTTCCAACGCCAATCAACTTATTTGAAACAAAAAGAGCGAATGAAAGGGTACAACTAATTTATTCAAGAAAACTAAACAAAAGAAAACCAAAAACGAAAACTAAGACGCTCCAAGAGCAACACAACAGTTCATGAAACAATAAAAACGAAGTGTCTAGAAAGAGACCTTGAGATTTTTATTGATGTAGAAGGGGATGCCTTGGACATCCCCAAGCTTTGACGCTTGTACCTATTGAATATTTCTTGGGGTGAAACGGGGTGGCATCCCCAATCTTGAGCTTTTGTCCATTATTCATCTCATCACATCATTCTTTCCCTACACTTGAAAATTTCCTTCATACAAAACTTCACATAATCTTCATTAGAAACATTAGTGTATTCAAGATAATAGGCCTTTGGGTTTAGTTTCAACACAAGTAAAACTTTCATTAGAAAACATTCTACTGTAGAAATTCCTTTTAAAATCTCAAGTGATCAGGTAGAACTTAAAAAGAAACTGATTAAGAGGCAAATGCAAATAATGGCAGAAATCTGTCAAAACAGACCAGTAGGTAAAAACCGATTTTTAGAAGATCTTTTGTTGCTCAAATAGAAAAGTGTTTAACTAACAAAACATAGATAACAACCTGGGGCATATACTCAGAAAATTACAGCTCAATCCGACATACAGGGATTTTTCACGAATGTTTACAGTGAAGCACAAAAATCTGTTTTGGGACAGCAACTTCCCCAAATCTTACTTCTCTCGCATTAGAAGTTATTCTTGGCACAAAAACACACAAAAGGATAAAGAGAGGTTATTAGAAGTAAAAACTTCCAATACTCGACAAAAGAAAACCTAACGAAATTTGGGTTATCTCCCAATGAGTACTTTTCTTTAACGCCTTTATGTTAGGCATAGTAATTTTGATGATGCTCACATAAGTAATATGAATTGAAGTAAAATAGAGCAAAAAGAATCAAATTAAAAACACATTTAAGTCTAACCCACTTCCTATGCATAGGAATCTTGTATGGAAATAAATTCACAAAGAACAAAGTGACAAGCATAGGAAGATAAAACAAGAGTAACTTCAAAACTTTCAACACATAAAGAGGTGTTTCAGTACCATGAAAACTTCTACAACCATATTTTCCTCTCTCATAATAATTTTCAGTAGCCTCATTAATAAACTCAACAACATAACTATCACATAAAGTATGATTTTCATGATCTACAAACACATAATTTTTATCAAGCTCAAAATAGCGGGATTTAGACCTTCAAAACCACTTTTAACAATTTTATAACAAGATTACTGATCATTCTGAATGTATGGGGTTCCAAGATAAAGTCAAGACCCCTCCAATCTCATTTTCAATAGTAGTACAATTAATATTATCAACCAATATAGGACCATCGTCTAGAGCTTTATCATAAACATTTTCTAAGAAAAACTATTTAGTACCATGCATTTCGAAGTTAGGCACAAATAAAGGATTATCATAAGATATATCAAAATAGCAAGGATTATCATAGGTAACAGGAGCATAATTATTATCACAAGTTTTACCCATATTAGATATTTCAAAAGGATCCACATGAACATAACATTCATCCTCCTTTGGTAATCATGGGGGACAATCAAATAATGTAAGGGATAAAGAGTTACTCTCACTAGAAGGTATGCATGGGTAGCTAATCCATTATCCCTCCTTTTGTTCATCAGTCTCCTCCTCTTTTTCATCTAATGAGCTTCCAGTTTTAGCAATTTCTTCTTTATTAGGCTCCTGCAAGGCATTATTCTCTTCTATTGGTGGAAAGCAAACTAGAAAGTTTAAATGCACCCTTCCAAGCATTAAATTCTTCAATTTGTTCCACATCATAAAAGTCATAATTTCCTTTAACATAAGATATGGTAACATTATCATTATACTCACATTGAAAAGGGACGTGTTTATACCTCCTACAGCAACAATATTTATCAAAGCAATAAGGAATATTATAAGTAGCGCACACGTTTCTAGCAATGGTATTCAATTTATCAATTTGTTCCCATAAGTGTTTCCATTTTTTTGACAAGCGGTGTTCCTTATAATAATATTTGAACCCACCTTGACAATAAGAACTAGTTTCAAAGAAACCAACCATTGATAGAAAGCATGACAAAGCAAGGCAATAACAGGACAATAACTATAGTAGGAAATATTTTTTTGTGTTTTTTATAAGAAAAAGCAAACCAAATGAAACTAATTTTTTGTATTTTTGAAAGAAAGAAACAAGAAAAACAAAGCAAAATAAACTAAGCAAAACAAAAAGAAAGTAAAGAGAATGGTTATGAGAGACTCCCCATGCGAGAATCTTCTTTCTCCCTAAAAGGTGAATGACAAGGAGGGAGAGATTGAAGATGTCCTTAAGTCCCTGGCAACAACGCCAGAAAACATCTTGATGCGGCTCACATCACTATAGAGCTTCGTTGGGATACCCCAAGAGGAAGGTGTGATGAGCACAGCAGTAAGTTTTCCCTCAGTTATGAAACCAAGGTTATCGAACCAGTAGGAGTAAGGAAACAACTCCAAGGTGTTGCTAACAACTTGGAACCTGCACAACACAAACTCAAAACTTTTCCCCAACATACAGTGAGGTTGTCAATCTCACCGGTTTGCTGAAAACAAAGGATTAAACGTATAGTGTGGAACATAGTAGTTGCTTGTAGAAACTAAATGGTAACAGTAAATGATGTATCAATGATAAATATTGGACCGGGGTCCATAGTTCACTAGAGGTGTTCTCCTTAAGATAGATAATATGCTGGGTTAACAAATTACATCGGGGAAATTAAAAGATTGAGGAAGCATAACAATTCATATACTAGACATCATGACTCCTATGAGATTTGATTGGGCATAACAACATTATACATAGATCGTAATCCAACTGCATCTATGACTAATAATCCACCTTCAGGTTATCATCCGAACCCCTTCCAGTATTAAGTTGCAAGCAATGGATAATTGCATTAAGCAATGTGTGTAAAGTAAACAATACAATTGTTCCATGAATAAAAGATTGTTGTTTTCTTCCTAGTAGCAATAACACATCTACAACCTTAGATATTTCTGTCACTTCCCTAGATTACTAGAGGCATGAACCTACTATCGAGCATAAATACTCCCTCGAGGTGTCACAAACATCTACTTGGCCAAGATAGCTACTAGCAATGGAGAGCATGCAAGATCACGAATAACACATACATGATAGAATCAATCTGACATAGTATCTCAATATCCATCAGATCCCCACAAACATAACATGTATGATTACAAATAGATGATCTTGATCATGAACGGATCTCACAAGATCTAAACATGATAGCACAACGGAGGATAAACAACCATCTAGCTACTGTATGGACCCATAGTCCAAGGGTGAACTACTCACGCATCATACCAAAGGATGGCATGGTGATGAAGAAGGCCTCCGGGATGATCTCTCCCCTTCGGCAGGGTGCCAGGAAGAGCTTCAGATCCCCCCGATCTAGGGACGATGGTGGTGGCGGCTACAGACTATTTTGTGGAGATTTGATCGGGTTCTTAGGGTTTCTGCATCGAGGTGACTTTATAGGCGAAGGAGCAAGGTCGGTGGGCGCCAGAGGGGCCCACACCTGGTGGCGGCGCCCTCCCGGGGCCACGCGGACCTAGGGTGTGGCCACCTCGTGGCCCCCCTTCGGCTGCCATTTAGTCTTTGTGTTCTCTCGGTAAAATATTGACTTTGGATTTTGTCCCATCTAATTCCAAGAATATTTCCTTACTAGCTTTCCTGAAACAAAAAATAGCAGAAAACAGGAAACTGGCACTGCGGCATCTTGTTAATAGGTTAGACGCAGAAAATGTATAAAAATACCTCAAAGTGTAGACAAAACATAGCAAAGTTGATACTAAACAAGCATGAAGCATAAAAAATTATAGATACGTTTTTGACGTATCACGCTGCTACCACTTCGACTCCTCCTCCGACTCCGACAAGTAGGCTAGGCTGTACGCGCGCCATGTATGATGTATGAATGTAGGCATTGGCCATTTGAAATAAAAATCTTTATTCAAGCATTAAAACATCGTTACACTCACGCCACACAACCTAAGACTATGCACGCTGCGGCGGGTCAGATACGCCATTCATCACTGAGAGAATTGATGAGCGCTCGTTGGGTCTGCACCTCCTCTTCAGCTCGGGCAATGTGGCATCCCGCAAAACCACTACTAGAAAATCGCGTTGAATTTGTGCATTGCATCGTCATCATCATGCATTGTTTGCCAAAACTATTTTCGCAACACCCGTTTGGTTTTCTAAAACGCCCCGTCTTTTATTCAAACCTCAAAACCGGGTCCCCGGAATATTTTGGTTTGCCCGAAATCGGTTTGCAAAAGCTTTGTTTGTAATAAATAAAAATTATAATTATTTTAGCGGGGGCAGTCGAATGGGCGTTTCACCGACGACCACCCAGATTTTACAAACGGTCCAACCTGCCGCCCCATCTTAATCCTACATCTACCTAACGTTCTACCCACCCCTACCTGGCCACCTCACCCCGGCCAATGGCCTTGCGACACGTCACCCTCTCCCTCCCCCTCACCAACCACAAACCGCCACCTGGCCTACCCCTCTTTTCTCTCTTCCCTCCCCCTCCCTGGCCAGCTACACACACACGCACACAGCCCCTTTTCCACCTCCCTGCCAACCCTGTCCCACCCCCAGGCCGACCCCACCCTCGGGCCCACAGCCCCACCCCACCATCCCCACGCGGCCTGCCCGTCCTCATCCCCTCCCTCGCGCACGCGGTCTTCCTCTGCCTCCAACCTCTCTCCTGAGCCGCCCGCCAGGCCGACCCGGCTCGCCTCCAGACCACGCCGCCCGCGCCTCCATCGCCCGGCGCGGCGGCCTCCACCTCCATGACCCAGCGCAACCACCGCGGCGCGCCCCTCCGCCGTCGCTCCACCTCGCCTCCGTCGCTGCAGCGCCCGCCGTCGTGCTCCTCTGGTCCTCGCCGCCCGAGTCGCGCCCGCCCTGCGACCACCTCGCCGCCTCCTCTCTCGCAGCTCCGCCGCGCCAGTTCCCTCCGCATCCGCCACGCCCGCCTCGCCCGCATCCAGCGCGCCCTCGCTCCTCCGCTTCCGGCTCACCACCGCCCCAGGCCCCGCCTCTGCGACCCCTCGCCCGACCGACCCAGCGCGCCCGGGCCTCCCGCCGCCGCCCGGCCCCGACCTCGCGGCGGCCCACCTCGCGCCCTCGCTCCGTCTCGCTCCTCGCCTCCTTTCCCGAGCCCGCCTGCCTGGCCGGCCTCGGCGTCCAGCAGCGCGGTGGTCCTCGCGCCCGCCTCGAGCTCAGCTGCGCCCGCCTCGCTGCCGCCCCTCCCGCCGTCGGTCTCCACCGAGCCCAGCCGTCGCCCTGCTCGCTGCCGGCCGAGCCCTCCCCGCTGCTGCTGCCGCGTTCTCCGGCAAGCCGCGCCGCCGACGGAGCTCCTCGCAGCCGCATGCCTCGCCGTCCGCCCTCTCCCTTCCGTCGCAGCGGCCCTCTGGCCCGAGCCCGCCGCCGGCGCGATCCCTCCTCGCCGGTCGGCCCTGCCTCTGCCAGTCCTGCGTCCCCGGTGCCCGGTCGACCGCGCTGGACTACGCCACGGTCACCGCCCCTATGATCTGCTGCCTCCGTTGGCTAGTACCCTCGTGCGGTTGGTGTTGCCAAAGAACGGTGCCGTGCACAAGGCCACCCCAAGACCGGACGCACCACGGACCGAAGGTGCCCGGAACGCCAAGGATTCCACCGTGGAGCACCCAGCTCTCCTTCCCGAATCCAAGATCGCCACCGACCGATGAACCCTGTTTAGCTGACGCCAAGCGCTGCGACGACATCGAACCGTCAAGTCAAGTTCATCCGCGGACAAGACCGACATGAGGCCCTGACAAGATCTCCTTCGCGGAATCCGAAGACTCGATCCTCAAAGTTCGAAGACCGATCCGGAGCGTCAGGAACCGAACCCTCGGGACCGCCAAGTTGCCGAGACCCTAGACGCAAGATCTCCTTCATGGGACGACAAGTACTCCGGCACGGACCCTGGAGACCCCGGCGTCGAGCCCCAAGTTCGTCCCCGATAATCCAGGTGGAACCCCAAGACCCCGAAGCCCCGATCCAAAGGCCGATCCGAAGCGCCAAGGCCTCCGCCATGGAATCAACAAGATCAACACGATACGCCGAGTACTTCTCTCAGGACGCCATGATCATCGACATGACCCGAAGACCGCGAATGCGACAAGAACGGCACCGACGCAGAACGCCTAGTACTTCTTCCCGGAACGCAAGATCTGCCCCGTTACCGAGAGCGAGAGAACGATCCCGCCGAGCCCGAATCGTCGAACCCTGGACCCTGAGACCGACCCCGAACCCCGGAAACCCCAAGATCGTCGAGACCCCTCAATGTGTGAACCCCTTCTCGAAACCCTATTTTATAACATCATAACAACTTGTTGCATATTGAATCATTCATCTCGCATGCATATCTGTGGTTTGGGGGCCCTATGCCGACTCACCTAATAATTAAATATGGGGCCCATATGCGGGCAAATCTAGTCTCATATCGGCCTCATTTAAACTTGTGTAGCGAACCAGTGATATATTCTGTCTTGCTAAAACAACATTTAATTTGCGGGGTAATTAAATAACTTGAACAATATAATCAGTTGTCGGGACCCCGGTTCCGCTTAATCTTGACCTAATTGCATCGCACCTTGCCATGCCATACATCATACATGCATCATGCCGATCTTCTGCCGAGTATTAAATATTGCATCCGGTGTTTCTTCTAGTGTTTTGCTTCTTCGCGGATAAGGCCGTTGAGTTGATGTGAGCTTCACCCCGATCTTCGGTTGAACCTTCGACAATGTTTTCAGGCGAGCATCTCCCCCTTTCTACCTATCTTACTTTTATAGCATTTACTTCCCTCCTGTTGATCTATTGCTATCTGTGTTGCGATGCTTTAGTTTTCCGTACCCGTGATACCCCTTGCAGCCCTATATTGCCTCGGACACATCCTATTACCTATTGTTTGGTAGATAGTTGGACTTGCGCGTCGTAGTCGCTTGCTCAAGTGCTGTTGCGTGTCGCCAAGTGCCACAGTTGTTGATGTATTGCCGCATGTTGATGTTGGAGATAATTCTAGTTTTACTTATCGTCACTTTAATTTCTGTTTAACAACTAAAATTGATAAGCAGAGGCATCGGTGGGTGATAGATAATATTTGGTTTCCGAACGCCCACTTGTGTCCCGTAAGACCCCGAGTACTTGATTCCTGTTCCTTGATTTATCGCGCTATCCACATCCGGGAGGTATATGGGACCCCCCTCAGCCAGAGCTTGATTCCGTCTTATTTCTTGGGGCCACAAACTAGTTTGAGGTTTTATTTACGATCCTGTACTTATGCCATGCTTTACTGCTTTATTTACGATTGTGCGAGGAGCACACTGTACTGTTTTGGAAGCGGAATGTTTACGCGGTATCGACAAGCCCAGCCACACTTTCGGGTTCCCAGTCGTTTACAGCCATTGACGCAGACCTTGAGGCCGTCTCGGAGCTTGCCTACTCCGTTGCGGAATCTACTCAAAGGGGTGGCCCCCTGAAATATTTCTGAATCTTGCGATTGCTTTGTCGTGAAAGCCTCGTTGGGTTTTGATTTGGTTTTTCCGAGGTTGATCGAGTGTGTGTTGCTATTGGTGCACCCCGGCCGGGTAAAACTTTCTGAAAGCCGTGTCCGCGGATATGGACGACTTGGAGCACAGTTTCTCGATCATAGACAAGCATAACTAAAGTTTACTGCTATAAATTTGACTTATAATGACTAGTAATCAGCTTCACTATAATGGAATGGCTAATTAATACTGCCCACAATTGCTTGTTTGTGTGTCGCTTGCGACCATTGTACCTGACTAGTAAGTATTGCAACTACAACGGGATGGCTGAATAAAAGTACCAACCACTGCTGGGTTTTGGGTTATCTCATGCTACCTGTATCTGACTAGTAAGTGTTGCCACTATAACGGAATGGTTAACTAAAAGTGCCCACTGCTTACTTTATCAGGACGATTATCTAAATCTGATTAGTAAAGTGCCGCAACTATAACTGAATAAGTAAAACTGCCAACTGTGTGAGTTCCTCGGTTGACTTCCTCGATCGGTGTCGAGGGGGAAACGCCAGGATGGGTATGTTTGGTGTTAGCTTCAGGTTGGATCCGAATAGGTCATTCTTCCCCTCTCCGATAACCGCCAGTTGTATCGAGTCTCTATAGGTTGTTTAGTGCATCTTTGCCGCTGCGCCGATCCACCATACCTATGTGGCGAGGACCGAATTCTAGTCTCGCCGTGTCTTGGCCTCGATCGACGCTCCTTCTTTTTCCTTTGCCCTTTGTCGGCACCCTTTTGTTTAAGCGGTTTTGAGATCGGCGCGTTAGCGGGGTTACCCTTCCGGCTTGGCTGGCAGGGTTATGGGCGCCATTGGTTATTCTTGGGGCTCTTAGCCCCATTTGCATCTTGTCCGTAGCGGGACTCTATCGTTCAAGGTGATTTGGATCTTGTATATTATATCGTATTCTTGACTCTTGGAGTCATTGTTATATATATATGTTACGTGGGTCCCATCGAGGACTGTTGCGTAATGTTATTACTTCGTTTTCCACCCGCGAAAGTGCTGGTGGGCACCTTTGAATCGTTTCTATGCGGGTTTGGCGAATTTTGCTCAAACTTGCATAGGTCCGATTCTGAGGGTGTTACAGAGTGGTATCAGAGCTCAGCAGTTGCGATACCCCACAAGTCCAGCCTGTAGGATAACCTAGCTAACGGCCGAAGTAGAGTGTCAAAACTTTTTTGCAAAAATCGGTTGGATAGTTCTGATTAGGTCTGATTTTACTCCTTACCCCTCTGCTATTCTCCTCTTACCTCTACGTGTTTTGAATCCGCTCTCTTCTCTTTCTTCGAGTCCAGGAATTCTCGTGGTTGGGTTTCCGTCGTACCTTCAGGGTTTCGCTTCCTCCTTTGATAACGGTGTTCTATCATCCGGTGTTCAAGCTGCCTGAGTGATCCTTTATCTGTGGTACCATTCTTTGTTCCTTGTTTGTGCTTTCCGGTGTTTTCCGACGCGACGACATCCTCTACGCCAGATCCGATGCAGAGTCTGCATCACTCCTATGATCCGAACCTCGCTTGTCGAGATCTTCAGTCTGAATCCGAGGGTTGGTTGCATAATCTGTCTATTCGTGAACATAGTAATGCTTTGAGTGCGGGATGGAGTCGCGACCATACCACTACTCTTATCATTCGCTTATGTACATTGAATGGTGGATCGATGCAATTTTACTCCTTCCATGAAAGTTAGAGGTGGCCTTACCTTTGACTTCGCCCGTTGGTTATCCGGAGTGCTCTCTCGACGATCAGGAACAACGACCTCTTGTTAGTGGTGTCGCGAGGATCTACACGAAGCGAGAAGACGCAGATCGCCGACCTTCCTTCCGGTACCATGAGGCGGATCTCGAGGGCGAGATCCCTTGTTAGTGGTGTCGAATTGTGGCATCCCGCAAAACCACTACTAGAAAATCGCGTTGAATTTGTGCATTGCATCGTCATCATCATGCATTGTTTGCCAAAACTATTTTCGCAACACCCGTTTGGTTTTCTAAAACGCCCCGTCTTTTATTCAAACCTCAAAACCGGGTCCCCGGAATATTTTGGTTTGCCCGAAATCGGTTTGCAAAAGCTTTGTTTGTAATAAATAAAAATTATAATTATTTTAGCGGGGGCAGTCGAATGGGCCGTTTCGACCCGAACGACCACCCCCAGATTTTACAAACGGTCCAACCTGCCGCCCCATCTTAATCCTACATCTACCTAACGTTCTACCCACCCCTACCTGGCCACCTCACCCCGGCCAATGGCCTTGCGACACGTCACCCTCTCCCTCCCCCTCACCAACCACAAACCGCCACCTGGCCTACCCCTCTTTTCTCTCTTCCCTCCCCCTCCCTGGCCAGCTACACACACACGCACACAGCCCCTTTTCCACCTCCCTGCCAACCCTGTCCCACCCCCAGGCCGACCCCACCCGGGCCCCGGCCCCACCTCGGGCCCACGGCCCACCCTGTCCCGCGGCACACCCGTCCTCATGTCCCCTCCCCTCGCTGTGATCCCCTCACCCTCCATTTCCCGCCGGGCGCCCGCGGCAGTAGGCCCAGCCTGCGCCCCTCGAACCCGCGCCGCTTGGCGCCTCGCATCTTGCTTGACCCGCGGCCCTCCCCGCCTCATGTCCCCTTGGCGCAATAGCCTTGTGGCGCCCCTCCGCCGTCGCTCCACCACCGCCCTCGTCGCGCCCTTGGCCTCCGCCCGTACTCTCTGCCGTCCTCGCCGCCCGTGGCGCGCCCGGCCGCCTACGCGACCACCTGCGCCTCCTCTCGCGAGCTCCGCGCGCCAGTTCCCTCGCATCGTCGCCAGCCGCCGCCTCGCCCACTTCCATGCGCCGCCCTGGCTCCTCGCTTCCGCCCGGCTCCGCCGCGAGCCCCGCCTGCGACCCCTACGCCGCACGACCCCGCGCGCGGGCCTATCCGCCGCGCCCCGGCCCGGCTCTCGCCAGCGACCTCGCCCTCGCTCATCCGCTCTCGCCTCCTTTCCCCGACCGCGCGCCTGGCCCGGCCTCGTCGCCAAGCAAAGCGCAGGTGGTCCTACATAACCGCCCTGCCTCGAGCTCCCTTACCGCTGCGCCGCCCTCCGCCGTCCCATCATTCTCCTTCCGGGCCAAGATGCGCGCCACCAGTCGACGATGAACCCTGTTTAGCTGGGTCTCAAGCGCTCTGGCGACGGCATCGTCTCGTCGAGTCAAGACCATCCGATGGACGAACCGACATGAGGAAAAGATCTCTCCTTGGCGGGTCAGGGCACAAATCCTCAAGATTCGAAGGCGTCCGGGCGTCGGGGGCGAACCCTCGGGACGCCAAGTTGCCCGAGACCCTAGGCATAAGATCTCTCCTTCATGGGGCGACAATGCTCCGTACGGACCACAGAACCCAGCGTCGAGCCCCCAAGTTAAATCCCCGATAATCGGTGGGAACCCCAAGACCCGAAGCCCAGTCAAGGCGATCCCGGCGCCGAAGACTCACCATGGAATCAACAAGATCAACCACGTCGCCAGGTACTTCTCTCGGGTATATGATCGCCGACATGACCCGAAGACCATGGTCTGACAAACGACACCAGCCAGCGAGCGCCTAGTACTTCTTCCCGGAGCGCCAAAGATCTGCCCGTTCACAGGAAGCGAGAGAAACGATCCCATGAGCCGAATCGTCGAACCACGGACCACGGGACCACGGACCACCCGAGACCCCCGAAACCCCGAAACCCCAAGATCGTCGAGACCCCTCAATGTGAACCCTTCTGAAACCCTATTTTATAACATCATAACAACTTGTTGCATATTGAATCATTCATCTCGCATGCATCTGGTCTCATGGTTTTGGGGCCTTATGCCGACTCACCTAATAATTAAATATGGGGCCCATGCGGGCAAATCTAGTCTCATATCGGCCTCATTTAAACTTGTGTATGTGAACCGGTGATATATTACATCTTGCTAAAACAACATTTAATTTGCGGGGTAATTGGTAAATAAATAACTTGAACAATATAATCGGGACCCCGGTTCCGCTTAATCTAATCCTAATTGCATCGCCTTCTTGCCATGCCATACATCATACATGCATCATCTACGCCGAGTATTAAATATTGCATTCTTCTTTTGTTCTAGTGTTTTGCTTCTTCGCGGATAAGGTCGTTGAGTTGATGTGAGCTTCACCCCGATCTTCGGTTGAACCTTCGACAATGTTTTCAGGCGAGCATCTCCCCCTTTCTACCTATCTTACTTTTATAGCATTTACTTCCCTCCTGTTGATCTATTGCTATCTGTGTTGCGATGCTTTAGTTTTCCGTACCCGTGATACCCCTTGCAGCCCTATATTGCCTCGGACACATCCTATTACCTATTGTTTGGTAGATAGTTGGACTTGCGCGTCGTAGTCGCTTGCTCAGAAATCTTTGCGTGTCCAAGTGCCACGATTGTTGATGTATTGCCGCATGTTGATGTTGGAGATAATTCTAGTTTTACTTATCGTCACTTTAATTTCATTTAACAACTAAAATTGATAGCGAGAGGCATCGGTGGGTGATAGATAATATTTGGTTTCGAGCCCATACTTGTCCCGTAAGACCCAGTACTTGATTCCTGTTCCTTGATTTATCGCGCTATCCACATCCGGGAGGTATATGGGACCCCTCGGCGGAGCTTGATTCCGTCTTATTTCTTGGGGCCACAAACTAGTTTGAGGTTTTATTTACGATCCTGTACTTATGCCATGCTTTCTGCTTTATTTACGATTGTCGAGGAGCACTGTACATTTTGGAAGCGGAATGTTTACGCGGTATCGACAAGCCCAGCCACACTTTCGGGTTCCCAGTCGTTTACAGCCATTGACGCAGACCTTGAGGCCGTCTCGGAGCTTGCCTACTCCGTTGCGGAATCTACTCAAAGGGGTGGCCCCCTGAAATATTTCTGAATCTTGCGATTGCTTTGTCGTGAAAGCCTCGTTGGGTTTTGATTTGGTTTTTCCGAGGTTGATCGAGTGTGTGTTGCTATTGGTGCACCCCGGCCGGGTAAAACTTTCTGAAAGCCGTGTCCGCGGATATGGACGACTTGGAGCACAGTTTCTCGATCATAGACAAGCATAACTAAAGTTTACTGCTATAAATTTGACTTATAATGACTAGTAATCAGCTTCACTATAATGGAATGGCTAATTAATACTGCCCACAATTGCTTGTTTGTGTGTAAACTGCGACCATTGTACTGACTAGTAAGTATTGCAACCTAGCGGGATGGCTGAATAAAAGTACCAACCACTGCTGGGTTTTGGGTTATCTCATGCTACCTGTATCTGACTAGTAAGTGTTGCCACTATAACGGAATGGTTAACTAAAAGTGCCCACTGCTTACTTTATCAGGACGATTATCTAAATCTGATTAGTAAAGTGCATAACTAGCGAATAAGTAAAACGCCAACTGTGGTGAGTTCCTCGGTTGACTTCTCGATCGGTGTCGAGAAAGCGCCAGGATGGGTATGTTTGGTGTTAGCTTGAGTTGGATCGAATAGGTCATTCTTCCCCTCCGATAACCGCCGGTTGTATCGAGTCTCTATAGGTTGTTTAGTGCATCTTTGCTGCGCTCGATCCACCATACCTATGTGGCGAGACCGCGAATTCTAGTCTCGCCGTGTCTTGGCCTCGATCGACGCTCCTTCTTTTTCCTTTGCCCTTTGTCGGCACCCCTTTTGTTTAAGCAGGTTTTGAGATCGACGCCGTTAGCAGGGTTACCCTTCCGGCTTGGCCTGGGCAGGGTTATGGACGCCATTGGTTATTCTTCAGGGCTCTTAGCCCCATTTGCATCTTGTCAGTAGCTGGACGCTCTATCGTTTCAAGGTGATTTGGATCTTGTATATTATATCTGTATTCTTGACTCTTGGAGTCGCTGTTATATATATATATATGTTCTGTGGGTCCCATCGAGGACTGTTGCGTAATGTTATTACTTCGTTTTCCACCCGCACGAAAGTGCCTGGTGGGCACCTTTGAATCGTTTCTATGCGGGTTTGGCGAATTTTGCTCAAACTTGCATAGGTCCGATTCTGAGGGTGTTACAGGCAAGGCGGGCACGTAGGAAAGCATCGTCAGGATTGGCCCACACCGCTTCCCGGAGGTCGCCGTGCACCAATCCGAGCTGGTCCAATCGCCGGTATTCCGGCAGAAAGACGCGTTCCGCCACCGCCGTCGTGAAAGGCTCACCGGTGGTCACGTGACGGCTGTAGGAAGGGCGAGCTAGCGGTGTGTCCATCTTGTAAATACACACCCGCCCCGGAATCGGAGGAGGCAGTACGTCCGGCAACTCCGGCGGATTCGGCCACCACGACGACAGTGGCCGCTCGGGCATCCCTTCTCTGCCGGCATCGGGGTTGCCATGGAGCTCGTCGTTTCAACGCCGACGGCCAGGCATGGTGGTTTTTTGTGTTGTGGGTTGCGCGGATATGGTCGAAGATAGATCGACGACCTTTCCTTTTATGGCCGCTCCTGGACGTGGCGGGAAACGCCGAGAACTCGTGGGAAATGGCGGGAGACGGTGTGGCGGCGAAAAGACACTGAAAATATGTTGGCGTTGGCGATGGTCAAGCGCGAATAAATGGGACGGACCGCTGTGCGCGGTCGGCCAGACAGGCTGGACCTCTACCCATATCGACCATGGCCCGATTCGAAAGGGCAAGAATGAACTATTTAGAATGACCGTTGAAAATACCCTAATTTAAGTCATCATTTATGGATGTCGTCTGTGACTTTTCTGTAGGTGTGTGCAGTCCTAGTACAGAGCCATTTATTTTATGTGGGCGCGCGTCCCAAGCCGTTGGACCCTCTTGCTGCACATCCATTTGTGAGGTCCTAGTCTGGTCGGCTCATAATTTCTCGCAGTAAGGGCTTCTGTTGACAATAACGTTTCGGTAGCTGCCCGGAGGTCACGTCAAGCTAAGAGAAACAAGACTAACTAGCTATGTTATCATAACATCACTTACTCCGTCCGTCACGGTTTGGAGGGCGTTTTAGAGAGATTATTGGAACCTAGACGGAGGCTGATTGGATCAAATTTGTGGCAAAAACATGCGTCCATTAATTATTTGGCGCCTAATTAAACATAATTACTCAATCATGCATTGGTGGAGTTACATGCAAAAATTAATTCCTTGGTTGCATGGAATAGGAAGTGGGGAAAAAATGGGGCATTAATTATGTAATTAAATCTAGCGCGCCTAAGAGGAGAGGAGTTTTGAAAACGTATGGCTTTTGTAAGACGCCCTCCAAACTATGACAGAGGCAGTATTTAAAGACAAAATGAGTCTACGTTGTAATAAATAAGTCTTTATAGTAATATAGTCCTACATGTATTGCCAATTAAGCATTTAAATGACATGGAATGCAATTAAATGATGAGAGAGGGGCTTATGGTAACTAGCTATGTCACCATAATATCACGTATTTTAAGACAAAATGAGTCTACATTGCAATAAATAAGCTTTTGTATAACACCACATCTATGTTATTTGCTAAAGATAGTAACTTAGACTAGTAACATACGCATGTTACTACTCTATGTTACTCCCCACTATGACCAGCCTAACAACATTGGCGCTAGATTTATTGCACAGCTACTCGCTAGCTACGCCAATAAACAAGCAAATGGGTAGCACGAGACATGAGGCTGTTCATAGGGTTTCGTATTACTCTCTGTGTCTAAAAATATATGTATCATATTTTTAAAATTTAGATATTTATATATTAAATAGTGTCTATATTTATCTAAATTTTAAGAAATTTGAGACATCTATTTACAGCCGGAGGAAGTAGTATCATTCACTGCATGCATCTAAAATACTATGGCTATTAGGCAACTTATTTGTATATCAACTTAACACCCATCTACATTCAGGAGTATAGCAACTTAACACCCATCCATTTATTAGATCATAGACTCATCCTATTTATTAAATCATACACTACATGTATGTAAAATAAATAGATCATAGACTCAACCTATTCTGGAATTATTCTCACTATTACTTTCACTCACTAGTAGGAAACATGCTATCCGTTCGCGCCCCCAACTGCATTAGTCCCGGTTGCGTCATGAACCTGGACTAATGCTGGCATGCGTCCCGGTTCGTGCGGGCACGGGGGCCGGAGGTATGCGTCCTGGTCGGTAGGGGTGTATGAGTCCCGATTTGTAACACAAACCGGTACTAAAGTGTGGGCGCGAGACACGTGGCCTCCCACATACTTTTAGTCCCGGTTTGTGTTACAAACCAGGACGTATGTACCAGCCCTCTATAAATACGACGCCTCAGCCCTCTGCCTTCCCTCTGTTTTTTCTTGGTGGAAGGTGTGCTAGTTTATTTATTTTCCTATGCATGTATGCGGGGTGTTTGATGAAATGTTTGAATGAATGATCTCGTTCAATTTCTCACAGAACAAAAATATAGGAGGTGCCCGAGACGCACTTGAGTTTTCTCCTCTTTATTTCCCTCGATCAAGGTTAGCAATCCTATCATTGATACAATGCATGTGTCGATGTGAATTGGTCATTTAACTATTTATGATGTTCCGTTTTTGATAAACTTAATTATATGATGCAGATGAACGGTCGGGAATAGATGTACGGTGACCGACGTGAACCCGGGTACATTAAAGGCGTCGATAAATTTATCGATGTGCCTACGGCAAACAAAGAGAATGGTTTTATTCGTTGTCCATGTGTTCAATGTCAGAACAACAAGGAGTACTCTTCCTCGAAAATCATTCGCGGCCACCTGGTTATGAAAGTTTTCATGGCCAGCTATAATTGCTGGACCAAGCATTGGGAAAGAGGGGTTATGATGGAAGACAATAAAGAAGAAGATGATGATAACAATTATCATCATATGTTTCCTGAATACAGTGATACTGCAATGGAAGACAATGAAGAGGAAGGAGGTGAAGAACGGGCTTCAGATGAGCCCACTGATGAACTTGGTAGGGTCATTTCTGATGCAAAGCGAGACTATGAAACAGAAAAGGAGAACTTGAAGTTCGAGGGCATGTTAGAAGATCACAAGAAAAAATTGTTGTACCTAAATTGCGAAGATGGCAGCACAAAGCTCAGTACCACATTGGAATTGCTGCGATGGAAGACAGAGTGCGGTCTAACTTACTCCTTATTTGAAAAGATGCTAAAAATAATGAAATCAAAGTTTCCAAAGCATAACGAACTTCCCGAGAGTACGTACGAAGCAAAGAAGACTCTTTGCCCTCTAGGATTAGATGTGCAGAAGATACATGCATGCATTAATGACTACATCTTCTACTGCGGTAAGTAGTATGAGAATTTAGATAAATGACCGGTATGCAATTCATTGCGGTATAAGATCAGACGAGATGACCCTGGTGATGTTGAGGGAGAGCCCCTCGGAAGAGGGTTCATGCTAAGGTTATGTGGTATGCTCCTATAATACTAAGGTTGAAACGCATGTTCAGAAACAAAGAGCATGACAGGTTGTTGCGATGGCACAAAGAAGACCGTAAGAAAGACGGGAAGTTGAGACACCCCGTTGATGGGTCGCAGTAGAGAAAACTCGAGAGACTTCCCGGACTTTGCAGGTGACACAAGGACCTTATGGTTTGGTCTAAGTACGGATGGCATGAATCCTTTTGGGGAGCAGACCTGCAGTCATAGCACCTGGCCTGTGACTCTATGTATCTACAACCTTCCTCCTTGGTTGTGCATGAAGCGTAAGTTCATTATGATGCCAGTGCTCATCCAAGGCCCGAAGAAACCGGTCATCTCCCAGAAACAGGTCGTAGTGGTATCCCTTCTCTCGAAAACAATCTTGGAGATGCCTCAATCTGGCTGGAGGACTGGACTCACAAGGAAGCCTATTTATAGTACAAGCAGCTCTGCATAGTGTCGACACTCACGACATAATGTCGACACTCACCCATATTATTAGTGCTGACTCATGTTTTGTTCCGGTTGGTGTCTCCAACCGGGACTAAAGGTTCATCTTTAGTACCGGTTGGTGACACCATCCGGGACAAGGTACAAGCCGCACGATATAATGTCGACACTCACCCCTATCATTAGTGCTGTCTGGCCCAGTCTGCCGAAATCCCTCCAACCGGGACTAAAGATGAACCCTTTCCCTCTATTTATAGGTCTTTTCCTCTATTTATAGGTTGCCCACCTCAGCCTGACCTATCATGTTCGAGGTTTCATGACTTTCGGTCCAAATGACTGATGTTATGTGTTGAATCGCAGCATATTTTGTGATACTGTCCCCATATTATGCATGCATGTGGACATTGGGATGGAGAACAATGTTGCAGGAGCATGTTTTCCGTTTCGTCGCACAGAAAACCATTTTCCATTTTTCGAGCGCAAAAACTGGTCGTTTTGTGAAGCAACCACCAGAATGCTGTTTCTGAATGCTACCGTCCCATTTTTCTAAACTACTATACCACCTTACATGGATTATCTCCCAACCGGGACATCTCAAACATTTCCTTCCATCCTGGTAAAAAGGACAAATGTTTGCTGAATCGGTAGGAAGTCGGTCTGGTTTGTACTATAGTTACATGATCTAACTCATTTTTAGACTCGTAATATGTGGTTTCTTCAGAAATCCAATGCAAGTTTTAATGATGCTCGTCCCCTATCTTCATGCACGCCGGTTCGACCTTAGTTCGAAAAGAGAAAAATTCAAAATGGGCATAAGAAATTCAAAAAAAGTCCAAATAATGTAAATCCTCCGCGTGGTGTCATATTATGTGACATAGTTGCAAGAAAAAATACCAGACTTGGTATATTGATCATGTCTCGAAAAAACCTTCACAAAATGACCTATCATGTTCGAGGTTTCATGGATTTCGGTCCAAATGATCGATGTTATGTGCTGAATCATGGCATAGTTTGTGATACTGTGCCCATATTATGCATGAATGTGGGCATTGGGATGGAGAACAATGTTGCGGAAGGAAGTTTTCCTTTTCTTCGTATGGAAAAGCCATTTTCCATTTTCCGAGCACAAAAAACGGTTCGTTTTGTGAAGCAACCACCAAAATGCTGTTTCAGAATACTACTTTCCCATTTTTCTAAAATACTAGACTACCTTACATTGAATATCACCCAATCGGGATATCTCAAACCTTTCCGTCCATCTCGGGTAAAAAGGACAAATGTCTGCCGAATTGGTAGGAAGTGGGTTCGGTTTGTACTATAGGTACATGATCTAACGCCCGTGATTTTTTGAAAAAATCATTTTTAGAATCGTAATATGTGGTTTCTTCAGGAATCCAATGCAAGTTCTAACGATGCCCGTCCCCTATCTTCATGCACGTCGGTTCGACCTTAGTTCGAAAAGGAAAAATTTCAAAATGGCATAAGAACAATGTAAATCCTCCGCGTGGTGTCATATTATGTGACATAGTTGCAAGAAAAATTACCTGACTTGGTATATTGATCATGTCTCGAAAAAACCTTCACAAAATGACCTATCATGTTCGATGTTTTATGGCTTTCGGTCCAAATGACCGATGTTATGTGTTGAATCATGGCATAGTTTGTGATACTGTGCCCATATTATGCATGCATGTGGACATTGGGATGGAGAATAATGTTGCAGGAGGAAGTTTTCCTTTTCGTCGCACGAAAAAGCCATTTTCCAAGCGCAAAAAACGGGTTGTTTTGTGAAGCAACCACCAAAATGCTATTTCGGAATGCTATCCCATTTTTCTAAAATACTAGACCATCTTACATGGACTATCTTCCAACCGGGATATCTCAAACCTTTCCGTCCATCCCGGGTAAAAAGGACAAATCTCTGCCAAATCGGTAGGAAGTGTGTCCGGATTGTACTATAGGTACATGATCTAACGCCCGTGATTTTTTGAAAATATCATTTTTAGACTCGCAATATGTGGTTTCTTCAGAGATCCAATGCAAGTTCTGACGATGCTCGTCCCCTATCATCATGCATGCCGGTTCGACCTTAGTTCGAAAAGAGAAAAATTCAAAACGAGGATAAGAAATTCAAAAAAAGTCAGAACAATGTAAATCCTTCACGTGGTGTCATATTATGTGACATAGTTGCAAGGAAAAATACCATACTTGGTATATTGATCATGTCTCGAAAAAACCTTCACAAAATGACCTATCATGTTCGAGGTTTCATGGCTTTCGGTCCAAATGACCGATGTTATGTGCTGAATCGCGGCGTAGTTTGTGATACTGTGCCCATATTATGCATGCATGTGGACATTGGGATGGAGAACAATGTTGCAGGAGGAAGCTTTCCTTTTCGTCGCACGGAAAAGCCATTTTCCATTTTTCGAGCGTAAAAAACTGGTCGTTTTATGAAGCAACCACCAAAATGTTGTTTCGGAATACTACCATCCCATTTTTCTAAAATACTAGACCATCTTACATGGACTATCTTCCAACCGGGATATCTCAAAACTTTCCGTCCATCCCGGGTAAAAAGGACAAATGTCTGCCGAATCGGTAAGAAGTCGGTCCGGTTTGTACTACAGGTACATGATCTAACACCCGTGATTTTTTGAAAAAATAATTTTTAGACTCGCAATATGTGGTTTTTTCAGAGATTCAATGCAAGTTCTAAAGATGCCCGTCCCCTGTATTCATGCACGTCGGTTCGACCTTAGTTCGAAAAGGGATAATTTCAAAACGGGCATAACAAATTCAAAAAAAGTTGAAGCAATGTAAATCCTTTGCGTGGTGTCATATTATGTGACATAGTTGCAAGGAAAAATACCAGACTTGGTATATTGATCATGTCTCGAAACAACCTTCACAAAATGACCTATCATGTTCGAGGTTTTATGGCTTTCGGTCCAAATGACCGATGTTATATGCTGAATCACGGCATAATTTGTGATGTTGTGCCCATATTATGCATGCATGTGGACATTGGGATGGAGAACAATGTTGCAGGAGGAAGTTTTCCTTTTCGTCGCATGGAAAAGCCATTTTCCATTTTCCGAGCGCAAAAAATGGGTCGCTTTGTGAAGCAACCACCAAAATGCTATTTCGGAATGCTACCGTCCTATTTTTCTAAAATACTAGACCGCCTTACATGGACTATCTCCCAACCGGGATATCTCAAACCTTTCCGTCCATCCCGGGTAAAAAGGACAAATGTCTGCTGAATCGGTGGGAAGTGGGTCCGGTTTGTACTACAGGTACATGATCTAACACCCGTGATTTTTAAAAAAAATCATTTTTAGACTCGTAATATGTGTTTTCCTCAGAGATCCAATGCAAGTTCTGACGATGCTCGTCCCCTATCATCATGCATGCCGGTTCGACCTTAGTTCGAAAAGAGAAAAATTCAAAACGGGGATAAGAAATTCAAAAAAAGACCGAACAATGTAAATCCTTCGCGTGGTGTCATATTATGTGACATAGTTGCAAGGAAAAATACCAGACTTGGTATATTGATCATGTCTCGAAAAAACCTTCACAAAATGACCTATCATGTTCGAGGTTTTATGGATTTCGGTCCAAATGACCGATGTTATGTGCTGAATCGCGGAATAATTTGTGATATTGTGCCCATATTATGCATCCATGTGGACATTGGGATGGAGAACAATGTTGCAGGAGGAAGTTTTACTTTTCGTCGCATGGAAAAGCCATTTTCCATTTTCTGAGCGCAAAAAATGGGTCGTTTTGTGAAGCAACCACCAAAATGCTATTTCGGAATGCTACCGTCCCATTTTTCTAAAATACTAGACCACCTTACATGGACTATCTCCCAACCGGGATATCTCAAACCTTTCCGTCCATATCGGGTAAAAAGGACAAATGTTTGCCGAATCGGTAGGAAGTGGGTCCGGTTTGTACTACAGGTATATGATCTAACGCCCGTGATTTTTGGAAAAAATATTTTCAGACTCGCAATATGTGGTTTCTTCATAGATCCAATGCATGTTCTAATGATGCTCGTCCCCTATCCTCATCCACGTCGGTTCGACCTTAGTTCGAAAAGGGAAAAATTCAAAATGGGCATAAGAAATTCAAAAACGTCCGAACAATGTAAATCCTTTGTGTGGTGTCATATTATGTGACATAGTTGCAAGGAAAAATACCATACTTTTTATATTGATCATTTCTCGAAAAAACCTGCACAAAATGACCTATCATGTTCGAGGTTTCATGGCTTTCGGTCCAAATGACCGATGTTATGTGCTGAATTGCGGCATAGTTTGTGATACTATGCCCATATTATGCATGCATGTGGACATTGGGATGTAGAAAAATGTTGCAGGAGGAAGATTTCCTTTTAGTCGCACGAAAAAGCCATTTTCCATTTTCCGAGCGCAAAAAACTGGTCGTTTTGTGAAGCAACCACCAAAATGCTGTATCGGAATGCTACCGTCCCATTTTTCTAAAATACTAGACCATCTTACATGGACTATCTTCCAACCGTGATATCTCAAAACTTTCCGTCCATCCCGGGTAAAAAGGACAAATGTCTGCCGAATCGGTAAGAAGTGCGTCCGGTTTGTACTACATGTACATGATCTAACGTCCACGATTTTTCGAAAAAATCATTTTTTGACTCGCAATATGTTGTTTCTTCAGATATCCAATGCAAGTTCTAGCAATTCTTTTCCCTTATCTTCATGCACGCCGGTTTGACCTTAGTTCGAAAAGGGAAAAATTCAAAACGGGCTTAAGAAATTCAAAAAAAGTCCGAACAATGTAAATCCTTCCTGTTGTTGGGGATATGCTATATAGGTATCCTTATAGCATGTCTCTTATCCGACTAACCCGGGTGGCCCATAGTCGGTAGCGTGGCCTATGGCCTACTTGGCGGTCCAGTTAGGTGGATCCAGAAGGGAGGGCCATGCCGGATAAAGGAAGGCTACGGTGGAGTCACCAGCGTACCCGGAGCCTTGGAGTGCAAGATACACAAGACTAGTAATAGACGGTGTAGGACTCTGTGACCTGTCCGGCTAGGACTTTTCCCTGTAACCCTAGGACCTGGCGACTATATAAGTCGGGCCTATGGGAGCCTTTAGGACAACAACTACAGACAATCTCAGACAACCTCGCACAACGAACCTATCTCTGTAACTCGGTGTATTGCCCTTATAGTGATTTATAGCAAGAGTAGGATTCCGCCACCGTTGTGGGATCTGAACCTGGGTAAGCTGTGTTACCTCGTACCCGTCAACCGTTCGCCTTACCCCACGTCTCTAAACACGCACTGTGAGGACTCCTCCATGGCGTACTCGTCGGCAATACCACGCCAGTTGGCGCCCACCGTGGGGCAAGAGGCGCTTCAGGCTATTCAGCGGGCGAGGACCAAGATCTTCGCGGGAATCGGCGAAACCCTAGCCATCGGTCGCGTTCTCTTCTCCGGCAACGTTCCGATCGTCCCTCCCGATGAGTTTTGGATCCCGGCGAAGACGAACCCTACACGATGTTCGGTCGTTCCTATCGGAGACATCCACCTCTTCATCGGTGAAACTGACTCGGGCACTAGTTCCCTGGGAGTCGGAGGAGCATCAAGACCCGCACGGACCGCCTACGGGCAGGATACATTCGCGGAAGGATCGATGTCGGATCTCTCTTCGCAGTTTGCCGACAAAAATCGGAAAGCATCAAGACCCGCACGGACCGCCTACGGGCAGGATACGTTCGCGGAAGGATCAATGTCGGATCTCTCTTCGGAGTTTGCCGACAAAGATCGGAAATATTCAAGGCCCACCCAAACCGCCCCTGAGCAGGATATACAGGTGGAAGATCACTGCAAATCCGCCGGCTTCGTCCGTGCGTCTGGATAGCAGAGATCCAAGTTCGTCGGCGTGGTTGCCATCTTCGACCTGGCACGCTGCTTTCAGAGAGAGGGCGAAAACCCCCCGCGACTACCTGGCCAGGTGGCTCCGTAGACGAGCCGACCTAGCCAACTACCCCGATGATAACGCTCTGTATCACTTCGTGGAAGGACTGGACCGCGGCATGCTTCTCCGACATTCTTTAAGACGACAACAGGCAACAAGGCGCCTTACCCTCGAAGAGATGGTGAGCACCGTCAACAGCTACGCGGCAGCCCAGATGGAGCTTGCGCTCAGAGATGGAGAACCTCCGATTCAGCAGCCGCCGGCACCGCCTCCCGCCGCCATCGTCGTAGCGGCACCACCACCTCTAGTCATCGTCGAGCCCGTTGCACCTCCACCGCCCGTCATCAAGGAAGTCTTGGCACCCTCCGACTCTGTCATTGACGCGCTCTATGATGATTTCAGTGCAGATTCAGAGGAGATAGACTTCAGTCCAAAAGAGCTAGACTACGCTATGCAGGAGATGGAGGAGGAGTACTCGCGCGACAAGCAAGCCAACAATGCCGTCGCGTCTCGAGGGGTGTTCGTCACCATTGGGATGGAGATGGATGAAGATCAACCCGGACAAGCTCCGCCTACGGCGTTGGAAAAGGGTAAAGGGCCACTTATTGCTGCTGATGATGATCGCGCAAAAGTCATGCCTCCTCCGCCTAACCAGTGCAATAGCCGCAGGAACTCGGCATCGGCCCGAGCAACAACAACACCGCAAACTTGCCGCCTCTAGCATCTATGTCTGCAGCAGCCCAAGTTACTCCAGCTGATAGAGTGATGTACGGCAATCTCCTCGTCGAGCCACTGACCGTTGCTCATATCCAGAACGTGACCCAGCTTGATGAGAAGCGCCAGCAGCTGCTGGAGGAGGCGCAAGCCATCGTGGAGCAATGCGCTAAACTAGATCGAGATCTGGTCAACGCACAAAAGTCCATAGAAAAAGCTAGAGCAATGGAGGTCGAGTACAAGACTCTGCTATAGCAGCAGAAGGCTAAGAAAGCTCCGGATCGCGTCATCAATGATCCTGGCATACAGCGCAACCTAGGATGGGCTCCCTCTAAGCCGGCACAGGCCAAGCCATACATTGACAGTGAAGGCAAGCAGGTGATGCCCACCCCACTACTTAACCTCGTCGTCTCCAAGACCCTTCTGGAGTAGGATAGATCGCCTGAGGTAGTGTAACAGGTCTACGATCTAGTGGCCAAGGCGGTGAAGCAGCAGGAAAAAGCCACCTCTCAGAGGCTTGAGTCTAACCCAGCGCTCTGCCACTCTAGCCAGTACAAACCACCAAGGGACAGATCTCCTCTTGATGTCGGGTCCCAAACGGGTTCATCAGAACGAAGACGGAGGGAAGCACGCAACAGGAAGGATGCCATCCCCATATCCTCCGACCACGGAGAAAAGGCCCGACCTCGTCGCTCATCGCCACCGCCCCGATCTCCCCGACATCGCGAAGATTACAAAGCTCACCATCGGACGGATATGCCCCCCACCAAAGCAGTGTAGAATCGTCATCCGCGACAACACGGAGCAGACCCGTCATGACGGAGAGTGCAACCAAGGACATAAGAGTAGGTCGCGCCATGACCCTCCGCGTCCGACAAGCAACCGTGATAAGCGTGAGGCGTCGCTGGAGGGTAACAGCAAGAAGGCTAACCCACCGCCACCTCCGCCTCCGTCACCACCAAGCAGTCACCATGGCGGAGGAGGCCCGCGTCGTTCACGCAACTCATCCCCTGTTGACAAGAAGAAGAACCCGGAGCCATACGATGCGCGTTCGCGGATCGATAAGATCCACGAGGCCCGGGAAGGACCATACCTGGGACCATGTTGCTTTGGACCCATAATACGGTCCGCAACTTACCCCAAAGGTTTCCGGATTGATCAGACCATCAAGCCCTATGACGGAACCGCCAAGCCAGCCACATGGTTGCAGGACTACGAAAACGCGGTGGAGATTGCCGGAGGCAACCCCAACGTCGCCGTCAAGTACCTCCCATTAATGTTGGTGGGTACGGCCCGTCAATGGATCGACGACTTGTCAATCTATCTACAACTGGTTGAACATGCAAGAAGCGTTCACCAAGAACTTTGAGGGTACATACAAGCGTCCCTGCACTGTGGGAAATCTACAGCGGTGCATGCAAGAGAAAGACGAGACATCTCGCGCCTACCTCTCCCGCTGGCTGGACATGAAGAATTCCTGCGCAGGAGTGCACGCTCAGACCGCCATGGCCGCCTTCATCGATGGGTTGGAAAGGGGCACGTTGCTCCGACATAAGCTGAAGCGCTTGCAGGACAATCACCAGCTTGACTTGAACCAGATGATTCAGTTGGCTAGTGAGTTCGCAGCTGCCGACGATGATGCTCGTGGCTCCTTGCCGGCAACGGCCGTTCCAACTCAAGCTCGGAGGAACAGCAGTACAAAGCGGAAGACCGCTCCAGAAGAAAAGCAATTTACCGACATGGTCGCTATGACTTTTGAAGGACGAGGAGAGGGCAGACAACGTGGCCGAGGAAGGGGAGCTGGTCGTTGGCAGCAACAAGGAACCGAAACCACCTCAGCGCCGCTCCGTGTTCCCCAAACCTACGAGGATTACCGCGATATGCCATGCCTCGTACACCTCGACGTCAACGGCAAAGCCACCCATACCAATCGACACTACAAGTTTGTCAACAACCTCAAGGAAGACCCGGAGTCCGGCTACAAGCAAAGTCGGAAGAACAGACCGCGAGGCAAGGGAAAGGGGAAGAAGAAGGAGGAGGAGTCCAAGGATTCAAGTGACATGGACGAGGATGTTGACCCCAAGCACACGCCGCCAAGAGCGACGGCAAGGGAAAGAACCCCTTCGCAAAGAAGGCCCCAGTCTACCACACTTTCCTTGGCACCCCCACCGTCCGACAACAGAAGACCTCTCTGAAGATCCTGATGGCTACTCTCCCCCCGGTCCCCCAGTACCTGCGCTGGTCGGAGGTTCCAATAAGTTGGGATAGGACGGACCACCCAGACCTTATACCCATGGAGAACCAGTACGCCATGGTCATCAACCCCTTGATTGACGGCGTGGGGTTAACCAAGTGTATGGTGGATAGCGGAAGCAGCATCAACATCATGTACCTGGATACACTGCAAAAGATAAACCTGATGGAGGCAAGCCTAAGGCGGACCAACACCATCTTCCACGACGTAGTTCCTGGTCGGGAGGCTCGGTCCCTTGGGTGCATTACACTTCAGGTTGCCTTTGGCGATGTTAATAATTACCGTCAAGAGCGCATGACCTTCGAGGTGGTTCCCTTCAAGAGCGTGTATATTCGGACGCGACATATTTCACACGTACATGGCCAAGCCATGCTTCGTCTACAACAAGCTCAAGATACCCGGACCAAACGGCATCATCATCGTATCCGGAAGCTTTACCAAGGCAAGGGACTGCGAGATCAACGAGGCAGCCGTTGCAGAAGCTATCCTCTACAGCGAAGAATTCAAGGAGATCCAGAGCAAGGTCGATGACTCAGAGATGCCCGCGTCGAAGAAGCAAATCTCCGACTCCACTCCTGCGTTCAAGACGCCATCGATACCAAGCCGGTGGAACTTGTGGTAGGCGATGCCTCCAAGGTCACCGCCATTGGGACGAACCTGGATCCCAAATAGGAAAGCGCGCTCGTCGAGTTCCTCCGTGAGAACAGGTACATCTTTGCCTGGCAACCTGCCGACATGAAAGGTGTACCTAGGGAACTTGCCGAGCACAGCTTAAACATTGATCCAAAATGCAAACCAGTGAAACAACCTCTACGACGCTTTGGAGATGAGAAGAGACGCGCCATTGGCAAAGAGATAGCTAGGTTACTTAAGGCTAGATTTATCCGAGAAGTCCTTCACACCCAATGGGTGGCCAATCCTGTACTTGTCCCCAAAAAGGGAACCAATGAATTAAGAATGTGCGTTGATTACACCGGCTTGAACAAAGCATGTCCCAAAGATCCGTTTGCTTTGCCTCGCATTGACCAAGTCATTGACTCGACGGCTGGCTCGGAACTTTTGTGTTTTCTCAATGCATACTCAGGATACCACCAGATCAAGATGAGGAAGTCGGACCAATTGGCCACTTCGTTCACTACCCCATACGACACGTTTTGCTATGTCACGATGCCCTTTGGGCTGAAAAACACAGGTGCTACCTACCAGCGGACAATGCAACGTTGCCTTCACGACCAAATTGGTCGGAACGTTCACGCCTACGTGGACGATATTGCGGTGATGTCTAAAAAGTCAAACGACTTAATCTCCGACTTAAAAGAAACCTTTGATAATCTCCGGAAATACAACATGATGCTTAACCCTAAGAAGTGCGTCTTCGGGATTCCAGCCGGCAAACTGTTGGGCTTCATCGTTTCCCAACATGGAATCGAGGCCAACCCGGAGAAAATCAAGTCCATCTTAAACATAAACCGTCCGACATGCCTAAAGGACATTCAACAACTAACAGGTTGTGTTGCAGAAGTTAGTCGGTTCGTCAGCCGACTTGGAGAGAAGGCTTTGCCGCTGTACAAGTTGCTGAAGAAGGCGGACAAATTCACGTGGACGGACGAGGCAGATGCAACATTGAAGCATCTCAAGGAGATTCTTTCCTCAGTGCCCATCCTTGCAGCACCCGAGCCTGGTGAGCCCCTGTTAATTTACATGGCGGCAACCAACCGGGTTATCAGCATCATCGTCGTGGTAGAGCGGAAGGAACCAGGCTATAAGCACGGAGTTCAACGGCCAGTTTACTATGTGAGCGAGGTCTTGACGGAGTCCAAGCAACGTTACCCGCACTACCAAAAAATAGCTTATGGAGTATTCCTTGCTTCTCGGAAGCTGAGGCATTACTTTCAGGAGCACCCAATCACAGTGGTGAGCAAGACCCCACTGTCCGACATCATCAATAACAGCGACGCTACAGGAAGGGTCGCGAAGTGGGGCATTGAACTTGTCGTATTCGAGATCAACTACAAGAGACGCGACGCTATCAAGTCACAAGCCTTGGCGGATTTTGTTGCAGATTGGACGGAGATGCCAGATGCTACTCCGTTGCCAGAACCAGAGTATTGGGTGATGCACTTTGACGGATCAAAGCTTCTCAACGGCTCGGGGGCTGGTGTATTGCTACAGTCACCAACAGGAGACAAGCTACACTACGTTCTTCAGATCCACTTCGAGGCTACAAACAACATGGCGGAGTAAGAAGCACTCATTCATGGACTATGTGTAGCCAAGGATATTGGCATCAAGCGCATAGTTTGCTGTGGAGATTCCGACTTGGTTGCCCAGCAGGTGGCTGACACCTGGAATGCGCGGAACCCTATGATGGCGGCATATCGACACGAAGTGGACGAGATAGCCAAGAGCTTCTTGGGCTACGAAGTTAAGTATATGCCTAGGGAACAAAATGAGGCGGCAGATCTGCTGTCTAAGCTAGGATCAGGGCGCAAGCGAATTCCGCCAGGAGTTTTCCTAGAGCACCCGCGCACACCATCCGTGAAGGGAGCCGACATCGACAACCCGGATAGAGCTGACTCTTTCATCAACATGGTGATTAAGGTCCCTCCGGCTTGGACAAAACCGTTCGTGGAATATCTTGAACACAGAATTTTTCCCGACGACGAAGTCGAAAGATGGCAAATAGTACGACGAGCAAAGGGTTATACCATAATCAATGGGAAACTCTACAAAAGGAGCACTACTGGTGTATACCTAAAGTGTGTTTCCCAGCTAGAAGGTATGGAAATCCTACGCGAAATCCATCTCGGAGATTGCGGGCACCACGCCGCTCCTCGATCGTTGGTCACGAAAGCCCTCCGGCAAGGATTCTACTGGCTGACCACGAAGGCGGACGCCGACAAGCTGGTTGAGACATGCAGGGGATGCCAGTATTATGCCCAACAACCACATGTTCCTGCTAAAGAACTGCGAACAATACCAATAACTTGGTCGTTTGCAGTCTTGGGGCTAGACATGGTGGGAGCGTTGCAGACGGCACCTTGTGGTTTTACGCATCTGCTTGTAGCAGTTGACAAATTCACTAATGGATAGAAGCTAAACCCATTAGAAAGCTTGATGGGACAACTGCCCTCAGGTTTGTCCGAGATCTAGTGGTGAGATTTGGTCTCCCACATAGCATTATCACCGACAACGGCAGCAACTTATCACTCAGAGAAGTGGAGGCATATTGCTGGGATAAAGGCATCCGACTTGACCTTGCGTCTGTGGCACACCCACAATCCAATCGTCAGGTTGAGCGAGCCAATGGATTAATCCTACAGGGAATCAAGCCACGTCTTGAGGCACCGCTACATAGAGTAGCTGGAGCCTGGGTGGAAGAATTTCCATATGTGCTGTGGAGTTTATGAACTACACCCATCAGATCCACCGGCTACACCCCTTATTTCATGGTATATGGAGCAGAAGCCATCCTGCCTTCCGACATCCTTCACGATGCACCAAGAGTTGCCGCCTACGACGAGGATGACGCTGAAGAATCCAGACGCCTGGATGTGGACCTTCTCGAGGAGGAGCGCGTTTTGGCATGCCAAAGATCCGCCATCTACCAGCAGAAGCTACGCAGCTACCATAGTCGCCGCGTTCGGCATCGCTCGTTTAAAGAGGGGGATTTGGTGCTCCAACTTAAGCAGAAGAAGTCACACAAATTATCCCCACCATGGGAAGGACCATTCATCATAAGCAAGGCGTTGCTCAATGGGTCTTACTACCTTGTTGACAATTGTGAACTAAAGGATAGACCCAATGAGGATCATAAGCGTAAGCGATGTGACCCGGATGATGACTACCCGGAGCTTGATCGGCCATGGAACATAGCACAGCTACGTCCTTTTTACACTTAGCATTTTTTATCTAATTGTACACCTCTTATATGATCAATGAAATAAAGCTCTTTGGTTCACTCATATTTTTGAGTCTTTTACCTCCTTTAGTGTTCATTTTTGGATCATGTAAAACCTTTATGCACAAGTCTTGCATTTTCACTTGTGAAAATCCCGCCTACGGTCGTTAGCTTAAGTTTTCTGGTCTACACGTTCTTTGTTGTTTTTATGTGGATTCTGGAGTAGTGACTTCCGGCACTTATTGTCGGCGATTTTGTGCTCAGGTTATTGACGTTGCCATTAGGCATCATCACCTAAGAGCATGGTTCCGACAACGAGTCTTCCGACTCACGAAAAGTCAAGCATAAGAACCAAAGTAATGGATAAGCCAGCACTTGCTTAAAAATATATACATGCTAGGAACTAAGTTCTTAAGTAGCAGGAAATTACAACCATTGTTTTCCGCCTTAAGTTACATCATCATGTTTTTCCGCGCATGCACCAAAGGGGAAACAAATATTACAAAGTGTTTTTTATTCTTTGGGCGCAGGAGACTTGAAGCAGCGTCGTCATTAGCCGGAGAATCACCCTCAGCATCGTCACTTTGGTGAGACTCGGAGGAATCTTGGTTTACGCTGTCGATGGTGTTCATGGGCACGAAGACGTTGATATCCACCAACTCGGCAACTCTGGTGTCATAACCCGCGAGTGATGACAAGATGGCTTCGTGATCAATTTCTTTGCCGTCATCATCAACGTCGGGGATGCCAAAGGTCACCGTGTCGATGTCGGCATCTTCATAGTGTGCCTTCACCATAGACAGTGCCATCCTTGTGCCAACCCATGCACATGAAGCTTTCCAGCTTGTGATACGCTCGGGGGCTCGGCACAAAATCTCCGAGTACTTCACCACGGAGTCCGAGGCCTTGATGTGTATCTGGAGGGCCTTGGCGATCTCTTTGGCCATGGTGATGGCGGTGTTGATAAAGTTGCCGGCAAGAACCATGCATTCCTTGGACGGAGGAGGCGATCTGGTTAAACCCATAGGAGCTGCAAATTCCGGCAAGGATCACATGAGTTCAATAATTCCAAGTATCCAGACTGCAGAAATACAAGGCGGAGAAATCTTACTGAAGATGCTGGCATTGGCCGGCCAGAGGGTGTCTGCCAGGGATTCTTTCTCTTGCTGGAGGAGCTTATATGCCTCGCGGCGATGGTTTTGCTCATCAGCAGCTTGCTCATGATCTTTTAAGATCGCAAGACCCTCCTTCAATCGATTGATTTCTGTGGAGGAGGATTCCTGCAGGGCCTTCATGGAATCCTCATGCATTTTCAGCATTTCTTCCCTCTCCTTTTTAAGGATCTTGTTCTCGATGTCAGCTGCTGGATGTGCTTGGACTGCTCGACAATATCCTTGGCCTTGGCAACATGTTCTGCAAAGTCGGAGAAAACAAAGTACACAGTGAGTACTCAGAGAATGAAGGCATAAAACCAAGACGGAATGCGCAAAAAAGAAAATAGACTCTTGTTTTTGATGATCTGTTTCTTCAAGATGGCAGTTTTACCCTTTTCGGCTTCAAGATCTGCGCGCATCTTCTGGTACTTGTCGTTGGCCATGCCCCTCCAAGCGTTCTCGTTCTGTGGAACAAAGGAAAAAAGTTAAACCGTTGTTTAGTCTACTTGGAGCATCTAGTCGGAATTTTTCCACCTAGACGCTCGGGGGCTACAGTGAGAGTTTTTTAACTTAGTAATATGCTTAGCTTTTCTTTAAGCATCTAGTTGGAGCTACTTCAGTTCTCGATTAGAAGCTTGGGGGCTACAGTATAAAGTTTTAACTTGGAAAATGCTTAGCTTTTCTTTAAGCATCTAGTCGAAAATCATTCAGTTACAACTAGAAGCTTGGGGCTGTGATTGAAATTATAAACAACGTTTGCTACTCTTAAAGCATCTAGTCAGAATAGTTTGTTCCATCTAAATGCTTGGGGGCTACAGTGAGAGTTCTTTTTAACTTAGTCACTCTTAGAGCATATAGATGCAAAGACCTATGGTTTTTCGTCTACATCCTCGGGGGCTACAGTGGGATACTCATATGAAATGCAAAAGGCAAAGTAAAACTTACAAGTGCAATAATCTTGAGGTTTGTAGCGCTCTCAGCTAGCATCTTGCCAAAGGAGATGCTATTTCCTCGCATGATATCCGCTTGTCGGAGAAACTCCTCAATATCGCACGTCGGAAACGATGGCACTCCTCCAGGAACCAGAGTCGTGTTACTCGGCGTGAGTGTTGGGTAAACTATCTTCGGGAACTCGAAGGGCTTCTGGGGAGCGGGAGCACCGCCTTCGGCAGAGGTACCAGCTCCCACTACCGCCTTGCCGCCACCGATGGCATCCTTAGCCGGAGCTTCAGCCATTTGTTGGGCGGTGCTCTCATGCGTCGCCTGCTCGCCGACAATAGCGAGTTCGGTAGAGGCGCCAGAATCCACTTCCATGACGGAAGGGCATGGTTCCTCCTTAGCCTGCGAGCTTGTCGGGGCAGACGAAGGCTTGACGGCAGGAGTAGCGTGGGCGATGGCGGGGGAGGCGTCACGATGCAGCATATATTTGATATTTCTAGAAGCCCCCAAAGTTTTGGAGGTATTCTTGAGGCTGGTCGTGGCTTTCTTCCTGAGATGTGCAAAATGCATAAGTACAGGAACAAAACAGACAAATAGACAATGTCAGAGAATGAGAAGCTTACACTAGGAGGGTGCTTTGGCAAAAATCCCGGAGGATTTTCTCTTTTCCGCCTCCAGGGCGGTGGTAGTATTTTTGGAGGCTCCACCCTCCGTCTTCTTCTTCTTGCCTCCCTCGGCGTCGAGGTGGCGCTTCCGCTGCTACCAACGGACATCGTCGGACACGACCGTGACTTCCTTCATCTTTGGATCGTAGATTTGGGTAGCCAGGTTGTCCTCATCTAGATCGCTAAGTTGTTAAGTAAGATATCACCGTGTTAGATAAAATGGTGTTGGCAAGACGGAGAAACTGGTATACTCGTGCATGAACTTCGCGCGGTGCTTCAGAGGTTGGATTCGCCTGATGAACCAGCACATGGCTAGGTCCAAGCCGGTCAAACCCGTCTCTACGAACCATTCGATCCGCCTTATTGCGTGAGAAGCATCGAAGTCGGAGGGAAGGGAGGCATGGGATCTCCATGTGGAAACTTCAGCGGCGGCTCCATCCGCGAAGTACGGGTACGTTACTTCTCGGCCCGCCAAAGGAATTTCGGGGCCGTAGAAGTACGTCCGCTGCCAGTTTTTGCAGGACTCGTGGCCGACGATGTCGGGGAACCGCCGGCCAGGTCGAATCTTGAAGCTTATGGTGCCGCAGTTCCTAAGCTCCTCCTTACTATGTCCGGCTTCACGTTTGACAGTGAAAAAGTACACGAACAAGTCTAACCTAGGCCTAAACCCTAGGTAACCCTCACAAAGTGCCGCGAAGTTGCTAAGCACTAAGATGCTATTGGGGGACAGGTTATGGGGTTGGACCTTGTAGTGGTTCAATACGTAGAGGAAGAAGTGGAAGATGGGCAGGGAAACGCCGCGTACCAGCTGAGCCTTGAGGTACACCTTTTCTCCGTCTTGGGGAGAAGGTGTCACCTCGCCGGCCGGCGCCGCCCGCCAGGCGAGCCCCTCCGTCGCGGGGAGGTACGTAGCCTTCGGCGACCATCTCTTGGATGTCGCTGTCGGTGATGTCCAAGCCGCGCCAGTCGCCCTTATGCGAGTCTGGCTCTTCGTCCAGTGGTTCCAGCGCCGCCAAATTGTGGTCGCCGCCGGTGGACTCGATCACCGCCGATGCGGGGATGACCAAGCCCTCTGGGGGCACGACGACGGAGCTCGCCGGCTTCGCCGCGGCTTCGCTCGACGCCGTCATCGACGGGGAAGTGCTGCTGCTGGCCATGGAGTGGAGGACGGGTGCGACTAACACAGATGGAAGCTAGGGTTGTCGAGGTTTCTCGCAGAGAGCTCAAGGAGACGTGCGGCTGGAGGAAGAAGACGATGAAGCGAGAAGAATGAGGTAAAAAGTGGAAAATTCCCCACGGTTACTATTTATCATCCTCGGCATCAAGATTCGTGCAGCTAATCGGACGGTTGCTGCGTAGACGACGTGTTCGCGAACGTGCGCGGAAATTTCGCCACGTCTCCAGCCGCCGCCGCCAACGGTTCGTATCGCTCACACGGGAAAATCGGATATGATTGCGTTCTCTGCATGTGTGAGTTACGAGGCGTCACTGACCTAAGCCTACGTCGTCCTAACTGACACGAGTAGATGAGCCGAAGATTCCGGCATGGACGGATTTAATCTGACTACGGAAGAGTACGATGGAAGATTCAGCATTTCTCTGGCTTACCATTCGAAGACAGATAAAACCTTGTAGGGTTCTTTGGGAGGACTACAAGATGTTGCTTGACGATCTGCCGACATTCATCTAGACGGAGCTTTCCACGTGAAGAGGCAAGATGGCGCAAGATCTCGGAGTTCTCCGGGGGCTACTGTTGGGGGTATGCTATATAGGTATCATTATAGCATGTCTCTTATCCGACTAACCCGGGTGGCCCATAGTCGGTAGCGTGGCCTATGGCCTGCTGGGCAGCCCAGTTAGGTGGATCCAGAAGGGAGGCCCATGCCGAATAAAGGAAGGCTACGGTGGAGTCACCAGCGTACCCGGAGCCTTGGAGTGCAAGATACACAAGACTAGTAATAGACGGTGTAGGACTATGTGACCTGTCCGGCTAGGACTTTTCCGTGTAACCCTAGGACCTGGCGACTATATAAGTCGGGCCTATGGGAGCCTTTAGGACTACAACTACAGACAATCTCAGACAACCTCGCACAGCGAACCTATCTCTATAACTCGGCGTATTGCCCTTATAGTGATTTATAGAAGGAGTAGGATTCCGCCACCGTTGTGGGATCACGAACACGTAAGCTGTGTTACCTGCACTGCCAACCGTCCGCATTATCCCACGTCTCTAAACACGCACTGTGAGGACCCCTCCATGGCGTACTCATCGGCAATACCATGACACCTTTGATGTCATATTATGTGACATAGTTGCAAGGAAATATACGAGACTGTTGGAATTATGCCCTAGAGGCAATAATAAAGATGTTATTATTATAATTCTTGTTCATGATAATGTTTATATTCCATGCTAGAATTGTATTAAGCGGAAACTTTAATACTTGTGTGGTTTGTGAACAACACCGTGTCCCTAGTACGCCTCTATGGACTAGCTCATTGATCAATGATGGTTAAGGTTTCCTAACCATAGACATGAGTTGTCAATTGATAATGAGATCATATCATTGGGAGAATGATATGATGGACATACCCAAACTAAGCAAAGCAATTAGATCGTGTCATCGTGTTCATGTTTGCGAAGTTTCTCTTATGTCAAATATTGTATTCCTTAGACCATGAGATAATACAACTCCCTGGTATCGGAAGAAAGCTTTGAGGTCATCAAACGTCATCCTATGAGAGGGTGATCATAAAGGTGTCTCTCAGGTGATCGGAAAGTACTTGTTGGGTTGTATGTATCGAGATGGGATTTGTCCCTCCCAAGTCGGAGAGATATACTTCGGGCCCACTCGGTAATCTATATCAACACCGCTTGCAAGCATGTGGTTAAGGAGTTAATCACAAAGTGATATCGGATTATGGAACGAGTAAAGTACTTGCTGTGAACGAGATTGAACTAGGTATGACGGTACCGACGATCGAATCTCGGGCAAGTAAAATATCGCGAGGCGAAGGGAATATACATATGGGATTGATTGAATCCTGGCATCGTGGTTCATCCGATATGATCATCGATGAATGTGTGGGAGTCAATATGGGTTTCCATACCCCGCTGTTGATTATTGATAGAAGATCATGTCTGCATATTCTTGAACCCGCAGGGTCACACACTTAACGTGTCTCGACGCTAGGATAGATTGGATAATTGGTTTATGAGTTTTTGTTCGGAGTCTCGGATGGGATCCGGGACATCACGAGAAGTTCCGGAATGGTCCGGAGAATAAGATTCATATAAGGCAGTGCAGTTTTTGGAGTTCGGAATTGTTCCGGGTTAATCGGTATTGTACCGGAAGCTTCTAGAACCTTCCGGAAGGGGAACAACGTGGCCCCACCTTCCGGGAGGGGGCATGGACCTATGAGGGAGTGCCCTGGCCGCTTTGGGCCAGGGGCACAAGGACCCATAGGGCCCAGCCGGCCACGAGGGGTTTAAACCCTAGATAGAGCTTCTAGAAGGGGGGGTTTCCTTGCCCCCCACTCTTCCTCCTTGGGGCCGCCGGTTTTGGCTTGGAGGGGGGGCTAGGGCTGCCGCCCACCCCTCTATATAAAGAGGGCTGGGGGTGCACCACCCCCCACACCTTCCCCTCCAAATCTAGCCGCCCTGCTGCCCTCCTCTCTCTCTCCCTCCCGACTGCGTGTAGGCGAAGCCCTGCTGCAGAAACTCTCCACCATATACACCACGCCGCCGTGTTGTAGATCCAATCCAATCTCTCCACCATATACAAGGAGGCATCGCCACTTGTGGTGCTAGATCAGATCGGATCGCGCGGAGGAGAAGCAAGTACGACTACATCACCCACGTTCCGACGAACGTTCCGCTGTGCGAATCTTCAAGGGTATGAAGATCTAATCCAATCTCTCTCGTTGTTTGCATCTCCTAGATTAGATCTTGGCTTTCCCTCTGTTCGCATCCGTAGAAAATTTTGATTTACTATGCCGCGAAACCCTTCAGTGGTATCAGAGCTAGATCTATGCGTAGATGTGATTCACGAGTAGAACGCAACATGGTTGTTGCAGGTGTTGATGTTTTCTGTTGCAAGCGTCTTGTTTGTGTTCTTCTTATGACGCGGGATAGTGAGATTGAAGCGGTCCAGGACAACCTTACGCGACGTCGTCATGACCGCTCCGCACTTGACGTGTGGCTTGTTCCACACATGCGGCCGGTGGATGTCGATTTCTCACTATAGTTGTCATGGGATTAACACCGGAGTTTGGCAACCATAATATCACCGTTGGCTTTTGTAGGTAAGAATCGTTCTTAGCATGCTACTCCCATAAGCCACGTAAAACATGCAACAACAAAGTAGAGGCGTCTAACTTGTTTTGCAGGGAGTGTTTTCGTGATATGGTATGGCCCAAGATGTGATGTGTATATTGTACGATGATCATGTTTTGTAATGTTTCACGACTTGCATGTCGATGAGTACACAACCGCAGGAGCCATATGGTTGTCTTTATAATTGTGTATGACCGTGTGTCAACTTCTTATGCGCCATGTAATAGTTTCACTTTATCGCTAAGTAGTTAGCAATAGTTGTAGTTGCTATTCGTGGTGGAGGCAATCATGGTGGAGTGATGGAGATCATGCACGCACAAGATGGAGATCATTGCGAAGATTGGCTATACCATGTCACATAAAGTTATATGCATGTGATGTTTATCCTTTTATGTATCTTATTATGCTTAGATCACGGCGGTAGCATTATAAGATGATTCCTCACTTAAAGATCAAGATAAAACGTGTTCTCCCCATGTATGCATCACAGAAAGATCGTCGAGTCCAAGCATCACGTGATGATCGGGTGCTATAGACTCTACGTTCACATAAAACGGGTGTGCAAGCCAGTTTTTTGCACGCTGAAATACTTGGGTTTTACTTGACGAGCCTAGCATGTACAGACATGGCCTCGGAACACATGAACCGAAAGGTTAAGCATGAGTCATATGAATGATATGATCGACACTTGGTTGTCCACCATTGAAACCACATCTCTTCTCGTGAAGATCGGATTAGGTGTGGTGAATTTGGATCGTGTTCACTAAACAACTTGAGGGATGTTTAATTTAGTGGAAGTTCATCTAGTAATTTGATTAAAAGTTGAACTAGTTATCATGAACATAGTCTAATTTGTACTTGCAAATACTGTAGATCAAATGGCTAAGTCCAACTTCAACTTCAACGTTTTTGCTGAGAAGGAAAAGCTTAGAAACAATGGGTCTAACTTCACCAATTGGTTTTGCAATCTAAGAATCATTCTATCTGGCGGTCAAAAGGACTATGTCCTTGGGAAAGCGTTAGGTGACCCCCCTGCTACAACTGCGCCGGATGATGAGAAAGCTGTCTATCAGTCGCGCAAAGATGATTATGGTGTGATTAAGAGAACCATGTTGTTTGCTATGGAACCGGAACTTCAAAATCGTTTTGAAGACTATCCCAGGCCCTTTGAGATTCTCGAGGAGCTGAAAACCATGTTTCAGACTCAGGCCCGTTCTGAGAGATACGAGATCTCTGAGAAGTTCTTTAACTGCAAGATGGAGGAAGGGAGTTCCGTTAGTGAGCATGCCATTAAGATGACGGGCTACACTCAACGCCTTGAGCAACTGGAATGCACGATTCCAGAAGAGCTCAAGATTGACAGGGTTCTGCAATCACTCCCTCCCAGCTACAAAAGTTTTGTAGTGACTCACAATCAGATTGCTTCCACTGATACGATCACCGAGCTCTTCGCAAAGCTGAAGGCTGTGGAAGTGGATATCAAAAAGGATAATCATGTGTTGATGGTCAACAAGCCCACCTTCAAGAAAGGTAAGGGTGCAAAGAAGCCCTTCAAGAAAGGTAAGCGCGTTGCCCTTTGAGAAGAAGCTCAAGTCGGTCCTAAGCCGATTTGGGTGCTTCTATTGCAAGGACAAGGGTCCTCGAAGCAACTGTCAAGTACTTAGCGACAAGAAGGCTGGCACCATCAAAGGTATATTTGATATACATGTTATTGATGTTTTCCTTATTATCCCTCGTTGTAGTGCACGGGTATTTGATACCGGTTGCTAATATTTGAAACTCAAACAGAGCTACTAATAGACGGCTGCGAGGGATGAGGTGACGATGCGCGTTGGCAATGGATCAAGAGTTGATGTGATGGCCGTCGACGCCTCTCCTTAGTTTTACCTTGAGATTAGTTTTAAACCTTAATAAGTGTTATTATGTGCTGCGTTGAGCATGAACATTATTTCTGGATCTTGTTTATTGCAAGACGGTTATTCATTTAAATGGAGAATAATGGTTGTTCTATTTATATGAGTAACATCTTTTATGGTCATGCACCTTTAGTGAATGGTTTATTTCTTCTAAATCTAAAGGGATGAAACACACATCCATAACATTGAGGCTAAGAGATGCAAAGTAGATAGTAATAATACTACTTATTTGTGGCACCGCTGCTCAGGTCATATTGGTGTAAAGCGCATGAAGAAACTCTATTCTGATGGACTTTTGGAGTCTCTTGATTTTGAATCATTTGACACATGCGAACCATGCCTCATGGGCAAGATGATCAAAACCCCGTTCTCCGGTATGATGGAGCGAGCAACGGACTTGTTGGAAATCATACATACCGATGTATGCGGACCGATGAGTGTTTCGACGCATGGTGGATATCGCTATTTTCTCACTTTTACCGATGACTTAAGTAGATATGGGTATATCTATTTAATGAAACATAAATCTGAAATGTTTGAAAAGTTCAAGGAATTTCAGAATGAAGTAGAGAACCATCGTAACAGAAAAATTAAGTTTCTGCTATCCGATCGTGGAGGTGAATATTTGAGTTATGATTTTCTCACGCATCTTAAAGCAAGCGGAATCGTTTCGCAACTCACGCCACCCAGAACACCACAACGCAATGGTGTGTCTGAACGCCGGAATCGAACTCTATTAGATATGGTCTGATCAATGATGTCTCTTACTGATTTGCCGTTATCATTTTGGGGTTATGCATTAGAAACCGCTGCATTCACTTTAAATAGGGCACCATCTAAATCCGTTGAGACGACACTGTATGAACTGTGGTTTGGTGCTAAACCTAATTTGTCATTTCTTAAAGTTTGGGGATGCGAAGCCTATGTCAAGAAGTTGATGCCGGACATGCTCGAACCCAAAGAGGAGAAATGCGTCTTCATAGGATACCCTAAGGAAACTATTGGGTATACCTTATATCACAGAACCGAAGGCAAAGTGTTTGTCGCGAAGAACGGTTCCTTTCTTGAGAAGGAGTTTCTCTCGAAAGAAGTGAGTGGGAGGAAAGTAGAGCTAGACGAGGTTGTTGAACCTTCTCTTGAATTGGAGAGTAGCGCAGCACCTGAAATTGTTCCAGGTCTTTGCACCAATAATAGAGGAAGCGAATGATAAAGATCATGAAGCTTGACGATGCTACTCTTGAGCGTCGCAGTCGACAAGTGACAAGGTCGTGCCCTCCGAGGTATGCAAACCCTGTCTTAACTGTCTTGTTAGTAGATGACAAAGGATCGCGAACTATGAGGAAGTGATGATGAGCCGGACTTTGAGAAATGGCTAGAAGCCATGAAATCCGAATTGGGATCCAGGAGAAAACCAAGTATGGACTTTGGTGGACCCTCCTCCCATAATCGTAAGGCCGTTGAGTGCAAATGGATCTTCAAGAAGAAAACGGACGCGGATGTTAATGTTACCGTCTATAAAGCACGGCTTGTCACGAAAGGTTTTCGACAAGTTCAAGGTGTTGACTACGATGAGACTTTCTCTCCCGTAGCGATGTTTAAGTCCATTCGGATTCTATTAGCAATTGCTGCGTTTCATGATTATGAAATATGGCAGATGGATGTCAAGACTGCATTCCTCAATGGCAACATTGATGAAGAGTTGTATATGATGCAACCCGAAGGTTTTGTCGATCCTAAGGATGCTGATAAAGTATGCAAGCTTGAGCGTTCTATTTATGGACTGAAGCAAGCATCTCGGAGTTGGAACCTTCATTTTGATCAAGTGATCAAGAGCTTTGGATTTGTTCCAAATTGCTACGAAGCTTGTATCTACAAGAAAGTGAGTGGGAGCTCGGTGACATTTCTGGTATTATATGTGGATGACATATTGATTATTGGAAATGACATTAACATGCTTAACGATGTGAAGAGTTATTTGAAAGACCTAGGTGAAGCTGCTTATATATTAGGCATCAAAATCTATAGAGATAGACAAAGACGCCTGATAGCTCTAAGCCAGAGTACATACCTAGACAAAGTTCTGAAAAGGTTCAGAATGGATAAGGCAAAGAAAGGTTCAGTGCCTATGTTGTCAGGTAAGACATTGAGCAAGGCTCTATGTCCAGCTACGGTAAATGATAGGGAAGCTATGAGCAAAGTGCCTTATGCCTCGGCCATAGGTTCTATCATGTATGCCATGCTATGTACTAGACCGGATGTGTCCAATGCTCTTAGTTGACGAGCAGATATCAAAGTGATCCAGGAGTGGAACACTGGACAGCCGTGAAAAACATCCTAAAGTACCTAAATAGGACTAAAGAAATGTTCTTAGTCTATGGGGGTGATGAACAGCTAGTCGTAAAAGGTTACGTCGATGCTAGTTTTGACACTGACAAGGATGATTCTAAGTCTTAGACAGGATACGTGTACATTTTGAATGGAGGAGCTGTGAGCTAGAGAAGCTGCAAGCAAAGCGTGATCGCGGGATCTACAGTAGAAACGGAATACATGGCTGCTGCAGAAGTGTCAAGTGAAGGAGTTTGGATCAGGAACTTCATCAGTGAGCTTGGTGTGGTTCCAAGTGCATTGGACCCACTGGAGATATTGTGTGACAACACAGGCGCCATAGCACTCGCTAAGGAACCAAGATATCATCCAAAGAACAAGCATATCAACCGCAAGTTTCATATAATCCGAGATTATATAGAAGATGGAGATCTGAAGATTAGCAAAGTACATACAGATCTGAATGTCGCAGATCCATTGACTAAACCTCTTCCACGTGTAAAACATGATCAGCACCTCAGTGCCATGGGTGTGAGATTGTTGCAGATGTAAACTAGATTATTGACTCTAGTGCAAGTGGGAGACTGTTGGAATTATGCCCTAGAGGCAATAATAAAGATGTTATTATTATAATTCTTGTTCATGATAATGTTTATATTCCATGCTAGAATTGTATTAAGCTGAAACTTTAATACTTGTGTGGTTTGTGAACAACACCGTGTCCCTAGTACGCCTCTATGGACTAGCTCATTGATCAATGATGGTTAAGGTTTCCTAACCATAGACATGAGTTGTCAATTGATAATGAGATCATATCATTGGGAGAATGATATGATGGACAGACCCAAACTAAGCAAAGCAATTAGATCGTGTCATCGTGTTCATCTTTGCGAAGTTTCTCTTATGTCAAATATTGTATTCCTTAGACCATGAGATAATACAACTCCCTGGTATCGGAAGAAAGCTTTGAGGTCATCAAACGTCATCCTATGAGAGGGTGATCATAAAGGTGTCTCTCGGTCGGAAAGTACTTGTTGGGTTATGTATCGAGATGAGATGGATTGTCCTCCCAAGTGGAGAGATATACTTGGGCCCACTTAATCGATATCAACACTGCTTGCAAGCATGTGGTTAATCACAAAGTGAGTTAATCACAAGCGAGTAAAAGTACTTGCGTGAACGAGATTGAACTAGGTATGGTGATGCAAGCGATCGAATCTCGCAAGTAAAATATCAAGAGGCGAAGGAATATACATATGGGATTGATTGAATCCTGGCATCGTGGTTCATCCGATATGATCATCGATGAATGTGTGGGAGTCAATATGGGTTTCTGGACCGTTGTTGATTATTGATAGAAGATCATGTACGCATATTCTTGAACCAGCAGGTCACACTAACGTGTCTCGGCGCTAGGATAGATTGGATAATTGGTTTATGAGTTTTTGTTCGAGTCTCGGATGGGATCCGGGATCACGAAAAGGTTCGGAATGGTCCGGAGAATAAGATTCATATAAGGTAGTGCAGTTTTTGGAGTTCGGAATTGTTCCGGGTTAATCGGTATTGTACCGGAAGCTTCTAGAACCTTCCGGAAGGGGACCAACGTGGCCCCACCTTCCGGGAGGGGGCATGGGCCTATGAGGGAGTGCCCTGGCCGCTTTGGGCCAGGGGCACAAGGCCCCATAGGGCCCAGCCGGCCAAGAGGGGTTTAAACCCTAGATAGAGCTTCTAGAAGGGGGGGGGGTTTCATTGCCCCCCACTCTTCCTCCTTGGGGCCGCCGGTTTTGGCTTGGAGGGGGGGCTAGGGCTGCCGCCCACCCCTCTATATAAAGAGGGCTGGGGGCGCACCACCCCCACACCTTCCCCTCCAAAGCTAGCCGCCCTGCTGCCCTCCTCTCTCTCTCCCTCCTGACTGCGTGTAGGCGAAGCCCTGCTGCAAAAACTCTCCACTATATACACCACGCCGTCGTGTTGTAGATCCAATCCGTCTCTCCACCATACTTGCTGGTCCGAGGAAGGAGGAGATGTCGAGGTGCTGCACGTGTGCATCTCACGGAGGCATCGCCACTTGTGGTGCTAGATCAGATCGGATCGCGAGGAGGAGAAGCGAGTACGACTACATCACCCACGTTCCGACGAACGTTCCACTGTGCGAATCTTCAAGGGTATGAATATCTAATCCAATCTCTCTCGTTGTTTGCATCTCCTAGATTAGATCTTGGCTTTCCCTCTGTTCGCATCCGTAGAAAATTTTGATTTACTATGCCGCGAAACCCTTCAGAGACTTGGTATATTGATCATGTCTCGAAAAAACCTTCACAAAATGACCTATCATGTTCGAGGTTTCATGGCTTTCGGTCCAAATGACCGATGTTATGTGCTGAATCACGGCATAGTTTGTGATACTGTGCCCATATTACGCACACATGTGGACATTGGGATGGAGAACAATGTTGCAGGAGGAAGTTTTCCATTTTCCATTTTCCATTTTCCGAGCGCAAAAAACGGGTCGTTTTGTGAAGCAACCACCAAAATGTTGTTTTGGAATGCTACCGTCCCATTTTTCTGAAATACTAGACCAACTTACATGGACTATCTCGCAACCTTTATATCTCAAACCTTTCCGTCCATCCCGGGTAAAAAGGACAAATGTCTGGAGAATCGGTAGGAAGTGGGTCCGGTTTGTACTACAGGTACATGATCTAACGCCCGTAATTTTTTGAAAAAATCATTTTTAGACTCGCAATATGTGGTTTCTTTAGAGATCCAATGAAAGTTCTAACGATGCTCGTCCCCTATCTTCATGCACACCGGTTTGACCTTGAGGGGTTTCGCAGCATAGTAAATCAAAATTTCTACGGATGCGAACGGAAAGCCAAGATCTAATCTAGGAGATGCAAACAACGAGGGGGGATAGATGAGATCTTCATACCCTTGAATATTCGCACAGCGGAACGTTCAACGGAACGTGGTTGATGTAGTCGTACTCACTTCTCCTCCTCGCGATCCGATCCTATCTAACACCGCAAGTGGCGATGCCTCCGAGAGATGCACACGTGCAGCACCTCGACGTCTCCTCCTTCCTCGGTCCAGCAAGTGGGGTGGAGAGATAGGATGGATCTACAACACGACGACGTGGTGCAAGCGGTGGAGAGTTTCTGCGGCAGGGCTTCGCCTACGCGCAGTAGGGAGGGAGAGAGAGAGGAGAGCAGCAGGGCGGCTAGGGCTTGAGGAGGAGATGTGGGGAGGGTGCGCCCCCAGCCCTCTTTATATAGAGGGGAGGGCGGCTGGACCTTTCCCCTCCCCCAAGCCCTAGGGCTGGCGGCCAAGGAGGGAGGAGTGGGGGGCAAGTTTCCACCCTTCTAGAAGCTCCCCTAGGGTTTCCCCTAGGGGGCTTGGCCGGCTGGGCCTATGGGGCCTTGTGCCCCTGGCCCAATGCGGCCAAGGCACTCCCTCGTAGGCCCACGCCCCCTCCCGACAAGTGGGGCCATGTTGGTCCCACTTCGGAAGGTTATAGAAGCTTCCGGTACAATATCGAACAACCCAAAACAATTCCGAACTCCAAAATCTGCTTTGCCTTATATGAATCTTATTCTCCGGACCATTTCGGAACCTCTCGTGATGTCCTGGATCTCATACGAGACTCCGAACAAAAATTCATAAACCAATTATCCAATCTATCCTAGCGTCGAGACACGTTAAGTGTGTGACCCTTCGGGTTCGAGAATATGCAGACATGATCTTCTATCAATAATCAACAGCGGGGTCTGGAAACCCATATTGACTCCCACACATTCATCGATGATCATATCGGATGAACCACGATGCCAGGATTCAATCAATCCAGTATATATTCCCTTCGTCGCGCGATATTTTACTTGCCCGAGACTCGAACGTCGGTACCGGCATACCTAGTTCAATCTCGTTCACAGCAAGTACTTTACTCGTTCCGTAATCCGATATCACTTTGTGATTAACTCCTTAACCACGTCTTGCAAGCGGTATTGATATCGATTACCGAGTGGGCCCGAAGTATATCTCTCCGACTTGGGAGGAACAAATCCCATCTCGATACATACAACCCAACAGGTACTTTCCGATCACCTGAGAGACACCTTTATGATCACCCTCTCATAGGGTGACGTTTAATGACCTCAAAGCTTTCGTCCGATACCAGGGAGTTGCATTATCTCATGGTCTAAGGAATACAATATTTGACATAAGAAAAGCTTTGCAAAGATGAACACGATGACACGATCTAATTTCTCTGCTTAATTTGGGTCTGTCCATCATATCATTCTCCCAATGATATGATCTCATTATTAATCAACAACTCATGTCTATGGTTAGGAAACCTTAACCATCATTAATCAATAAGCTAGTCCATAGAGGCGTACTAGGGACACGGTGTTGTTCACAAACTACACAAGTATTAAAGTTTCCGCTTAATACAATTCTAGCATGGAATATAAACTTTATCATGAACAAGAATTATAATAATAACATATTTATTATTGCCTCTAGAGCATAATTCCAACAGACCTTAGTTCGAAAAGGGAAAAATTCAAAACGGGCATAAGAATTTTAAAAAAAGTCCGAACAATGTGAATCCTTTGCGTGGTGTCATATTATGTGAAATAGTTGCAAGGAAAAATACCAGACTTGGTATATTGATCATGTCTCGAAAAACCTTCACAAAATGACCTATCATGTTCGAGGTTTCATGGCTTTCGGTCCAAATGACCAATGTTATGTGCTGAATCGCGGCATAGTTTGTGATACTGTGCCCATATTATGCATGCATCTGGACATTGGGATGGAGAACAATGTCGCGGGAGGAAGTTTTCATTTTCGTCGCACGGAAAAGCCATATTCAATTTTCCGAGCACAAAAAACGGTTCGTTTTGTGAAGCAACCATCAAAATGCTGTTTCGGAATGCTACCATCCCATTTTTCTAAAATACTAGACCACCTTACATGGACAATCTCCCAACCGGGATATCTCAAACATTTCCATCCACCCCGGATAAAAAGGACAAATGTCTGCCGAATCGGTAGGAAGTGGGTTCGGTTTGTACTACAGGTAAATGTCTAACGCCCGTGATTTTTTGAAAAAATCATTTTTAGACTCGCAATATGTGGTTTCTTCAGAGATCCAATGCAATTTCTAACAATGCTCGTCCCCTATCTTCATGCACGCCAGTTCGACCTTAGTTCGAAAAGGGAAAAATTTAAAATGGGCATAAGAAATTCAAAAAAAGTCCGAACAATGTAAATTCTTCGAATGGTGGCATATTATGTGACACAGTTGCAAGGAAAAATACCAGACTTGGTATATTGATCATGTCTCGAAAAAACCTTCACAAAATGACCTATCATGTTCGAGGTTTCATGGCTTTTGGTTCAAATGACCGATGTTATGTGCTGAATCACGGCATAGTTTGTGATACTGTGCCCATATTATGAATTCATGTGGATATTGGGATGGATAACAATGTTGCAGGAGGAAGCTTTCCTTTTCGTCGCACGAAAAAGCCATTTTCCCTTTTTCGAGCGCAAAAAACGGGTCATTTTGTGAAGCAACCACCAAAATGCTATTTCGGAATGCTACCATCTCATTTTTATAAAATACTAGACCATATTACATGGACTATCTTCCAACCAGGATATCTCAAACCTTTCCGTCCATCCTGGGTAAAAAGGACAAATGTCTGCCGAATCGGTAAGAAGTGGGTCTAGTTTGTACTACATGTACATGATCGAACACCCGTGATTTTAAAAAAAAAAAACATTTTTAGACTCGCAATATGTGGTTTCTTCAGAGATCCAATGCAAGTTCTAACGATGCTCGTCCCTTGTCTTCATGCACGCCGGTTTGACCTTAGTTCGAAAAGGGAAAAATTCAAAACGGGCTTAAGAAATTCAAAAAAAGTCCGAACAATATAAATCCCTCGCGTGGTGTCATATTATGTGACATAGTTGCAAGAAAAAAATACCAGACTTGGTATATTGATAATGTCTCAAAAAACCTTCACTAAATGACCTATCATGTTCGAGGTTTCATGGCTTTCGGTCCAAATGACCGATGTTATGTGCTGAATCACGTCATAGTTTGTGATACTATGCCCATATTATGCACGCATGTGGACGTTGGGATGGAGAACAATGTTGCAGGAGGAAGTTTTCCTTTTCGTCGCATGGAAAATCCATTTTCCATTTTCCGAGCGCAAAAAACGGGTCGTTTTGTGAAGCAACCACCAAAATGCTATTTCGGGATATTTCAAACCTTTCCGTCCATCCCGGGTAAAAAGGACAAATGTCTGCCGAGTCGGTAGGAAGTGGGTCCGGTTTGTACTACAGGTACATGATCTAACGCCCGTGATTTTTTGAAAAAAATCATTTTTAGCCTCGCAATATGTGTTTTTTTCAGAGATCCAATGCAAGTTATAATGATGCTCGTCCCCTATCATCTTGCACGCCGGTTCGGCCTTAGTTCGAAAAGGGAAAAATTCAAAACGGGCATAAGGAATTCAAAAAAAGTCCGAACAATGTAAATCCTTTGCGTGGTGTCATATTATGTGACATAGTTGCAAGGAAAAATACCAGGCTTGGTATATTGATAGTGTCTCGAAAAAACCTTCACAAAATGACCTATCTTTTTCGAGGTTTCATGGCTTTCGGTCCAAATGACCGATGTTATGTGCTGAATCATGGCATAGTTTATGATACTGTGCCCATATTATGCACGCATGTGGACATTGGGATGGAGAACAATGTTGCAGGAGGAAGTTTTCCTTTTCTTCGCACGGAAAAGCCATTTTCCATTTTCCGAGCGCAAAAAACGGGTCGTGTTGTGAAGCAACCACCAAAATTCTGTTTCGGAACGCTACCATTCCATTTTTCTAAAATACTAGACCACCTTACATAGACTATATCCCAACCTGGATATCTCAAACCTTTTCGTCCATCCCAGGTAAAAAGGACAAATGTCTGCCGAATCGGTAAGAAGTGGGTCCGGTTTGTACTATAGGTACATAATCTAACGCCCGTGATTTTTTGAAAAAATAATTTTTAGACTCACAATATGTGGTTTCTTCAGAGATCCAATGCAAGCCATAACGATGCTCGTCCCTTGTCTTCATGGACGACGGTTTGACCTTAGTTCGAAAAGAGAAAAATTCAAAACGGGCATAAGAAATTCAAAAAAATTCCAAACACTGTAAATCCTTCGCTTGGTGTCATATTATGTGACATAGTTGCAAGAAAAAATACCAGACTTGGTATATTGATAATGTCTCGAAAAAACCTTCACAAAATGACCTATCATGTTCAAGGTTTCATGGCTTTCGGTCCGAATGACCGATGTTATGTGCTGAATCATGGCATAGTTTGTGATAATGTGCCCATATTATGCATGCATGTGGACATTGGGATGGAGAACAATGTTGCAGGAGGAAGTTTTCCTTTTCTTCGCACGGAAAATCCATTTTCCATTTTCCGAGTGCAAAAAACGGGTCGTTTTGTGAAGCAACCACCAAAATGCTGTTTCGGAATGCTACCGTCCCATTTTTATAAAATACTAGACCACCTTACATGGACTATATACCAACTTGGATATCTCAAACCTTTCCGTCCATCCCGGGTAAAAATGACAAATGTCTGCCGAATCGGTAGGAAGTGGGTCCGGTTTGTACTACAGGTACATGATCTAACGCCCGTGATTTTTTGAAAATAATAATTTTTAGACTCTCAATATGTGGTTTGTTCAGAGATCCAATGCAAGTTCTAACGATGCTCGTCCCCTATCTTCATCCACGTCGGTTCGACCTTAGTTCGAAAAGGGAAAAATTCAAAACGGGCATAAGAAATTCAAAAAAGTCCGAGCAATGTAAATCCTTCACGTGGTGTCATATTATGTGACATAGTTGCAAGGAAAAATACCATACTTGTTATATTGATCATTTCTCGAAAAAACCTGCACAAAATGACCTATCATGTTCGAGGTTTCATGGCTTTCGGTCCAAATGACCGATGTTATGTGCTGAATTGCGGCATAGTTTGTGATACTATGCCCATATTATGCATGCATGTGGACATTGGGATGGAGAACAATGTTGCAGGAGGAAGATTTCCTTTTCGTCGCACGAAAAAGCCATTTTCCATTTTCCGAGCGCAAAAAGCTGGTCGTTTTGTGAAGCAACCACCAAAATGCTGTATCGGAATGCTACCGCCCATTTTTCTAAAATACTAGACCATCTTACATGGACTATCTTCCAACCGGGATATCTCAAAACTTTCCGTCCATCCCGGGTAAAAAGGACAAATCTCTGCCGAATCGGTAAGAAGTGGGTCCAGTTTGTACTACATGTACATGATCTAACGCCCGTGATTTTTTGAAAAAATCATTTTTAGACTCGCAATATGTGGTTTCTTCAGATATTCAATCCAAGTTCTAACAATGCTCGTCCCTTATCTTCATGCACGCCAGTTTGACCTTAGTTCGAAAAGGGAAATATTCAAAACGGGCATAAAAAATTCAAAAAAGTCCAAACAATGTAAATCCTTCGCGTGGTATCATATTATGTGACATAGTTGCAAGGAAAAATACCAGACTTGGTATATTTATAATGTCTCAAAAAACCTTTACAAAATGACCTATCATGTTCGAGGTTTCATGGCTTTCGGTCCAAATGACCGATGTTATGTGCTGAATCACAGCATAGTTTGTGATACTGTGCCCATACTATGCACGCATGTGGAAATTGGGATGGCGAACAATGTTGCAGTAGGAAGTTTTCCTTTTCGTCGAACGGAAAAGCCATTTTCCATTTTCCGAGCGCGAAAAACGGGTCGTTTTGTGAAGAAAACACCAAAATGCTATTTCGGAATGCTACCGTCCCATTTTTCTAAAATACTAGACCACCTTACATGGACTATCTCCCAACCTGGATATCTCAAACCTTTCCGTCCATCCCGGGTAAAAAGGACAAATGTCTGCCGAATCGGTAGGAAGTGGGTCCGGTTTGTACTACAGGTACGTGATCTAACGCCCTTGATTTTTTGAAAAAATCATTTTTAGACTCGCAATATGTGGTTTCTTGAGAGATCCAATGCAAGTTCTAACGATGCTCGTCCCCTATCTTCATGCACGCCGGTTCGACCTTAGTTCGAAAAGGGAAAAATTCAAAACGGGCATAAGAAATTCAAAAAAAGTCCGAACAATGTGAATCCTTTGCGTGGTGCCATATTATGTGAAATAGTTGCAACGAAAAATACCATACTTGGTATATTGATCATGTCTCAAAAAAACCTTCACAAAATGACCTATCATGTTCGAGGTTTCATGGCTTTCGGTCCAAATGACCAATGTTATGTGCTGAATCGCAGCATAGCTTATGATACTGTGCCCATATTATGATGCATGTGGACATTGGGATGGAGAACAAGGTCGCGGGAGGAGGTTTTCCTTTTTGTCGCATGGAAAAGCCATTTTCCATTTTCCGAGTGCAAAAAGGGTTCGTTTTGTGAAGAAACCACCAAAATGCTGTTTCGGAATGCTACCTTCCCATTTTTCTAAAATACTAGACCACCTTACATGGACTATCTCCCAACCGGGATATCTCAAACCTTTCCGTCCACCCCGGATAAAAAGGACAAATTTCTGCCGAATCGGTAGGAACTAGGTCTGATTTGTACTACAGGTACATGATCTAACGCCCGTGATTTTTTGAAAAAATCATTTTTAGACTCGCAGTATGTGGTTTCTTCAGAGATTCAATGCAAGTTCTAACGATGCTCGTCCCTATCTTCATGCACGCCAGTTCGACCTTAGTTCGAAAAGGGAAAAATTTAAAACGGGCATAAGAAATTCAAAAAAAGTTTGAACAATATAAATTCTTCGCGTGGTGTCATATTATGTGACATTGTTGCAAGGAAAAATACCAGACTTGGTATATTGATCATGTCTCGAAAAAACCTTCACAAAACGACCTATCATGTACGAGGTTTCATCGCTTTCGGTCCAAATGACCGATGTTATGTGCTGAATCGCGGCATAGTTTGTGATACTGTGGCCATATTATGCATGCATGTGGACATTTGGATGGAGAATATTGTTGCAGGAGGAAGCTTTCCTTTTCGTCGCACGGAATATTATGAGCAAGAAAGTAAAGTGTTCCATCAAGTTTGTGAGAGATTTAATCACTAATTTTGTCATAACAAGTTTAATTTGGAAGATAAATAAACATATGGATATACTTGGAATGGTGTAACACACCATGCATAGGAGTTTATAGTGGACTCTTTGGAATAACTTGGTTTCTTGGGAGTTGGATGAACGAGTAAAGCTCATACTCAGTACAAGTGGAGGCTAGCAAAAGACTGGGAGTGACCAACTAAGAGATAAATAATGGCCATAATCATGCAAAGCGACAAAACATTATTGATTATAGCATAAAGTGATATCACAAGTTAAAAACTAAATGATCATAGAGGCTAAGGTGACTGGTTCATAGTCATAACATGGTGTGAGAATGTGCCAAGTCAACCCAAACAAAGCATCAAAGGAGAATACCATAATATTATGCTTTTATATGCTAAAACAACGCATGATTCTTTCAAGGAACATTAAGCAATCTCAATTGTTTGGAACAAGTGATGCTACAACAATAATCACTGAGCATAAGGTCAAATCAACACCTAGCATGACATGATAAAGTTTAAGCCATAGTCAAAACAAGCTCCCTTGTGTACCACTATAAGCATGAAACTCTCTACTGTTTTCCAACACCAATCAACTTATTTGAAACAAAAAGAGTGAATTAAAGGGTATAACTAATTTATTCAAGCAAACTAAACAAAATAAAACCAAAAATGAAAACTAAGACGCTCCAAGAGCAACACAACAGTGCATGAAACAATAAAAACGAAGTGTCTAGAAAGAGACCTGATATTTTTATTGATGTAGAAGGGGATGCCTTGGGCATCCCCAAGCTTTGACGCTTGTACCGATTGAATATTTCTTGGGGTGACACGGGGTGGCATCCCCAATCTTGAGCTTTTGTCCATTATTCATCTCATCACATCACTCTTTCCCTACACTTGAAAATTTCCTTCATACAAAACTTCACACAATCTTCATTAGCAACATTAGTGTATTAAAGATAATAGGCCTTTGGGTTTAGGTTCAACACAAGTAAAACTTTCATTAGAAAACATTCTACTGTATAAATTCCTTTTAAAAGCTCAAGTGATCAGGGAGAACTTAAAAAGAAACTGATTAAGAGGCAAATGCAAATAATGGCAGAAATCTGTCAAAACAGACCAGTAGGTAAAAACCGATTTTTCGAAGATCTTCTATTGCTCAAATCGAAAATTGTTTAACTAAATAAAGTTAGATAACAACCTGGGGCATATACTCAGAAAATTACAGTGAAGCACAAAAATCTGTTTTGGGACTGCAACTTTCCCAAATCTTACTTCTCTCGCATTAGAAGTTATTCTTGGCACAAAAACCACACAAAAGGATAAAGAGAGGTTATTACAAGTAATAACTTCCAATACTCGACAAAATAAAACCTAACGAAATTTGGGCTATCTCCCAATGAGTACTTTTCTTTAACGCCTTTAAGTTAGGCATAGTAATTTTGATGATGCTCACATAAGTAATATGAATTGAAGTAAAATAGAGCAAAAAGAAGCAAATTCAAGACACATTTAAGTCTAACCCACTTCCTATGCATAGGAATCTTATATGGAAATAAATTCACAAAGAACAAAGTGACAAGCATAGGAAGATAAAACAAGAGTAACTTCAAAACTTTCAGCACATAAAGAGGTGTTTCAGTACCATGAAAACTTCTACAACCATATTTTCCTCTCTCATAATAATTTTTAGTAGCCTCATGAATAAACTCAACAATATAACTATCACATAAATTATGCTTTTCATGATCTACAAACACATAATTTTTATCAAGCTAAAAAATAGTGGGATTTAGACCTTCAAACCCACTTTTAACAATTTTATAAGAAGATGACTGATCATTCTCAATGTATGGGGTTCCAAGATAAAGTCAAGACCCCTCCAATCTCATTTTCAATAGTAGTACAATTAATATTATCAACCAATATAGGACCATCGTCTAGAGCTTTATCATAAACATTTTCTAAGAAAAACTATTTAGTACCATGCATTTCGAAGTTAGGCACAAATAAAGGATTATCATAAGATTTATCAAACTAGAATGGATTATCATAGGTAACAGGAGCATAATTATTATCACAAGTTTTATTTCAAAAGGATCCACATGAACATAACATTCATCCTCCTTTGGTAAGCATGGGGGACAATCAAATAATGTAAGGGATAAAGAGTTACTCTCACTAGAAGGTAGGCATGGGTAGCTAATCCATTATCCCTCCTTTTGTTCATCAGTCTCCTCCTCTTTTTTCATCTAATGAGCTTCCAGTTTTAGCAATTTCTTTTTTCTTAGGCTCCTGCAAGGCATTAGTCTCTTCCATTGGTGGAAAGAAAACTAGAAAGTTCAAATGCACCCTTCCAAGCAATAAATTCTTCAATTTGTTCCACATCATAAAAGTCATAATTTCCTTTAACATAATAAGATATGGTAACATTATCATTATACTCACATTGAAAAGGGAGGTGTTTATACCTCCTACAGCAACAAGATTTATCAAAGCAATAAGGAATATTATAAGTAGAGCACACATTTCTAGCAATGGTATTCAATTTATCAATTTGTTCCCATAAGTGATTCCATTTTTGTGACAAGCGGTGTTCCTTATAATAATATTTTTGTTCTTCCATGAACCCACCTTGCCAATAAGAACTAGTTTCAAAGAAACCAACCATTGATAGAAAGCATGAGAAAGCAAGGCAATAACAGGACAATAACTATAGTAGGAAATATTTTTTTTTGTTTTCGATAAGAAAAAGCAAACCAAATGAAACTAATTTTTTGTATTTTTTAAAGAAAGAAACATGAAAAACAAAGCAAAATAAACTAAGCAAAACAAAAAGAAAGTAAAGAGAATGGTTATGAGTGACTCCCCATGCGAGAATCTTCTTTCTCCCTGAAAGGTGAATGACGAGGAGGGAGAGATTGAAGCTGTCCTTAACTCCCTGGCAACAACGCCAGAAAACATCTTGATGCGGCTCAGATCACTATAGAGCTTCGTTGGGATACCCCAAAAGGAAGGTGTGATGAGCACAGCAGTAAGTTTTCCCTCAGTTATGAAACCAAGGTTATCGAACCAGTAGGAGTAAGGAAACAACTCCAAGGTGTTGCTAACAACTTGTAACCTGCACAACAAAAACTCAAAACTTTGCCCCAACATACAGTGATGTTGTCAATCTCACCAGTTTGCTGAAAACAAAGGATTAAACCTATAGTGTGGAACATAGTAGTTGCTTGTAGAAAGTAAATGGTAACAGTAAATGATGTATCAATGGTAAATATTGGATCGGGGTCCATAGTTCACTAGAGGTGTTCTCCTTAAGATAGATAACATGCTGGATGAACAAATTACATCGGGGAAATTGAAAGATTGAGGAAGCATAACAATGCATATACTAGACATCATGACTCCTATGAGATTTGATTGGGCATTACAACAGTATACATAGACCGTAATCCAACTGCATCTATGACTAATAATCCACCTTCAGGTTATCATCCGAACCCCTTCCAGTATTAAGTTGCAAGCAACGGATAATTGCATTAAGTAATGTGTGTAAAGTAAACAATACAATTGTTCCATGAATAAAAGATTGTTGTTTTCTCCCTAGTAGAAATAACACATCTACAACCTTAGAGATTTCTGTCACGTCCCCAGATTACTAGAGGCATGAACCTACTATCGAGCATAAATACTCCCTCTAGGAGTCACAAACATCTACTTGGCCAAGATAGCTACTAGCAACGGAGAGCATGCAAGATCACGAATAACACATACATGATAGAATCAATCTGACATAGTATCTCAATATCCATCGGATACCCGCAAACATAACATGTATGATTACAAATAGATGATCTTGATCATGAACGGATCTCACAAGATCTAAACATGATAGCACAAAGAAGGAGAAACAACCATCTAGCTACTGTATGGACCCATAGTCCAAAGGTGAACTAATCATGCATCATACCGAAGGATGGCATGAAGAAGGCCTCCGGGATGATCTCTCCCCTCTGGCAGGGTGCCAGGAAGAGCTTCAGATCCCCCCGATCTAGGGACGATGGTGGCGGCGGCTATAGACTATTTCGTGGAGATTTGATCGGGTTCTTAGGGTTTCTGCATCGAGGTGCCTTTATAGGCGAAGGAGCAAGGTCGGTGGGCGCCCGAGGGGCCCACACCTGGTGGCAGCGCTCTCGGGGCCACGTGGACCTAGGGTGTGGCCACCTCGTGGCCCCCCTTCGGCTGCCCTTTAGTCTCTATGTTCTCTCGGTAAAATATTGACTTTGGATTTTGTCCTGTCTAATTCCGAGAATATTTCCTTACTAGCTTTCCTGAAACCAAAAATAGCAGAAAACAGGAAACTGGCACAGCGGCATCTTGTTAATAGGTTAGACCCAGAAAATGTATAAAAATACCTCAAAGTGTAGACAAAACATAGCAAAGTTGATACTAAACAAGCATGAAGCATCAAAAATTATAGATACCTTTATGACGTATCACGCTGCTACCACTCCGACTCCTCCTCCGACTCCGACAAGTAGGCTAGGCTGTACGCGCGCCATGTATGATGTATGAATGTAGGCATTGGCCATTTGAAATAAAAATCTTTATTCAAGCCTGAAAACATCGTTACACTCACGCCACACAACCTAAGACTATGCACGGCTGCGGCGGTTCAGATATGCCATTCATCACTGAGAGAATTGATGAGCGCTCGTGGCGTCTGCACCTCCTCTTCCATCTCGGGCAAGGCGGGCGCACGCAGGAAAGCATCATCAGGATTGGCCCACACCGCTTTCCGGAGGACGCTGCGCACCAATCCGAGCTGGTCCAATCGCCGGTATTCCAGCAGAAAGACGCGTGCCGCCACCGCCGTCGTGAAAGGCTCACCGGTGGTCACGTGACGGCTTTAGGAAGGGCGAACTAGCGGTGTGTCCATCCTGTAAATACACGGGCGCCCCAGAATCGGAGGAGGCAGTACGTCCGGCAACTCCGGCGGATTCGGCCACCACGGCAGTGGCCGCTCCGGCATCCCTTCTCTGCCGGCATCGGGGTTGCCATGGAGCTCGTCGTGTCCACGCCGACGGCCAGGCATGGTGGTTTTTTGTGTTGTGGGTTGTGCGGGTATGGTCGAAGATAGATCGACGACCTTTCCTTTTATGGCCCTCCTGGACGTGGCGGGAAACGCCGAGAACTCGTGGGAAACGGCGGGAGACGGTGTGACGGCGAAAAGACACTGAAAATATGTTGGCGTTAGCGATGGCCAAGCGCGAACAAATGGATCGAACCGCTGTGCGCGGTCGGCTAGACAGGCCGGACTTCTACCCATATCTATCATGGCCCGATTCGAAAGGACAAGAATGAACTATTTAGAATGACCATTGAAAATACCCTAATTTAAGTCATCATTTATGGATGTCGTCTATGATTTTTCTGTAGGTGTGTGCAGTCCTAGTACAGAGCCATTTATTTTATGTGGGCGCGTGTCCCAAGCCGTTGGACCCTCTTGCTGCAGGTCCATTTGTGAGGTCCTAGTCTGGTCGGCTCATAATTTCTTGTAGTAAGGGCTTCTGTTGACAATAACGTTTCGGTAGCTGCCCGGAGTTCACGTCAAGCTAAGAGAAACAAGACTTCTGGTAACTAGCTCTAATATCATAACATTACATATTTAAAGACAAAATGAGTCTACATTATAATAAATAAGTCTTTAGTAACATAGTATCACATGTATTGCCAATTAAGTATTTAAATGACATAGCATGCAATTAAATGATAAGAGTCTTATGGTAACTAGCTATGTTATCATAACATCACATATTTAAAAACAAAATGAGTCTACATTGCAATAAATAAGCCTTTGTATGATACCAAATCTATGTTATTTGCCACTATGGAGATAGTAACTTAGACTAGTAACATACGAATGTTACTACTCTAAGTTACTCCCCACTATGACCAGCCTAATAACATTGGCGCTAGATTTATTGCACAGCTACTCAGCTAGGTACGTCAATAAACAAGCAAATGGGTAGCACGAGACATGAGGCTGTTCATAAGGTTTCGTAGCACTCTCTGTGTCTAAAAATATATGTATCAGATTTTTAAAATTTAGATATTTATATATTAAATAGTGTCTATATTTATCTAAAATTTGACAAATTTGAGACATCTATTTACAGCCGAAGGAAGTAGTATCATTCACTGCATGCATCTAAAATACTATGGCTATTAGGCAACTTATTTGTATATCAACTTCACACCCATCTACATTCATGAGTATAGCAACTTAACACCCATCCATTTATTATATCATAGACTCATCCTATTTATTAAATCATACACTACATGTATGTAAAATAAATAGATCATAGACTCATCCTATTTTGGAATTATTCTCACTATTACTTTCACTCACTAGTAGAAAACATGCTATCCGTTCGCGCCCCCAACTGCATTAGTCCCGGTTGCGTCATGAACCTGACTAATTGACATCGTCCGGTTAAATGCGGACATGGGGCCGGAGGTATGCGTCCCGGTCGGTAGGGGTGTATGCGTACCGGTTTGTAACACAAACTGGGACTAAAGTGTGGGCGCGAGACACGTGGCCTCCCACATACTTTTAGTCCCGGTTTGTGTTACAAACCGGGACGTATGTACCAGCCCACTATAATTACGACGCCCCAGCCCTCTGCCTTTCCTCTATTTTTTCTTGGTGAAAGGTGTGCTAGTTTATTTATTTTTCTATGCATGTATGCGAGGTATTTGATGAAATGTTTGAATGAATGATCTCGTTCAATTTCTCACAGAACAAAAATATAGGAGGTTCCCGAGACGCACTTGAGTTTTCTCCTCTTTATTTCCCTCGATCAAGGTTAGCAATCTTATCTTTTCTCTGTCATTGATACAATGCATGTGTCGATGTGCATTGGTCATTTTACTATTTATGATGTTCCATTTTTGATAAACTTAATTATATGATGCAGATGAACGGTCGGGAATGGATGTACGGTCATGACCGGCGTGAACCCGGGTACATTAAAGGCGTCGATAAATTTATCGATGTGTCTACGGGAAACAAAATGAATGGTTTTATTCATTGTCCATGTGTTCAATGTCGGAATAACAAGGAGTACTCTTCCTCGAAAATCATTCGCGGCCACCTGGTTATGAAAGGTTTCATGGCCAGCTATAATTGCTGGACCAAGCACGGGGAAAGAGGGGTTATGATGGAAGACAATGAAGAAGAATATGATGATAACAACTATCATCATATGTTTCCTGAATACAGTGATACTGCAATGGAAGACAATGAAGAGGAAGGAGGTGAAGAACGGGCTTCAGATGAGGCCACTGATGAACTTGGTAGGGTCATTTCTGATGCAAAGCGAGACTGTGAAACAGAAAAGGAGAAGTTGAAGTTGGAGGGCATGTTAGAAGATCACAAGAAATTGTTGTACCTAAATTGCAAAGATGGCAGCACAAATCTCAGTACCACACTGGAATTGCTGCGATGGAAGACAGAGTGTGGTCTAACTGACTCCTTATTTGAAAAGATGCTTAAATAATGAAATCGAAGTTTCCAAAGCATAAAAAACTTCCCGAGAGTACGTACGAAGCAAAGAAGACTCTCTGCCCTCTAGGATTAGATGTGCAGAAGATACATGCATGCGTTAATGACTACATCTTCTACCGCGGTAAGTAGTATGAGAATTTAGATAAATGACCGGTATGCAATGCATTGCGGTATAAGATCAGACGAGATGACCCTGGTGATGTTGAGGGAGAGCCCCTCAGAAGAGGGTTCATGCTAAGGTTATGTGGTATGCTCCTATAATACCAAGGTTGAAACGCATGTTCAGAAACAAAGAGCATGACAGGTTGTTGCGATGGCACAAAGAAGACCGTAAGAAAGACGGGAAGTTGAGACACCCCGTTGATGGGTCGCAGTAGAGAAAAATCGAGAGACTTCCCGGACTTTGCAGGTGACGCAAGGAACTTGTGGTTTGGTCTAAGTACGGATGGCATGAATCCTTTTGGGGAGCAGACCTGCAGTCACAGCACCTGGCCTGTGACTCTATGTATCTACAACCTTCCTCCTTGGTTGTGCATAAAGCATAAGTTCATTATGATGCCAGTGCTCATCCAAGGTCCGAAGCAACCGATCATCTCCCTGAAATAGGCCGTAGTGGTGTCCCTTCTCTCGAAAACAATATTGGAGATGCCTTAATCTGGCTGGAGGACTGGACTCACAAGGAAGCCTATTTATAGTACAAGCAGCTCGGCATAGTGTCGACACTCACGACATAATGTCGACACTCACCCATATTATTAGTGCTGACTCATGATTTGTTCCGGTTGGTGTCTCCAACCAGGACTAAAGGTTCATCTTTAGTCCCCGTTGGTGACACCATCCGGGACAAGGTACAAGCCGCACAACATAATGTCGACACTCACCCCTATCATTAGTGTTGTCTGGCCCAGTCTGCCAAAATCCCTCCAACCGGGACTAAAGATGAACTCTTTCCCTCTATTTATAGGTCTTTCCCTCTATTTATAGGTTGCCCACCTCAGCCTGACCTATCATGTTCGAGGTTTCATGACTTTCGGTCCAAATGACTGATGTTATGTGTTGAATCGCAGCATATTTTGTGATACTGTGCCCATATTATGCATGCATGTGGACATCGGGATGGAGAACAATGTTGCAGGAACAATGTTGCAGGAGCATCGTTATTCATTTATGAATGTAGGCATCGGGATGGAGAACAATGTTGCAGGAACAATGTTGCAGGAGCATCGGGATGGGATACATGTATGATGTATGAATGTAGGCATTGGCCATTTGAAATAAAAATCTTTATTCAAGCCTAAAAACATCGTTACACTCACGCCACACAACCTAAGACTATGCACGGCTGCGGTGGGTCAGATACGCCATTCATCACTGAGTGAATTGATGAGCGCTCGTTGCGTCTGCACCTCCTCTTCAGCTCGGGCAAGGCGGGCACGCAGGAAAGCATCGTCAGGATTGGCCCACACCGCTTTCCGGAGGATGCCGCACACCAATCCGAGCTGGTCCAATCGCCGGTATTCCGGCAGAAAGACGCGTGCCACCACCGCCGTCGTGAAAGGCTCACCGTTGGTCACGTGACGGATGTAGGAAGGGCGAACTAGCGGTGTGTCCATCCTATAAATACACGGGCGCCCCGGAATCGGAGGAGGCAGTACGTCTGGCAACTCCGGCGGATTCGGCCACCACGACGGCAGTGGCCGCTCGGGCATCCCTTCTCTGCCGGCATCGGGGTTGCCATGGAGCTCGTCGTGTCGACGCCGACAGCCAGGCATGGTGGTTTTTTGTGTTGTGGGTTGTGCGGGTATGGTCGAAGATAGATCGACGACCTTTCCTTTTATGGCCACTCCTGGACATGGCGGGAAACACCGAGAACTCGTGGGAAACGGCGGGAGACGGTGTGGCGGCGAAAAGACACTGAAAATATGTTGGCGTTGGCGATGGCCAAGCGCGAACAAATGGGTCGGACCGCTGTGCGCGATCGGCCAGACAGGCCGGACCTCTACCATATCGACCATGTCCCGATTCGAAAGGACAAGAATAAACTATTTAGAATGACCGGTTGAAAATACCCTAATTTAAGTCATCTTTTATGGATGTCGTCTATGACTTTTCTGTAGGTGTGTGCAGTCCTAGTACAGAGCCATTTATTTTATGTGGGCGCGCGTCCCAAGCCGTTGGACCCTCTTGCTGCAGGTCCATTTGTGAGGTCATAGTCTGGTCGGCTCATAATTTCTTGCAGTAAGGGCTTCTGTTGACGATAACGTTTCGGTAGCTGCCCGGAGGTCACGTAAAGCTAAGAGAAATAAGACTTGGTTAACTAGCTTGTTATCATAATATTATATATTTAAAGACAAAATGAGTTTACATTATAATAAACAAGTCTTTAGTACTCTCTCCGTTTGGGATTATAAGTCCCGCGCGGATAACTAGGTTGCCAATTTGGACAACAAAACATAAATAGTATAGCATAAAAATTATACCATTAGAAACTTTAGAGGTTATATTTTCTAATGGTATAATTTTTATGATATATAAGTTATATTTTGTTAGTCAAATTAACAACCTAGGTATGCGCGTAGGACCTATAATCCCGAACAAAGGGAGTAATATAGTACTATATGTATTGCCAATTAACTATTTAAATAACATGACATGCAATTAAATGATAAGAGAGTCTTATGATAACTAGCTATGTTACCATAACATCACATATTTGAAAACAAAATGAGTCTATATTGCAATAAATAAGCCTTTGTATGATACCAAATCTATGTTATTTGCCACTATAGAGATAGTAACTTAGACTAGTAACATACGCATGTTACTACTCTAAGTTACTCCCCACTATGACCAGCCTAACAACATTGGCGCTAGATTTATTGCACAGCTACTCTCTAGCTACGTCAATAAACAAGCAAATGGGTAGCACGAGACATGAGGCTCCGTAGCACTCTGTGTCTAAAAATATATGTATCAGATTTTTAAAATTTAGGTATTTATATATTAAATAGTGGCTATATTTATCTAAATTTTAACAAATTTGAGACATCTATTTACAGCCGAAGGAAGTAGTATCATTCACTCCATGGATCTAAAATACTATGGCTATTAGGCAACTTATTTGTATATCAACTTAACACCCATCTACATATCAAATAATCGAAAAAGCAGTGTGGCTTCCACCAAGGTCTCGGGTGATGACGATGACGATGGTGCACTGAGGATGGCTCGCGTTGGCTACCTAATGGATGATATCACACAGATGACACACTACGAGCTACATGTCAAAGTTGTGAACATATCAATGAAGGTGGCGGTCGGCTATGCCTTACCAATTGGACCTGCACCAACTTACCATTGTCGTCCGGTTCCATAGGGCTACGCTGCTGTCGGGGTGGATGAAATCATGCCCACCTTTCAAGGTTTGAAGCTTGACTACCTTGCAGGTGAAGGGGATGTGACTGAACTGGGAGGCAACAAACGTCGCCATTCTATGGTCAAAGGAATGTATCGTGCTTCCAAATCACACGCCAAGGCCATCTTCGCCGCCGCCTCACCCGTCTCCAGCGCGGTCGTCCCCGCCGTGGCAGCCGTCTTCGTCGCCTCACCCGGCTCCATCGCCTCACCCGTCTCCGTCGCCTCACCAGTCTTTGGCGTAGACGTCACCGTTGCGGCAGCTATCGCCGGCGCCTCAGGAAAAAAAGCGTAAGCGTACAACCGCTACTCTGTGGAGTGGTAAGCGATCTCCGACACGTAAACAGGAGCCTCTTCCAAAAGTACCAAAGGTTCCTCCCAAGCGAGCTTATGACTGTACTGAATAGGATACTACGGCGATCGTGGAGGCGGAAACGACAGCGTTTGTTGCTAAGCTGAGGCGGCCGAAAGAGGCAGAGTTCCCCAGCACCGAAGAAGATAAAGCCCGAGTGTTCAAAATGCTAAAGGGCCTTCACCAACCCGAGCCAAAGTTGTCATCAGACTATGAGCGATCTATTCTCAAGTCACATGCGGCACAACAACTATCGAAGAGCAATATTGGTGCAAGCGGGAAATTTGTTGCCGAGCTCGGAGAACAAACAAAACAATCTTGCGCCCCTCTCAAGGTGATTTCCCATACCAATGTGGGGTCGAGCAAATATGTGGTTGAAGAGTAGTATGATCCTGAGGTAGTTGCACTATACGGAGAAGTGGGCGTTGCTCAAGGTATGAGTATTGCCCACTACTTATCTCAGTTACAGTACTTCCCCGTGGGTGAAGTAGCATACAAATACCACACTAGAGGAAAAAGGGCTATCCGTTCGCGACCCCTCTGAGCATTAGTCCCGGTTGCGCCACCAACCGGGACTAATGCTGGCACGCGTCCCGGTTGGAGCGGGCACGGGGCCAGGGGGCATGCGTCCCGGTTGGTAAGGGCAATACGTCCCGGTTGGAGCCAGCAACCGGGGCTAAAGATTGCGTCCACAACCACGTGGCGTGGCACGCAACTTTAGTCCCGGTTGCTGGCTCCAACCGAGACTAAAGACCCCCTGCCCTCTATAAATGCAACGCCTCTCCGCCTCCACTGCTTTTTTCAAATGGTGGAAGGTGTGAGGGTGTGCTAGTTTTTCTCATGCATGCATGGAAGGTGTTTGTTGAAATGTTTGAGTGAATAATCCTGAATTTCTCAGAACAAAAATATAGAAGGTGTCCGAGACGACTTGAGCTTTCTCCTCGTTATTTCCCTCGATCGAGGTTAGCAATCTTATCTTTTCTAGTTCATTGATACAATTCATGTGTCGGTGAATTGGTTATTTCACTATTTATGATGTCCTGTTTTTGATAAACTTACTTATATGATGCAGATGAGCGTCGGGAATGGATGTACGGTGACCGCGTGGCCGGGTATATCAAAGGCGTGGATAAATTTATCGATGTGGCTACGGCAAACAAAGAGAATGGATTTATACGTTGTCCATGTGTTCAATGTCGGAACAACAAGGAGTACTCTTCCTCGAAAATCATTCGCGACCACCTGATTATGAAAGGTTTCATTCCCAACTATAATTGCTAGACCAAGCACGGGGAAAGAGGGGTTATGATGGAAGATGGTGAAGAAGAAGATGATGATAACAACTATCATCATATGTTTCCTGAATACAGTGATACTGCAATGGAAGACAATGGAGAGGAAAGAGGTGAAGAACGGGCATCAGATGAGCCGGCTGATGAACTTGGTAGGGTCATTTCTGATGCAAAGCGAGACTGTGAAACAGAAAATGAGAAGTTGAAGTTAGAGGGCATGTTAGAAGATCACAAGAAATTGTTGTACCAAAATTGTGAAGATGGCAGCACAAAGCTCGGTACCACAATGGAATTGTTGCGATGGAAGGCAGAGTGTGGTCTAACTGACTCCTCATTTGAAAAGATGCTAAAAATAATGAAGCCAAGTTTCTAAAACATAACGAACTTCCCGAGAGTACCTACGAAGCAAAGAAGACTCTCGTCCTCCGGGATTAGATGTGCAAAAGATACATGCATGCATTAATGATCGCATCCTCTACCATGTAAGGAGTATGAGAATTTAGATAAATGCCGGTATGCAGCGTTGCGGTATAAGATCGACGAGATGACCTCGGTGATGTTGAGGGAGAGCCCTCGGGAAGAGGGTTCTGCTAAGGTTATGTGGTATGTTACTATAATACCAAGGTTGAAACATGTTCGAAACAAAGAGCATGCCAGTTGTTGCGATGGCACAAAGAAGACCGTAAGAAAGGCGGAAGTTGAGACACCTCACGATGGGTCACAGTGGAGAAAAATCGAGAGAGACTTCCCGACTTTGCAGTGACGCAAGGAACTTATGGTTTGGTCTAAGTATGGATGGCATGAATCTTTTGGGGAGCAGAGCTGCGACAAAGACTGCCCGTGACTCTATGTATCTACAACCTGCCTCCTTGGTTGTGCATGAAGCGTAAGTTCATTATGATGCGGTGCTCATCCAAGGCCCAAGCAACCGGAAACGACATTGATGTGTACCTTAGGCCATTAGTTGAAGAACTCTTACAGTTATGGGGAAAACCAGTGTACGTGCGTGGGATGAGAACAAACAGAGCCATTTAATCTACGAGGGTTGTTATTCAGAACCATCAATGATTGGCCTGCTCTTAGTAACCTTTCGTGATGCACAAGCAAGGGATATAAGGCATGCACCCACTGTTTAGATAAGACCGAAGGTACATATTTGCATAAATGCAAGAAGGTTGTGTACCTGGCGAATCGATGATTTCTTCCGACCAATCATCCCGTAAGAAAGAAAGGCAAGCATTTCAAAGGTGAGGCAGATCACCGGAAGAAGCCTGAACTCCCTGCTGGTGATGATGTATTTGGTATGGTCAAGGACATAGAAGTAATCTTTGGAAAGGGTCCCGGCGGTCAATCAGTTCGGAACGACGTCGCTACAGGACACGCACCCATGTGGAAGAAGAAATCTATATTTTGGGAGCTGCCATATTGGAAAGTCCTGCGTGTCCGCTTTTCAATCGACGTGATGGACGTGACGAAGAATCTCTGCGTGAACCTGCTAGGATTCCTAGGCGTGTATGGGAAGACAAAAGATACACCTGAAGCACGGGAGGACCAACAAATTATGAAAGACCCAAAGAACATGCATACACATAACAAGACAGATAAAGGGCGTAAATTAAGTCGTGCCAGCTATGATCTTACCAAAGCAGAGAAGGAAATCTTTTTTGAAGTCCTTTACAGTATCAAGGTGCCGTCGGGCTTCTCATCTAATATAAAGGGGATAATAAATATGGCAGAGAAAAAGTTCCAAAACCTGAAGTCTCATGATCACACGTGATTATGACGCAGATTGCTTCCGATTGCATTGAGGGGCTTCTACCGAAAATGTTCGAGTACCCATTGTGAAGCTTTGTGCATTCCTCAATGCAATATCTCGAAGGTAATCAATCCAGATATTCGCCAAGGTTACTGAAGGATGTGGTACAATGTCTTGTTAGTTTTGAATTGGTGTTCCCACCATCCTTCTTCCATATTATGACGCATCTCTGGTTCATCTAGTGGAAGAGATTGCCATTCTCGGTCCGGTATTTCTGCACAATATGTTCCCTTTAAGAGGTTCATGGGAGTCTTAAAGAAATATGTTCATAACCGCTAGACTGAAGGAAGCATCTCCAAGGGATATGGAATGAGGAGGTCATTGAGTTTTGTGTTGACTTTATTCTGACCTTAAGCCGATTGGTGTTTCGACTCGCGCATGAGGGAAGACTAAGTGGAAAAGGCACGCTGGGAAAGAAAGCAATGATATGTAGGGACGGGATTCTTTCACTAAAGCACACTACGAGCTTCTACATAATTCCACCTTGGCAGCTCCAGATATCGAGGAACACAAGAATATTGTACGCCCAAAAACCCGGGAAGCTCGAATCATGGATTACAGATGAACACATGAAGTCTTTCGGTGGTTGGATGCGGACACATCTCTTGAATGACACCACTGTTGGAGATCAGTTATACTTGTTGTCCGGCCACCATCTTCTCTTGTATTGAATTTCCAAGGGTACGAAATAAATGGGAATACATTCTACACGATCGCCCAAGATAAAAAGAGCACCAACCAAAATAGTGGTGTCCGCTTTGATGCAATAGACGAGAATGGACAAAAGGACACATATTATGGTTACATAGAGGAGATATGGGAACTAGACTATGGAGTCTCTTTTAAGGTCCCTTTGTTTCGCTGCAAATGGGTCAACCTGAATGGGGAAGGGGTAAAGATAGACCAGTTGTACGGAATGACAACAGTGGATCTCAACAATCTTGGTTATAGAGATGAACTATTCTTCCTAGCCAATGATGTGTCTTAGATTTTCTATGTGAAGTACATGTCCTCCAGACCGAAAAAAAGAAAAAATATGCAAACGAATACATCATATGATGAGCCAAAGCGTCACATAGTTCTTTCAGGGAAAAGAAACATCGTGGGAATCGAGGACAAGACAGACATGTCAGAAGATTATAATAAGTTTGATGAAATTCCGCCCTTCACGGTGAAAACCCCCAAGCATTCCGTTAAGTAAAGAAGATGCTCCATGGTTACGTCTGAAGCGGTCATAAGGAATGACATATGCCAAGAAGTTCATGCTCATATTATGTAACTCTAGTTCATGTCTTTCGCGGTTTGTGGCTTGACCGAAGGATATCTTTCGCGGTTTGTGGCCTTTAGTCCCGGTTTTGTAGTCTCAGTTTTTAATACTAAAAAATGTCCTATGATGTTTCGAAAAAACCTTCACAAAATGACCTATCATGTTCGAGGTTATGTGCTGAATCACGGCATAGTTTGTGATGTTGTGCCCATATTATGCATGTGTGTGGAAATTGGTATGGAGAACAATGTTGCAGGAGGAAGTTTTCCTTTTTGTCGCATGGAAAAGCCCTTTTCCATTTTTCGAGCGCAAAAAACGGGTCGTTTTGTGAAGTAACCACCAAAATGCCGTTTCAGAATGCTACCGTCCCATTTTCCTAAAATACTAGGCCACCTTACATGGACTATCTCCCAACCGGTATATCTCAAACCTTTTCGTCCATCCCGGGTAAAAAGGACAAATGTCTGCCGAATCGGTAGGAACTGGGTCCGGTTTGTACTACAGGTACATGATCTATCGCCCGTAATTTTTTGAAAAAATCATTTTTAGACTCGCAATATGTGGTTTCTTCAGAGATCCAATGCAAGTTCTAACGATGCTCATCCCCTATCTTCATGCACACCGGTTCGACCATAGTTAGAAATTCAGATAATTCAAAACGGGCATAATAAATTCAAAAAAATCCGAACAATGAAAATCCTTCGCGTGGTGTCATATTTTGTTACATAGTTGAAAGGAAAAATACCAGACTTGGTATATTGATCATGTTTCGAAAAAACCTTCACAAAATGACCTATCATGTTCGAGGTTTCATGGCTTTCGGTCCAAATGACCGATATTATGTGCTGAATCACGGCATAGTTTGTGATGTTGTGCCCATATTATGCATGTGTGTGGAAATTGGTATGGAGAACAATGTTGCAGGAGGAAGTTTTCCTTTTTGTCGCACGGAAAAGCCCTTTTCCATTTTCCGACCGCAAAAAACGGGTTTTTTTGTGAAGTAACCACCAAAATGCCGTTTCAGAATGCTACCGTCCCATTTTCCTAAAATACTAGACCACCTTACATGGAATATCTCCCAACCGGTACATCTCAAACCTTTTCTTCCATCCTAGATAAAAAGGACAAATGTCTGCCGAATCGGTAGGAAGTGGGTCCGGTTTGTACTACAGGTACATGATCTATCGCCCGTGATTTTTTAAAAAAATTATTTTTAGACTCGCAATATGTGGTTTCTTCAGAGATCCAATGCAAGTTCTAACGATGCTCGTCCCCTATCTTCATGCACACCGGTTCAACCATAGTTAGAAATTCAGATAATTCAAAACGGGCATAATAAATTCAAAAATAATCCGAACAATGAAAATCCTTCACGTGGTGTCATATTTTGTTACATAGTTGAAAGGAAAAATACCAGACTTGGTATATTGATCATGTTTCGAAAAAACCTTCACAAAATGACCTATCATGTTCGAGGTTTCATGGCTTTCGGTCCAAATGACCGATGTTATATGCTGAATCACGACATAGTTTGTGATGTTGTGCCCATATTATGCATGTGTGTGGACATTGGTATGGAGAACAATGTTGCAGGAGGAAGTTTTCCTTTTTGTCGCACGGAAAAACCCTTTTCCATTTTCCGAGCGCAAAAAACGGGTTGTTTTGTGAAGTAACCACCAAAATGCCGTTTCAGAATGCTACCGTCCCATTTTCCTAAAATACTAGACCACCTTACATGGACTATCTCCCAACCGGTACATCTCAAACCTTTTCGTCCATCCCGGGTAAAATGGACAAATGTCTGCCGAATCGGCAGGAAGTGGGTCCGGTTTGTACTACAGGTAGATTTTTTGAAAAAATCATTTTTAGACTCGCAATATGTGGTTTCTTCAGAGATCCAATGCAAGTTCTAACGATGCTCGTCCCCTATCTTCATTTTAAAAGGTTACATTAATTATTTTTTAAAAATAGAAAATGGTTTTGGATTATTTATTCAAATCCATACACTTCTTATGTTTAAAGTTTTTTTAAATTCCAAATTAATATTCAAAAATATAAGTTAATTCATTTTAAAAGGTTACATTAATTATTTTTTAGAAATAGAAAATGGTTTTGGATTATTTATTCAAATCCATACACTTCTTATGTTTAAAGTTTTTCTAAATTCCAAATTGATATTAAAAAAATATAAGTTAATTCATTTTTAATTGTAAATGCTTCATATTTTAAATGGTTACATTAATTTTTTTTAAAACAGAAAATGGTTTTGAATTATTTATTCAAATCCATACACTTTTTATGTTTAAAGTTTTTCTAAATTCCAAATTAATTATCATTTTAAAAACAATCCAAATTTAAACCCCAAAATAAAAAATAAGGCCGGAACAGAGAGAAAATACCTGAAAAAATTTGAAATCAGGGGAATATGTCCCGGTTGGAGCCACCAACCGGGACTAAAGACCCCCTGCGCGCCAACCCTTAGTCTGCTGAAAATATTGGACTATACGTCCCGATTGGAGCCACCAACCGGGACTAAAGGCCTTTCGTTTATAACTGACGCGCCTCCTCTTCTTCTTCCCCATCTCACTTCTCTGCTTCTCACCGACGCCAGCAGGCTGCCCGAGCTTCGCCGCCACCAGCTGCTCCGCCCGCCACCGCTGCCTTCGTCCACAGCACGCTACTTTTTCCCCTCGCGTGACCTCAATCGCTGGATTGGAAGCTCCGTCCGTGTCGCCTCCGTCGATTCCGTCTCCGAGCTCGCTCGCCACCACCTCCGTCGTGTTCCTGGTGAGCTGCTGATCCTCACGGTGTTCTTCTTTCTCTCCCTCTCCTCCTGTACATACTCTCCCCGCGTGTGCCTGACGACGCCGCCTCTCGAGCTCGACGGAGGCGACGCTCCGTGATCAACAAGGCGGCGCGCCACTCCTTTCTCCTGCATCGCGCTCTCTCTAACGCATATCCGGCGTCGGGGTGCCCTTATCGCCGCCGCTGCTGCTGGAGCTGCATTGCCAGCGTGACGTCGTCTTGGCGTCACTCGTGCTTTCGCGTGGCGGTGATGTGGCCTAGGGCCCATCGGTCGACCTCGATGGGTAGGCTTCTCGTGGTAGGAAAATGATCTGCAGCGTGAGGCTGAGTTGGCACCGGGGCCCTTACATCGATCTCACTGGCTAGGGGGCGCCCCGGTGTAAAAACTATTTGTCCTTTTTTTAATTCCAGAAAATGATTTAATATTGTAAAATCAATAACTTATTGTTTATAAGTCAGAAAAATACAAATAATATATCAAATTGTTCAGAAAAATGAAACCTATCTATCTAAACTATAATCATGCATTGTTCAACAACTTTAATGACAAGTATAATTAGAAGAACAAATTCACCCCTCTCATATGTTCCGGAGTTTCCCCGAGTTAGGGTTTTCACCCCTCGGAACCCCGATTAAATCGTCGAGCATGTCTTAGGGTTACATTCGATGCCATGTGTTGATTGTTTCCCTTTCTTTTTGGTGTTTCGATTATTAGGTTTATTATTAGTTAGGTATTATTAGGTTTATTAATTACTTTGGTATTATTGGTCTTGACCTTTGGTCGATCCGTGGGTAGCCCTGCACCGATTCACATTGTCAAGCAACTTAGGTGCATGTGGGTTCGATGATGTGCCTATCTACTACATGGTTTCCCTTTCTCTTCATTTTTATTATTGTGTATGTATATAATAGAGTTTCTCTGAATTAGGGTTTATATCTCTCAACACCGTACTTAACTTTCTCCTTTAGCTGCTTTGACTTATTCGTTTTTCCACCTATGCAGAAAATATGGACCCACACGTCAGAGACGAAGAAAAGGAAGAGTTGATCCAAGGTGTGATCCGTGGGAAGATAATTTAGACGTATCAACGTTTCGAACAACTCGGTGAGGTGATCCTCTTTTTACCGGAGTAGACAACTTGTTTGAGGTTGAAGGTGTTGCCTTCATGAGGGAGAAAGCGATGCCTTGTGTAATCGAGAAGACGCTCGGCGTGAGATGCATGTAATATAAATCAATTCATTAATTAATCATCTGCTATCTATATATAAATAGTAACGACGATCTTTCTTCTTTTAGCCCTCCGGATCGAAGGAATCTCTTGAAAAGAGCTGACGAGGCCCAACCAAAAGTTGCAAGACCATGAGAGGTTCAGGATCAAAGATGTCGTGAAGAGGCAAACCGGCTCCGAAGTTGTCGCAACCAAATTTGTGGCACAATGCGGAGTAATCATTAGGGACTTAATCCCGATCACCATTAGAAATTGGAAGAGGCTGCTAATGCGGATGAAGAGGAACATGTTTATTTGTCCCTAACCACGCCAAAGATTTCTTGTGGAAGAGGCTCATGGTTAATTTCAAACTACGAAGATAGAGCTGGATCCAAATGCGGAGGATCGATTGAGGACGCCTTACAACATGGGAGAGCCATGTAGGCTAAGGTCGAGTGGGCTTTGAAGAAGATGGCCCATGTTTCACCTGGAAGAAAAGATTGCACCTTGACTATGTCGTGAAAAAGAAGACTCTCGATTTCAAGAATATTCAGTTTGAGAAGATAAAACCATTCAGGCTGAGTTTGTGGAATACAAGACATCGAAAAAGCTAAGAAAATGTAAAAACGAATAAGCTGAATGTCGCTAACAAGAAGTATCACCATACTATGGGGCAAGGTGGCTACTGGTGGCATTCCTAAGTGGGAGAAAGTTGAGCGAGGCTGCGTGATAAAAAGATCACCCTGCAGACAGGGCGATTGGGTAGAACGTGCAAGGAATTGGTTTTACGGGCATGGGGCACGTTGGACTCGGAAGGAGGTGTATATATAACATACGACATAAAGAAGACCCCTTGCCAATCAAGAGGATCGAAAGCAAAAAGGCTTAAAGATGGGGACTTCATTCCCGATAGAGAGAATGATGAGCTCACACTCGCCCTTGGAAATCAGGAACATGATGGACGAACACGAGGCACAAGCGGCTCCCAACCATGGAGGACTGGGTTTCCCGAAGAGAGGAAGAAATATCCTGATAGAAGCCGTCAGAGGAGTAAGGATAGGGCGGCAGTTGAAGCAGATAGTCAGAAAGAGCGAATGCGTTTAATTGAAGAACGATTAAAGCAACAACAAGATGAAATTAACGCACTTAAAGAGCAAAATACTACCGGCCCATCTCAGCAGCACACTGCATTGGATGCTACCGGCCTATCGAATAATGGAAAAAGCAGTGTGGCTTCCACCGAGGTCCTGGGTGATGACGATGATGCACTGACGATGGCTCCTATTGGCTACCCAGTGGATGATATCACAGAGATGACACACTGCGAGCTACATGTCAAAGTTGTGAACATATCAATGAAGGTGGCGGTCGGCTATGCCTTACCAATTGGACCCACACCAACTTACCACCGCGTCCGGTTCGGAGGGCTACGCTGTTGTCGGCGTGGATGAAATCATGCCCACCTTTGAGGTTTTGGATCTTCACTATCCTGCAGGTGAAGGGGATGTGACTGTACTGGGAGACGCAAAAAACGTCACCATTCTGTGGCCGAAGGAATGTATCGTGCTTCGAAATCACACGCCAAGGCCATCTTTTGCCGCCTCACCCGTCTCCGCGAATTAAATCGCCGCCGCTGCAGCCATCTTCGTCGCCTCACCCGGCTCGCCGCTTCACCAATCTCCGGTGCAGCCATCGCCATGGAGCCATCGCGGCGCCTCGGGATAAAAGCGTAAGCGTCCGCTCTTGTCGTAAGCGATCGCCGAACGTAAACAAGAGCCTCTTCCAAAAGTACCAAAGGTTCCTCCCAAGAGAGCTTATGGTATCTTGAAGGAGATGCGCGATCATTGATCTTGAACGACAGCGTTTTGCTAAGCTAAAGCCGAAGAGCGAGTTCCCGGCACCAAAGAAGAAAAAGCCAAAGTGTTGAAAATGCTAAAGAATCTTCATCAACCCGAGCCAAAGCTGTCATCGGACTATGAGCGTTCTATTCTCAAGTCACATGGCACAAAAAGCCTCAAGAGAAGCGATCGATGCAAGCGGAAATCTGTTGCCCAGATCGGAGAACAAGCAAAGCAGACTTGCGCCTCTCAAGGTGATTTCTCAAACCAATGTGGGGTCGAGCAAATATGGGGCAAGAGCATATGATCCAGAGGTAGTTGCATGTCTGAATACGCTACCAAGGTATGAGTATTGCCCAGTACTTATCCCAGTTAGAGTTCTTCCCCGTGAGTGAAGTAGCATACAAATACCAGTACGGCAAACCTCTTGTCAAACCTGAGGAGGTAAACAATCTTTCAACAAAAATGCGAAGATTGCATAACTGGTACATGCATGCCACGTCCGTCGGGGCTAACTGGATAGTGCTGAGGGTTACAAAAAAGCATCATGGGAAAGAAAGGGATGACATGATATCCATTGAATTTGATGAACTATTTCAATTATTCAATCAAGACGCCTTGGACAAATCGATCATCAGTGCCTATTGTCTGTAAGTACTAATTCTGTAATTAATTTAGTCTCCAGCTATATTATTTTGTTTATTGCATGTATATAATCATACTGTAATATGCAGAATGTGTAGGGGTTCGTAGCATGGAAAACAAAAATTTTCTATCGCATACAAACAAACAAGCCAAGATCTATCTACTAGATTGTAGCAACGAGTCGATGGTATAACTTACCCTCGAAGATTCCAAAGCGTTTAACGAGAGCGGATTCTCGTGGGTGATGTAGTTTACTCTTCCGATCTCAAGATCGTGACGATCCTTCCGCGCCACGTTCGGCAGCGCTCCCGATCGGTCACACGTTCGGTACTCGACGAAGACCTTCCTCTCCTTGTTCCAGCAGGCGGAGGTTGTAGCACTCTCCTCGCGATTCCCAAAGACAACGGCGTGGTACCGGAAGTAGAGGGGAAATCCCGCAGGGCTTCGCCTTAAGCCGGTGCGAGTATGGTGGAGCTTATGAGAGAGGCTATTAGTGGTCTAGTAATTAGACACACCAATTAGAAGGCTCTAAACCAATTAGAAGGCTCTAAACCGCTGGCTAAAGCAATTAGAAGCTCTAAACCAAAACGGCTCTAAACCGGAGATTTAGAGGTGGAAACTTGTGTGTCTAGGAGGGGAGCCCTGCCCCTCCTTTTATAGGTGGGGAGGCGCGGCCAGGGGAGGGGAGTCCCTCCCCAAGTCGGCCTTGGGTGGCGCGCCGGCTTGGGGAGGAGACTCCTCCCTCAAGTCGGTTCCCAACTCCTCTTTCTTGTTTCCCACAGTTTCTTGTTTTAGCCGTTTGACTTTCAAACTGGACATTTGACTTTTCTGTTTTAGGATTCAATTTAATCCTTTATTTGGGACAGCAAGAACACTTAGTACATGATGCAATCATTCCAATATGTAATGACACATTCATGTACCCTTCCCCCCGGAGTGCCGGACAATCCGGAACCTTCTAGAACATTCCCGATGAAAACACCGGAATCATTCCGCAACTCCGAAATGGGACTTTCCTTATACGAATCTTATTCTCCGGACCATTCCGGATCACCTCGTGATATCCCGGATCCCATCCGAGACTCCGAACAACATTCGGTCTCTTTCTCATAATACCATAACTACTCAAAACAACGTCGAATCCTTAAGTGTGTCTCCCTACGGTTCGTGAATTATGCGGACATGATCGAGACACTTCTCCGAACAATAACCAATAGAGGAATCTGGAAATTCATATGGCTCCCACATATTTCTACGATTACTTTGCGATCGAATGAACCACTTACATACGATACCAATTTCCCTTTGTCTCACGATATGTTACTTATTCGAGGTTATGATCGTCGGTATCTCCGCATACCTAGTTCAACCTCGTTCTTGATAAGTACTCTTTTCTCGTTCGTGATATGTGATCCCTTGTGACCAAGTCACATGCTTGCAAGCTAATTGGATGACATTCCACCGAGAGGGCCCAGTATATCTATCCGTCATGTGGATGGACAAATCCACTCTTGATCCATGTGTCTCAACCAATACTTTCCAAACACTCAATGCCACCTTTATAACCACCCGATTACGGTGTGGTGTTTGATGTCATCAAAGCATCCATCCGGTAAAGGTGATATGCATGATCTCATGGTCGAAGGAATCAGGTTACTATGTATCAGAAAGCATATAGCAATTGAACTATTGAAATGACTTGATCTTTATGCTACGCTTGTCTATAGGAGTATGTCCACCATATCATTCTCCTAACGATATGATCTTGTTGTTGATAACATCTCAATGTTCATGATAGGGAAACCACAATCATTAATCAACCAACAAGCTAGTGAAGTATAGAGGCTATACTAGGGACTTCAAATTAAGTTTACAAATCACACAAGTATTAATGGTTTCCTTGTTAATACTATTATAGCATGAATGTAAACATTTATCATAAACACAAAGATATAATAATAACTACATTTATTATTGCCTCTAGGGCATATCTCCAGTCTCCAACTTGCACTAGAGTCATCTAATCTAGATTACATGGTAATATACGAACACCCATGGCAGTTTGGTGTTGGTCATGTTTTGCCCTCGGAGAGGTTTAGTCAACGGATCCGCCACATTCAGATCTGTGTACTTTGCAAATCTTTATATCCCCATCTGGATATGTTCTCGAATAGCGTGAAACGTAGCTTGATATGCTTGACTTCTTGTGTGACCTTGGTTCTTGCGCATTGGCTATGGCGCCCATGTTATCACATAGATAGACATTGGGTCCAGTAGCACTAGGAACCACACCCACTCTGTAATGAACTCTTTCATCCATATCGCTTCTTGTGAAGCCTCAAGCGACCATGTATTCGATTCATTGAAGATCTCGCCACAACGCTTTGCTTTGCACTCCTCCGACTATCGCTGCACCATTCAAAATAAATACGTATCCGGATTGTGATTTAGAATCATCCGGATCGGTGTTCCAACTAGCATCGGTGTAACCATTAACAACGAGTTGTTCATCACCTCCATAAGAAAGAACCATATCCTTAGTTCTTCTCAAGTACTTAAGGATGTTTTTGACCGCTGTCCAATGATCCACTCCTGGATCACTTTGATATCTGCTAGTTAGACTAACAGCATATGCGATGTCTCGGGTCTAGTACATAGCATGGCATACCTTAGAGATCCTATGGCTGAGGCATAGGGAGTCTTACTCATCCTTTCTCTATCTTCTGCCGATGTCGGACTTTGAGTTTTACTCAAGGTCGTATTGGGCAACATGGGCAAGAACCCTTTCTTGCTTTCTTCCATTCCAAACCTCTTTAGAACTTTGTCCAAATATGTACTCTGTGACAATGATATTTGGTGTTTCGATCTATCTCTATAAATCTTTATGCCTAATATGTAAGCTGCTTCGCCAAGATCCTTCATTGAAAAACTATTATTCAAATATTCCTTGACACTATTAAGAAGGTCTACATCATTCCCAATCAACAATATGTCATCCACATACAGTATTAAGAATGCTACAGAGCTCCCACTCACTTTCTTGTAAATACAAGCTTCTCCATAAGTTTGTATAAAACCAAAACTTTTGATTACCTTATCAATACGTTGATTCCAACTTCGGGATGCTTGCTTCAATCCATAGATGGACCGTTGAAGTTTGCATACCTTGTTAGCATCTTTAGGATCGACAAAACCTTTGGGTTGCATCATATACAACTCTTCATCAATGTCTCCATTGAGGAATGCTGTTTTGACATCCATCTGCCATATCTCATAATCATAATATGCAGCGATTTCTAACATAATCCTCACAGACTTTAGCTTCGCTACCGGTGAGAAAGTCTCATCGTAGTCAACTCCTTGAATTTGTCGAAACCCTTTTGCGACAAGTCGAGCTTTATAGACAGTAACATTACCATCAGCATCTGTTTTCTTATTGAAAATCCATTTGTTCTCGACAGCCTTCCGGCCATCTGGTAAGTCCACCAAAGTCCATACTTGGTTTTCGTACATGGATCCAATCTCGGATTTCATGGCTTCTTGCCATTTATTGGAATCTGGGCTCATCACCGCTTCCTCATATGTCTCGGGGTCATCGGTGTTGTCCACTACCATGACATTCATAACGGAATCATACCAATCTGGAGTGGTACGAGTTCTCGTTGACCTCCGTGGCTCTGTAGCAACTTCAACCGAAGTTTCATGATCACCATCATTAGCTTCCTCTCTTATTGGTGCAGGCACCACAGGAACTTCTTCCGGTGCTGCGCTACTCGCAATTTCGAGAGAAGGTTCGACAACCTCGTCGAGTTCTACTTTCCTTCCAGTCACTTCTTTCGAGAGAAATTCCTTCTCTAGAAAGGATCCATTCTTGCAACTTGAATGTTTTGCCTTCGGATCTATGATAGAAGGTATACCCAATAGTTTCCTTCGGGTATCCTATGAAGACGCATTTTTCCGCTTTGGGTTCAAGCTTGTCCGACTGTAACTTCTTTACATAGGCTTCGCAACCCCAAACTTTAAGGAACGACAATTTAGGTTTCTTCCCAAACCATAATTCATACGGTGTCGTTTCAACGGATTTAGACGGTGCCCTATTTAAAGTGAATGCGACTGTTTCTAATGCATAACCCCAAAATGATAGCGGTAAATCTGTAAGTGACATCATAGAACGAACCATATCTAAGAGAGTTCGATTACGACGTTCGGACACACCATTACGCTGTGGTGTTCCCGGCGGTGTCAATTGTGAAAGTATTCCGCATTTCTTCAAATGCTCGCCAAACTCGTAACTTAGATATTCACCTCCACGATCAGAACGTAGAAATTTAATCTTCTTGTTACGTTGATTCTCTACCTCACTTTGAAACTCCTTAAACTTCTTGAAAGTTTCGGACTTATGTTTCATGAAATAGATATACCCATATCTACTCAAGTCATCCGTGAAGGTAAGAACATAACGATAACCACCGCGCGATGCTACACTCATTGGACCACACACATCGGTATGTATAATTTCCAATAAGTCCGTAGCTCGCTCCATCATACCAGAAAATGGAGTCTTAGTCATTTTACCGATCATACATGCTTCGCATCTTTCAAGTGATTCAAAATCAAGTGATTCAAGAAGTCCATCGGAATGGAGTTTCTTCTTACGTTTCACTCCGATGTGACCAAGACGACAGTGCCACATATAGGTCGAATTATCGCTTGATTTCAAACGTTTAGCCTCAATGTTGTTGATATGTGTATTTCCACTATCGAGATTCAATAAGAATAGACCATCTATCAAAGGTGCATGTGCATAAAACATATTACTCATATAAATAGAACAACCATTATTCTCGGATTTAAACAAGTAACCGTCTCGCAATAAACAAGATCCCGATATAATGTTCATGCTCAACGCAGGCACCAAATAACAATTATTTAAGTATAAAACTAATCCCGATGGTAGATGAAGGGGTAGCGTGTCGACCGCGATCACATCAACCTTTGATCCGTTTCCCACGCCGCATCGTCACCACGTTCTTCGCTAGCTTCCGCTTATTCGCAAGACTGTTTCGAGTTACAAATATGAGCAACCGAACCAAGATCAAATACCGTGCACTACTACGAGTACTAGTGAGATACACATCAATAACATGTATATCAGATATACCTTTCTTCTTGATGTTGCCGTTCTTCAAATCCGCCAAGTACTTTGGGCAATTCCGCTTCCAGTGACCTACTCCCTTGCAGTAAAAACACTCAAGATCGTGCTTAGGTCCAGCCCTGGTCTTCTTCGTCGGCGTGGTAGCTTTCTTACCACCCTTCTTGAAGTGTCCCTTTTGCTTAGACTTGCCTTTCTTGAATTTGGTGGTCTTATTGACCAACAACACTTGGTGCTCTTTCTTGATCTCCACTTCTGCAGATTTTAACATGGCAAAGAGTTCTGGCAACGTCTTGTTCATGTTCTGCATGTTGTAGTTCATCACAAAGTTCTTGTAACTTGGTGGTAGTGATTGGAGGACACGGTAAATCCCCAAAGCATTAGGAATCACAATACCCAAGCTTTGAAGTTTTTTTGCGTGCCCAGACATCTTAAGCACATGCTCACTGACGGAGCTGCCCTCTTCCATCTTGCAGTTAAAGAACTTTTCAGAAGCTTCATAACTTTCAATTGCCGCATGAGTCTCAAAAATCAATTTGAGATCCTCGACAATATCATATGGGTCTGAATCCTCAAACCTTTTACAAGCTCCGATTCCAAACCATACAAGATAGCACATTGAACTATGGAGTCTTGATTCTTAGAGCGAGGTAAACATTATTTACTTCATCGGAGCATCACCGCAGTGGGTCACCCAATGTGCATCCAAAGACATAGGTCAAATTACCAGCTGTGAGGACAATCCTCAAATTGCGTAACCAATCCACGAAGTTGCTTCCATTGTTTTTCAACTTTTCTTTCTCTAGGAACGCATTAAAATTGATGGTAGGGGCTGCCATTGATCTACAACATATTTGCAATAGTTTAGACTAAGTTTATGACAAATTGAGTTCAAATTAATAATAAAATTAAACTAGGTGAACTCCCACTCAAAACAATATCCCTCACATTGTTTTAGTGATCACATCGACGAAATCCACCATATCAACACCGATCATCACGAGAGTTGACATAGTTTCAATGGCGAACAATCGACATGTTCATCACATCTACTATATGATTCATGCTTTACCTTTCGGTGATCCGTGTTCCGAGACCATGTCATACATGCTAGGCTCGTCAAGATCAAACCTTAGTTTCGCATGAGCAAATCTGGCTTGCTCACGTTGTATACACTTGCAGAATCTAACACACCGATCATCACGTGGTGCTTGAAACAACAAGCTTTAGCGGTGCTAACTAAGGGTGAACACTTTATGATTTGAAATTGATGTGCATGAGGGATCATCTTATAATGCTACCGCTGCCTACTAAGCAAAACAAGATGCATAAAGGATTAACATCACATGCAATTCAATATATATGTGATATGATATGGCCTTTCTTCTTTGTGCTTCCGATCTCCATCTTCAAGCACGAACATGATCTCCATCATCACCGGCATTGCATCAAGGTCAATGACGCTTCTCCATGGTTGTCGCCCACGGCTTCAACTATTACAACTACTTTGAATAGACACGCGGGTCTTAACATAAATTAAAGACAACCATATGGTTCTCACGCGATTGCCGACTTACAATAAGGAACATTGCATACATCAAATATAATCACAATCATGGCCATATCACATCATCAGACACCCCGCAAAACAAAGTTAGGCCTCTACTTTCTTTGCATATTTTACGTGGTTTGGGGCTTTCAATAAGTGTCGTTCTAACTTACGAACAAGAACCACAACATTGATACTAGCATTGTTGATCACCCGTTGTAAATTGGATCTTAACTATGCTAGGAGAAACAGCATAAAGCCACTTATGCAATACAAGTTGCATGTCAAGCGTGGAGCAAGTCTCATGAACGATGTCATGTAAGGTTAGCCCGGGCCGCTTCATCCCAACATACCGCAAGATGCAAAGTACACAAGAAGCAATCGACAATAAAAGCATGAACGCCCACAATGACCATTGTGTTCTACTCAGGCAATGATCTACATATAGACACGGCTCTGATACCACTGTAGGGGTTCGTAGCATGGAAAACAAAAATTTTCTATCGCATACAAACAAACAAGCCAAGATCTATCTACTAGATTGTAGCAACGAGTCGATGGTATAACTTACCCTCGAAGATTCCAAAGCGTTAACGAGAGCGGATTCTCGTGGGTGATGTAGTCGTACTCTTCCGATCTCAAGATCGCGTGAGACGATCCTTCCGGCCACGTTCGGCGCTCCCTTGATCGGTCACATCGTTAAGATTTCGAAGACCTTCCTCTCCCTTGTTCCAAGGCGGAGGTTGTAGCACTCTCCTCGCGATTCCAAAGACAACTGGTACCTAAGCAGGAAGTAGAGGAAATCCCAGGCTTCGCCTTAAGCGGTGCGGTATGGTGGAGCTTATGAGAGAGGCTATTAGTGGTCTAGTAATTAGACACACCAATTAGAAGGCTCTAAACCAATTAGAAGGCTCTAAACCGCTGGCTAAAGCAATTAGAAGCTCTAAACCAAAACGGCTCTAAACCGGAGATTTAGAGGTGGAAACTTGTGTGTCTAGGAGGGGAGCCCTGCCCCTCCTTTTATAGGTGGGGAGGCGCGGCCAGGGGAGGGGAGTCCCTCCCTAAGTCGGCCTTGGGTGGTGCGCTGGCTTGGGGAGGAGACTCCTCCCTCAAGTCGGTTCCCAACTCCTCTTTCTTGTTTCCCACAGTTTCTTGTTTTAGCCGTTTGACTTTCAAACTGGACATTTGACTTTTCTGTTTTAGGATTCAATTTAATCCTTTATTTGGGACAGCAAGAACACTTAGTACATGATGCAATCATTCCAATATGTAATGACACATTCATGTACCCTCCCCGGAGTCTTGGACAATCCGGAACCTTCTAGAACATTCCCGATGAAAACACCAGAATCATTCCGCAACTCCGAAATGGGACTTTCCTTATACGAATCTTATTCTCCGGACCATTCCGGATCACCTCGTGATATCCCGGATCCCATCCGAGACTCCGAACAACATTCGGTCTCTTTCTCATAATACCATAACTACTCAAAACAACATCGAATCCTTAAGTGTGTCTCCCTACGGTTCGTGAATTATGCGGACATGATCGAGACACTTCTCCGAACAATAACCAATAGAGGAATCTGGAAATTCATATGGCTCCCACATATTTCGACGATTACTTTGCGATCGAATGAACCACTTACATACGATACCAATTTCCCTTTGTCTCACGATATGTTACTTATCCAAGGTTATGATCGTCGGTATCTCCGCATACCTAGTTCAACCTCGTTACTGATAAGTACTCTTTTCTCGTTCCCGTGATATGTGATCCCTTGTGACCAAGTCACATGCTTGCAAGCTAATTGGATGACATTCCACCGAGAGGGCCCAGAGTATATCTATCCGTCATGTGGATGGACAAATCCCACTCTCATCCATGTGTCTCAACCAATACTTTCCAAACACTCAATGCCACCTTTATAACCACCCAGTTACGGTGTGGTGTTTGATGTCATCAAATAATCCATCCGGTAAAGGTGATATGCATGATCTCATGGTCGAAGGAATCAGGTTACTATGTATCAGAAAGCATATAGCAATTGAACTATTGAAATGACTTGATCTTTATGCTACGCTTGTCTATAGGAGTATGTCCACCATATCATTCTCCTAACGATATGATCTTGTTGTTGATAACATCTCAATGTTCATGATAGGGAAACCACAATCATTAATCAACCAACAAGCTAGTGAAGTATAGAGGCTATACTAGGGACTTCAAATTAAGTTTACAAATCACACAAGTATTAATGGTTTCCTTGTTAATACTATTATAGCATGAATGTAAACATTTATCATAAACACAAAGATATAATAATAACTACATTTATTATTGCCTCTAGGGCATATCTCCAACAGAATGAAGATTCTCGAATGCAGCAGAGGACAAATCTATGACATTGGCTTCATTGACCCATATTGGGTTCATGAAGCTAATCTCAAAATAAGCCCCCAAGATACGGAGGATAATATAGTACACGCGTTAAGGTTTCAAGAAACCAAAAGGGAAATACTATTTCCTTACAACTTCGAGTGAGTGTTATTGTCTTGTATACACTTTCTATTTCGCTTACTCGATGTTAAGTATATAATTGATTAGTTATGCATTTGCAGCTTCCACTATATTCTGTTAATCATTCAACTTGACAAAGGGCGTGTACTAGTCATGGACTCGAAACATAATCCCCTTGAGACGTGGAAGGACATGCAGATACTTCTCCAGCGGTAATTCTAATCATTACGACACTATATCAGCAACGTTCGTGAATTTTATGATATCAAGTACTTAATAACTTATTTTATTCGTTTTCTACGCCGGGCAGCGCTTGGAAACGGTTCACCAACAAGGCTAGGGGTGTTTGGAAAGAGGAGCTTACATTTCAACCACTAGATGTAAGCACCACTAGCTATATCCGCGCATCTCTTTGATTCTAGATTTGATACAGTTATTATCATGCTTGATTATTATTTTGATTGAACTATGTTCTCGTAAAGTGCCTGACGCAGGGACCAGGTAACAATCTATGTGGATACTATGTATGCGAGTTCATCCGGCAGACGTGCGATGAGAAGGGCAGAAATTTAGAGCAACTCCACGTACGTAAACAATTTATATAGTTTTTAATTTCAAACAAATTGTGTTTAGTTTCATTCATATAGGCTGACTCCTTTTTTAAATCAGATCGAACGTCTACGGGACGGTCTTCTGCCAAAGGATCGCGTACGAGCAATTCTGGAGGAATTGGCGGGATTCTTGGATGCAAAAGTCCTAAACCCGAAAGGGGAATACTATTCTGCTGTGTATAGACAATAGGGATTGTAAAAATAGCAACTTTGAAGGAATTGGCCGGTAGCATCGAATAGCAACTTTTGTATGTAGTGCATGAACTCGATCCGTGTATTGAATGTAATATTGTCATGATGATCTTGTGTAATATAAGGTTCCTTCATTGATAAGTGCAAAACACTAAATAAACAATAAAACAACCTAAATGAATTCTTCTGCGGCACAAAAGTGGCGAAAATGCTGCCAACAACGAAATGTGCCAAAATGAATTCTCGCATGGCGACAGAAATGGGCCAAATCTCTGCGCGGGCAAAGAGCAGTTATTAGTCCCGGTTCTTGTTACGAACCGACTAATGCTCCACCCTCGCTACGATGCCGCCACGTGTGCCCCCATTTGTCCCGGTTGGTGGGCAACCGGGACTAAAGGTTAGAGCTTTAGTCCCGATTGCCCCGTCCCGGTTGGGCAACCGGGACTAATGCCCCTTACCAACCGGGACCTATAGGGCGTTTTCTACCAGTGCCAGTACGACAAACCTCTCTTCAAACCTGAGGAGGTAAAGAATCTTCCAACAAAAATGCGAAGATTGCATAACTGGTACATGCATGCCACAAAGGCTGGGGCTAACTGGATAATGTTGAGGGTTACAAAAAAGCATTATGGGAAAGAAGTAAAAGACATGATAGCCATTGAATTTTGTGAACTATTTCAATTATTCAATCAAGACGCCTTGGACAAATCGATCATCACTGCCTATTGTCTGTAAGTACTAATTCTATAATTAATTAAGTCTCTAGCTATCTCACCTCGTTTATTGTATGTATATAATCATACTATAATATGCAGAATGAAGATTCTCGAATGCAGCAGAGGACAAATCTATGACATTGGGTTCGTTGACCCATATTGGATTCATCAAGCTAATCTCAAAACAAAACCCCAGGATACGGAGGATAATATTGTACACGCGTTAAGGTTTCAAGAAACCAGAAGGGAAATACTATTTCCTTACAACTTCGAGTGAGTGTTATTGTCTTGTATACACTTTCTATTTCTCTTACTCGACGTTAAGTGTATAATTGATGAGTTATGCATGTGCAGCTTCCACTATATTCTATTAATCATTCAACCTGACAAAGGGCGGGTCCTAGTCATGGACTCGAAACATAAACCCCTTGAGACATGGAAGGACATGTAGATGATTCTCCAGCGGTAATTCTAATCATTGTGACACTATATCGGCAACGTTTGTGAATTTCATGATATCAAGTAATTAATAACTTCTTTTATTCGTTTTCTTCGCCGGATAGCGCTTGGAAACGGTTCACCAAGAAGGCTAGGGGTGTTTGGAAAGAGGAGCCTACATTTAAACCACTAGATGTAAGCACCACTAGCTATATACGCACATCTCTTTGATTCTAGTTTTGATACCGTTATTATCATGCTTGATTATTATTTTGATTGAACTCTATTCTCGTAAAGTGCCTGACGCAGGGACCAGGGAACAATTTATGTGGATACTATGTTTGCGAGTTCATCCGTCAGATGTGTTGTGAGAAGGGCAGAAATTTAGAGAAACTTAACGTACATAAACATTTTTTATAGTTTTTTATTACCATCAAATTGTGTTTAGTTTCATTCATATAGGTTGACTCCTTTTTTTAAATCAGCTCGAACGTCTACGGGACGGTCTTCTGCCAAAGGATCGCCTTCGAGCAATTCAGGAGGAATTAGCGGGATTCTTGGATGCAGAAGTCCTAAACACAAAAGGAGAATACTATGCGGGTGTATATGCAATAGGGATTGTACAAAGAGCTTATTTTGTATGTATATATGTGCATGAAACCCGTGTATCGAATGTAATATGTTCAACACTTGGATCTCTATTGTCATGATGATCTTGTGTCATATAATGGTTCCTTCATTAATGACTGGAAAACACAAAATAAAAAATAAAACAACATAAATGAATTCTCTGCCGTGGCACATAAAGCGGCCAAAATGCTGTCGCAGCAAAAAAAAGGTTGCCAAAATGAATTCTTTGCCGCGGAAGAGGGTCATTTGTCCCGGTTTGTGTTACGAACCGGGACGGTTGCCCCCCCCCCCCCCCCCGCACGGAGCAGCGGCCACGTGTTCCATGTTTTGTCCCGGTTCGTGGGCCAACCGAGACTAAAGGGTGGGGGATTTAGTCCCGATTGCCCCGTCCCGGTTGGGCAACCGGGACTAAAGACCCTTACCAACCGGGATGCATGGCACGTTCTCCACCAGTGACTATAGATATGTACTTCAATAACTAGCTCTATAATCACGTATACAATAGACTTGGCTATTAGGATTATACTTTCTCTCACTTTCTCTCTTCCTTTTTCTCACATTTAATGATTTTTTCTCGGAACACGTAGTGGAGATTGGCTCTTGCATGAGAGTCCACTCCTTTTCTTTTTCCCTTTTTCTCTCCTCCACATGGAAAAAATGCCATGTCGGGTATAAACATTATGAGAGAGAACCCTCGCATCTCTCGCCCACTCGAGGGCAACAAGGCACCGTCTCCCCTCCCCTGGCGAACCTTCCCTCCCATCTCCCCGTCCTCCATTGCCGCCGTCGGCAGGGGTAACCAGGCAAAGCCTAGGCGGTACCGGCGGCTGCATGCGTCTCCATGCGTCCGTGAGGGTGGGTCGGAGCCCTCCCTCTTGCCGGCGATGGTCCTCCTCGAATGATGACGACCCAGCGCCCTGCTGGGTGGAAATACGTGAGGCGGTGCCATCCCTCCCGCGGTGGGGTGGTGCGGCCCGGTGGCTGTCATCGGCGATGTGCTCCCGCCCTAGATCTGGGCCTTGCGGGCCGACGCGTTGGTGGCTTCCCTGTCCCTTGGAGATGGCGGTGGCGGATGCTAATGGACGGGAGCGCGTGCGTGCTTGTTGCGAGGGCTTGGCGGGCCCGATCAAGGGGCGCCCGCCGGCCTGGTGTGCCCTTGTCTTCCTTATTCGGTCGACTACCGCCGCTGGGTGGTGGAAGTTGTTCCCTCTCGCATGCATGCGCTATTGATGTCCCTCGTCTAGCGAAGCTGGGCCTCTATCTTGCAAACTGCACACCAAGGTTAACAAAGGGACGGCAATGGTGTATCCGAGATCGTGGTGGCGCATGCTCGTGGGCGGTGCGGCTAGTGGTAGTGCCCAGTTTGCGCCCAGGGTTTGGGAGGGGATCGGGAGAAATCCTTGTCGGTATGTCCGACACCGCTGCGGTGCCTCTTTCGAGTGGCGCCATTCCTTCTTGGAGGGCATCACAGGTATTCCCCTTCCTCTTTACCCTATGTGTCGGGGGAAACCCTAGGCCCAGCGCGCTGGTCTGGTAGCAGCGCTATGTTGACGGTGCCTCCTTCTTTGAGGGTGATGCTTGGTACGGAGCACTTCAAGGTGCTCGGAGTGTGGCAGGACATAGTTGGAGGACGCAACCGTCGCGAATCGTCATTGTTTAGTCGCTTCACCGCTATTTTCATTTCATTTCATTTGGGCTTGTTTTTTTTGTTGCCTAGCACTTTTTTTGGTTCCGATCTCTTATAATGTATATGTGTTTGCTATATTAATATGACGCGACGAAAGTTTGATTCGAAAGTTTGATTCGAAAATGCCATGTCAATAGGCTTGTTGCGTACTCACTACGTTTCAAAAATAGAGCACACACGCATTCCAAATTAAAGTTTGATCTAATAAATAGGACAACTAAAATTTGATTATATTATGCAAAATTATTATTGTTGGATTCATATTGAAACACATTTTCTAATGATGCTAGTTTTGTACCAACATTTTTTACATATTTAGAGTATAAATATTGGTTAAAAACACGCAAAACGAGGACATCTTATTTCCTAGGATAGAGATAGTACTTGCTTAAAAAAAGAAATACTCGCATTTGCTGCCGTGTCTCACGGATCTTGCCGGTAGCTAATGGATCTATCAATCGGAGCGATCTGCCTTTCGAGAAACTAGCGCTGGAGTCATTGCACAATTACTCCAACACATGGTCGCTAGTAGTACACCAAGAAGCAGACAACCAATTATGACCCGCAAGTTGGTGGTTGAGGGGGCTCTGTCCTAAGGTCCACGGGTGTTAAGGGTTAGGTGTTGTTTGATTGTGTTTGTTCTTATTCTTAGACTAGTTATAGTAGGAGTAACTTGGATAGTAACATAGTCCTACATGTATTGACAACTAAGCATTTATATGACATGGCATTTAATTAAATGATGAGAGAGAGGTTTGTGGTAACTAGCTATGTTACCATAACATCACAAATTTCAAGACAAAATGAGTCTACATTGCAATAAATAAGACTTTGTATGATACCACATCTATGTTATTTTGCACTATGAAGATACTCCCTCCGTTTCTATGAATAGGGCGTATAATTTTTTTCAAACTTTCACCAGAGAATAAGGCGCAGGGTGATGTCTGGCCTGTTCCCTTCCAAATCTACCCCTCCCAGCCATTAACGTCTACCTAAATTTGTGCCGCTGCCATTGGCTTCCTTGTCGCATGCATGAGATTAGCTGGAAACCTGGGACTGGGAGAGACAATTTATTACGGCGCTGCTAATTGGCCATGTGGTGCATGCAGGGAGGAAGGGGCACTTAATATGCGCTGCATGCAGTAGAGAAAGTAGGAAACGGTTCAGCGGGAGAAAAAATTAAACAACAAGTCTCACACATTAATAGGGGCACGATGGAAACAATTCCTGTCGCCAGAGTCTCTTAATCGCCGAGCCAAAAAATTTACGTCCTGTTCTTAGGAACAGTGGGAGTAGTAACTTACACTAGTAACACATGTATGTTACTACTCTAAGTTACTCCCCAGATTTTTGTCCTGCACTAATAATATAGTAACCATGTTGATATAAGAGTTTGAACCAAAGAAAATACTTTAACAGCAGCACAATCATGGCTACTTGCAATAAAATACTTTAGTAAAAGGAAAATCAATAAAGGTAACGGTGAATCGATGAAGCAGTTATAACCTGCAACGCCTCCTCCGACTTTGGTCCACCATGATCCAAACACCCCGCGGAGTCGTCCTCCGACTTTGGTCCACCATGGTCCAAACACCCCGCGGCGTCGTCCTCCGACTTTGGTCCACCATGATCCAAACACCCCGCGGCGTCTAGTACCAAGCGGCAGGATCAAGAAGGGAATAACCGTTGACGCAACGCTGCTACCCATACTAGACTGGTCGCAGGGTTTGGTTCGGCACATAGAGGGCATTCTTGTGCCGCCTTTCAGGAAGGAATGGTGCCACTCGAAGAGGTATCGCGCTGTGGTCAGCTGGCCAATGAAATTTCTTCACTAGTGCAGAACACTACCTATAACACCGGTTCAGAACACCCTCTAACAGTGGTTGTAGAACCGCCGTTGAGGGTTCGGTGTTAGAGCCCCCCTTTAACATCGGTTCTTATACGAACCGGTGTTAAAGGGTGGCACACGTGGGGCTGCCGCGGCAGGAAAACAGCCTAAATCTCTGCCACGGCAGATGGAAAACGGCCTAAATCTCTGTCGCGGCAGAGTTCTGCCGCCCCGTTCTGGGCGTATTTCTTTGGCGCGGCGGGGACGGGGAGGGAGGAGGGGGGAATCGATCGAGAGCGGTATATACACATACATCGTCGTCGGTACATACGAGTACATGAATAATTAAGCAACTATTATTATATACAAACATCGTCATTGTGTGGTATTCTCGGTAAACGTTGAAGCATCAAGTAAGGGACAAACACGTTCAAGCATCTAAAGAGTTTTTGGATATCTAAAGAGTTCTCCGCCAGGCGTGACGACCTCATCAAGTATGAACCCCGCCAATTCCTCTTGAATGGCTCGTATGCGGTCAAATGGTAGGAGTTGGTCCCGCATCCGTTCGATCTAAATATATATGAAGAATGGGGTTAATATATATATATAAGAATAAAACTCAACACAATTGATGGTAATAAAATAATGTTGTGTACTTTGTTTACTTACTCTAAGTTGTTCTAGTGCGGCTTGGCCCGTCGCACATATCGTGTTGCGAATGAACTCGGAAACATAGTATCCACCTTACCTGGACTATATCCCAACCTAGATATCTCAAACCTTTCCGTCCATCCCGGGTAAAAAGGACAAATGTCTGCCGAATCGGTAAGAAGTGGGTCCGGTTTGTACTACAGGTACATGATCTAACGCCCGTGATTTTTTGAAAAAATAATTTTTAGACTCGCAATATGTGGTTTCTTCAGAGATCCAATGCAAGCCATAATGATGCTCGTCCCTTGTCTTCATGCACGCTGGTTTGACCTTAGTTCGAAAAGGGAAAAATTCAAAATGGGCATAAGAAATTCAAAAAAATTCCGAACAATGTAAATCCTTCGCTTGGTGTCGTATTATGTGACATAGTTGCAATAAAAAATACCATACTTGGTATATTGATAATGTCTCGAAAAAACCTTCACAAAATGACCTATCATGTTCGAGGTTTCATGGCTTTCGGTCCAAATGACCGATGTTATGTGCTGAATCATGACATAGTTTGTGATACTGTGCCCATATTATGCACGCATGTGGACATTGGGATGGAGAACAATGTTGCGGGAGGAAGTTTTTCTTTTCTTCGCACGGAAAAGCCATTTTCCATTTTCCGAGCGCAAAAAACGGTTCGTTTTGTGAAGAAACCACGAAAATGTTGTTTCGAAATGCTACCGTCCCATTTTTCTAAAATACTAGACCACCTTACATGGACTATCTCCCAACTGGGATATCTCAAACCTTTCTGTCCACCCCGGATAAAAATGGCAAATGTCTGCCGAATCGATAGGAAGTGGGTCTGGTTTGTACCACAGGTACATGATCTAACGCCCGTGATTTTTTGAAAAAATCATTTTTAGACTCGCAATATGTGGTTTCTTCAGAGATCCAACACAAGTTCTAACGATGCTCGTCCCCTATCTTCATGCACGCCAGTTCGACCTTAGTTCGAAAAGGGAAAAATTTAAAACGGGCATAAGAAATTCAAAAAAAGTCCGAAGAATATAAATCCTTCACGTGGTGTCATATTATGTGACATAGTTGCAAGGAAAAATACCAGACTTGGTATATTGATCATGTCTCGAAAAAACCTTCACAAACTGACCTATCATGTACGAGGTTTCATGGCTTTCGGTCCAAATGACCGATGTTATGTGTTGAATCGCCGCATAGTTTGTGATACTGTGCCCATATTATGCATGCATGTGGACATTTGGATGGAGAATATTGTTGCAGGAGGAAGCTTTCCTTTTCGTCGCATGGAATATTATGAGCAAGAAAGTAAAGTGTTCCATCAAGTTTGTGAGAGATTTAATCACTAATTTTGTCATAACAAGTTTATTTTGGAAGATAAATAAACATATGAATATACTTGGAATGGTGTAACACACCATGCATAGGAGTTTATAGTGGACTCTTTGGAATAACTTGGTTTCTTGGGAGTTGGATGCACGAGTAAAGCTCATACTCACTACAAGTGGAGGCTAGCAAAAGACTGGGAGCGACCAACTAAGAGAGAAATAATGGCCATAATCATGCAAAGCGACAAAACATTATTGATTATAGCATAAAGTGATATCACAAGTCAAAAACTAAATGATCATAGAGGCTAAGGTGACTGGTTCATAGTCATAACATGGTGTGAGAATGTGCCAAGTCAACCCAAACAAAGCATCAAAGGAGAATACCATAATATTATGCTTTTATATGCTAAAACAACGCATGATTCTTTCAAGGAACATTAAGCAATCTCAATTGTTTGGAACAAGTGATGCTACAACAATAATCACTAAGCATACGGTCAAATCAACACCTAGCATGACATGATAAAGTTTAAGACATAGTCAAAACAAGCTCCCTTGTGTACCACTATAAGCATGAAACTCTCTACTCTTTTCCAACACCAATCAACTTATTTGAAACAAAAAGAGCGAATTAAAGGGTATAACTAATTTATTCAAGCAAACTAAACAAAAGAAAACCAAAAACGAAAACTATGACGCTCCAAGAGCAACACAACAGTGCATGAAACAATAAAAACGAAGTGTCTAGAAAGAGACCTGAGATTTTTATTGATGTAGAAGGGGATGCCTTGGGCATCCCCAAGCTTTGACGCTTGTACCTATTGAATATTTCTTGGGGTGACCCGGGGTGGCATCCCCAATCTTGAGCTTTTGTCCATTATTCATCTCATCACATCATTATTTCCCTACACTTGAAAATTTCCTTCATACAAAACTTCACACAATCTTCATTAGCAACATTAGTGTATTCAAGATAATAGGCCTTTGGGTTTAGTTTCTGTCAACACCCGGATTTTTCAATCCTAGATGCCTGTTATGCCATACATCGCAATCCCAGGATTACCATTTTTGCGAGACATAATGGAATTGGATACCATAGTACTTCATCCATTACAACGATACATAAGTTCTTACACAAATAGGGATCTCATGATCCAGTTCTTAATACAACACCAAGCAGCGGAATACGTAATAATAACGGTAGCGTAGGTGAAGCTCCTGTTGGAGATATGCCCTAGAGGCAATAATAAAAGAAGTTATTATTATATCTTTGTGTTTATGATAAATTTTTACATTCATGCTATAATAGTATTAACAAGGAAACATTAATACTTGTGTGATTTGTAAACTTAATTTCAAGTCCCTAGTAAAGCCTCTATATATAATACTACTTGTTGGTTAATAGATGATTGTGGTTTCCCTATCATGAACATTGAGATGTTATTAACAACAAGATCATATCGTTAGGAGAATGATATGATGGACATACTCCTATAGATAAGCGTAGCATAAAGATCAAAGTCATTTTAATAGTTCAATTGCTATATGCTTTCTGATGCATAGTAATCTAATTCCTTCGACCATGAGATCATGCGTATCACCTTTACCGGATGGATGCTTTGATGACATCAAACACCACACCGTAACTGGGTGGCTATAAAGGTGGCATTGAGTGTTCGGAAAGTATTGGTTGAAACACATGGATCAAGAGTGGGATTTGTCCATCCATATGACGGATAGATATACTCTGGGCCCTCTCGGTGAAATGTCATCCAATTAGCTTGCAAGCATGTGACTGGATCACAAGGGATCACATATCACGGGAACGAGAAAAGAGTACTTATCGGTAACGAGGTTGAACTAGGTATGCAGAGATACCGACGATCATAACCTCGGATAAGTAAACTATCGTGAGACAAAGGGAAATTGATATCGTATGTAAGTGGCTCATTCGATCGCAAAGTAATCGTAGAAATATGTGGGAGCCATATGAATTTCCAGATTCCTCTATTGGTTATTGTTCGGAGAAGTGTCTTGATCATGTCCGCATAATTCACGAACCGTAGGGAGACACACTTAAGGATTCGACGTTGTTTGAGTAGTTATGGAATGATGAGAAAGAGACTGAATGTTGTTCAGAGTCCCGGATGGGATCCGGGATATCACGAGGAGATCCAGAATGGTCCGGAGAATAAGATTCATATAAGGAAAGTCCGTTTTGGAGTTGGGGAATGATTCCGGTGTTTTCATCGGGAATGTTCTAGAATGTTCCGGAATGTCCGGCACTCCGGAGGGGAAGGGTGCATGGATGTGTTGTATCAAGTTGGAATGATTGCATCATGTACTAAGTGTCATCGCTGTTCCAAATAAAGGATTAATTCAAATCCTAGTTTGAAAAGTCAAATAGCTAAATTGAAAAGTCAAACGGCTAAATTTGGAAAGTGGAAAAGAGGAGGAAGGGGGAAACCGAGTTGGGGAGGAGTTGCCTCCTCCAACCGGCGGCGCCCCCTCCAAGCCGAGTTGGGGAGGGACTCCTCTCCCTCCCCCTTGGCCGCCGCCCCCTCCACCTATATAAGGAGGGGCTGGGCTCCCTCCTAGCACACACAAGTCCCTCTCCTCCAAACCCTAGCTTGGCGCCACCACCTCCTGCAGCTGCCGCCGCCTCCTAGGGTTGCCCTAGCCGCTGACTTGGGCTGCCCCAAGCCCTAGCCGCCGGCTCTATCACCTCCTCCTTGGTGTGTCTAAAACCTAGATCGCCGAGGAGCTCTCTCATAATCCACCATACTCGCTCCGGCTTAAGGCGAAGCCCTGCGAGATCTCCCCTCTACTTCCGGTACCACGCCGTTGTGCTGCCGAAATCGCGAGGAGAGTGCTACAACCTCCGCTGCCTGCTGGAACAAGGGAGAGGAAGGTCTTCGTCGAGTACCGAACGTGTGACCGACCGCGGGAGCGCTGCCGGAACGCAGTGCCGGAAGGATCGTCTACGCGATCTTGAGATTGGGAAGAGTACGACTACATCACCCACGAGAATCCGCTCTCGTTAAACACTTTGGAATCTTCGAGGGTGAGTTATTCCATCGACTCGTTGCTACAATCTAGTAGATAGATCTTGGCTTATTTGTTTGTATGCGGTAGAAAAAATTTGTTTTCCATGCTACAAAACCCTACAGTGGTATCAGAGCCGTGTCTATATGTAGATCTGTTGCACGAGTAGAACACAATGGTCATTGTGGGCGTTGATGCTTTTATTGTCGATTGCTTCTTGTGTACTTTGCATCTTGCAGGATGTTGGGATGAAGCGGCCCGGGCTAACCTTACATGACATCGTTCATGAGACTTGCTCCACGCTTGACATGCAACTTGTATTGCATAAGTGGCTTTGCGGGTGCCTGTTTCTCCTAGCATAGTTAAGATCCAATTTACAACGGGTGATTAACAATACTAGTATCAATGTTGTGGTTCTTGTTCGTAAGTTAGAACGACACTTATTGAAAGCCCCAAACCACGTAAAACATGCAAAGAAAGTAGAGGCGTCTAACTTTGTTTTGCAGGGTTGTGCTGTGATGTGATATGGCCATGATTGTGATTATATTTGATGTATGCAATGTTCCTTATTATAAGTTGGCAACCGGCAGGAGCCATATGGTTGTCTTTAATTTATGTTAAGACCCGCAAGTCTATTCAAAGTAGTTGTAATAGTTGAAGCCGGTGGACGACAACCATGGAGAATCGTCATTGACCTTGATGCAATGCCGGTGATGATGGAGATCATGTTCGTGCTAGAAGATGGAGATCGGAAATACAAAGAAGAAAGGCCATATCATATCACATATTATGAATTGCATGTGATGTTAATCCTTTATGCATCTTGTATTGCTTAGTAGACAACGGTAGCATTATAAGATGATCCCTCATGCACATGAATTTCAAGTCATAAAGTGTTCACCCTTAGTTAGCACCGTTGCTAAAGCTTGTTGTTTTGAAGCACCACGTGATGATCGGGTGTGTTAGATTCCGCAAGTGTATACAACGTGAGCAAGCCAGATTTGCTCATGCGGAAACTAAGGTTTGATCTTGACGAGCCTAGCATGTACAGACATGGTCTCGGAACACGGATCACCGAAAGATAAAGCATGAATCATATAGTACATATGATGAACATGTTGATTGTTCTCCATTGAAACTATATCAACTCTCGTGATGATCGGTGTTGATGTGGTGGATTTGGTTCGTGTGATCACTAAAACAATGTGAGGGATATTGTTTTGAGTGGGAGTTCACCTAGATTAATTTTAATATTAATTTGAACTCAATTTGTCATAAACTTAGTCTAAACTATTGCAAATATGTTGTAGATCAATGGCAGCCCCTACCATCAATTTTAATGCGTTCCTAGAGAAAGAAAAGTTGAAAAACAATGGAAGCAACTTCGCGGATTGGTTCCGCAATTTGAGGATTGTCCTCTCAGCTGGTAATTTGACCTATGTGCTGGATGCATTGGTGACCCACTGCGGTGATGCTTCCGATGAAGTAAAGAATGTTTACCTCACTCGGAAGACTCAAGACTCCACAGTTCAGTGTGCTATCTTGTATGGTTTAGAATCGAGCTTGTAAAAGGTTTGAGAATTCAGACCCATATGATATTGTCGAGGATCTCAAATTGATCTTTGAGACTCATGCGGCAATTGAAAGCTATGAGGCTTCAAAAGTTCTTTAACGCAAGATGGAAGAGGGCAGCTCAATCGAGCATGTGCTTAAGATGTCTGGGCACGCAAACATACTTCAAAGCTTGGGTATTGTGATTCCCAATACTTTGGGGATTTACCGTGTCCTCCAATCACTACCACCAAGTTACAAGAACTTTGTGATGAACTACAACATGAAAAACATGAACAAGACGTTGTCAGAACTCTTTGCCATGTTGAAGTCTGCAGAAGTGGAGATCAAGAAAGAGCACCAAGTGTTGTTGGTCAATAAGACCACCAAATTCAAGAAAGGCAAGTCTAAGCAGAAGGGACACTTCAAGAAGGGTGGTAAGAAAGTTACCACGCCGACGAAGAAGACCAAGGCTGGACCTAAGCGACATCGAGTGCTTTTACTGCAAGGGAGAAGGTCACTGGAAGCGGAATTGCCCAAAGTACTTGGCGGATTTGAAGAACGGCAACATCAAGAAGAAAGGTATATCTGATATACATGTTATTGATGTGCATCTCACTAGTACTCGTAGTAGTGCCTGGGTATTTGATACTAGTTCGGTTGCTCATATTTGTAACTCGAAACAGGTGCTGTAGAATAAACGGAAGCTAGCGAAGAACGAGGTGACGATGCGCGTTGGAAACGGATCAAAGGTTGATGTGATCGCGGTCGGCACGCTACCCCTTCATCTACCATCGGGATTAGTTTTATACTTAAATAATTGTTATTTGGTGCATGCGTTAAGCATGAACATTATATCGGGATCTTGTTTATTGCGAGACGGTTACTTGTTTAAATCCGAGAATAATGGTTATTCGATTTATATGAGTAATATGTTTTATGCACATGCACCTTTGATAGATGGTCTATTCTTATTGAATCTCGATAGTGGGAATACACATATTAATAACATTGAGGCTAAACGTTTGAAATCGAGCGATAACTCGACCTATATGTGGCACTGTCGTCTTGGTCACATTGGAGTGAAGCGTATGAAGAAACTCCATTCCGATGGACTTCTTGAATCACTTGATTTCGAATCACTTGAAAGATGCGAAGCATGTCTGATGGGTAAAATGACTAAGACTCCATTTTCTGGTATGATGGAGCGAGCTACGGACTTGTTGGAAATCATACATACCGATGTGTGGTCCAATGAGTGTAGCATCGTGGTGGTTATCATTATGTTCTTACCTTCACGGATGACTTGAGTAGATATGGGTATATCTATTTCATGAAACATAAGTCCGAAACTTTCGAGAAGTTTAAGGAATTTCAAAGTGAGGTAGAGAATCAACGTAACAAGAAGATTAAATTTCTACGTTCTGATCGTGGAGGTGAATATCTAAGTTACGAGTTTGGCGAGCATTTGAAGAAATGCGGAATACTTTCATGATTGACACCTGGGAACACCACAGTGTAATGGTGTGTCCGAACGTCGTAATCGAACTCTCTTAGATATGGTTCGTTCTATGATGTCACTTATAGATTTACCGCTATCATTTTGGGCTTATGCATTAGAAACAGCCGCATTCACTTTAAATAGGGCACCGTCTAAATCCTGAAACGACACCGTATGAATTATGGTTTGGGAAGAAACCTAGATTGTCGTTCCTTAAAGTTTGGGGATCTGAAGCCTATGTAAAGAAGTTACTGCCGGACAAGCTTGAACCCAAAGCGGAAAAATGCGTCTTCATAGGATACCCAAGGAAACTATTGGGTATACCTTCTATCATAGATCCGAAGGCAAAATCTTCGTTAAGAATGGATCCTTTCTAGAGAAGGAATTTCTCTCGAAAGAAGTGACTGGAAGGAAGTAGAACTCGACGAGGTTGTCGAACCTTCTCTCGAAATTGCAGTAGCGCAAAGACCGGAAGAAGTTCCTGTGGTGCCTGCACCAATAAGAGATGAAGCTAATGATGATGATCATGAAACTTCGGTTGAAGTTGCTACAGAGCCTCGCAGGTCAACGAGAACTCGTACCACTCCAGATTGGTATGATCCCGTTATGAGTGTCATGTTGGTGGACAACACCGATGACCCTGAGACATATGAAGAAGCGATGATGAGCCCAGATTCCAATAAATGGCAAGAAGCCATGAAATCCGAGATTGGATCCATGTACGAAAACCAAGTACGGACTTTGGTGGACTTACCGGATGGCCGGAAGGCTGTCGAGAACAAATGGATCTTCAAGAAGAAAACAGATGCTGATGGTAATGTTACTGTCTATAAAGCTCGACTTGTCGCAAAAGGGTTTCGACAAATTCAAGGAGTTGACTACGATGAGACTTTCTCACCAGTAGCGAAGCTAAAGTCTATGAGGATTATGTTAGCAATCGCTGCACATTACGATTATGAGATATGGCAGATGGATGTCAAAACAACATTCCTCAATGGAGACATTGATGAAGAGTTGTATATGATGCAACCCAAAGGTTTTGTCGATCCTAAAGATGCTAACAAGGTATGCAAACTTCAACGGTCCATCCATGGATTGAAGCAAGCATCCCGAAGTTGGAATCAACGTTTTGATAAGGTGATAAAAAGTTTTGGTTTTATACAAACTTATGGAGAAGCTTGTATTTACAAGAAAGTGAGTGGGAGCTCTGTAGCATTCTTAATACTATATGTGGATGACATATTATTGATTGGGAATGATGTAGACCTTCTAAATAGTGTCAAGGAATATTTGAATAATAGTTTTTCAATGAAGGATCTTGGCGAAGCAGCTTACATATTAGGCATAAAGATTTATAGAGATAGATCGAAACGCCAAATATCATTGTCACAGAGTACATATTTGGACAAAGTTCTAAAGAGGTTTGGAATGGAAGATAGCAAGAAAGGGTTCTTGCCCATGTTGCTAATACGACCTTGAGTAAAACTCAAAGTCCGACATCGCGTAAGATAGAGAAAGGATGAGTAAGACTCCCTATGCCTCAGCCATAGGATCTCTAATGTATGCCATGCTATGTACTAGACCCGACATTGCATATCGTTAGTTTAACTTGCAGATATCAAAGTGATCCAGAGTGGATCATTGACAATGATCAAAAACATCCTTAAGTACTTGAGAAGAACTAAGGATATGGTTCTTTCTTATGGAGGTGATGAACAACTCGTTGTTAATGGTTACACCGATGCTATTTGGAACACCGATCCGGATGATTCTAAATCACAATCTGGATACGTATTTATTTTGAATGGTGCAAGTTAGCTGGAGGAGTGCAAAGCAAAGCGTTGTGGCGAGATCTTCAATCGAATCGGAATACATGGTCGCTTTGAGGCTTCACAAGAAGAGATATGGATGAAAGAGTTCATTACAGCTGGGTGTGGTTCTAGTGCTTGGACCCAATGTCTATCTACTGTGATAACATGGGCGCCATAGCCAATGCGCAAGAACCAATGTCACACAAGAAGCTGAAGCATATCAAGCTACGTTTTCACGCTATTCGAGAACATATCCAAGATGGGGATATAAATATTTGCAAAGTACACACAGATCTGAATGTGGCGGATCCGTTGACAAACCTCTCCCGAGGGCAAAACATGACCAGCACCAAACTGCCATGGGTGTTCGGTATATTACCATGTAATCTAGATTAGATGACTCTAGTGCAAGTGGGAGACTGTTGGAGATATGCCCTAGAGGCAATAATAAAAGAAGTTATTATTATATCTTTGTGTTTATGATAAATGTTTACATTCATGCTATAATAGTATTAACAAGGAAACATTAATACTTGTGTGATTTGTAAACTTAATTTGAAGTCCCTAGTAAAGCCTCTATATATAATACTAGCTTGTTGGTTAATAGATGATTGTGGTTTCCCTATCATGAACATTGAGATGTTATTAACAACAAGATCATATCGTTAGGAGAATGATATGATGGACATACTCCTACAGATAAGCGTAGCATAAAGATCAAAGTCATTTTAATAGTTCAATTGCTATATGCTTTCTGATACATAGTAGTCTAATTCCTTCGACCATGAGATCATGCGTATCACCTTTACCGGATGGATGCTTTGATGACATCAAAAACCACACCGTAACTGGGTGGCTATAAAGGTGGCATTGAGTGTTCGGAAAGTATTGGTTGAAACACATGGATCAAGAGTGGGATTTGTCCATCCATATGACGGATAGATATACTCTGGTCCCTCTCGGTGAAATGTCATCCAATTAGCTTGCAAGCATGTGACTGGCTCACAAGGGATCACATATCACGGGAACGAGAAAAGAGTACTTATCGGTAACGAGGTTGAACTAGGTATGCAGAGATACCGACGATCATAACCTCGGATAAGTAAACTATCGTGAGACAAAGGGAAATTGATATCGTATGTAAGTCGTTCATTCGATCACAAAGTAATCGTAGAAATATGTGGGAGCCATATGAATTTCCAGATTCCTCTATTGGTTATTGTTCGGAGAAGTGTCTCGATCATGTCCGCATAATTCACGAACCGTAGGGAGACACACTTAAGGATTTGACATTGTTTGAGTAGTTATGGAATGATGAGAAAGAGACCGAATGTTGTTCGGAGTCCCGGATGGGATCCGGGATATCACGAGGAGATCCGGAATGGTCCGGAGAATAAGATTCATATAAGGAAAGTCCCGCTTTGAGTTGGGAATGATTAGTGTTTTCATCGGGAATGTTCTAGAATGTTCCGGAATGTCCGGCACTCCGGAGGGGAAGGGTGCATGGATGTGTTGTATCAAGTTGGTATGATTGCATCATGTACTAAGTGTCATCGCTGTTCCAAATAAAGGATTAATTCAAATCCTAGTTTATAAAGTCAAATAGCTAAATTGAAAAGTCAAACGGCTAAATTTGGAAAGTGGAAAAGAGGAGGAAGGGGAACTGAGTTGGGAGGAGTTCCTCCTCCACCGCCCGGCGCCTCCAAGCCGAGTTGGGAGGAACTCTCCTCCTCCTGGCCTTGGCCCCTCCACCTATATAAGGAGGGGCAGGGCTCCCTCCTAGCACACACAAGTCCCTCTCCTCCAAACCCTAGCTTGGCGCCACCACCTCCTGCAGCTGCCGCCGCCTCCTAGGGTTTCCCTATCCGCCGACTTGGGCTACCCCAAGCCCTAGCTGCCGGCTCTAGCACCTCCTCCTTGGTGTGTCTAAAACCTAGATCGCCGAGGAGCTCTCTCATAATCCACCATACTCGCTCCGGCTTAAGGCGAAGCCCTGCGAGATCTCCCCTCTACTTCCGGTACCACGCCGTTGTGCTGCCGGAATCACGAGGAGAGTGCTACAACCTCCATTTTCTTTGGAACAAGGGAGAGGAAGGTCTTCGCGAAAACCGAACGTGTGACCGACTACGGAGCGCTGAACGCCTTGGAAGGATCGTCTACGCGATCTTGAGATCGGGAAGAGTACGACTACATCACCCACGAGAATCCGCTCTCGTTAAACACTTTGGAATCTTCGAGGGTGAGTTATTCCATCGACTCGTTGCTACAATCTAGTAGATAGATCTTGGCTTATTTGTTTGTATGCGGTAGAAATTTTTTGTTTTCCATGCTACGAAACCCTACAGCTCCATCTTCGGGGTCACAGGCAATGCTGACGATGGGAGATGATCCTAGTTGTTGTAACCTTCCTGGGGTCCGTCCTCCAGGTACTCCTCTTCATAGTCTGGCCATGGGAATCGCCAGGGACAAAGCCATGAGTACTCTTTAAGTACTCGCAAACTAATACTAACAAGTAAAGGGGTTTTTGGATAATAGGACACTAGGCTCTAGGGTTGTTTTGCAAAAAGCCAGGTTTATCTCTACTAAGCTCCAAAGCTAGTCACAATTTTATAACTCCTAAGTGGGATCTTGTAGTTCAGGTCACAACTCTGTTGTGGTCAAGTCAAAGTCTCAACTCATTTCACAAGTCATTTTGAAAAGTCCGACGGGGAACAAGATGGCCACTAATCTGTCCATAATCATGACGCTATTATTGAATAGTTTGACACTCTGCAGAGATTGTACACTTTCACCACAACATTTGATACATCCGTCAGGAACAAATCCTGAATTCACCATACTCAGTATGCGGATAATCAATCTTAACCTTTCAATTACACTCCCTAGTATAAGCACCACTCCTGTGAGTTTGGCCTCCCAACCATGACCACTGTCATCTTGGGTACTGCACATGTGGACAATCTTCACAAGGTAGCCTCAGCTCATACCTTGGCCGTGAGGGAACTAATACTAAGTTATATAAGTTTCCAGTTAAGCCCTACCCAATATTCGGGTATTGTGGTTGTACGATAAAATTGGAATGGTATCGCATCCAGACAACCATCAGTTTTATAAAGGGCTAAGGCTCATGCCTCAACATTTTCATCACCAAAATCATCAAGTGTTTGGAAACACATGTCCAAAACATTTCAATAGAATGATCCATCATTCCAAGGTTTTCATAACCATTTTTTCACCAAGTAATCCCATCTAAAGTTGATTAGGTTTTATGCTTAGCACTAGCATCTACAGTTGGGAAGGGTAATAATGAGGGGTGGTAACTGGTGGGGTTACACTAAGTCCAACCTTATATCTTAGGCTGAGATCAAGGTTTCTAGCTTAGGCCAAATTTTATGTTCTTAGAGCAAACTTGAGCACGGCTGTCTAATATCTACCAAACTCTTAAGTAGACTCTAAGTAAGCTTTGATAAAGAAATAAAGTAGGAAGCTTTCCATAAAACTAGGATTGGTTTAGCAAGTTGGTATGATCACATATGCTTAAGGCATATGGTATTCATATCACAAGCATGGGTTTGTGGCAACAAAAGGGTATCTTGCAAGTGTTTGCTTGCACATTGTCAATTTAAGCTTGCATAGTTACTAGCTTGCATTAGGCTTGCCTTGTGCAGAGCAGTGGTTGAAGTTCTCCTCGGCTTCCTCTTCGTAGTATCCTTCTTCCTCCTCGTAGTATCCTTGGTCGGTACTAGCGTCTAGGAATAAATACGAGGTACACAATCACCAATCAATACTTAACTACTTGCAATCATCACACAGAAGGGTCCTATAGATGATCTAGCATCATCTCTAACATTACAAGGTTAAGGATTGGTTTAAGTCCTTTTATTTTAGAAAAGTAATTTCTACTCATTGAAAAACTACTTAAGATTTAATATTCTCCAAACTAAACATGGGATCATGTTGACACATGTCATCACCACATATTGTATTCCAAGAGAATGTGATTTAAAGTGGTGTCACAATTTAATAAGGTTTTACCCTTTTATTTTGATTGATTAAAGTGGCTAGAAATGCTTATGTAGCATTCTTTTATTCCTTGAACAATTCTTCTGCAAGTAAACCTATATATTTTTATATATTCTGAAAGGTATGGTTAAATGTGATTTTTGAGAGTTGGAATCAACTCAAAAGCTTTTATGGTTTAAATTTGAAAAATGTTTGAATGCAGAAAAGCTTCTGCCTTGTTATTTTTGCTATGGGTGATCTACATATCCAAATGACTTGAATCCAACGGGCTTGGATTAAGCATTCACAGGCCTTTCCAACAAAATTTGTTTCATCCAATTTGGTGCACTGAATCGACCTGGGTTGATTTTTGAAGTTGGGTACAGAAGTGTGTTTGAAATTAAAAAGAAAAAGGTTTAATTTGAATTGCTGGGCTGCGCGGGAAATTCTAACGGGCCGGCCTGCTAAGCGCAGTGCTCCCGCGGGCTGCGTAAGTGGGTGTCCCCACTCGTCAGTGACACGGGGCTGGGCGAAGCGGTATGGGGCAACATGGGTCGTTCGATCTAATCCTAATCCAACGGCTGTGGGTCATCGTCGACGCGAGACAGCTCCGGCGAGAACGAAACCTAGCGCGGCCAGTGGGGGGTGCTGGGGGCTCACCGGGGTACGGGCGAGGGTCGGCGAGGCGGGCGAACGACGAAGTCGACGACGGCGATCCTCCTGGTACCGGTGGCTTCTCCTGGGGCGGCTCCAACCGCTGGCTCCCTTCTTCTCCAGAGGCGGCGGGCTCCGGTGAAATTCCGGCGAAGTGGTGCTCGCCTTGCTCTGAGGATGGTGTGGCACGGTCAGTGGGGAGAGGGGAGTGAGATGGTGTGAAGAAATCGTGCGGGGGTGGCCTCTATTTATAGTCGAGCGAGGGGACCGTCGGGGCGCAAGGTGAGCTCGTCGGGGGCGACGTTACAGGCGGCTAAAGGCATGGGCAAGGGTAGGGGACGGTGCTATGTCTCCTAGCGATGCTCAACGACATGATTGCGAGGCATGGGGCGGTGTGGTTTGGTCTGGAACGGGCGGCGCTCTGCGCGGCAGAGGCGGCGTCTTCGACGGCGGGCGGTGGTTGTATGGCACGGGGCTGCTAATGGGGATGTCTGGCGGTCTCCTGGGTCGGTGGTGATCGTGTGTGCGCGCGGTGAGGGCGGCGCGCGGTCTTGGGATGCTGGTCGCGGGTGGTGCTCTGGCGCACGCTCGGCATGGTCTGGGCGCGGCTTGTGCGCGTGGTCCAGGGCTTGGCAACGCTTGCGGCTGAGACAGGCAGAGGCGGTGGACGGTGGGCTGCCTCCTAGACATGCTGGCTAGGCTTGCTGCTGCTCCTAGCTTGCTGTTCACATTGGGGTGACATGGGTGTGCTCGGCTGTTCACCATTAATGGCAATGGCAAGCTCACAGGGGTGCTAGTGTTGGGCTAATCTTTCTAGATGATCTACTGGTTTGTGTGTGAGCTAACTAGGGAACAAATTAGGCTCAAAACACTGCACACTATAGTGTTTGTGGTTTTGTTTGATTTGTGTCTGCAACCTGTTTGATGAAATGGCCGCATGAAGTCAAGTTTTGAATTTTGAAATGAATTTTGGTGAGTTTACTAGATTGGTTCTGGTGAGTCTACAGATGCTTGGGTTTTGAAAGTTGAGCTTGTTTGAGTGGGTTTTGAAAAAGTTGGATCTTCCCATATGAAGAAGATTCAATTTTGAATTGTCATTTAAACTATGCATTTGAAAGTTTCTGGATGATCACAAAGTGGGCCTTGATACTCTGTTATGAGTACATTCAAGGGGTGCAAAGATCCAGAAAAGTTTATGTTAGGTTTTGAAAGTTTGAGACAGCCAAAGTAGGCATGGGAGTTAAATTGGCCAAAATGACCATTCACTTAATATATTTGTTTTGATTTACTTGTCTTTAGGAAAAGTGTGGGAAATGTTTTAGATGATGTTCTTTTCACCTAAGAAACATTTTACAAGAAATGGTTCACACAAACAAGGTGGTTTTTAAAGAAATTCAAAATCCATGCATACACATATACATGCATTCATGAATTCATTTAGAAAAGTTTTTGATAACCCTAATCTTGATGATTAGTGTTTTGATGATCTAAGTTTGATATTTTTGGGATGTTACAAACCTTCCCCCCTTAAACAAAATCTCGTCCCGAGATTTGAAAAAGGACGAAAAGATTACCTAGGATTTGAAGAGATCTGGAAACTCCGTTCTGATGTGGTCTTCGCGTTCCCAGGTAGCCTCCTCTTCGGTGTGGTTGCTCCACTGAATCTTGAGAAACTTGATGCTTCGGGTTCTGGTAGTTCGAAAGGCTTCTTCCAATATACGGATGGGTATTTCAGGATAGGTTAGATCATCATTGATCTCTATGGTCCGGTGATCGATATTCTTGAACACTTCGGTCTTCTCGGGGACTTCGAGACATTTGCGAAGTAACGAGATATGGAACACATTGTGCATAGCTGACATCTCTTCAGGTAGTTCCAGTTGATACGATACTTCTCCTCGATGGTTCAAGATTTCGAAAGGTCCGATATATCTGGGGGCTAACTTTCCTTTGAGTTGGAAACGTTGCATTCCTTTCAATGGCGACACTTTCAGATAAACAAAATCTCCGATGTTGAAGGCGAGGTCTCGACGTCTCTTGTCGGCGTAACTCTTTTGTCGGGATTGGGCTGTCTTGAGGTGCTCACGAATCTTGTGAACCTTCTCTTCTGCCTCTCGTAGAATGTCGGGTCCGAAAATCTGACTCTCTCCTACTTCCGACCAGTTCAAAGGGGTGCGACACTTTCTTCCGTACATAAATTCAAATGGGGCCATTTGCAAACTGGCTTGGTAACTATTGTTGTATGAAAATTCTGCAAACAAGCAGTCTTCCCATTTGGATCCATACTCTAGCACACATGCTCTAAGCATATCTTCGAGTATTTGGTTTACTCGCTCCGTTTGTCCATCGGTCTGAGGGTGATAAGCGGTACTGAAATCTAGGCGGGTTCCTAAACCTTCTTGGACTTTCTTCTAGAACCTCGAGGTAAACTGAGTTCCTCGATCCGAGACTATATTCTTGGGGACTCCATGCAAACTAACGATTCTAGCGATGTATAACTCCGCTAGCTTCGAACTCTGGTAGGTGGTTTTGACGGGCAAGAAATGGGCTACTTTGGACAATCTGTCCACTATGACCCAAATAGAGTCATTTCCCCTACTAGAAGTAGGTAGTCCAGTGATAAAGTCCATTCCTACAGAATCCCATTTCCATTCCGGAATCTGCAAAGGTTGCAACAATCCAGCGGGTCGTTGATGTCCTGCCTTGACTAGCTGGCATATGTCACACTTGGCGATATAGCTTCCGAATTCTCTCTTCATCTTATGCCACCAAAATTGCTCTTTCAAATCTTGATACATCTTGGTTCCTCCAGGATGGATAGAATAAAGAGTATCATGAGCCTCCTTCAAGATAACTTCTTTCAACTCCGAATCTGCTGGTACACAAAGGCGTCCTTTGTACCACAAAACTCCTTCGTCGTCCTCGGTGAATCCGGGTACTTTGCCTGTACCGATACGACACTTAATTCCGTTGATACTAGCATTTCCTTTTTGCGCCTCTTTAATCTGACTGATCAAAGTGGGCTGAAGTTCGATGCTAGCCAAAAATCCTTCACTTACTAATTCCATTCGAAAATCTTCCATCTCTTTGTGCAAACTTTGTTGCTCCTTTAAAATCATGGAGTTCAAGCGGCACGGCAATCTGCTAAGGGAATCGGCTACCACATTGGCTTTTCCAGGGTGATAGTGAATGTCTAGGTCGTAATCCTTGATTAACTCAATCCATCTTCTCTGCCTCATATTCAGCTCCTTTTGAGTGAATATATACTTTAGGCTCTTGTGATCCGAATAAATCTCACAACGGTTTCCCATAAGGTAATGTCTCCATGTCTTCAGGGCTAGAACTACGGCTGCGAGTTCGAGGTCATGGGTTGGGCTATACTCGAGAATCCTTCTACGAATTTGCGGTAATATCCCGCCAATCCGAGAAAAGCACGAACTTGGGTTTGAGTGGTTGGGGCTTGCCAATCTTCTACATCTTTCACTTTGGCAGGGTCAACGGCAATTCCTCCGGCTAATACAATGTGACCAAGGAATCCTACTTCTTGTAACCAGAATTCACATTTGCTAAACTTGGCATACAACTGATGCTCTCTAAGGGTTCCAAGAATGGTCCTTAGGTGTAGCTCATGTTCTTCTTCCGATTTGGAATAAATCAGAATGTCATCGATGAAAACAATGACAAACTTATCCAGGAAGTCCATAAAAATCTTATTCATGAGACTCATGAAATAAGCGGGGGCATTGGTTAATCCAAAAGACATGACTGTATACTCATACAATCCATATCTGGTGGTGAAAGCAGTCTTTGGAATATCCTCTGCATGAATTTTGAGTTGATGATAGCCAGTTCTAAGATCAATCTTAGAAAACACTTGCACCGATCAACTAATCAAACAAATCTTCGATCTTAGGCAAGGGGTACTTGTTCTTGATGGTGACATCATTCAACTTCCTATAGTCCGTACACAAACGGTTACCTCCATCCTTCTTGTCCACAAACAAGACAGGTGATCTCCATGGGGATGCACTTGGTTGAATCAATCTGATTTCCAACATGGAATCCAGTTGCTTCTTCAGTTCTTCTAGTTCTGACGGGTTCATACTATAGGGTCTCTGGGCTATGGGTCCTGTTCCGGGTATTAGTTCGATGATAAACTCTATATCCCAATCTGGGGGCATACCGGGCAAAACATCTAGAAATACATCGGGGTATTCACAGACTATCCGAACTTGGTCAATGGTAGGTTGGGCTAGACTCTTGTTACACTTGAATTGGCGAGGTAAGGTTTCAGATATATGCTCGACTGATATTCCGGCGGTACTGGTCATGGTGATGGCTTTCTTAGCACAGTCAATCAATCCTTTATATTTGGACATCCAATCCATTCCTAGTACTACTTCCAAACCTTTAGTTCCGAGTACTATTAGGTTAGCATAAAAATCTATGCCATGGATTCGGATAGGGACGGCTTTGCAAATTTTCCTAGCCTTGGTGGTTGATCCGGGAATTTGTACAATCATCACATGCTTCAATTTGGTTGGCTGGATTTTACTAGTGCAGGCAAATTCTTCGGTGACAAATGAATGCGATGCACCAGAATCAAACAACACTCTTGCAAGTACTAAATTAACAGAAAACATACCCAGCACGACGTCTGGCGCTTCCTGAGCTTCTTCAACATGAATGAGAAAAAGACGGCCATTGCGGTTGAGTGAATTTCTTGGGGCAAATCTTCTCCCTGGCTGGACACGACGCTGCTGCTGAGCTAGGACATTGGCGTTGGGGGCTGTAGCATTCTTCTTGTTGGGGCACTCATTGGAATAGTGGCCTTTATTTCCACAGTCATAACAGGTCACTTGTGACTTGTCCTTGGCTGCGATAGGCACAACATTGCTTCCAGTCCTCAAGTATTGGGGTTGGTGGTAGTATTGTTGGTGTTGAACTTTGGTGGGCACGGTGAAATTGCTAGAGTTTCCGGGTTGTTGTGATTTCCTCCGGGTCTAGGGTTTCCACGGTTGGGATAGGTCGGACGGGTCATAGGGGTCTGTTGGTTCGTGGGGCAAATCCGGAGATGGGTCAGGCGATACTTTGGGGTCCGATGGGTTCTGGTTGATGCTTCATGCGACGCTATGTTTTCATTGGCTTGGTTGATCTTTCCTTCCATTTGGATAGCGAGTCGACAAGGGCTTCAATATCCACAAAGGGATATTGACTAACACTGTCTGCATCTCGTCATGCAGACCATTCATGAATCTTTCTTTCTTCTTGGCTTCGGTGTCTATCTCGTCCGGGGCATACCTAGCTAATGACAAAAATTTGTCACGGTATTCCACTACAGTCATCCTTCCTTGCTTCAACTCTCTGAACTCGTCTCTCATTCTCTTGATCAAACCTGGTGGCACATGGGTTCTGCTAAACTTGACCTTGAATTCCTCCCAGGTCATCATCTGGCCTCCGGTCATTGCACGAACACTGTTCCACCATGCCCTGGCATCTCCGGCTAGATAATGGGTGGCGAACAAGACTTTCTCGTTGGCTTCCACTCCATCTACTTCTAAGTTGTTTTCCATGGTTTGCAGCCAATCATCGGCATCTAGGGGTTCTTCCGACTTGGTGAAAATGGGTGGGTTGGTATTCTGGAAATTCTTGAGTTTAGATCCGTGGTTGTCCTGGTTTCCATGGCCTTGGTTGTTGTGGGCTAGTTGGGCTATCTGTTGCAGAGTGGCTAGGTTGGCTTGACGTTCGGCTCTTCGACAGCGGTCAGAAGTCAACATTTGCAGGATCTGCAACATCGGGTCCGGGGCTGAACCACTTCCTCCACGTGGCATCTGAAGATTGATATCGATCATGAGAAAAGAAGGAAATTGCTAAGGTTTTGGGTTTTTGAAAGTTTTTTAAAGGTTTGACTCAGATTTTTCTAGAAACTTGCTTTTTCATTCATTCACTCATAGCACACAGTACAACACACACCACAACAAGGGAAAATAGATGGTTTTAAGAACCATTCTGAAATCTACGATACAGTGGGACCGACTACTACTCACTACGCTAGTGCTCAGTGCTACTACTCCTCGGAGTTTGTGGCTTCATCATCTTCAGGATCATCGATGAAGGTGAAATCATCCTCATCGGTGAAGAAGTCCATGGCCTGATCCTCCAGAAAATCATCGTCATCGCTGAGATAGGAGTAAGGGTGTCCACGAAGATCTTCTCCGGCATTCTCCCTTTCCTCTAGCTGCATGTCCCTCTCGTGGATGGTCTCTTCCAGAGATGAGATGCGATGGAGAAGACGGGCAATAATGCGCTCCTTCTTTTCGAGCTGATGGCGGCGAGACTTGCGATCCTTTGCGAGCATGGCGATGATCTGATCCTTCGTCTTGATGATGGCAGACTTGTGGTTGCAATAGTCATGGCAGTTGTCCAACTCCCGCTGACGGTCGTACATCATGAAGCTAAGGTGGTCCAATTGAGTCTTTAGCTCGGGGTGGTATGGGGCTTCCAGTGGTTGTCCATTTGCATCACGTCTTGGGAAAAACTCAAAGCGAGTACCCTTGATCTGATTGATGCTCTGTCCACACAGACGGGAAAGAGCTTCCTGCATTGCTCTGGCAAGTCCATCGAGCCAGTTGTTTTCCCTCAAGGTAAACTGAATTCCCTCCGCTGTGGGAGGTTCAATCTTTCCTCAGAGACTTGCAACAATTAGCCACTGCAGATCTTCTCCTCCTTGATCATTGAGCTGAGCTCCGAAGAACTCAAAAGTGACGCTCCAGAAGTTCCGAAATATGATCCAGATCCCTCTCAAAGATAAGGTCTCCCCCATTTCCAAGTTGATAAAACTTGCTGTACTTCACTTCCATCTATAAAAATAGAGGATGAGTAGATTAGCAGAGTGATCAAGTGTGTCAAAATTTTATTTATTTTGCAAGAGTTTTTGAGGAACATGAAGTTTTATGAAAGAATTAAAGAGATAAGAATGAGAATAGGTTTTTGTAAATATTTGTTTTCTTTGGTTTTTGAAACTAAGTTTTTGGTTCAACGTCCAACCTAACTAGGGTCTCCTATGGTTAGGATGGATCTGATACCAACTTGTCAACACCCGGATTTTTCAATCCTAGATGCCTGTTATGCCATACATCGCAATCCCAGGATTACCATTTTTGCGAGACATAACAGAATTGGATACCATAGTACTTCATCCATTACAACGATACATAAGTTCTTACACAAATAGGGATCTCATGATCCAGTTCTTAATACAACACCAAGCAGCGGAATACGTAATAATAACAGTAGCATAGGTGAAGCTCCATCTTCGGGGTCACAGGCAATGCTGACGATGGGAGATGATCCTAGTTGTTTTAACCTTCCTGGGGTCCATCCTCCAGGTTCTCCTCTTCATAGTATGGCCATGGGAATAGCCAGGGACAAATCCATGAGTACTCTTTAAGTACTCGCAAACTAATACTAACAAGTAAAGGGGTTTTTGGATAATAGGACACTAGGCTCTAGGGTTGTTTTGCAAAAAGCCAGGTTTATCTCTACTAAGCTCCAAAGCTAGTCACAATTTTATAACTCCTAAGTGGGATCTTGTAGTTCAGGTCACAACTCTGTTGTGGTCAAGTCAAAGTCTCAACTCATTTCACAAGTCATTTTGAAAAGGGTCTGACGGGGGAACAGTATGGCCACTCCAACTGTCCATAACCGCGGACGCGGCTATTCGAATAGTTTGACACTCTGCAGAGATTGTACACTTTCACCACAACATTCGATACATCCGTCAGGAACAAATCCTGAATTCACCATACTCAGTATGCGGATAATCAATCTTAACCTTTCAATTACACTCCCTAGTATAAGCACCTCTCCTGTGAGTTTGGCCTCCCAACCATGACCACTGTCATCTTGGGTACTGCACAGGTGGACAATCTTCACAAGGTAGCCTCAGCTCAGACCTTGGCCGTGAGGGAACTAATACTAAGTTATATAAGTTTCCAGTCAAGCCCTACCCAATATTCGGGTATTGTGGTTGTACGATAAAATTGGAATGGTATCGCATCCAGACAACCATCAGTTTTATAAAGGGCTAAGGCTCATGCCTCAACATTTTCATCACCAAAATCATCAAGTGTTTGGAAACACATGTCCAAAACATTTCAATAGAATGATCCATCATTCCAAGGTTTTCATAACCATTTTCCACCAAGTAATCCCATCTAAAGTTGATCAAGTTTTATGCTTAGCACTAGCATCTACAGTTGGGAAGGGTAATAATGAGGGGTGGTAACTGGTGGGGTTTCACTAAGTCCAACCTTATATCTTAGGCTGAGATCAAGGTTTCTAGCTTAGGCCAAATTTTATGTTCTTAGGGCAAACTTGAGCACGGCTGTCTAATATCTACCAAACTCTTAAGTAGACTCTAAGTAAGCTTTGATAAAGAAATAAAGTAGGAAGCTTGCCATAAAACTAGGATTGGTTTAGCAAGTTGGTATGATCACATATGCTTAAGGCATATGGTATTCATATCACAAGCATGGGTTTGTGGCAACAAAAGGGTATCTTGCAAGTGTTTGCTTGCACATTGTCAATATAAGCTTGCATAGTTACTAGCTTGCATTAGGCTTGCCTTGTGCAGAGTAGTGGTTGAAGTTCTCCTCGGCTTCCTCTTCTTAGTATCCTTCTTCCTCCTCGTAGTATCCTTGGTCGGTACTAGCGTCTAGGAATAAATACGAGGTACACAATCACCAATCAATACTTAACTACTTGCAATCATCACACACAAGGGTCCTATAGATGATCTAGCATCATCTCTAACATTACAAGATTAAGGATTGGTTTAAGTCCTTTTATTTTAGAAAAGTAATTTCTACTCATTGAAAAACTACTTAAGATTTAATATTCTCCAAACTAAACATGGGATCATGTTGACACATGTCATCACCACATATTGTATTCCAAGAGAATGTGATTTAAAGTGGTGTCACAATTTAATAAGGTTTTACCCTTTTATTTTGATTGATTAAAGTGGCTAGAAATGCTTATGTAGCATTCTTTTATTCCTTGAACAATATTTCTGCAAGTAAACCTATATATTTTTATATATTCTGAAAGGTATGGTTAAATGTGATTTTTGAGAGTTGGAATCAACTCAAAAGCTTTTATGGTTTAAATTTGAAAAATGTTTGAATGTAGAAAAGCTTCTGCCTTGTTATTTTTGCTATGGGTGATCTACAGATCCAAATGAGTTCAATCTAACGGGCTTGGATTAAGCATTCACAGACCTTTCCAACAAAATTGGTTTCATCCAATTTGGTGCACTAAATCGACCTGGGTTGATTTTTGAAGTTGGGTACAGAAGTGTGTTTGAAATTAAAAAGAAAAAGGTTTAATTTGAATTGCTGGGCTGCGCGGGAAATTCTAACGGGCCGGCCTGCTAAGAGTAGTACTCCCGCGGGCTGCGTAAGTGGGTGTCCCCACTCGTCAGTGACACGGGGCTGGGCGAAGCGGTATGGGGCAACGTGGGTCGTTCGATCTAATTCTAATCCAACGGCTGAGGGTCATCGTCGACGCGAGACAGCTCCGGCGAGAACGAAACCTAGCGCGGCCAGTGGGGGGTGCTGGAGGCTCACCGGTGTACGGGCGAGGGTCGGCGAGACGGGCGAACGACAAAGTCGATGACGGTGATCCTCCTGGTACCGGTGGCTTCTCCTGGGGCGGCTCCAATCGCTGGCTCCCTTCTTCTCCAGAGGCGGCGGGCTCCGGTGAAATTCTGGCGAAGTGGTGCTCGCCTTGCTCTGAGGATGGTGTGGCACGGTCAGTGGGGAGAGGGGAGTGAGATGGTGTGAAGAAATCGTGCGGGGGTGGTCTCTATTTATAGTCGAGCGAGGGGACCGTCGGGGCGCAAGGTGAGCTCGTCGGGGGCGACGTTACAGGCGGCTAAAGCATGGGCAAGGGTAGGGGACGATGCTCTGTCTCCTGGCGATGCTCAACGACATGATCGCGAGGCATGGGGCGGTGTGGTTTGGTCTGGAATGGGCGGCGCTCTGCGCGACAGAGGCGGCGCCTTCGACGGCGGGCGGTGGTTGTATGGCACGGGGCTGCTAATGGGGATGTCTGGCGGTCTCCTGAGTCGGTGGTGATTGTGTGTGCGCGCGGTGAGGGCGGCGCGCGGTCTGGGGACGCTGGTCGTGGGTGGTGCTCTGGCGCATGGTCGGCATGGTCTGGGCGCGGCTTGTGCGCGTGGTCCAGGGCTTGGCAACGCTTGCGGCTAAGACAGGCAGAGGCGGTGGACGGTGGGCTGCCTCCTAGACATGCTGGCTAGGCTTGGTGCTGCTCCTAGCTTGCTGTCCACATTGGGGTGAGATGGGTGTGCTCGGCTGTTCACCATTAATGGCAATGGCAAGCTCACAGGGGTGCTAGTGTTGGGCTAATCTTTCTAGATGATCTACTGGTTTGTGTGTGAGCTAACTAGGGAACAAGTTAGGCTCAAAACACTGCACACTATAGTGTTTGTGGTTTTGTTTGATTTGTGTCTGCAACCTGTTTGATGAAATGGCCGCATGAAGTCAAGTTTTGAATTTTGAAATGAATTTTGGTGAGTTTGCTAGATTGGTTCTGGTGAGTCTGCAGATGCTTGGGTTTTGAAAGTTGAGCTTGTTTGAGTGGGTTTTGAAAAAGTGGGATCTTCCCATATGAAGAAGATTCAATTTTGAATTGTCATTTAAACTATGCATTTGAAAGTTTCTGGATGATCACAAAGTGGGCCTTGATACTCTGCTATGAGTACATTCAAGGGGTGCAAAGATTCAGAAAAGTTTCTGTTAGGTTTTGAAAGTTTGAGACAGCCAAAGTAGGCATGGGAGTTAAATTGGCCAAAATGACCATGCACTTAATATATTTGTTTTGATTTACTTGTCTTTAGGAAAAGTGTGGGAAATGTTTTAGATGATGTTCTTTTCACCTAAGAAACATTTTACAAGCAATGGTTCACACAAACAAGGTGGTTTTTAAAGAAATACAAAATCCATGCATACACATATACATGCATTCATGAATTCATTTAGAAAAGTTTTTGTTAACCCTAATCTTGATGATTAGTGTTTTGATGATCTAAGTTTGATATTTTGGGATGTTACAGTTTCAACACAAGTAAAACTTTCATTAGAAAACATTCTACTGTATAAATTCCTTTTAAAAGCTCAAGTGATCAGGGAGAACTTAAAAAGAAACTGATTAAGAGGCAAATGCAAATAATGGCAGAAATCTGTCAAAACAGACCAGTAGGTAAAAACTGAATTTTCGAAGATCTTCTGTTGCTCAAATCGAAAAGTGTTGAACTAACGAAAGTTAGATAACAACCTGGGGCATATACTCAGAAAATTACAGCTCAATCCGACATACAGGGATTTTTCACGAATGTTTATAGTGAAGCACAAAAATCTGTTTTGGGACAACAACTTCCCCAAATCTTACTTCTCTCTCATTAGAAGTTATTCTTGGCACAAAAACCACACAAAAGGATAAATAGAGGTTATTACAAGTAATAACTTCCAATACTCGACAAAAGAAAACCTAACGAAATTTGGGCTATCTCCCAATGAGTACTTCTCTTTAACGCCTTTAAGTTAGGCATAGTAATTTTGATGATGCTCACATAAGTAATATGAATTGAAGTAAAAGAGAGCAACAAGAAGCAAATTCAAAACACATTTAAGTCTAACCCACTTCCTATGCATAGGAATCTTGTATGGAAATAAATTCACAAAGAACAAAGTGACAAGCATAGGAAGATAAAACAAGAGTAACTTCAAAACTTTCAGCACATAAAGAGGTGTTTCAGTACCATGAAAACTTCTACAACCATATTTTCCTCTCTCATAATAATTTTCAGTAGCCTCATGAATGAACTCAACAATATAACTATCACATAAATTATGATTTTCATGATCTACAAACACATAATTTTTATCAAGCTAAAAAATAGTGGGATTTAGACCTTCAAACCCACTTTTAACAATTTTATAACAAGATGACTGATCATTCTCAATGTATGGGGTTCCAAGATAAAGTCAAGACCCCTCCAATCTCATTTTCAATAGTAGTACAATTAATATTATCAACCAATATAGGACCATCGTCTAGAGCTTTATCATAAACATTTTCTAAGAAAAACTATTTAGTACCATGCATTTCGAAGTTAGGCACAAATAAAAGGATTATCTTAAGATTTATCAAACTAGCATGGATTATCATAGGTAACAGGAGCATAATTATTATCACAAGTTTTACCCATAGTAGATATTTCAAAAGGATCCACATGAACATAACATTCATCCTCCTTTGGTAAGCATGGGGGACAATCAAATAATGTAAGGGATAAAGAGTTACTCTCACTAGAAGGTAGGCATGGGTAGCTAATCCATTATCCCTCCTTTTGTTCATCAGTCTCCTCCTCTTTTTTCATCTAATGAGCTTCCAGTTTTAGCAATTTCTTCTTTCTTAGGCTCCTGCAAGGCATTAGTCTCTTCCATTGGTGGAAAGCAAACTAGAAAGTTCAAATGCACCCTTCCAAGCAATAAATTCTTCAATTTGTTCCACATCATAAAAGTCATAATTTCCTTTAACATAATAAGATATGGTAACATTATCATTATACTTACATTGAAAAGGGAGGTGTTTATACCTCCTACAGCAACAAGATTTATCAAAGCAATAAGGAATAATATAAGTAGAGCACACGTTTCTAGCAATGGTATCCAATTTATCAATTTGTTCCCATAAGTGTTTCCATTTTTGTGACAAGCGGTGTTCCTTATAATAATATTTTTTTTCTTCCGTGAACCCACCTTGCCAATAAGAACTAGTTTCAAAGGAACCAACCATTGATAGAAAGCATGAGAAAGCAAGGCAATAACAGGACAATAACTATAGTAGGAAATATTTTTTTGTGTTTTTTATAAGAAAAATAAAACCAAATGAAACTAATTTTTTTTATTTTTGAAAGAAAGAAACAAGAAAAACAAAGAAAAATAAACTAAGCAAAACAAAAAAAAAGTAAAGAGAATGGTTATGAGTGACTCCCCATACGAGAATCTTCTTTCTCCCTGAAAGGTGAATGACGAGGAGGGAGAGATTGAAGCTGTCCTTAACTCCCTGGCAACAACGCCAGAAAACATCTTGATGCGGCTCAGATCACTATAGAGCTTCGACATTTTTCTGAACATTTTGATATATTCATATTTTCCTGACTTATAGATTAAAAATTATTGAATTTTCAATAGTCAAAACAATTTCTAAAAATAAATAAGTCTGGAATTATTTGATACACCCAGGCACACTATACCCACAGCAACTGACTGATGGGCCCTGTGCCACATAGGCAGCCACGTGAGCAAAGTGGGACAGAGGAGGCCGTTGGGTGTTTTTCACCAGGGCAGGGGTTACACACTGCCACTGACGGGTGGGCCTGGTCCACGCGGGCAAGCCACGCTGGCGCCACGTGGGCGTTGCCGGAGGGAACGGCCAGACGGCAGCGCGGGACGGCGACAGAGGCGATGCGAGGCTACTAAACCTAGCTTGTTCGAACCAAGGTACCGGGGCAGACCTAATAGGGGCGGCGCCACCTTGAAATGGTCACCGGAGCACCGGCGATGACGATGAATGGTGGCGGCAGATGGTGAGCTATGGTGGTAGCAAGCTACAGAGGGACATGGAGGAAGAGGAAGGGTCCCTGAGGACCAGTGGCTCACCGTGATGCCGATGGAGGGATCAACGAGGTCGGTGGCGCGGCGTGGCCGGGGATAGGCGGCGCGGAGCTCCTCTCGGCTGGCGAGGGCGGCGTGGCGGTTCATGACGTCTCCACGGGCGCAGCGGCGCGGCCGACAACGACGGCGGGCAGCCGGCGTTCGGGGATCAGGCGGCGTCCCCTCTGCATACTGTGGCGTCGAAGTAGAGAAGTGATATGGGGAAGAAGAAGAGGAGGCGAGCCAGTTATAAACGAAGGGCCTTTTGTCCCGGTTGGTGGCTCCAACCGGGACTAAAGGGTCATACGTCCCGGTTGGAGCCACCAACCGGGACGTATACTCCAATTTTTTCAGCAGACCAAGGGGCGCGCGCAGGGGGTCTTTAGTCCCGGTTGGTGGCTCCAACCGGGACATATGACCCTATTTTCAAAAATTTTCAGGAATTTTCTCTCTGTTCCCGCCTTATTTTTTATTTTGGGGTTTAAATTTGTAATGTTTTTTAAATGATAATTACTTTGGAATTTAGAAAAACTTTAAACATAAAAAGTGTTTGAATTTGAATAACTAATTCAAAACCATTTACCGTTTTTAAAAATAATTAATGTAACCATTTAAACTATGAACCATTTAAAATTAAAAATGAATTAACTTATATTTTTTGAATATTAATTTGGAATTTAGAAAAACTTTAAACATAAAAAGTGTTTGAATTTGAATAACTAATTCAAATCCATTTTATATTTTTAAAAAATAATTAATGTAACCATTTAAAATATGAACCATTTAAAATAAAAAATGAATTAACTTATATTTTTTGAATATTAATTTGGAATTTAGAAAAACTTTAAACATAAAAAGTGTTTGAATTTGAATAACTAATTCAAACCATTTTCTGTTTTTAAAAATAATTAATGTAACCATTTAAACTATGAACCATTTAAAATTAAAAATAAAATAAATTATATTTTTTGAATATTAATTTGGAATTTAGAAAAACTTTAAACATAAAAAGTGTCTGGATTTGAATAAATAATTCAAAACCATTTTCTATTTTTAAAAAATAATTAATGTAACCATTTAAACTATGAACCATTTAAAATTAAAAATTAATTAACTTATATTTTTTGAATATTTATTTGGAATTTAGAAAAACTTTAAACATAAAATGTGTTTGAATTTCAATAACTAATTCAAAACCATTTTCTGTGTTTTAATTTGGATTTGAGTTAACTTATATTTTTTATATATTAATGGGCGGGAAAAAAGGACGAGAAATAATGGCCGGAAAGAAAATTTTATTAGGATAGAACTGGAATTAAAGTACATAATGCAACTAACACAAAGTTACATAGAAGAACTGGAAATTAAGATACATGGCCAGATTAAGCCACAATCGGCCGAACTTGTTTTGCAATGTTGGAGTGATTCAGTCATCCTCCTGCCTACACCTGTAATACTCACCACTGTAGTCGTCGTACTCGCCGCGGCCGTCGTCGCTGTTGTCGTCGGGGTCGCCGTAGTTGAACCTTGAAGGCTGAGTACGAGTGGGCTGGACTTGAGGGTAGCGCATGCGGGGGCTAGAGTCGGCGGCCATGTCATAGACCATGACGCTCTGGAGAGTCCGGCCGCACCACCACAACCGACGGCCGGCCTCGTTGAAGTTCGGAGGAGGTGGGCCATCCTCCTCGTGCCTGGCGAGCGCCCTCTTACTGTTAGACCCCTCCTTTATAAAGGAAAGGATCCCTGTGATTGCAATGCTAGTCCCTGGATCAATGCTAGCATCCACAGTTTAAGATGAAGTACACAGATACAAAGGTCATTTATTACATTCATTCCAGAGATAAAACATAGTCTTATACAACTCATGGCCATAGGCCTAATACAAGAGTTTTAAGGAAACGAGTAATAAACATAAGTCTTCATCTTCATGTGCCACAGGCAAGCATGTTGAGTGTAGACTCATGACTCCTATTCATCATCAGAGTAACCTACAACATCACAAGTTACAGCCACAGAGGGTCAATACTTTGGAATAGTATTGGCAAGTGATACCTTATTATATTTTTAAGTGGACTATATTACTATATGCATTTTGGCTAAGTGTAGCTTGGCTTGCTTTGCTTGAAAATAGACTTTTCCTATTAGTTGAAATTACTAAGTTTTTCTTTGTCAAAAACATTCCCAAGGAACCATCAATAGACATTGAGGTCCTTCACCCTTGTTCACCCATCAATTTTATTTAGAAGTTGGAGTGATGAGATTCTTGTAGCTTCCATGTCTTGATGCTCAAAGTGTCCATTTCCTTGGACAAGGCTAAGTACTTAGGTTTTCCATCTGCAGAGGTTGTGCACTTTCCCCACCAGACTTGGTTTCCCAAGACAGGACCTTTCAGAAGCTTTTCCTTAGTCAAATGGACGCGTTCCATTCTATAATCCCATCTACCACCAACTGTCCAAGTGACTAAGTGCTAGCAACCTATATGATCATGGCAGAGCCCATATTGCCAAGTGGTTGCACTGTAAGCTTTCTCAACACTTGGCCTCCAAATCCCTTTGTGCCTGGGTGGCATTCCACAAGTGAGATACACAACCCAAGTCCATGGCCTTGTGTAACCACTCAACATAACCCAATCTTTCCATTCCACCCAGGAGGTTTATTTGCCTTAGTTGTTTTATTAAGAAAAATATAAGTCTCTTGACTTAGAATATTTTTATCATATACCATATAGATGTGCACCACCCTTGTTTTCTATAAGCTAGACTAAGCAAAGTATGGTATCTTATCTTAGGGAATTTCCCTAACATTTCTACTAATTCACTCTACTTAGGATTTCCCATCTCATCACTAAGCAAAATATCTAATGCAAGTATAAAACTTAGGATAGGAAATTTATGAAAATATCACTTGCCTTGGTAGTGGGGAGAGTAGCACTCCTCACAATCACAATCACTATCAAAATCTACACAAGAAACAATAGCACACAATTACACACAATATAAATACAACCAAAAATAATATGAATGCATGCATGCAAGAATTTACTAAGTGGTGATTTTTTGAAAATTATACCAAGTATGTTCATGAGCACAGAAACTTAACAAGACACAAGTTTGCCAACTAAATTTATTTGGCCTCAAATTAATATACAAAAATGAAACTATATCTAAATTGCCCTAAACATGTTCCACAATAAAAATCATTTCTAACTGTTACTATATGCTAAATAAAATGGATAATCAGAAAGGTCTTGTTTCACTGAATCCAACGGTATAAAGTTTGCAAAAATCCAACGTGGCATTCAAAATTTATAAGCATTTGAAGTTTGAATCCAAATCTGGTTTTAAATTCTGTTTTAACCTAAACCTTGCCACGCGTCGCGCTGTGATTGGCGCGTACCGCTTCGGTCGGATCACGCTCTGCAGCCGCAGGATTTTAAACAGATCGTACGCTCCAGATAGCGTACCGCTTCGGGATTAAGTGAATCTATCTTAGCGCTCGGATCAAGATCCAACGGCGCGCGAGCAAGCGACCATGCTCTGGCGGCGCTGGCGGCGTTGGCTGGCGGCGCGTCATCTCTGGGCGGCGTTCTAGACCGTTCCAGGATGCAAGGATGTGCTTACCAGATCCGCGATGGCGTGCTGAAACTCGACGTGGTACTCGTTCGCGAAGGGGCGCTCGGAGATGGGCTCTGGATCTCGTCGGAGTTGCGTCTGGCGTCGGGTGGATGTTGTCGGAGTCGTTGCCGAGGCTCCTCGTCGCCCTAGCACGAATCAGTGGGTTCAGAAGTCGCGGGGCGATTCGAACACGCTCGTGTGAAGCAGAAGTGAAGGGGCTCACGGAACTTACGGAATTTGGTCGCCGGAGTTGAGGTGGTCGTCGGACGCTTGCGGCGTCGAGTGGAAACGGCGACCTAGGGCAGTACAGGATGCTCTGTTGTGATTAGAAAGTGCGCAAGAGGATTTCTAGGCGACTCGAACAAACCAGAGGGGAAGGGGCGCACGGGGCTCACCTGAATCGATCGCCGGAGTTGGCTCTGTCTGCGGCGGTCTTGAGTGAGTCGTGGGCAGCCTGGTGGCGTGAGTGTGCGATTGACTGGGGGAAAATGATCGTGGGGAGGTGGGGATCTTATAGCCGGTGCCTCGACAGGAAACGCCTGCGTTTAATGGCCCAATTAAGCCGCGCCATCACCGGCAATCACTGCTGCTGCGACGTGGTCGCGGGCGGGGTTTGGGGAAGACGATGACAGCGTAGACAGGGCCCGCTCGTCAGTGGTGTGCGCGAAGGGGTGTGGGGTCCGTTTATCAGCGGCTGAACGCGTCTGCTTGCGCGTGGGAGGAGAAAAGGAAGTGCCCGGGTGGGCTTGCTGGGCTGGATTAGCTGCTGGGCCAGATCCTGGCCGCATGGCCTTTTTCATTTGTTTGCCCTTTTCTTTTTCTGTTTTCTATTTTCTGAAATGATTTTGATATGAATTCAAATCCTTTTTGAATTCAAACAAATTTGGGGATCTTTGTAGGGTTTTGTGGTTTCAAATGCAGTCATTTAACCAAGTGACTACCTTGTAGGGTTTGGTCAAGCTTGGGTTTCAAAATAAACAGAGATTTTGCTGTAGTTTGCAAATATTTGAATTTAGGGTTTTGAAAATCATTTCTAAATTTTGAATCCTGGTTAAAAGCTTCACATAATCTTTCCAACAATGGAGTCAAGCAATCATGTACTTAAGCTTCCAAATTTCAAAATGTGATGGTCATTTTGGAATCAAATGTCCACATGAAATCATAGCCACAACTTCTGTTTCTAAGTGATTTTGGAGAAAACCCTAAATGAATGGATGATGCATAGATGATATGAATGAGTTTTGAAACTATGATTTTTGGGATGTTACAAATCTAACCCCCTTAAGATGAATCTCGCCCTCGAGATTCGGTTTGGCTAGCAAATAGGTGAGGGTGGTCCTTCCGAAGATCATCTTCTCTATCCCATGTTGCTTCCTCTTCGGAGTGATGGTTCCATTGTACTTTACAAAACTTGATAGTCTTGGTCCTGGTGACTCTTTCTGCTGTCTCTAGAATCTTGACAGGCTTTTCCTCATAAGTGAGATCACTTTCTAGCTGAACTTCTTCCAAAGGTATAGTATCCTTCAAAGAAGACTCTTCCATTTCTGGGTGACACTTTTTAAGCTGACTCACATGAAATACGTTATGGACTGCTGATAGAGACTCTGGTAATTCAACTTCATATGCAACTTCTCCCTTGCGACTTAGAATCCTGAATGGCCCAACATATCTTGGTGCCAACTTTCCTTTGACTCCAAATCTTTTCACTCCACGGAGTGGTGATACCCTGAGATAAGCTCTATCCCCAACTTCGTAGGTGACTTCTCTACGCTTAGAATCCGCGTAGCTTTTCTGTCGGGACTGTGCTATCTTCAATCTGTCCTTAACCAATTTAACTTTCTCTTCGGCGCCCTTGATAAGATCAGGTCCAAATAAGCTTCTTTCTCCCACACATTCCATAATAATGGGGTGGTACACTTCCTTCCGTAGAGTAACTCAAACGGTGCCATTCCAATACTAGATTGATGGCTGTTATTGTAAGAGAACTCCGCGTAAGGCAAGCTTTCATCCCAACTTGCTCCATAGTCTAGAGCACAAGCTCTCAACATGTCCTCAAGAATTTGGTTGGTCCTTTCTGTTTGTCCATCCGTTTGAGGATGAAAAGCAGTGCTAAACTCCAATCTCGTTCCTAAGGATTCATGAAGCTGTCTCCAAAAGTGAGATGTGAACTGGGTTCCTCTATCAGACACAATACTCTTCGGCACACCGTGAAGGCATACAATCCTACTCATGTAAATTTTAGCTAACTTGGCACTTGTATAGGTTGTCTTCACGGGTATAAAATGAGCCACTTTTGTTAGGCGATCCACCACTACCCATATGGAATCATATCCTGATCTAGTCCTTGGTAGTCCGGTAATGAAATCCATACCAATATTTTCCCACTTCCATTCAGGAATAGGCAGTGGTTGAAGCAGACCTGCTGGTTTCTGGTGCTCCGCTTTGACTCTGCTACACACATCACACAAAGCGATATGTTCGGCGATGTCCCTTTTTAGATTGTTCCACCAAAACCTTTCCTTCATGTCCATGTACATCTTGGTATTTCCCGGGTGAATAGAATACGGAGAGTTGTGACCTTCCTGTAAGATCAGTTTCCGCAATTCTGGGTCTTGTGGAACACATATACGTTTCCCGTGCCATAAGGTACCTTGTTCGTCAACATGAAAACTCTTAGCTTTCCCTAGACCAATGTTTACTTTAATCTTTTCAATTTCTTCATCAGTCTTCTGGACTTCTCGGATCTTGTCCAATAGAGTGGGTTGAACATCTAAGGACATGAGATGCCCTTCTGGTACAATCTCCAATCTGAGTTCTTTGAATTGCTTACACAAATCATCTGGCAATTCTCCTTTTGTAAGGCCATTTACAAATGTCTTACGACTTAGAGCATCCGCTACTACATTTGCTTTGCCAGGGTGATATTGCAAACTTAAGTCGTAATCTTTGATAAGTTCTAACCATCTTCTTTGTCTCATGTTGATTTCCTTCTGGGTGAAGATATATTTCAAACTCTTATGGTCGGTGAACACTTCACAACGCTTTCCCAAAAGGTAATGTCTCCATGTTTTGAGTGCATGGACGACAGAGGCTAACTCCAAATCATGGGTAGGGTAATTTACCTCATGAGTTTTGAGTTGTCTCGAAGCATAGGCTACGACTTTATCATCTTGCATAAGTACGGCACCCAAACCTTGATGAGAAGCATCACAATACACTTGGAAATCCTTTTCCAAATCTGGCAGACATAGAACTGGTGCTGTTACAAGTCTCTTCTTTAATTCCTGAAAACTGACTTCGCAACCTTCAGACCAAGCAAACTTCTTGTCCTTCTTTAGCAATTCTGTCATAGGCTTAGCAACCTTCGAGAAATTCTCAATGAACCTTCTGTAGTAACCTGCTAAGCCGAGGAAACTACGAACTTCTTTCACATTCTTAGGTGATTCCCATTCTGTCACAGCTGAAACCTTAGCAGGATCAACTGCCACACCATCTTTTGTCATCACATGACCAAGAAATCCAACTTTCTCTAACCAAAACTCACACTTGCTGAATTTGGCATAAAGTTTATGTTCCCTTAGTTTCTCAAGTATTAAGCGTAAGTGTCTCTCATGCTCTTCCTTGCTCTTGGAGTAGACCAAGATGTCATCGATGAAAACGACAACGAATTTGTCAAGGAACTCCATGAACACCTTGTTCATCATATTCATGAAATATGCTGGAGCGTTGGTTAACCCAAAGGGCATCACAGTATATTCATACAATCCATACCTTGTGGTGAATGCTGTTTTTGGTATGTCTTGCTCTCGTATCTTGAGTTGAAAATAACCTGACCGAAGATCAATCTTCGAGAATACACATGCTCCTTCTAGCTGATCAAATAAGTCATTGATTCTTGGAAAAGGATACTTGTTCTTGATGGTAACCTCGTTGAGAGAACGGTAGTCAATACACAATCTTTGGGTTCTATCTTTCTTCTCCACGAACAAAACTGGGGCTCCCCAAGATGAAGAACTTGGTTGAATAAACCCTTTCTGTAACTGTTCTCCTAGCTGTTTCTTGAGCTCCTTTAATTCATCAACAGACATTTTGTACGGTCTCTTAGCTATTGGTCCTGATCCTGGCACCAAATCTATCAGAAACTCTACATCCCTATCTGGTGGCATTCCTGGTAATTCCTCCGGAAACACATCCGGATATTCACACACAATTGGTACACTTTCCATGCTAACCCCCTTAAGAGAATTCAGCTTACTTCCTTTGGATTCAAAGTTTGACTTAAACTTTATTCTCTTTCCTTCTGGGGTTGTGAGTGTAACTGAACGGTTGGCACAATCTAATACTCCTTCATACTTAGCCATCCAATCCATTCCCAAAATCACATCCAGTCCTTAGGAATCAAGAATGATTAGGTTTACTGGAAACTTATATTTTCCAAACTCTATGACTAAGTCATGGCATCCAGAGTTTACTATCATTTCTCCCCCCGGAGAACTTACTCTTATAGGACACCCAATGGTTTCTACCGGCAGTTCATTTCTTTCAACAAATGCCTTTGATATGAATGAATGAGATGCACCGGTATCAAAGAGTACAAATGCTGAAATTGAATTGAGTCTGAACTTACCAGTCACGGCATCAGGTTCTTCATAGACCTCCTCCACATTGATGTGGTTAACCTGTCCTTTCTGGAAAGGATTCGGCTTGTTAGGTCCTTCCACCTTCTTTTCGGGGCACTCATTTGCATAGTGTCCCATCTTCTTGCATTTGAAGCACTCAACCTGACTGATGTCCTTTTTAGGAGGTTGGCCTCCACTTCCACTACCATTTCCACCATAGTGGCTCTTATGTCCACCCTTGTGGTTCTTGTACTTGTCCTTGTCATGACTGCGGTGATGCTTATTGTCATGACGGTTGTGCTTGTTGAATTTCCCATGTTTATGGGATCCTGAGCTGCTACTGTCATCATAGTGAGATCGTTTGTGAGACGATCCCGAGTTGTGCTTGTCGGAGTGTTTCCTCTTTCTACTCTCGACTTGTTTCATTTTACTTTCCAAAATAGCAGCCTTGTCACACAACGACTGATAAGTTGGAACATACGCCACAGATAGCTGTAGGTTCAATTCATCATTCAATCCTTCCAAGAACTTCTCCTTTCTCTTGGCATCAGTATCAACCTCGTCCGGTGCGTAGCGCGCCAGATTGTTGAATTCCTCTATATACTCTGCCACGCTGCGGTGGCGCTGTTTCAGGTTGTGAAACTCTTTCTTTTTAAGGCTCATTATCCCTGATGAGATATGAGCTGTGCGAAATCCATCTTCAAAGATGGCCCAAGTCACCTCATCAATAGGAGTGGTGATTTGGAAGTTGTCCCACCATGTGGCAGCTGGTCCTTCCAACAGATGTGCTGCAAACCTGACCTTTTCAGCATCCGTGCAGCCCACGGTCACTAAGTCTTTGTTCACAGAACGTAACCAGTCATTGGCTACCATGGGATCAGTTGTTCCCGAATACTTTGCTGGCCTCAGACGCAGAAATCTGGTGAGCATATCGAAACCCGGAGGGTTGTTGTTGTTGTTGTTGTTGTTGTTGTTGTTGTTGTTGTTGGGGTCGTTGTTGTTGTTGTTGTTATTATTCTGGTTTTGGATGAACGTTGTCATCATTTGCATAAGCTGCGTTTGCGCATTCATCATTTGTTGCATTTCCGGGGTGATGTTGTTGGGGTTGGGGTTTGCGCGACGGGGAGGCATCTGTGGTTTGTTCAAATAGATAAGAATGAGATACCCATAGATGTTTCATGCACAATACAACATAAGCAATCACATAACAAGTAACATAAGAATAAAAGTTCAACAACCACATAACAAACTCATGAAGTAAAACACACAAGTGACAAGCCATCCACATGTCGGATGGTCCAATAATAAGTTCACCATAACAAGTATGAATATGAAAAGTAAACGAGTAGCCAAATCTACTCATCAGCGTCAATCTCCTCCTCAACGAAAGTAAGACCTGCGTTCTCCATCGCGGTCTTGTTCTCCTCAATCGTAGTAGTCAAAGAATCAACCTTGGCCTTGAGAGCCCTCTTCTGGGAGCGGAGTCTCTCAATGACCATCTGCTGCTGCTCAAGCTCGAAGTCCTTGGACTTCAGTTCCTCGGTCATGTCCCGGATTTTCTTGTTCCTATCCTGGACGCGTTTCTCTTGACTCTTGAACTTGCGATCCTGAGCCTCAAACTTCGTCTCCATCTCCTTGATCATCTCATCCTGCTGTGCGAAAAGCTTGTCCTTCTCGCGTAGCTGCACCTGGAGCTCGTCATTGCCTAGCATGACGTTCGTCCTGTCCGTGTCTACGTGCCTGAGAAGAGTCTCTAAGTCCTGAAGATAGAGGCGTATCGGCTCTGCAGTGCTCCTCGAGTCGTCCTCAAAGTCGATGGAATCTCCATCTGCATCACGCCTTCCGAAGGCGTGGAAGTGAGTGCCCCTAACCTGTCGGGAGTGACGGCCTAACAGTCGTCCTATCAGGTCCTTCATGACTACCTCTATGCCTCTCTCCCTGTCGTCATGCATCAGCTTGAAGACAATGGCCTCCGTAGTGGGCTCCGACTGGCGTCCGGGCTGGCTCACCTTGAAGCCCCAAAGGTCCTTCCTCTCAAACTTGGTGAGTGGGTACACCGTGATGGTAGGAAGAGGGAGATCGAGCAGAGTGGTAAGCTCAACGATACGAGGTCCGAAACGAGTAACCTGGAACTCCTCAATGGTGCTGATGGCAATAGGCATCTATTTATAAATTTGAAAAGTTAGAACAACACTAATTAAAATGAACACAAAACAACCATCTCATACATAACCATGGAACACAATTTCACACAAGTCATGCTTACATAATACCATTACATCAAACAAGGTCCAACTTATTTAAGGTATCATTTTGGAAAATAAGGTGATAAGTGGTGGTCCAACTAACGAAGTGTTCTTACAATCCAATCTCACGGGATCTATTATTAAACACAATGTTCCTAGAGGCAATCCACCAATCTTGCTCCCTTGACTCTATCACTAAGTCTATAACATCTCCTCTTATCTCTTGGTTGGTGTCTTCCAACTCTTGAGTAAGATCCTTTTCTTTCTCTAAGTCCTTTTGGAGGTTGAGCATTCTGCACTTGACTCTAGCACTTAGTTCCTTGATAGTCCTCCAAGCTGCATCCCTGGCTGACTCAAAGAATGTGGTGTGCATTGTAGTGTTGGTGTACATGCAGAATCCTCTTTCTTTGTGGTTGTCTTCCTTGTTTTTGTACAAGTGAAGTTGCACCCACCAATACTCCACTCCTTCATCCATCACTGGAAAACCTTTGTACACGGCTTCACCATGTGCATCCATTGCTTCCATGAGATCCTTGAGAATACTGGGAAACTCCGTCTCACACTCCAAGGTCATGGTCATGAGTGGTCCCTTCTTCACGGCTTCGTTGATGGAGTTCATCTACAAAGGAGGTTGAAAGGGATTAGAAAAGTTTTACGAGAAGAATAGACAAGTGTAGAAGTAGTTGAAAACTTTTTCCTTAGTGGTTTCCAATTCCTAGGGTCATAATCCTACAGGCAACACAGTGCTCTGATACCATCTGTTAGACCCCTCCTTTATAAAGGAAAGGATCCCTGTGATTGCAATGCTAGTCCCTGGATCAATGCTAGCATCCACAGTTTAAGATGAAGTACACAGATACAAAGGTCATTTATTACATTCATTCCAGAGATAAAACATAGTCTTATACAACTCATGGCCATAGGCCTAATACAAGAGTTTTAAGGAAACGAGTAATAAACATAAGTCTTCATCTTCATGTGCCACAGGCAAGCATGTTGAGTGTAGACTCATGACTCCTATTCATCATCAGAGTAACCTGCAACATCACAAGTTACAGCCACAGAGGGTCAATACTTTGGAATAGTATTGGCAAGTGATACCTTATTATATTTTTAAGTGGACTATATTACTATATGCATTTTGGCTAAGTGTAGCTTGGCTTTGCTTGAAAATAGACTTTTCCTATTAGTTGAAATTACTAAGTTTTTCTTTGTCAAAAACATTCCCAAGGAACCATCAATAGACATTGAGGTCCTTCACCCTTGTTCACCCATCAATTTTATTTAGAAGTTGGAGTGATGAGATTCTTGTAGCTTCCATGTCTTGATGCTCAAAGTGTCCATTTCCTTGGACAAGGCTAAGTACTTAGGTTTTCCATCTGCAGAGGTTGTGCACTTTCCCCACCAGACTTGGTTTCCCAAGACAGGACCTTTCAGAAGCTTTTCCTTAGTCAAATGGACGCGTTCCATTCTATAATCCCATCTACCACCAACTGTCCAAGTGACTAAGTGCTAGCAACCTATATGATCATGGCAGAGCCCATATTGCCAAGTGGTTGCACTGTAAGCTTTCTCAACACTTGGCCTCCAAATCCCTTTGTGCCTGGGTGGCATACCACAAGTGAGATACACAACCCAAGTCCATGGCCTTGTGTAACCACTCAACATAACCCAATCTTTCCATTCCACCCAGGAGGTTTATTTGCCTTAGTTGTTTTATTAAGAAAAATATAAGTCTCTTGACTTAGAATATTTTTATCATATACCATATAGATGTGCACCACCCTTGTTTTCTATAAGCTAGACTAAGCAAAGTATGGTATCTTATCTTAGGGGATTTCCCTAACATTTCTACTAATTCACTCTACTTAGGATTTCCCATCTCATCACTAAGCAAAATATCATGCTTTTACTTTAGCAAAATATCTAATGCAAGTATAAAACTTAGGATAGGAAATTTATGAAAATATCACTTGCCTTGGTAGTGGGGAGAGTAGCACTCCTCACAATCACAATCACTATCAAAATCTACACAAGAAACAATAGCACACAATTACACACAATATAAATACAACCAAAAATAATATGAATGCATGCATGCAAGAATTTACTAAGTGGTGATTTTTTGAAAATTATACCAAGTATGTTCATGAGCACAGAAACTTAACAAGACACAAGTTTGCCAACTAAATTTATTTGGCCTCAAATTAATATACAAAAATGAAACTATATCTAAATTGCCCTAAACATGTTCCACAATAAAAATCATTTCTAACTGTTACTATATGCTAAATAAAATGGATAATCAGAAAGGTCTTGTTTCACTGAATCCAACGGTATAAAGTTTGCAAAAATCCAACGTGGCATTCAAAAGTTATAAGCATTTGAAGTTTGAATCCAAATCTGGTTTTAAATTCTGTTTTTAACCTAAACCTTGCCACGCGTCGCGCTGTGATTGGCGCGTACCGCTTCGGTCGGATCACGCTCTGCAGCCGCAGGATTTTAAACAGATCGTACGCTCCAGATCGCGTACCGCTTCGGGATTAAGTGAATCTATCCTAGCGCTCGGATCAAGATCCAACGGCGCGCGAGCAAGCTCTGGCGGCGGCGGCGGCGTTGCGTCTCACGGCGGCGCCGGCGTTCTAGACCGTTCCAGGATGCAAGGATGTGCTTACCAGATCCGCGATGGCGTGCTGAAACTCGACGTGGTACTCGTTCGCGAAGGGGCGCTCGGAGATGGGCTCTGGATCTCGTCGGAGTTGCGTCTGGCGTCGGGTGGATGTTGTCGGAGTCGTTGCCGAGGCTCCTCGTCGCCCTAGCACGAATCAGTGGGTTCAGAAAGTGCGCAGGACAGTTGCGAACACGCTCGTGTGAAGCAGAAGTGAAGGGGCTCACGGAACTTACGGAATTTGGTCGCCGGAGTCGAGGTGGTCGTTGGACGCTTGCGGCGTCGAGTGGAAACGGCGACCTAGGGCAGTACAGGATGCTCTGTTGTGATTAGAAAGTGCGCAAGAGGATTTCTAGGCGACTCGAACAAACCAGAGGGGAAGGGGCGCACGGGGCTCACCTGAATCGATCGCCGGAGTTGGCTCTGTCTGCGGCGGTCTTGAGTGAGTCGTGGGCAGCCTGGTGGCGTGAGTGTGCGATTGACTGGGGGAAAATGATCGTGGGGAGGTGGGGATCTTATAGCCGGTGCCTCGGCGAAAACGCTGCGTTTAATGGCCCAATTAAGCCGCCATCACCGGCAATCATCGCTGCGACGTGGTCGCGCGGGTTTGGGAAGATGGCGATGACAGCGTGGCCCGCTGGTGTGCGCGAAGGGTGGGGGTCCGTTATCGCCGGTGAACGCGTGCTGCGTGGGAGGAGAAAAGGAAGTGCCCGGGTGGGCTTGCTGGGCTGGATTAGCTGCTGGGCCAGATCCTGTCCGCATGGCCTTTTTCATTTGTTTGCCCTTTTCTTTTTCTGTTTTCTATTTTCTGAAATGATTTTGATATGAATTCAAATCCTTTTTGAATTCAAACAAATTTGGGGATCTTTGTAGGGTTTTGTGGTTTCAAATGCAGTCATTTAACCAAGTGACTACCTTGTAGGGTTTGGTCAAGCTTGGGTTTCAAAATAAACAGAGATTTTGCTGTAGTTTGCAAATATTTGAATTTAGGGTTTTGAAAATCATTTCTAAATTTTGAATCCTGGTTAAAAGCTTCACATAATCTTTCCAACAATGGAGTCAAGCAATCATGTACTTAAGCTTCCAAATTTCAAAATGTGATGGTCATTTTGGAATCAAATGTCCACATGAAATCATAGCCACAACTTCTGTTTCTTAGTGATTTTGGAGAAAACCCTAAATGAATGGATGATACATAGATGATATGAATGAGTTTTGAAACTATGATTTTTGGGATGTTACACTTACGCTGATCCATGAAGAAGGCTTTCCAAGTCGGGAAATAGTCGGGATGCCATCTGGGATTCCTCCGCTGCTCCGGCGTGAGCTCGAAGTAGTAGTGGTTCGTGATGGCCATCCGACGCGCCACACCTATAGGGACAGGAGGAACCGGCACGCCTCCGGCGCTCAGCATCCGGGGACACGGTGGCCGTGGGGGTAGTTCGAGGCGCAAAGCGCCTCCGCCTCCCTGGGAGTTAGTGCTACGGTGGAAGTCATGGGAAAAAGTGATGAGGTTGTAGATATGAGTCTAGAGATGTGCAATGACAATGGAGGCCAACCCTACATATATATATAGTGAGAAATGTCAAGAAGATAACTGAAGGGAAGAACTGGCAGGAAAAACTGGCGGGAAGAAATGGCGGGAGAAATGCCGGGAAAAAATGGCGGGAAGAAAAATGGCGGGAACAAATGGTGGGAAGAAAAGTGACTCATTTAGAACTTGCATTGGATCTCTGAAGAAACCACATATTGCGAGTCTAAAAATGATTTTTTCAAAAAATCACGGGCGATAGATCATGTACCTATAGTACAAACCGGACCCACTTCCTACCGATTCGGCAGACATTTGTCCTTTTTACCCGGGATGGACGAAAAGGTTTGAGATGTCCCGGTTGGGCGATAGTCCATGTAAGGTGGTCTAGTATTTTAGGAAAATGGGACGGTAGCATTCTAAAACGGCATTTTGGTGGTTACTTCAAAAAACGACCCGTTTTTTACGCTCAGAAAATGGAAAAGGGCTTTTCCGTGCGACAAAAAGGAAACTTACTCCTGCAATATTATTCTCCATACCAATGCCCACATGCATGCATAATATGGGCACAACATCACAAACTATGCCATGATTCAGCACATAACATCGGTCATTTGGACGGAAAGCCATGAAACCTCGAACATGATAGGTCTTTTTGTAAAGGTTTTTTCGAGACATGATCAATATACCAAGTCTGGTATTTTTCCTTTCAACTATGTCACATAATATGACACCACGCGAAGGATTTTCATTGTTCGGGTTTTTTTTGAATTTATTATGCCAGTTTTGAATTTTCTGAATTTCTATCTATGGTCGAACCGGCGTGCATGAAGATAGGGGACGAGCATCGTTAGATCTTGCATTGGATCTCTGAAGAAACCACATATTTCGAGTCTAAAAATGATTTTTTCAAAAAATCACGGGCGATAGATCATGTACCTGTAGTACAAATCGGACCCACTTCCTACCGATTCGGTAGACATTTGTCCTTTTTACCTGGGATGGATGAAAAGGTTTGAGATGTCCCGGTTGGGAGATAGTCCATGTAAGGTGGTCTAGTATTTTAATAAAATGGGACGGTAGCATTCTGAAACGGCATTTTGGTGGTTAGTTCACAAAACTACCTGTTTTTTGCGCTCGGAAAATGGAAAAGGGCTTTTCCGTGTGACAAAAAGGAAAACTTCCTCCTGCAACATTGTTCTCCATACAAATGTGCACATGCATGCATAATATGGGCACAGCATCACAAACTATGCCGTTATTCAACACATAACATCGGTCATTTGGACCAAAGCCATGAAACCTCGAACATGATAGGTCATTTTGTGAAGGTTTTTTCGAGACATGATCAATATACCAAATCTGGTATTTTTCCTATCAACTATGTCACATAATATGACACCACGCGAAGGATTTTCATTGTTCGGATTTTTTTTTGAATTTATTATGCCCGTTTTGAATTTTCTGAATTTCTAACTATGATCGAACTGGAGTGCATGAAGATAGGGGACGAGCATCGTTAGATCTTGCATTGGATCTCTGAAGAAAGCACATATTGCGAGTCTAAAAATTATTTTTTCAAAAAATCACGGGCGATAGATCATGTACCTGTAGTACAAACTGGACCCACTTCCTACCGATTCGGCAGACATTTATCCTTTTTACCTGGGGTGGACGAAAAGGTTTGAGATGTCCCGGTTGGGGGATTGTCCATGTAAGGTGGTCTAGTATTTTAATAAAATGGGACGGTAGCATTCTGAAACGACATTTTGGTGGTTACTTCACAAAACGACTTTTTTTTGCTCGAGAAAATGGAAAAGGGCTTTTCCGTGCGACAAAAAGGAAAACTTTCTCCTGCAACATTGTTCTCCATACCAATGTCCACATGCATGCATAATATGGGCACAGCATCACAAACTATGCCGTGATTCAGCACATAACATCGGTCATTTCGACCGAAAGCCATGAAACCTCGAACATGATAGGTCATTTTGTGAAGGTTTTTTCGAGACATGATCAATATACCAAGTCTGGTATTTTTCATTTCAACTATGTCACATAAGATGACACCACGCGAAGGATTTTCATTGTTCGGATTTTTTTTGAATTTATTATGCCCGTTTTGAATTTTCTGAATTTCTAACTATGGTGGCGTGCATGAAGATAGGGGACGAGCATCGTTAGATCTTGTATTGGATCTCTGAAGAAACCACATATTGCGAGTCTAAAAATTATTTTTTCAAAAAATCACGGGCGATAGATCATGTACCTGTAGTACAAACCGGACCCACTTCCTACCGATTCGGCAGACATTTGTCCTTTTTACCTGGGATGGACGAAAAGGTTTGAGATGTCCTGGTTGGGAGATAGTCTATGTAAGGTTGTCTAGTATTTTAGGAAAATGGGACGGTAGCATTCTGAAATGGCATTTTTGTGGTTACTTCACAAAATGACCCGTTTTTTGCGCTCGGAAAATGGAAAAGGGATTTTCCGTGCGACAAAAAGGAAAACTTCCTCCTGCAATATTGTTCTCCATAACAATGCCCACATGCATGCATAATATGGGCACAACATCACAAACTATGCCGTGATTCAGCACATAACATCGGTCATTTGGACCGAAAGCCATGAAACCTCGAACATGATAGGTCATTTTGTGAAGGTTTTTTCGAGACATGATCAATATACCAAGTCTGGTATTTTTCCTTTCAACTATGTCACATAATATGACACCACGCGAAGGATTTTCATTGTTCGGATTTTTTTGAATTTATTATGCCCGTTTTGAATTTTCTGAATTTCTAACTATGGTCGAACCGGCGTGCATGAAGATAGGGGACGAGCATCGTTAGATCTTGCATTGGATCTCTGAAGAAACCACATATTGCGAGTCTAAAAATGATTTTTTCAAAAAATCACGGGCGATAGATCATGTACCTGTAGTACAAACCGGACCCACTTCCTACCGATTCGGCAGACATTTGTCCTTTCTACCCGGGATGGACGAAAAGGTTTGAGATGTCTCGGTTGGGAGATAGTCCATGTAAGGTGGTCTAGTATTTTAGGAAAATGGGACGGTAGCATTCTGAAACATCATTTTGGTGGTTACTTCACAGAACGACCCGTTTTTTGCGCTCGGAAAATGGAAAAGGGATTTTCCGTGCGATAAAAAGGAAAACTTCCTCCTGCAATATTGTTCTCCATACCAATGCCCACATGCATGCATAATATGGGTACGACATCACAAACTATCCCGTGATTCAACACATAACATCGGTCATTTGGACCGAAAGCCATGAAACCTCGAACATGATAGGTCATTTTGTGAAGGTTTTTTCGAGACATGATCAATATACCAAGTCTGGTATTTTTCCTTTCAACTATGTCACATAATATGACACCACGCGAAGGATTTTCATTGTTCGGATTTTTTTTTGAATTTATTATGCCTGTTTTGTATTTTCTAAATTTCTAACTATGGTTGACCCAGCGTGCATGAAGATAGGGGACGAGCATCGTTAGATATTGCCATGGATCTCTGAAGAAACCACATATTGCGAGTCTAAAAATGATTTTTTCAAAAAATGACGGGCGATAAATCATGTACCTGTAGTACAAACCGGACCACTTCCTACCGATTCGGCAGACATTTGTCCTTTCTACCCGGGATGGACGAAAAGGTTTGAGATGTCTCGGTGTGGAGATAGTCCATGTAAGGTGGTCTAGTATTTTAGGAAAATGGGACGGTAGCATTCTGAAACGGCATTTTGGTGGTTACTTCACAAAACGACCCGTTTTTTGCGCTCGGAAAATGGAAAAGGGCTTTTCCGTGCGACAAAAAGGAAAACTTCCTCCTACAACATTGTTCTCCATACCAATGTCCACATGAATGCATAATATGGGCACAACATCACAAACTATGCCCTGATTCAGCACATAACATCGGTCATTTGGACGGAAAGCCATGAAACCTCGAACATGATAGGTCTTTTTGTAAAGGTTTTTTCGAGACATGATCAATATACCAAGTCTGGTATTTTTCCTTTCAACTATGTCACATAATATGACACCACGCGAAGGATTTTCATTGTTCGGGTTTTTTTTGAATTTATTATGCCAGTTTTGAATTTTCTGAATTTCTATCTATGGTCGAACCGGCGTGCATGAAGATAGGGGACGAGCATCGTTAGATCTTGCATTGGATCTCTGAAGAAACCACATATTTCGAGTCTAAAAATGATTTTTTCAAAAAATCACGGGCGATAGATCATGTACCTGTAGTACAAATCGGACCCACTTCCTACCGATTCGGTAGACATTTGTCCTTTTTACCTGGGATGGATGAAAAGGTTTGAGATGTCCCGGTTGGGAGATAGTCCATGTAAGGTGGTCTAGTATTTTAATAAAATGGGACGGTAGCATTCTGAAACGGCATTTTGGTGGTTAGTTCACAAAACTACCTGTTTTTTGCGCTCGGAAAATGGAAAAGGGCTTTTCCGTGTGACAAAAAGGAAAACTTCCTCCTGCAACATTGTTCTCCATACAAATGTGCACATGCATGCATAATATGGGCACAGCATCACAAACTATGCCGTTATTCAACACCTAACATCGGTCATTTGGACCAAAGCCATGAAACCTCGAACATGATAGGTCATTTTGTGAAGGTTTTTTCGAGACATGATCAATATACCAAATCTGGTATTTTTCCTATCAACTATGTCACATAATATGACACCACGCGAAGGATTTTCATTGTTCGGATTTTTTTTTGAATTTATTATGCCCGTTTTGAATTTTCTGAATTTCTAACTATGATCGAACTGGAGTGCATGAAGATAGGGGACGAGCATCGTTAGATCTTGCATTGGATCTCTGAAGAAAGCACATATTGCGAGTCTAAAAATTATTTTTTCAAAAAATCACGGGCGATAGATCATGTACCTGTAGTACAAACTGGACCCACTTCCTACCGATTCGGCAGACATTTATCCTTTTTACCTGGGGTGGACGAAAAGGTTTGAGATGTCCCGGTTGGGGGATTGTCCATGTAAGGTGGTCTAGTATTTTAATAAAATGGGACGGTAGCATTCCAAAACGACATTTTGGTGGTTACTTCACAAAACGACCTGTTTTTTGCGCTCAGAAAATGGAAAAGGGCTTTTCCGTGCGACAAAAAGGAAAACTTTCTCCTGCAACATTGTTCTCCATACCAATGTCCACATGCATGTATAATATGGGCACAGCATCACAAACTATGCCGTGATTCAGCACATAACATCGGTCATTTCGACCGAAAGCCATGAAACCTCGAACATGATAGGTCATTTTGTGAAGGTTTTTTCGAGACATGATCAATATACCAAGTCTGGTATTTTTCATTTCAACTATGTCACATAAGATGACACCACGCGAAGGATTTTCATTGTTCGGATTTTTTTTGAATTTATTATGCCCGTTTTGAATTTTCTGAATTTCTAACTATGGTCGAACTGGCGTGCATGAAGATAGGGGACGAGCATCGTTAGATCTTGTATTGGATCTCTGAAGAAACCACATATTGCGAGTCTAAAAATTATTTTTTCAAAAAATCACGGGCGATAGATCATGTACCTGTAGTACAAACCGGACCCACTTCCTACCGATTCGGCAGACATTTGTCCTTTTTACCCGGGATGGACGAAAAGGTTTGAGATGTCCTGGTTGGGAGATAGTCTATGTAAGGTTGTCTAGTATTTTAGGAAAATGGGACGGTAGCATTCTGAAATGGCATTTTTGTGGTTACTTCACAAAATGACCCGTTTTTTGCGCTCGGAAAATGGAAAAGGGATTTTCCGTGCGACAAAAAGGAAAACTTCCTCCTGCAATATTGTTCTCCATACCAATGCCCACATGCATGCATAATATGGGCACAACATCACAAACTATGCCGTGATTCAGCACATAACATCGGTCATTTGGACCGAAAGCCATGAAACCTCGAACATGATAGGTCATTTTGTGAAGGTTTTTTCGAGACATGATCAATATACAAAGTCTGGTATTTTTCCTTTCAACTATGTCACATAATATGACACCACGCGAAGGATTTTCATTGTTCGGATTTTTTTTGAATTTATTATGCCCGTTTTGAATTTTCTGAATTTCTAACTATGGTCGAACCGGCGTGCATGAAGATAGGGGACGAGCATCGTTAGATCTTGCATTGGATCTCTGAATAAACCACATATTGCGAGTCTAAAAATGATTTTTTCAAAAAATCACGGGGGATAGATCATGTACCTATAGTACAAACCGGACCCACTTCCTACCGATTCGGCAGACATTTGTCCTTTCTACCCGGGATGGACGAAAAGGTTTGAGATGTCTCGGTTGGGAGATAGTCCATGTAAGGTGGTCTAGTATTTTAGGAAAATGGGACGGTAGCATTCTGAAACATCATTTTGGTGGTTACTTCACAGAACGACCCGTTTTTTGCGCTCGGAAAATGGAAAAGGGATTTTCCGTGCGATAAAAAGGAAAACTTCCTCCTGCAATATTGTTCTCCATACCAATGCCCACATGCATGCATAATATGATGCGACATCACAAACTATCCGTGATTCAACACATAACATCGGTCATTTGGACCGAAAGCCATGAAACCTCGAACATGATAGGTCATTTTGTGAAGGTTTTTTCGAGACATGATCAATATACCAAGTCTGGTATTTTTCCTTTCAACTATGTCACATAATATGACACCACGCGAAGGATTTTCATTGTTCGGATTTTTTTTTGAATTTATTATGCCTGTTTTGTATTTTCTAAATTTCTAACTATGGTTGACCCAGCGTGCATGAAGATAGGGGACGAGCATCGTTAGATCTTGCCATGGATCTCTGAAGAAACCACATATTGCGAGTCTAAAATGATTTTTCAAAAATGACGGCGATAAATCATGTACTGTAGTAAACCGGACCACTTCCTACCGATTCGGCAGACATTTGTCCTTTCTACCCGGGATGGACGAAAAGGTTTGAGATGTCTCGGTGTGGAGATAGTCCATGTAAGGTGGTCTAGTATTTTAGGAAAATGGGACGGTAGCATTCTGAAACGGCATTTTGGTGGTTACTTCACAAAACGACCCGTTTTTTGCGCTCGGAAAATGGAAAAGGGCTTTTCCGTGCGACAAAAAGGAAAACTTCCTCCTACAACATTGTTCTCCATACCAATGTCCACATGAATGCATAATATGGGCACATCATCACAAACTATGCCGTGATTCAGCACATAACATCGGTCATTTGGACCGAAAGCCATGAAACCTCGAACATGATAGGTCATTTTGTGAAGGTTTTTTCGAGACATGATCAATATACCAAGTCTGGTATTTTTCCTTTCAACTATGTCACATAATATGACACCACGCGAAGGATTTTCATTGTTCGGATTTTGCTTTGAATTTATTATGCCCGTTTTGAATTTTCGAATTTCTAACTATGGTCGAACCGTGCATGAAGATAGGGGCGAGCATCGTTAGATCTTGCATTGGATCTCTGAAGAAACTACATATTGCGAGTCTAAAAATGATTTTTTCAAAAAATCACGGGCGATAGATCATGTACCTATAGTACAAACCGGACCCACTTCCTGCCGATTCGGCAGACATTTGTCCTTTTTACCCGGGATGGACGAAAAGGTTTGAGATGTCCCAGTTGGGAGATAGTCCATGTAAGGTGGTCTAGTATTTTAGGAAAATGGGACGGTAGCATTCTGAAACGGCATTTTGGTGGTTACTTCACAAAACGACCCGTCTTTTGCGCTCGGAAAATGGAAAAGGGCTTTTCCGTGTGACAAAAAGGAAAACTTCCTCCAACAACATTGTTCTCCATACCAATGTCCACATGCATGCATAATATGGACACAGCATCACAAACTATGCCGTGATTCAGCACATAACATCGGTCATTTGGACCGAAAGCCATGAAACCTCGAAAATGATAGGTCATTTTGTGAAGGTTTTTTGGAGACGTGATCAATATACCAAGTCTGGTATTTTTCCTTTCAACTATGTCACATAATATGACACCACGCGAAGGATTTTCATTGTTCGTATTTTTTTTGAATTTATGATGCCCGTTTTGAATTTTCTGAATTTCTAACTATGGTCGAACCGGCGTGCATGAAGATAGGGGACGAGCATCATTAGATCTTGCATTGGATCTCTGAAGAAACCACATATTGCGAGTCTAAAAATGATTTTTTGAAAAAATCACGGGCGATAGATCATGTACCTGTAGTACAAACCGGACCCACTTCCTACCGATTCGGCAGACATTTGTCCTTTTTACCCGGGATGGACGAAAAGGTTTGAGATGTCCCGGTTGGGAGTTAGTCCATGTAAGGTGGTCTAGTATTTTAGGAAAATGGGACGATAGCATTCTGAAACGGCATTTTGGTGGTTACTTCACAAAACGACCCGTTTTTTGCGCTCGGAAAATGGAAAAGGGCTTTTCCGTGTGACAAAAAGGAAAACTTCCTCCTGCAATATTGTTCTCCATACCAATGTCCACATGCATGCATAATATGGGCACAGCATCACAAACTATGCCGTGATTCAGCACATAACATCGGTCATTTGGACCGAAAGCCATGAAACCTCGAACATGATAGGTCATTTTGTGAAGGTTTTTTCGAGACATGATCAATATACCAAGTCTGGTATTTTTCCTTTCAACTATGTCACATAATATGACACCACGCGAAAGATTTTCATTGTTCGGATTTTTTTTTGAATTTATTATGCCTGTTTTGAATTTTCTAAATTTCTAACTATGGTTGACCCAGCGTGCATGAAGATAGGGGACGAGCATCGTTAGATCTTGCAATGGATCTCTGAAGAAACCACATATTGCGAGTCTAAAAATGATTTTTTCAAAAAATGACGGGCGATAAATCATGTACCTGTAGTACAAACCGGACCACTTCCTACCGATTCGGCAGACATTTGTCCTTTCTACCCGGGATGGACGAAAAGGTTTGAGATGTCTCGGTGTGGAGATAGTCCATGTAAGGTGGTCTAGTATTTTAGGAAAATGGGACGGTAGCATTCTGAAACGGCATTTTGGTGGTTACTTCACAAAACGACCCGTTTTTTGCGCTCGGAAAATGGAAAAGGGCTTTTCCGTGTGACAAAAAGGAAAACTTTCTCCTACAACATTTTTCTCCATACCAATGTCCACATGCATGCATAATATGGGCACAGCATCACAAACTATGCCGTGATTCAGCACATAACATCGGTCATTTGGACCGAAAGCCATGAAACGTCGAACATGATAGGTCATTTTGTGAAGGTTTTTTCGAGACATGATCAATATACCAAGTCTAGTATTTTTCATTTCAACTATGTCACATAATATGACACCGCGCGAAGGGTTTTCATTGTTCGGATTGTTTTTTAATTTATTATGCTCGTTTTGAATTTTCTGAATTTCTAACTATGGTCGAACCGGCGTGCATGAAGATAGGGGACGAGCATCGTTAGATCTTGCATTAGATCTCTGAAGAAACCACATATTGCGAGTCTAAAAATGATTTTTTCAAAAAATCAAGGGCGATAGATCATGTACCTGTAGTACAAACCGGACCCACTTCCTACCGATTCGGCAAACATTTGTCCTTTTTACCCGGGATGGACGAAAAGGTTTGAGCTGTCCTGGTTGGGATATAGTCCATGTAAGGTGGTCTAGTATTTTAGGAAAATGGGACGGTAGCATTTTGAAACGGCATTTTGGTGGTTACTTCATAAAACGACCCGTTTTTTGCGCTCGAAAAATGGAAAAGGGATTTTCCGTGCGACAAAAAGGAAAACTTCCTCCTGCAATATTGTTCTCCATACCAATGCCCACATGCATGCATAATATGGGCACAACATCACAAACTATGCCGTGATTCAGCACATAACATCGGTCATTTGGACCGAAAGCCATGAAACCTCGAACATGATAGGTCATTTTGTGAAGGTTTTTTCGAGACATGATCAATATACCAAGTCTGGTATTTTTCCTTTCAACTATGTCACATAATATGACACCACGCGAAGGATTTTCATTGTTCGGATTTTTTTTTGAATTTATTATGCCCGTTTTGAATTTTCTGAATTTCTAACTATGGTCGAACCGGCGTGCATGAAGATAGGGGACGAGCATCGTTAGATCTTGCATTGGATCTCTGAAGAAACTACATATTGCGAGTCTAAAAATGATTTTTTCAAAAAATCACGGGCGATAGATCATGTACCTGTAGTACAAACCGGACCCACTTCCTGCCGATTCGGCAGACATTTGTCCTTTTTACCCGAGATGGACGAAAAGGTTTGAGATGTCCCAGTTGGGAGATAGTCCATGTAAGGTGGTCTAGTATTTTAGGAAAATGGGACGGTAGCATTCTGAAACGGCATTTTGGTGGTTACTTCACAAAACGACCCGTCTTTTGCGCTCGGAAAATGGAAAAGGGCTTTTCCGTGTGACAAAAAGGAAAACTTCCTCCAACAACATTGTTCTCCATACCAATGTCCACATGCATGCATAATATGGGCACATTATCACAAACTATGCCGTGATTCAGCACATAACATCGGTCATTTGGACCGAAAGCCATGAAACCTCGAACATGATAGGTCATTTTGTGAAGGTTTTTTCGAGACATGATCAATATACCAAGTCTGGTATTTTTCCTTTCAACTATGTCACATAATATGACACCACGCGAAAGATTTTCATTGTTCGGATTTTTTTTGAATTTATTATGCCCGTTTTGAATTTTCTGAATTTCTAACTATGGTCGAACCGGCGTGCATGAAGATAGGGGATGAGCATCGTTAGACCTTGCATTGGATCTCTGAAGAAACCACATGTTGCGAGTCTAAAAATGATTTTTTCAAAAAATCACGGGCGATAGATCATGTACCTGTAGTACAAACTGGAACCACTTCCTACCGATTCGGCAGACATTTGTCCTTTTTACCCGGGATGGACGAAAAGGTTTGAGATGTCCCGGTTGGGAGATAGTCCATGTAAGGTGGTCTAGTATTTTAGGAAAATGGGACGGTAGCATTCTGAAACGGCATTTTTGTGGTTACTTCACAAAACGACCCGTTTTTTGCGCTCGGAAAATGGAAAAGGACTTTTTCGTGCGACAAAAAGGAAAACTTCCTCCTATAACATTGTTCTCCATACCAATGTCCACATGCATGCATAATATGGGACAGCATCACAAACTATGCCATGATTCAGCACATAACATCGGTCATTTGGACCGAAAGCCATGAAACCTCAAACATGATAGGTCATTTTGTGAAGGTTTTTTGAGACTTGATCAATATACCAAGTCTGGTATTTTTCCTTTCAACTATGTCACATAATATGACACCACGCGAAGGATTTTCATTGTTCGGATTTTCAATATACTAAAGGTTGATCTTTAGTCCCGGTTGGAGGGATTTCGGCATTTGGGCAGCGGCACTAATGATAGGGGTGAGTGTCGACATTATGTCCTGCGGCGTGTACCTTGTCCTGGATGGTGTCACCAACTGGGACTAAAGATGAACCTTTAATCCCGGTTGGAGACACCAACCGGGACAAAACACGAGTCAGCACTAATAATAGGGGTGAGTGTCGACATTATTTCGTAAGTGTCGACACTATGCCGAGCTGCGTGTACTATAAATAGGCATACTTGTGAGTCCAGTCCTCCAGCCAGTTTGAGGCATCTCCAAGATGGTTTTCGAGAGCAGGGACACCACTACGGCCAGTTTCAGGGAGATGCCGACGGAGCCCAGTCCTCCGGCATCTCCGAGAAACTGGTCATAGAGGCATTCCCTAATATGTGAAATTAGTTAGCTCCTAGGCGTAGTTGTAACATCCCAAAAATACTAAGCTTGGATTATCAAACTCTAATCATCAAAATTAGGGTTAACAAAAACTTTTCTAATAAAATTATGAATGCATGCATATGTGTATGCATTGAATTTAAATTCTTTTAAAACCACCTTGTTTGTTTGTTTAATTGCTTGTAGAATGTTTCTTAGGTGAAATAAACATCATCTAAAACATTTCCCACACTTTTATTAAAGACAAGTAAATCAAAACACATATATTAAATGAATGGTCACTTTGACCAATTTAACTCTCATGCCTACTTTGGCTGTCTCAAACTTTTAGAACCTAACAGAAACTTTTCTGGATCTTTGCACCCCTTGAGTGTACTCATAACAAAGTATCAAGGTACACGTTGTGATCATCCAGAAACTTTCAAATGCATAGTTTTGAATGACAATTCGAAATTGAATCTTTATCATATGGGAAGATCCCACTTTTTCAAAAACCACTCAAACCAGCTCAACTTTCAAAACCCAAGAACCTGCAGACTCACCAGCACCAACCTAAAATTCATTTCAAAATTCAAAACTTGATTTCATGCGGCCATTTCATCAAACATGTTGCAAACACAAATCAAACAAACATCAAACACTATTGTGAGCAGTGATTCTTGTCTAACTTGTTCCCTAGTTAACTCACACCTAGATCAGTATATCATCTAGGAAGATTAACTATGAACTAGCACCACTGTGAGCTTGCCATTGCCATCAATGGTGAACAGCCGAGCACCACCTTGCCACCCCATAGTCGACAGCAAGCTAGGAGCAGCAGCATGCCTAGCCAGCATGTCTGGGAGGCAGCCCACCGTCCACCGCCACTCACTGTCCTAGCCGCGATCATTGCCAAGCCCTGGACCACGCACACAAGCCGCGCCCAGACCGCCAGAGACCATGCCGAGCGTGCGCCAAAGCACCACCCTAGACCAGCGCCCACATACCGCGCGCTGCCCTCGCTGCGTGCACACACAATCCCCACCGACCCAGGAGACCGCCAGACATCCCCGTTTGCCGCCCCGTGCCCCACAGCCACCGCCCGCCGTCGAAGACACCGCCTCTGCCGCGCAGAGCATCGCCCGTTCCAGACCAAACCGCACCGCCCCATGCCTCGACCCCATGTCGTTGAGCATCGCCAGGAGACACCGCATCGTCCCCTACCTTCGCCCATGCCATTAGCCGCCTGTAACATCGCCCCCGACGAGCTCACCGTGCGCCTCGACGGTCCCCTCGCTCAACTATAAATAGAGGCCACCCCCGCATGATTTCTTCACACCATCTCACTCCCTCTCCTCACTGATCGTGCCACACCATTCTCAGAGCAAGGCGAGCACCACCGCGTTGGAATTTCACCGGAGCCCGCCGCCTCTGGAGAAGAAGGGAGCCCTCGATTTCGTCCACCCCAGGAGCTGCCGCGACCACCCCTGAGTTCGCCGTCGTCGACTTCGTCGTTCGCCCGCCTCGCCGACCCTCGCCCGTACCCCAATGAGCCCCCAGCACCCCTCACTGGCGTCGACGATGACTCCCAGCCGTTGGATTAGAACTAGATCGAACGACCCACGTTGCCCCATACCGCTTCGCCCAGCCCCGTGTCACTGACGAGTGGGGACACCCACTTAAGCAGTCCGCGGGAGCACTACGCTTAGCAGGCCGGCCCGTTTACTTTTCCCGCGCAGCCCAGTGATTCAAATTAAACTTTTTCCATTTCAATTCAAACATACTTATGTACCCAACTGTTGCCTACCAAAACCCACCGGCGAGCAGCAACCTGAGCCGGAGGCTCCAGGAACTGGTGGGCCCTGGTCCCTCGGGCAACGGCCCGCAAAGCTCCGGCACACGTCCTGGCTTGGTTCGAGGGCGTGCCACCTGACCTATACCTGGTCAGGAAGGTGAAGGATTGCTTTGATTGGTTTCCTGCATGGTAAACAAGTATACGTAAAATTCGAGCCGTGACCGGCTCCCAGGTTTCCCTGTGAATCGGCTCCCAGAGCCGATTGACCCATGGTTCTGCATTAGATCTATTATAACATGGGGTTTTGCTTCATCAATACAAGTTAAATCGATCTATGACAGTTTAATGTTTTCACTACATGACTGGAACATCCTACACGTTATTGAGCCTGGTAGATACAAAAGATAATAGAAAACTAATCTTAGAGAAGGCCAAAAAACCAACGTAACGTCAATTCCCGGAGCATCCCCTCTTAGATTGATAAACCATATCTTACATACTACTGGATCGTTCAACCCGTTTGCAAGGCCTGATCATGTAGATATCAAACTAAACCTTGGAGAACAAGGCACAACTATAACAGATCAAATCGACTTAAATAAAGATCAAGCAAGATGCCACCCTTACACCCGGGAAAAGGTGCAACGGCGGCGAGACAGCTAGAGGTAGCATAACTAAACAATCGTAATGAAAAGTACTGATGCTAACCCAAACAAATCTATGATAATAGTGTTACTCGCCATCAACAAGGCTTGACGAGTAACACGGATAACGATAGTAGAATCGCCTAGATCACAAGATGCGATCTAGGCAGCATGGCACTTACCCGAGAAAAACCCTAGAAACAAGGGGTGGCGATGCGCCGAGATTGTGTTTGTTGTGAACGTGATTGTCCTCCTTTTCTCGATAACCTTAAGTACATATTTATAGTCCGGAGACTCTCTACTTTTGGAATAACTCTACAATTCTATCTTTACCTAAACTGAAACGGAACTTAGACTAACACGAAACCTACTATGATACAAGATACACGGGCAGTTTAGCCCAATTCTACGCACTAGGCCGATCCAACAACACGTTGAATATACACATTTTCCAAGCCCATCTTGATCACGGCCCAACTCCTCCTTTGGCCAAAATATGGCGATAACACATGCCCCCCTGGTTTTGGCAATAATAATTCCAAAACCATTCTGTGTGTTTTTTTCTTCTTCGCCTCCCCCTTTTTTTTCCTATATCGGGTTGCGCGTTGACAGAATGCGTGGCAGAACAGAATCGTCACGCTACCCCCTCATTATGTTGCCCTGTCTTCTCACCTCCTTCGCACTTCATGATTTGACGATTTTGGCAGTGCAATCTTGGGAAACCGCTATGGTATTCAACCGTCTCTCCAATATTCCCCTTATTTAAATCCGTCTGAGCAGTTCGCAGTCCCCATCTTCCTCCAGTAGCCAGAAACCCTCTTCTTCCGCCGAAAAAACCCTCTTTCTCCGCCATGGCCTCCTCTGCTTCCTCTGGCCTGTCCTCCCACGCCTCCAACTCGATGAGTGACCGAGAGCCGACGCCAGAACACCCGCCGACGGCGGCGTACAACGCTCTCGCCCCACAATGGTGGGACGAGAGGGATTGGAACTTCGCCGCTTGGTCGGAGGACGACGCGTCCATGACCGACGGCGAGGAGGACCTGCAGTTCCTCGCCGATGGGGAACTGGAGGCGGATAGCACCGACGACGCCATGTCCTGGGACGGCGTCGACTCCTCCGACGAGGAGGAGGAAGAGGAGGACACCTCCTCCGAGGAGTACCAGCCGGTGAGGTACTTCCGCGCCGGATCAGACGAAGACACCGAAGACGATGACGAGGACGAAGAAGCCCCCGCTGGTTTCTTCAGCAGCAGCAGCGAAGACGACGCCGGCAGCAGCGCTGAGGACAGCGAACAAGACGGCGGCGACAGCGGCGACGACGACCTCGACCTAGATTAGGAACCAGTAGTAGTAGTCGTAGTAGTAGTAGGCTCCCTTTTGTAATCCATCAGTCGCTTGTAAGCAACCTGCTTTTGAATGAATGAAAAATCCGTTTCTCGCAGATTGTCTTTCCGCCCCAATTTTGTCGATAACACCAATAAGTCGATGTTCCAGGAGCCGATAGCAACGCATCGGCTTTCACCTTGTTACGTTCTCATAGTCAACCAAGCTATAACTCAAAGAGCCGATGTACATCGGCTTTCCCAAAATCGTTGACAAGGTCAAACTTAGTCGCATACTTAGGCAAACCTAAACGGCCACTTCTTAGTTTCAAACGGTAACCTGCGACTCTCTTCAAAAAGGGCGACCCAGATCTTCAATCTGCCCCTCAACCAGATCGAGCTCATAGCAACAAGAACCCCCAATCCTCAACTTGCATAGATCGATCTCCGCCGGCAATCTGATGGCGGAATCATCCAATACCAACCCAGAGGTCCTCGGTCTAAAGGTACGCCTACTCTTCGCAGTCTGAACGCAATGTTAGAATTTAATGGTGACCACCTGAATTAATGCCTTTATTCCACCATTAAACTTTCTAGGTTTCAGACATTCTGCTGCCACATCCTTCTCTCCCAAATTCCCTTTGTCTTGGCCCTCGTCTGATTCTAGTCCTGCCCATCGATTTCTTATGGCAAATAGAATCCCTTTCGTAAGCAAGATCTAGATCTGAACTCTTGGGCCGACTGCTTGCGAGCCTGGCCTAATCCCCCTGAACACTGGGTCTCTTGGTTTACCAGGGTAGCTAGAGCTTACCAATCCCAATGGGAAACTACAGGGATAGCCGATGCCTTGCACTTATCATTGTCCCCTCTTGAAAAACACGAGAACCTTCTGAAAACCATCGGCTACTTCTGGTCTGACGCTCTGAACTGCTTTATGTTCGGTCATGGCCCTATGTCACCAACCTTATTAGATGTGGTGATGATTACTGGCCTGGATGTTACATCACCCAGCCACTCTGCCTTTAAACTGACCAAAGTTCCTTTCAAGCTGTCTTCTAAAACAGACTGCACAAACTGGGGTGCCTACCTCCAACACCATATGAAAACAAAGGGCCCTGTTTTAGAGAAAGAACATACAGCCTTTCTCAACTTCTGGCTGGAGCATTTCATATTCTGTGGCCCTTCTCTTGCTCCAACCAAAAACTATCTTTCCCTAGCCCATGAACTGGCCAAAGGTACCCAACTCGGCCTTGGCAAACTGTTTCTGGGAGAAGTCTATCGATACCTCCAATTGATGTCTGTCAAGCTGTTCTCAGGCATAGCAGTCAAAACAGGTGGTCCTTGGTGGTTCATTCAGTTATGGGCTCAGCTGTACTTTCAAAACCGCATCCCAGACTTCCCCCTTCTGGCGAGTTGTACCTTTCCCGATGTTAAAGGGAGGCAGATCCGATGCACCAGTTATGGCCAAGCTTTATACAGACTGCCAGGCAGCAAACTATCCCCCAAGGAGGCAGCCAAGTGGTTTAGCACTTTCTTCCAAGGCCTGGACAATCCTACCTTCTTCCCCTATATGGAAGAATCTGAACATTTCGAAAATCCACTCTCCTTCAGGCTAGATAACTTTGCCGATGACATTAGCACTCGGCAGCTTTTTTCCACCGTGATTCAACCCTGTTTCCTCCCAGTTGGCATGAGCACATCCAACAGAATTATCAAGCCTGGGTATGAATTCTACCAACCGGTCATTGTGGCCCGGCAATTTGGCCTTGGGCAAGTACCTCCCCATCTCTTTCTCCATCATCTTACGGAGTGTAGAGCCGACCTGCCTGATCCTCTCACCAGTCAGAGGTGTTACTCCTTCTTTGACGCTCTGACCATCCCTATTCCAAATGACCTCACCTTCGCTTCATCAACTGACGGCTTCGAGGACTGGTGGACGATGTGGAAAACCCATGCTTTCAGGAAAGCTCTGGGACCGCTGTTGAAACAACTTGATCCTGATTATGACGTCCTCGTGGAACAGGTACCACAACTTGTAAATTTTTCTTGATGTAGCTCATAAATGACTCTCCTACTAACTCAATTTCTCCCTTTGCAGCAACAAGACGGCCCTGAACCTACACACAGTGACGGCTCTCCTTTTGAGTTCTTTCCGCCAGCTCCTGTGGTTCTTTTCTGCAAAAACTCACCGCCCCTGAAAAAGGTCATAATGCAGAAACAGCCGATAACACCTCAATCGGCTTCTAAGAAACAAGGAACTTCAACATCAGCTGCCCCTCGAGTTCCAACTAAGACAAGAACGATGACGAGGAATGTAGCTGCCAGGAAGACCTTGAGGCACTGGAGCCCTTCTCCAAAAAGCTCGCATGTAGGCTGACCCATGTCTTGGTCAATTCTTCTCATTCTTTCATTCTTGCAGATGTGCTCGTGTCTAACAGCCTTCCTTATTTTGCAGGCTTCCGTCGAAGAAACATCCCATGAGGACACACAACCCATCGAGGAAGAATCGAGCCCAACGGATTCTGAGAGGACCATCACCCCAAGCCAGCCAGATGTGCCACCATCGGCTTCCAGGAAAAGGTCAGCTCCTGAACCTGCTGCCCCCCGAGCACCAGTCGAGGCCGGGCCAGCTGTGGGTCCCAAGAGAGCTCGTAAAGGACCACAAGCTTCTTCATCGAGCCAAGAGGTTCCGAAAAATCATCATCCTTTATGCTCTTGCCCCTTACTCCCTTTTATCTGCCGATTCATCATCACTTTCATCGGTTAATCGCCTTTCATGCAGACAACTGAGGCTTCTAGTGGGAAGGTAGGGGCCGCGCCAACGCCTTTAGCCAAACCAGACCTGGCAATCCCCGAAAATGCCGATGAAACGGCTACCACTTTAGCCACGCCTCCAGCACCCACACACAAACCGATCGCCTCGTCGTCTGCCATCCCCTCGGTCTTAGGAGAGGTATGTTAACTTCTGTCGGCTTCATTCTCTGTCGGCTTCATTATTTCCTGTTGGACTCACGCTGATGCCTTTAAGGGCCGCCAGGGTTGTGACATTTCAGGCTTGCTGACCTTTGATCCTGACTCCATCGATCCAACTTCCTCTGTCGCCACCGATGAACCACACGCCAGGGCTGTTCTACCTCAATTCCAACGACTTAGAGCCTTACTGTCTTCCCCGATCGAGGAGCTGATCGAGGGCTCTGAAGAGGTGAAGGGCGTCCTTGCTGAAATCAAGGATCAACTCCCAGTAGCATTGCAGGTGAAGCTTTGGCCCGTCGTAACTTTTTCCTTCTTCGGGTCAAGGGTGAAGCTGGCTCGTGAAAGGATCAACCTGCGCCGTGCCCAACTCCCGCTGAAGGAGAATATTGCCGACAGATGTCAGCAGCTCAATGAGAAAAAGGCGTCCCTTGATGCCAAAACTGACACCTCCATCAGTACTGCCGAGCTCGCATCTTTGAAAAAGGAGCTGGAAGATCTTGAAGAGAAAGTCCGGGTGACCAAACAACTCATTTGTGACAAGGAAGCCTCCATCGCCCGCTCCCAAGATGAAGCAGAGAGCCTCAAAGCCGAACTGAAGACCGATCTAGCAGAAATACGCGCCCTGAACAAGCAGTTAGTGACGGGCAAGGATGAAGATGACGAAGCCGAGATCGCCGAGGTGGACCGTGTCCGCGCTGACGCCCTCCAAGCCTTCGAGGCATTTCTTCAGTAGTTCGTTTATGTAAACTGGCATCTGCTTGTAACAGTTTTGAACTTCTAAAGTCGATGACTGTGCATCGGCTGTATACTTCTATCGGCCGATTTCTTGTATCGGCCCCCACGTCTCGCTGTCCATCATCCCACGTGCTCGGGAAATATGTACTAATAAGTTTTTTTATTGGCCGATTTCGTGTATCGGTTCCCATATCTCGCTGTCCATCATCCCACATGCTTGGGAAATATTTCTTGAGATGCTGACCGTTGACAGCCACTGGGAATTTCACGCCATCCAGCTCCTCCAGCATGTACGCATTCCCTCTTAAAACTTGATCGACCCTGTATGGCCCGTGCCAATTTGGAGACCATTTACCATATGCTGGATCCTTAGTCCCTAATGGCAACACCGCTTCCCATACCAGATCGCCAACATGGAACTCCTTAGGTCTCACCTTCTTGTTGTATGCACGAGCTACTTTGGCCTTGTTTTCTTTGATTTTCTCAAGCGACCACAGCCTAAGCTCAGTCACATCTTCCACACTGTCACTCATCAAAGCTGCATATTCTTCAGCCGTTAGATCGTTCTGAAAAGTGACACGTCTCGATCCAGCCGTAATTTCCCAAGGCAATACGGCTTCTTGTCCATAGACTAGATGGTACGGCGAAGTTTTTATCGCTCCGTGACATGACATGCGGTAAGCCCATAAAGCCTCTGACAAAACCTCGTGCCAACGCTTAGGGTGCTCATCGATTTTCCTCTTGATCAGCTTGATAAGGCTCTGGTTGGACGCTTCAGCTTGCCCGTTTGCTTGGGCATAGTACGGAGATGATCGCATCAGCTTGATTCCTGTGTCCTCGCAGAACTCTCTGAACTCATGAGAAGTGAAGACCGAACCTCCATCGGTCGTGATAGTCTGGGGAATCCCGAACCTATGAATGACGTGTTCTTTCACAAAATCGACGACGTCCTTTGAACTTACTGACTTCATGGGGACGGCTTCCACCCACTTGGTGAAATAATCCGTGATGGCCAAAATCCACATGTGGCCTTTGCTTGACGCAGGATTGATCTTGCCGATCATATCCATGCCCCAACCTCGGAATGGCCAAGGCTTGATGATGGGGTTCATTGCCGACGCGGGTACCATCTGGATTTTTCCAAATCTATGACATGCTTGACACCCTTTGTAGTATTTAAAACAGTCCTCGAGCATGGTAGGCCAATAAAACCCTGATCGCCTGATCAACCACTTCATCTTATGAGCCGATTGGTGAGTTCCACAGGCGCCTTCGTGTACCTCATGTAGGAGCCGATTGGCCTCGGCTGTCCCCACACATTTGAGCAATAACCCCTCAAGGGTCCTGTAAAACATGTCGTCCCCAATGAGCACATACTTCATGGCCTTGTATCTTATCCGTTTAGGTGCCCCCCGAGCCGAATCCTTCAAGTAATTGAAGATATCGGCTCTCCAGTCGTCTGCGTCCAGGAATTGCACCTGCACATCGGCTCCCACTGCCACGTCCTTGTAGCCTGAAGCCATTTGTGCAAGATCATTGGCCTCGGTATTCTGCGATCGTGGGATCCAGGTGAAGTTTATGTATCGGAACTGTGCCATCAGCTCACGGCATTGCATCCATAATGGGAAGAGCGACTCGCTCTCACACTTGTATTCCTCCGTGAGTTGGGAAATCACCAGCTTGGAGTCTCCAAAAATTTCCACTGCTTCTGCTCCAGCTTCAATGAGCAACTCCATTCCCTTGCGTATCGCCTCATACTCAGCGACGTTGTTGGTGCGAGGGGCTGATAACCTGATAGAGAACGAAAATGTTGCCCCCCGGGGTGACACGAGTAGCATGCCGATGCCGCACCCATCGTCACAAACCGATCCGTCGAAGAACATAGCCCACGCTCTTATGGACAGTGCTGCTATATTGGTGTTGATCCTTTCAGCGATAAGGTCGGCCAATGCCTGTCCCTTAACTGCTTTCGCGGGTTGATACCGGATGTCAAACTCTGATAATGCAAACATCCATTTGCCCAGTCGCCCTTTTAACATAGGAGCCGATAGCATGTGCTTTACGACGTCTGATTTGCATATGATGATGATCTCTGCTGATAGCAAAATGTGGCGCAGCTTGGTGCAGGTGAAAAACAGGCAGAGGCACAACTTGTCGATCTCAGAATACCTTGTCTCTGCATCCAGCATCCTTCTGCTGATGTAAAATACCACTCGCTCCAGCCCGTCATAAAGTTGCACTACCACTGAGGCGATGGACGTGTCCGCTACTGATAAGTAAATGTAGAATGGCCTATCCGGCTGGGGCGGAACCAATACTGGCGGCTTCGTCAGATACTCTTTGATCTCGTCGAAGGCTCGTTGCTGTTCTGCCCCCCAGCTGAACTCCTCATCAGATTTAATCTTCACAAGTCCCATGAACGGCTCTATCCTTCCTGACAGATTGGAGATGAATCGTCTGACGAAGTTGATCTTGCCGATGAGAGACTGCAATTCTTTCTTCGTGGTAGGTGGCTTCATTGTTCGTGACCGCCTCGACTTTTCAGCCGATCTCAATTCCGCTCATGGACCAAGAAGCCCAAGAACTGACCGGCCGTCACACCGAAGGCACACTTCTTTGGATTCATCCGTAGCCCGAATTTCCTTGTTCGGTCCAGGACGTGTCGCAGGTCATCCAAGTGTCCTTGTACTGAAGTTGACTTGACCACCACGTCGTCGATATAAATTTCCACCAGCTTGCCGATCAGGTCATGGAAGATGTAATTCATTGCTCTTTGGTATGTGGCGCCGGCATTCTTTAGTCCAAACGTCATGACTACATATTCAAACAACCCCACCGAACCTGGGACTCTGAATGCAGTCTTGTGTATATCTTCCGGAGCCATAAAAATTTGGTTGTAACCGGCATTGCCATCCATGAAGCTCAAAATTTTATGACCAGCAGCTGCGTTGATTAACGTCTCTGCTACTGGCATCGGATATTCACCCTTCGGAGTGGCTCTATTGAGATCTCGGAAATCTATGGCGACACGCCAGCGGCCATCCTTTTTCTCTACAGGTACGATACTAGAAATCCACTCAGCATACCTGCATGGCCTGATTAAATCGGCTGCCAACATTTTCTCGATCTCCTTCTTGACTTCATTCAAAATTTCGGCCTTCATCTGTCGTGCTCGCTGCTGGAACGGCCGAAAACCTTTTTTAAGTGGGAGTCGATGCTCGATGATGCTCCTGTCTAGCCCGGGCATCTCTGTATAATCCCAGGCAAAGCAATCTGGATATTCTTTCAACAAAGCTATCATCGGACCCCGCAGATTCGGATCCAACTTCTTGCTGATAAATGTTGGTCTTGGCTTATCCCCAGGACCGATGTCAATCTCTTCTAGTTCATCAGCAGATGTAAATCCATACCCTAGCTTTCCGTCACCTGTCAAATCGATGCTAAGCACAGGGCAAACAGTAGGTGAGGTTAGCAAAAATAACTTGGGCCGATTGCCTGAATCGGCCCCCTTTTTGATTGTATTAGTCAAGGACGGTTTACACTTTATGGTTTTACAATGGCTGGGAATCTCCCTGCTACGACTGCATGATCTGCTCGTCGTAAGATTGCTGCTTTTCGTTTTTTGTGGCCGATCACAGGGATCGGCCGTACCACGTACCGTTGTGGACCTTGCTACTCTGTCAGGCCGGTGGATAAGACCAGCCTCACCCCGTTTTTTGTAGCCTCAATGCGTTCACAGCCGTCTAGATTGATTCCAGAGATCGGCTCTTGGTCTTCTGCTTCCCAGACGTTCATGCCAGCAATGGAGACCTCGACAGAATCGTCTGCATGAATGACCTCCACCTCATCTCCATCCCACTGTATCAGGCACTGGTGCATCGTGGATGGGATGCAGCAGTTAGCATGGATCCAATCTCTCCCTAACAAGACAGCGTAGGTGCTTTTGCTGTCTACGATGAAGAATGACGTAGGGATGGTTTTCCTGCCCACGGTCAGGTCCACGTTCAGTACGCCTTGTGTTTCCGAAGTCTGGCCGTTGAAGTCGCTTAAAGTGACGTTGGTTTTGATCAGATCTGCAGTGGAGCGTCCCAAACGCCGTAGCATGGAGTATGGCATTATGTTGACTGCCGCTCCGGTGTCCACTAACATCTTGCTGACAGGTTGCCCATTGATGTAACCTCGTAGGTACAGTGCTTTTAGATGTTTGTAACCCTTTTCACGTGGCTTCTCAAAGATAACTGGCCGTGGGCCGCAGTCGAACTGTGCCACTGGTAGCTCGTTGTTTCTTGGCGCGCAGAACTCTGACGGTAGTATGAACACCATGTTTGTGCCAGCCGATGTCTTTGCATCGGCTTTTACCGGTTTGGGGCGCCACTCTTTCTTTTTCGGGTGATCTTCCGTTTCCAAGGTCTGCCTAATCTTAACGGCCAGATCGGGCCGTGCTTTCTTTAGAGCGTGGAGATACTGCGCTTCGGCTTCCTCCAAGTTACGCAGCCGCTGCATTCTACGTTTTTGGGTGTGTCTGAGTCCGTCGGGACACCACCTTGGACGGTGATACCTGTCTTTCTCTTTGGCATCCATTGGCTCCTTGAGACCTTGCGCTCGAGACGACTCCCTGCGTCGGCTCTGAGGTGGGAGAGGCCCTAGGCGCTTAAACACTGACACCGGCTCCGTGTCCTCTTTCTGCTGTCCGCATTCTGGGCAGTTATCGATCGTAGGCAATCGGCTCATTCCCGCGTCCCAGCAATACTTGAAGAACGGGCAATCCCAATGCTTGTCTGCGCCTTCTTTTTCTTTTGACGGTCCCCTAGCGAGGTGCTCATATCCTCCGTCTTCTCCGTCGCGCCGGCGACGTTGGTCATACTGACGCTCATACTTGTTAAGGAGATGCGTGGAATGTGGTTTCTGATATCGCACACTTTTCACTTGTTCCTCTGTTAAGTACCGCCTGATGTCGTAGCTGGGCCGGTCGCGTGGACCAGCCTCCTCTCTTACTCTGCCGTGAGAGCGACCGCCTTCCTCCCTGTATGTGCCATGGTGGTACCCTGGTCCTGCCATGTTGACATCGAACGAGAAATCCAACTGGCGCCTCGTGGAGTGGCTGTGTTCTACCATGTTGACGCCGGGGAATGGGTTGGTGTCCACTTTCATGGCGAATTGCCCCAGGATGAGACGGCCCTGCTCTATTGCCGTTTGGATCTGGCGACGTAGCTCTTTGCAGTCATTGGTGGTGTGGGTGAACGAGAGGTGCCATTTGCAGTATGGTCTTCCGTTCATCTCTTGAGCTGTAGGGATTTTGTGGCCTTCGGGTAACTTCAGCTGCTTTTCTTTCAGCAGTAAATCGAATATTTGCTCAGCTTTGCTCACATCGAAGTCGAACCCTTTTGCAGGCCCTTGCTGTTTTACCCATTTGCAGGATACGGATCGCCCCGAGCATTCAGCCACGGCCACCTCCTCGGTCTTGCGTGGGGTCTTCTTCTGTATCGACCAGGCCTATCGGACGTTTGAACTTGTCCTGGTACAACTCAGGGTGGCGCTGCTCATACATCGTCAGCTTCTGGGCCATGTGCGCCAACGAGTTGTACTCTACTTGGAAAGCCAGATCCTTGATGGGTGCTGCGAGACCCAACGCTGCCAGCTCGACTGCTTCTTTCTCAGTTAACCGAGCTGAATAACATCGGTTCTTGACCGTCCTGAAGCGTTGGATGTACTCGGCTACCGTTTCTCCTCGCTTTTGCCGCACCTGTGCCAGGTCCGCAATGCCAGCCTCGGTAGCCTCTGAATGGTACTGGATGTGGAACTGCTCTTCCAGTTGCTTCCAGGTCTGGATCGAATCAGGTGGTAGTGAAGTGTACCACCCAAAATCTGGTCCTGTCAAAGATTGTGCAAAGAACCTTACGCGCAACTGATCTGATGCCGATATCATGCCTAACTGTGCCAGGTATCGGCTTATGTGCTCGATCGAGCTCGACCCTTCTGACCCGCTAAATCTCGAGAACTCAGGGAGTCGATACTTGGGTGGCAGCGGGATCAGATCAAACTCGTTGGGGTACGGCTTTGAATAGCCGATTGTCCTTCTCTTGACGGTTTAACTGGTCTCTCAAGATGGTATGGATTTGTTCCGTTGTTTGGGCTGCAGGGGCTAGATTCTCATGACTCGTTCCGGTGGCATACTTGGCTAGCCACGCCTGCTTATCGGCGTCCATCCCAGAGATTCCTGCTCCAGAAACACCTGCTCCCGAAGCCCCCGCTCCAGAGACTCCTGCTCCAGAAATCCCTGCAGTTGCCACCTGGTTCGTGCGCATCACGTTATTGCAGTCCAGCACGTAGGTGCACACATATCCATGCGGGATCTCCTTTGGTGGTTCAAACAGGAATTGGTAATCGCCAGGGTCGCCTCCGACCTTGTAGACGACGTACGCCGGTGCCCCTGGTGGCTCTGGAGCTGCAAGTGTGAATGGCAGCGGTGGCCTGGCCTGGAGCGGTCTTTCTCCCTGGTGAGTCCCCAGAGTAGGCCCCGACGGAGAGTACTGATGTTTCATGATCTCCTGAACTACGCGAACTGCGATCCGCTCGAAAGCGTTTACCAAGCTCTCAGAATGGCGGTGAAGAGAATGAGCGACCATGTAGTTGACTTCCTTTCGCAGAGCTCTGGTGCGCTCCTCTGAAGGAACAGAGAGATCCACCTCGTCAAGAACACCTTCAGGTGAGAACCCTTTCCATCTAATGCCATGTTTACGGGTCCTCTCAAAAGAGCCGATGAGATCGGCTTCGAAGAGAGCTTTGACGTCATCATACTTCGCCTTGTGCTCCTCAGGCAGCTCATCGTACGTGACCGGTCTGTTGTCCATCGCAGCGTCGGACGTTGATGAAGACGCTGTTGAATGTCCCACCGGGCGTGCCAGAATGTGTTGCCTACCAAAACCCACCGGCGAGCAGCGACGGGCAACACAGAAGAGCCGGGAGGCTCCCAGAACTGCTGGTGGGCCCTGGTCCCTCGGGCAACGGCCCGCAAAGCTCCGGCACACGTCCTGGCTTGGTTCGAGGGCGTGCCACCTGACCTATACCTGGTCAGGAAGGTGAAGGATTGCTTCGATTGGTTTCCTGCATGGTAAACAAGTATACGTAAAATTCGAGCCGTGACCGGCTCCCAGGTTTCCCTGTGAATCGGCTCCCAGAGCCGATTGACCCATGGTTCTGCATTAGATCTATTATAACATGGGGTTTTGCTTCATCAATACAAGTTAAATCGATCTATGACAGTTTAATGTTTTCACTACATGACTGGAACATCCTACACGTAATTGAGCCTGGTAGATACAAAAGATAATAGAAAACTAATCTTAGAGAAGGCCAAAAAACCAACGTAACGTCAATTCCCGGAGCATCCCCTCTTAGATTGATAAACCATATCTTACATACTACTGGATCGTTCAACCCGTTTGCAAGGCCTGATCATGTAGATATCAAACTAAACCTTGGAGAACAAGGCACAACTATAACAGATCAAATCGACTTAAATAAAGATCAAGCAAGATGCCACCCTTACACCCGGGAAAAGGTGCAACGGCGGCGAGACAGCTAGAGGTAGCATAACTAAACAATCGTAATGAAAAGTACTGATGCTAACCCAAACAAATCTATGATAATAGTGTTACTCGCCATCAACAAGGCTTCAGTACGAGTAACACCGGATAACGCATAAGTAGATACTGCCTAGATCACAAGATGCGATCTAGGCAGCATGGCACTTACCCGAGAAAAACCCTAGAAACAAGGGGTGGCGATGCGCCGAGATTGTGTTTGTTGTGAACGTGATTGTCCTCCTTTTCTCGATAACCTTAAGTACATATTTATAGTCCGGAGACTCTCTACTTTTGGAATAACTCTACAATTCTATCTTTACCTAAACTGAAACGGAACTTAGACTAACACGAAACCTACTATGATACAAGATACACGGGCAGTTTAGCCCAATTCTACGCACTAGGCCGATCCAACAACACGTTGAATATACACATTTTCCAAGCCATCTTGATCACGGCCCAACTCCTCCTTTGGCCAAAATATGGCGATAACACCAACTTCAAAAATCAACCCAGATCGATTCAGTGCAGCAAATTGAATGAAACCAATTTTGTTGGAAAGGCCTATGAATGCTGATTCCAAGCCCGTTATATTCAAGTCATTTGGATCTATAGATCACCCATAGTAAAAATAACAAGACAAAAGCTTTTATGCATTCAAACATTTTTCAAATTTAAACCATAATAGCTTTTGAGTTGATTCCAACTCTCAAAAATCACATTTTATCATACCTTTGAGAATATATAAAAATATATAGGTTTACTTGCAGGAATAATGTTCAAGTAATAAAAGAATGCTACATAGGCATTTCTAGACACTTTAATTAATTAGAATAAAAGGGTAAAACCTTATTAAATTGTGACACCACTTTAAATCACATTCCGATGGACTACAATATGTGGTGATGACATGTGTCAACATGATCCCATGTTTGGTTTGGAGAATATTAAATCTTAAGTAGTTTTTCAATGAGTAGAAATTACTTTTCTAAAAATAAAAGGAATTAAACCAAACCTTAATCTTGTAATGTTAGAGATGATGCTAGATCATCTATAGGATCCTTGTGTGTGATGATTGCAAGTAGTTAAGTATTGTTTGGTGACTGTGTACCTCGTATTTATTCATAGACGCTAGTACCGACCAAGGATACGAGGAGGAAGGAGGATACTACGAAGAAGAAGCCGAGGAGAACTTCAACCACTGCTCTGCACAAGGCAAGCTAGTAACCTTGCAAGCTGATGCTATACCTATGCAAGCTTATATTGACACTGATGCAAGCCTTACTAATCAAGTTGACCTATGCAAGCTAACACTTGCAATTATGAAAGTTAAATAAACTATGCAATGCACTAACCATGCTTGGTTAGACATATTTGATGATACCCAATCCTAGTTTTTACTTGCAATCTTTATACTTTATTTTCCTTATCCAAGCTCCTACTTAGAGTTTACTTAAGTAACTTGTAGATACTAGAAAGATTCTGAAGGTTGCATAAAGAGCATAAAATTTGGCCTAAGTTAGAAACCTTGATATCATCCTAAGATATAAAGTGTACTTAGTGGAAACTCCACTAGTCTACCACCCCTCATTAGTACTTATCCCCACTTGTAGATGCTAGTGCTAAGCATAAAACTTGATCAACTTTAGATGGGAATACTTGGTGGAAATGGTTATGAAAACCTTGGAATGATGGATCATTCTATTGAAATGTTTTGGACATGTGGTTCCAAACACCCGCTGATTTTGGTGATGAAAATGTTGAGGCATGAGCCTTAACCCTTTTATAAAACTGATGGTTGTCTGGATGCGATACCATTCCAATTTTATCGTACAACCACAATACCCGAATATTGGGTAGGGCTTGACTGGAAACTTATATACCTTAGTATTAGTTCCCTCACGGCCAAGGTCTGAGCTGAGGCTACCTTGCGAAGATTGTCCACCTATGCAGTGCCCAAGATGACAGTTGGTCATGGTTGGGAGGCCAAACTCACAGGAGAGGTGCTTATACTTGGGAGTGTAATTGAAAGGTTAGGATTGATTATCCGCATACTGAGTATGGTGAATTCAGGATTTGTTCCTGACGGATGTATCGAATATTGTGGTGAAAGTGTACATTCTCTGCAGAGTGTCAAACTATTCGAATAGCCGCGTTCGCGGGTATGGACAGTTGGAGTGGCCATACTGTTCCCCCGTCAGATTTTTCAAAAATTACTTGTGAATTGAATTGAGACTTTGACTTGACCACAACAGGGTTGTGATATGAAGTACAAGTTCCCACTTAGGAGTTATAAAATTGTAACTAGCTTTAGAACTTAATAGAGATAAATCTGGCTTTTGCAAAATAACCCTAGAGCCTAGTGTCCTATTATCCAAAAACCCCTTTACCTGTAAGTATTAGTTTGCGAGTACTTAAAGAGTACTCATGGCTTTGTCCCTGGCTATTCCCATGGCCAAACTATGAAGAGGAGTACCTAGAAGATGGACCCCAGGAAGGTTACGACAACTAGGATCATCTCCCATCGTCAGCATTGCCTGTGACCCAGAAGATGGAGCTTCGCCTACGCTACCGTCATTATTACGTATTTCGCTGCTTGAAGTTGTATTAAGAACTGGATCATGAGATCCCTATTTGTTTAAGAACTTATGTATCGTTTGTAATGGATGATGTACTATGGTATCCAATTCTCTTATGTCTCGCAAAAATGGTAATCCTGGGACTGCGAGGTATGGCATAACAGGCATCTAGGATTGAAAAATCCGGGTGTTGACAATATTGATCTAGTTAGAGAAGTTACAAGCTGCAAGATGGTTTTCGAGAGCAGGGACACCACTACGGCCAGTTTCAGGGAGATGCCGACGGAGCCCAGTCCTCCGGCATCTCCGAGAAACTGGTCATAGAGGCACTCCCTAATATGTGAAATTAGTTAGCTCCCAGATGTATTGATCTAGTTAGAGAAGTTACAAGCTGCAAGATGGTTTTCGAGAGCAGGGACACCACTACGACCAGTTTGGTGAGATGCCGGATCCCGATCCTCCGGCATCTCCAAGAAACGGTCATAGAGGCACTCTAATATGTGACTGCAGCGTTTGGATCGAGATCTTAATGATAAGTACGAATCGGGACAACTTATTCATAGTCCCGGTCTAGCCACAAAACGGGACTAACACTCAAGACATTTATTAATATTAAAAACTGAGACTACAAAATCGGGACTAAAGGCCCCCCTATATATAGTCCCGGTCAAGCCACAAACCACGAAAGATATCCTTCGGTGAAGCCACAAACCGCGAAAGACATGAACTAGAGTTACATAATATGAGCATGAACTTCTTGGCATATGTCCTTCCTTATGATCGCTTCAGACGTAACCATGGAGCATCTTCTTTACTTAACGGAATGCTTGGGTCAGTTTTCACTGTGAAGGGCGGAATTTCATCAAACTTATTATAATCTTCTAATATGTCTGTCTTGTCCTCGATTCCCACGATGTTTCTTTTCCCTTAAAGAACTATGTGACTCTTTGGCTCATCATATGATGTATTCGTTTGCATATTTTTTTCTTTTTGTCGGTCTGGAGGACATGTCCTTCACATAGAAAACCTGAGATACATCATTGGCTAGGACGAATGGTTCATCTCTATAACCAAGATTGTTGAGATCCACTGTTGTCATTCCATACAACTGGTCTATCTTTACCCCTTCCCCATTCAGGTTGACCCATTTGCAGCGAAACAAAGGGACCTTAAAAGGACTCCATAGTCTAGTTCCCATATCTCCTCTATGTAACCATAGTATGTGTACTTTTGTCCATTCTCGTCTATTGCATCAAAGCGGAAACCACTATTTTGGTTGGTGCTCTTTTTATCTTGGGCGATCGTGTATAATGTATTCCCATTTATTTCGTACCCTTGGAAATTCAATACAGTAGAAGATGGTGACGTGGCCAACAAGTATAGCTGATCTCCAACAGTGGTGTCATTCAAGAGATGTGTCCGCATCCAACCACCGAAAGACTTCATGTGTTCATCTGTAATCAGTGACTCAGGCTTCCCCGGGTTTTTGGAGCGTAGAATATTCTTGTGTTCCTCGATATACGTAGCTGCCAAGGTGGAATTATGTAGAACTATGTAGTGTGCTTTAGTGAAAGAAACCCCGTCCCTACATATCATTGCTTTCTTTCCCAGCGTGCCTTTTCCACTTAGTCTTCCCTCATGCCGCGAGTCAGAAACACCAATCGGCTTAAGGTCAGGAATAAAGTCAACACAAAACTCAATGACCTCCTCTGTTCCATATCCCTTGGAGATGCTTCCTTCTGGTCTAGCACGGTTATGAACATATTTCTTTAAGACTCCCATGAACCTCTCAAAGGGGAACATATTGTGCAGAAATACCGGACCGAGAATGGCAATCTCTTCCACTAGGTGAACCAGGAGATGCGTCATAATATTGAAGAAGGATGGTGGGAACACCAATTCAAAACTAACAAGACATTGTACCACATCCTTCAGAACCTTGGCAGAATATCCGGATTGATTACCTTCGAGATATTGCATTGAGGAATGCACACTTCACAATGGGTACTGGAACATTTTCCGGGAGAAGCCCCTTCATTGCAGTGGGAAGCAACTGCGTCATAATCACGTGACAGTCATAAGACTTCAGGTTTTGGAACTTTTTCTCTGCCATATTTATTATCCCCTTTATATTAGATGAGAAGCCCGAAGGCACCTTGATACTGTAAAGGACTTCAAAAAAGATTTCCTTCTCTGCTTTGGTAAGAGCATAGCTGGCACGACTTAAGTGACGCCCTTTATCCGTCTTGTTCTGTGTATGCATGTTCTTTGGGTCTTTCATAATTTGTTGGTCCTCCCGTTCTTCTGGTGTATCTTTTGTCTTCCCATACACGCCTAGGAATCCTAGAAGGTTCACGCAAAGATTCTTCGTCACGTGCATCACGTCGATTGAAGAGCGGAAACGCAAGACTTTCCAATATGGAAACTCCCAAAATATAGATTTCTTCTTCCACATGGGTGCGTGTCCTGTAGCGACTTCGTTCGGAACTGATTGAACGCCGGGACCCTTTCCAAAGATTACTTCTATGTCCTTGACCATACCAAATACATCATCACCAGCAGGGAGTTCAGGATTCTTCCGGTGATCTGCCTCACCTTTGAAATGCTTGCCTTTCTTTCTTACGGGATGATTGGTCGGAAGAAATCGTCGATTCGCCAGGTACACAACCTTCTTGCATTTATGCAAATATGTACCTTCAGTCTTATCTAAACAGTGTGTGCATGCCTTATATCCCTTGTTTGTCTGTCCTGAAAGGTTACTAAGAGCAGGCCAATCATTGATGGTTACGAATAACAACCCTCGTAGATCAAATGGCTCTTGTTTGTTCTCATCCCACGCACGTACACCTGGTTTGCCCCACAACTGTAAGAGTTCTTCAACTAATGGCCTAAGGTACACATCAATGTCGTTGCCCGGTTGCTTCGGGCCTTGTATGAGCACTGGCATCATAATGAACTTATGCTTCATGCACAACCAAGGAGGCAGGTTGTAGATACATAGAGTCACGGGCCAGTGTGTCTTTGCAGCTCTGCTCCCCAAAAGGATTCATGCCATCCGTATTTAGACCAAACCATAAGTTTCTTGCGTCACACCGCAAAGTCCGGAAGTCTCTCGATTTTTCTCCACTTGTGACCCATCAATGTGGTGTCTCAACTTTCCATCTTTCTTACGATCTTCTTTATGCCATCGCAACAACTGGCATGCTCTTTGTTTCGAACATGCTTCAACCTTGGTATTATAGGAGCATACCACATAACCTTAGCAGAACCCTCTTCCGAGGGGCTCTCCTCAACAACACTGGTCATCTCGTCTAATTTTATACCGCAATGCATTGCATACCGGCATTTATCTAAATTCTCATACTCCTTATCATGTAGAGGATGCGATCATTAATGCATGCATGTATCTTTTGCACATCTAATCCTAGAGGACAAAGAGTCTTCTTTGCTTCAGAGGTACTCTCGGGAAGTTCGTTATGTTTTGGAAACTTGGCTTCATTATTTTCAAGATCTTTTCAAATGAGGAGTCGTTAGACCACACTCTGCCTTCCATCGCAATAATTCCAGTGTGGTACCGAGCTTTGTGCTGCCATCTTCACAATTTGGGTACAACAATTTCTTGTGATCTTCTCACAAGCCCTCTAACTTCAACTTCTCATTTTCTGTTTCACAGTCTCTCTTTACATCAGAAATGACCCTACCAAGTTCATCAGCCGGCTCATCTGATGCCTGTTCTTCACCTACTTCCTCTTCATTGTCTTCCATTGCAGTATCACTGTATTCAGGAAACATATGATGATAGTTGTTATCATCATCTTCTTCTTCACCATCTTCCATCATAACCCCTCTTTCCCCGTGCTTGGTCCAGCAATTATAGTTGGGCATGAAACCTTTCATAATCAGGTGGCCGCGAATGATTTTCGAGGAAGATTACTCCTTGTTGTTCCGACATTGAACACATGGACAACGTATAAAACCATTCTATTTGTTTGCCGTAGCCACATCGATAAATTTATCCAAGCCTTTCATATACCCGGCTATGCGCCGGTCACCGTACATCCATTCCCGACCGTTCATCTGCATCATATAAGTAAGTTTATCAAAAAAATAGGACATCATAAATAGTGAAATGACCAATTCACATCGACACATTCATTGTATCAATGATAAAGAAAAGATAAGATTGCTAACCTCGATCGAGGGAAATAAAGAGGAGAAAGCTCAAGTGTGTCTCAGACACCTTCTATATTTTTGTTCTATGAGAAATTGAACAGGATTATTCACTCAAACATTTCATCAAACACCTTGAATGCATGCATAGGGGAAAAAAACTAGCACACCCCTCACACCTTCCACCAAGAGAAAAAACAGAGTGGAGGCAGAGGGCTGGGGCGTTGCATTTATAGAGGGCGCGAGCATACGTCCCAGTTTGTAACACAAACCGGGACTAAAGGTGTGTGCCACGCCACGTGGCTGACGCCCAACCTTTAGTCCCGGTTTGTGTTACAAACCGGGACGTATGCCCCCTTACCAACCGGGATGCATGCCTCCGGGCCCCGTGCCCGCTCGGACCGGGACGCGTGCCAGCATTAGTCCCGGTTGGGGGCGCGAACGGATGGCATGTTTTCTACTAGTGTGCCGATGCTCTAGAACATGAATGCACGCTTAGGGGCGGTGGCAATCGGTCGGGAACATGCGGTGCTCTGCGCGGTACCGACGGCGAACTCCACGGTGTGCGGTGGCTACGGGGTACGGGCGAGGAAACGGGTATGTCTGGCGTGTTCCTTGGATCATGCCGAAGCGGTGGGCATGGGCTGCGGTCGAGGGGCGGCGTGTGCGTACGTGCCGGGTGCGGCACTCTGGCTCGTGCTCAACATGTCAAAGTGGCACTGGGCGCGGGGCGTGCTCGGTGGTCCACGGCTTGCCTTGGCTCGGTGAGGCGACAGTGGGTGGCGGTGAAGTGCTGGCTAGCTCCCATACATGGCTAGAGAGGGGGAGGTGGTCTGCTGCGGCGGCGACCAAGTTGGCCGGCGAGGTGTTCTCGGCTTGTTCACCATTGATGGCAAAGGCAAGCTTACAGTAAGGCTAGGGGTTTCCAATTAAGCTAGATGATCTACTAAATGGTTGCTGTGAGCTAGAGAGGGAACAAGTTAGGCCAAAACACTATTAAAAATAGTGAATTTGATTTGGTTTAAATTTGCCTGCCAAGTGTTTGATGAAATGGCCGCAAGAAACTTCTTTTTGAATTTTGAAAAGATTTTTGGTGGGTGTGCTAGGCATGTGCTGGAGACTCTGTGGGTGCTTGGGTTTTGAAAATTGAGCTTGTTTGAGTGGTTTTTGAAATAGTGGGATCTTCCCATATGAGATAGATTCAATTTTAAACTGTCATTTAAATTTAGCATTTGAATGTTTTTGGAAGATCACAAGGTGGTCCTTGGTACCTCATTATGAGTACTAACAAGGGGTGCAAAGATCCACAAAAGTTTCTGTTAAGTTTGCGTGCTTGTAATAGACAAAGTAGGCATGAGAGTTAATTTGGCCAAAGTGACCATTCACTTCATTTGTTCATTTTGAGTTGTTTGTCTTTGGGAAAAGTTTGAGAATGATTTAGATGATGTTTATTTCACCTAAGAATCATTTTACAAGCAATGAATCATAGAACCATGGCAATTCAAAAGAACTCGTAATTTCAACACACATACATATGAATGCTTTCATAACTTAATATGGAAAAGTTTTTGTTAGCCCTAAATTTGATGATTAGCAATTGAATGATCCATGTTTAATATTTTTGGGATGTTACAAACCTTCCCCCCTTAAACAAAATCTTGTCCCGAGATTTGAAAAAGGACGGATAAGATTACCTAGGATTTGAAGAGGTCTGGGAACTCCGTCCTGATGTGATCTTCATGCTCCCAGGTAGCTTCCTCTTCCGTGTGGTTGCTCCACTGAATCTTGAGAAACTTGATGCTTCGGGTTCTGGTATTTCTGAAAGCTTCTTCCAAAATATGGATGGGTACTTCGGGATAGGTCAGGTCATCGTTGATCTCTATGGTCCGATGACCAATGTTCTTGAACACTTCAGTCTTCTCCGGAACTTTGAGGCACTTGCGAAGTAATGAGATATGGAACACATTGTGCACGGCTGACATCTCTTCTGGCAGTTCCAATTGATATGACACTTCTCCTCGACGGTTCAGAATCCTGAAGGGTCCGATATATCTGGGAGCTAACTTTACCTTCAGTTGAAAACACTGCATTCCCTTCAATGGCGACACTTTCAGATACACGAAATCTCCAATATTGAAAGCGAGGTCTCGACGTCTCTTGTCGGTGTAACTCTTCTGTCTTGACTGGGCGGTCTTGAGGTGCTCACGAATCTTGTGAACTTTCTCTTCTACTTCTCGTAGGATGTCGGGTCCAAAAATCGGACTCTGTCCTACTTCCGACCATTTCAAAGGGGTGCGACACTTCCTTACATACATGAATTCAAATGGGGCCATTTGCAAACTATCTTGATAACTGTTGTTGTATGAAAATTCTGCGAACGACAGACAGTCTTCCCATTTAGATCCATACTCCAACACACATGCTCTCAACATGTCTTCGAGTATTTGATTTACTCGCTCCATTTGTCCATCGGTCTGAGGGTGATAAGCTGTGCTGAAATCTAGTCAGGTTCCTAAACCTTCTTGGACTTTCTTCCAGAATCTCGAGGTAAACCGAGTTCCTCGATCAGATACGATGTTCTTAGGAACTCCATGCAAACTGAAGATTCTAGTGATGTATAACTCTGCTAGCTTCGAAATCTGATACGTGGTCTTGACTGGTAAGAAATGGGCAACTTTGGACAATCTGTCAACTATGACCCAGATAGAGGCATTCCCCTACTAGAGGTTGGCAATCCGGTGATAAAGTCCATTCCAACAGAATCCCATTTCCATTTCGGAATCTGCAATGGTTGCAACAGTCCTGCGGGTCTTTGATGTCCCGCCTTGACTCTCTGACATATATCACACTTGGCGATATAGCATCCGATTTCTCTCTTCATCTTATGCCACCAAAATTGTTCCTTCAAATCCTGATACATCTTTGTTCCTCCGGGGTGGATAGAATACAGAGTATCATGGGCCTCCTTCAAAATATCTTCTTTCAACTCTGAATCTGCTGATATACAAAGACGTCCTTTGTACCATAGAACTCCTTCTTCGTCTTTGGTAAATCCGGGTACTTTGCCTGTAACGATACGACGCTTGATTTCGTCGATACTAGCATTCCCTTTGTGCGCCTCTTTGATCTGGCTGATCAAAGTGGGTTGAAGCTCTATGCTAGCAAAAAATCCTTCACTCACTAATTCCATTCAGAAATATTCCATCTCTTTGTGCAGGCTTGTTGCTCCTTCAAAATCATGGAGTTCAAGCGGCATGGAATCTGCTAAGGGCATCTGCTACCACGTTGACTTTACCGGGGTGATAGTGAATGTCCAGGCCGTAATCCTTGATTAGCTCAATCCATCTTCTCTGTCTCATATTCAGCTCCTTCTGGGGGAATATATACTTCAGACTCTTGTGATCCGAATAAATCTCACAATGGTTTCCCATCAGGTAATGCCTCCATGTCTTTAGGGCTAGAACTACGGCTGCGAGTTCGAGGTCATGGGTTGGATATTTTTGCTCATGCTGTTTCAGTTGTCGAGATAGATAAGATATAACTTTGACTTCTTGCATTAGCACACATCGGAGACCGATCTTGGATGTGTCACAATACACATCAAAGGGCTTCGTGATATCCGGCATGATTAAGATTGGGATGAAATCAATCTTGTCTTGAGTTCTTGAGAACTCGCTTCACATTTGTCCGTCCATTCAAACTTCTTGTCCTTCTTCAGCAATTGGGTCATGGGTCTGGCGATAGTCAAGAATCCTTCTACGAACTTGCGGTAGTATCCTGCCAATCCGAGAAATGCACGAACTTGGGTTTGGGTGGTTGGGGCTTGCCAATCTTCGACATCCTTCACCTTTGCAGGGTCAACGGCAATTCCTCCGGCTGATACAATGTGGCCGAGGAATCCTACCTCCTGTAACCAGAATTCACATTTGCTAAACTTTGCATACAACTGATGCTCTCTAAGGGTTCCAAGAATGGTCCTTAGGTGTAGCTCATGTTATTCTTCTGATTTGGAATAAATAAGAATGTCATCGACGAAAACAACGACAAACTTATCCAGGAAGTCCATAAAAATATTATTCATGAGATTCATGAAATAAGCAGGGGCATTGGTTAATCCAATAGATATGACAGTATACTCGTATAATCCATATCTGGTGGTAAAGGCAGTCTTGGGAATATCCTCTGCGCGAATCTTGAGTTGATGATAGCCAGTTCTAAGATCAATCTTAGAAAACACTTTGGCACCAGTCAACTGGTCAAACAGATCTTCTATCTTGGGAAATGGGTACTTGTTCTTAACAGTGACGTCATTCAACTTCCGATAATCCGTACACAAACGGTTACCTCCATCTTTCTTTTCCATGAACAAGACAGGTGATCTCCATGGTGACGCACTTGGTTGAATCAATCCAATTTCCAACATGGAATCCAGTTGCTTCTTTAGTTCTGCTAGTTCAGACGGGTTCATACTATATGGTCTCTGGGCTATGGGTCCTGTTCCAAGGATTAGTTCAATGATAATCTCGATATCCCGATCTGGGGGCATACCGGGCAAAACATCTGGAAATACATCAGGGTATTCACAGACTATCCGGACTTGGTCAATGGTAGGTTGGGCTATACTCTTGTTGCACTTGAATTGACGAGGTAAGGTTTCGGATATATGCTCGACTGATATTCCGGCTGTACTAGTCATGGTTATGGCTTTCTTGGCACAGTCAATTAATCCTTTATGTCTGGACATCCAATCCATTCCTAGTACTACTTCCAAACCTTTAGTTCCGAGTACTATTAGATTAGCATAAAAATCAATGCCATGGATTCGGATAGGGACGGCTTTGCAAATTTGCCTAGCTTTGGTGGTCGAACCGGGGATTTGAACAATCATAACATGCTTCAGTTTGGTTGGTTGAATCTTACTAGTGCATGAAAATTCTTCGATGACAAATGAGTGTGATGCTCCAGAATCAAACAACACTCTTGCAAGTACTGAGTTAACAGAAAACATACCCAACACGATGTCTGGCTCTTCCTGGGCTTCTTCAGCATGAATGAGAAAAAGACGGCCGTTGCGGTTGAGCGAATTCCCTGGGGAAAACCTTCTTTCGGGCTGAACACGACGCTGTTGCTGAGCTGGGGCATTCACATTGGGGGCTGCGGTATTCTTCTTGGGGCACTCATTGGAGTAGTGACCCTTATTTCCACAGTCATAACATTCACTTGCAACTTGTCCTTTGCTGCAACACGCACAACATTGCTTCCATTCCTCGGGGCAGTGTTGGTGTTGGTGGCGGCATTGTTGTTGTTGAACTTGGGTGGTGTATGGTTGAAATTTCCAGAGTTGCCGGGGTTGTGGTGATTTCCTCCGGGCCTTGGGTTTCCACGGTTGGGATAGGTCGGACGGTTCGTCGGGGGTCGGTTGGTTCTCGGGGCAAATCCTGGAGATGGGTTGGGGCGATACTTTGGTGTATGATGGGTTCCTGGCTGATGCATCATGTGGCGCTTGCGGTTCTCATTGGCTTGGTTGATATTAATGGCAGAATCGACGAGGGCTTCAATATCAGCAAAGGGGATATTGACCAACACCGTCTGCATCTCATCGTGCAGACCATTCAAGAATCTCTCTTTCTTCTTGGCTTCAGTGTCGATCTCATCCGGGGCATACCTAGCTAATGACAAGAATTTGTCACGGTATTCCACTACGGTCATCCTTCCTTGCTTCAGTTCTCTGAATTCATCTCTCATCCTTTTGATCAAACCTAGTGGCACATGGGTTCTGCTGAATTTGACCTTGAATTCCTCCCAGATCATCATCTGTCCTCCGGTCATTGCAGAACTTTCTCGTTAGCTTCCACTCTGGCAACTTCTAGATTGTTCTCCATGGTCTGCAGCCAATCATCTGCATCTAGGGGTTCCTCCGACTTAGTGAAAACATGTGGGTTGGTGTTCTAGAACTTCTTGAGCTTAGATCCATGGTTGTCCTGATTTCCTTGGCCTTGATTGTTGTTGGCCATCTGAGCTATGTGCTGAAGGGTGGCTAAGTTGGCTTGATGTTCTGCTCTTTCAGCTTCGCGGTCAGAAACCAACATTTGCAGGATCTGCAACATCGGGTCCGGGGATGATCCGCTTCCTCCGCGAGGCATCTAAATATTGGGATAGATCATGAGAAAAGAGGGAAATTTCTAAGGTTCCGAGACTTTGAAAAGTTTTTAAAGTTTGACTCGGATTTTCTAGCAACTTGCTTTTCATTCATTCATTCATTCATTCATAACACACGATACAATACACACCACAACAAAGGAAAACAGATGGTTTTAAGAACCATTCTGGAAACTATGATATAGTGGGACCGAATACAGCTCACTAATGCTAGTGCTCAGGTGCTACTACTCCTCGGAGTCGGTGTAATCATCATCCTCATCATCATCGTCGTCATCGATGAAGGCGAAATCCTCCTCATCTGTGAAGAAGTCCATGGCCTGATCTTCCAGAAAGTCATCATCATCGTTGAGATAGGAGTAGGGGTCTCCACGAAGATCTTCTCCGGCATTCTCCCTTTCCTCCAACTGCATGTCTCTCTTGTGGATGGTCTCCTCCAAATCCATGATGTGGTGGCGAATACGGGCAATGATGCGCTCCTTCTTGTCGAGCTGACGGCGACGAGACTTGCGATCTTTCACTAGAATGGCGATGGTCTGATCCTTCGTCTTGACGATGGCGTACTTATGGTTGGAGTAGTCACGGGCATTGTCCAGTTCCTGCTGATGATCATACATCATAAAGCTGAGGTGGTCCAACTTAGTCTTCAGCTTGGGGTGATGTGGGGCTTCCAGTGGCTGTCCCATAACATCACACCTTGGCTAGAACTCAAAGCGGGTATCCTTGATCTGATTGATACTCTGCCCACATAGATGGCCAAGAGCTTCCTGCATTGCTCTGGCCAGTCCATCGAGCCAGTTGTTCTCTCTTATGGTGAACTGAATTCCCTCTGTAGTGGGAGGTTCAATCTTTCCTCTGAGACTTGCAACAATTAGCAACTGCAGATCTTCTCCTCCTTGATCATTGAGCTGAGCTCCGAAGAACTCGGGGTGCAGACGCTCCAGAAGTTCCAAAAGCTGGTCCAGGTCACGCTCAAAGATAAGTTCTCCTCCATTCCCCAACTAATAAAACTTGCTGTACTTCGTGTCCATCTATAAGAATATAGGATGAGTAAGTTAGTAGAGTGATCAAGTGTGTCAAATTTTATGTATTTTGCAAGAGTTTTTGAGGAACATGAATTTTCATGAAGAATCAAAGTGATAAGAATGGGAATAAGTTTTTGTAAATACTCACTTCCTTGGGTTTTGAAACTAAGGTTTTGATTCAACGTCCGGTCTAACTAGGGTCTCCTATGGTTAGATGGCTCTGATACCAACTTGTCAACACCCGGATTTTTAATCCCAGATGCCTGTTATGCCATACATCGCAATCCCAGGATTACCATTTTTGTGAGACATAACAGATTTGGATATCACAGTACATCATCCATTACATACCATACATAAGGTCTTACACAAATAAGGATCTCATGATCCAGTTCTTAATACAACTCAAGCATCGGAATAACGTAATAATAAATATAGCGTAGGTGAAGCTCCATCTTCGGGGTCACAGGCAATGCTGACGATGGGAGATGATCCTAGTTGTCGTAACCTTCCTGTGGTCCATCATCCTGATACTCCTCTTCATAGTCTGGCCACGAGAATAACCAGGGACAAATCCATGAGTACTCTTTAAGTACTCGCAAACCAATACTAATAAGTTAAGGGGGTTTTTGTAGTAGGATACTTATCTCTAGGGTTATTTTGCAAAAAGCCAGATTTACCTCTACTAAGTTCAGAAGCAAAGAAAACTAGTTGAAGTTTTATAACACCTAAGTGGGAACTTGAATTTCATATCACAACTCTGTTGTGGTCAAGTCAAAGTCTCAACTCAGTTCATAAGTCAATTTGAAAACATCTGACGAGGGAATAGTATGGCCACTCCAACTGTCCATAACCGCGGACGCGGCTATTCGAATAGTTTGACACTCTGCAGAGATTGTACACTTTCACCACAACATTCGATACATCCGTCAAGAACAAATCCTGAATTCACCATACTCAGTATGCGGATAATCAATCCTAACCTTCCCATTACATGCCCTAGTATAGCCACCTCTCCTATAGTTTGGCCTCCCAACCATGACCAACTATCATCTTGGGTACTTCACAGGTGGACAATCTTCACAAGGTAGCCTCAGCTCAGACCTTGGCCGCGAGGGAACCCATACTAAGGTATATAAATTTCCAGTCAAGCCCTACCCAAATTTCGGGTATTGTGGTTGTACGGTAAAATTGGAATGGTATCGCATCGAGACAACCATCAGTTTTATAAAGGGTTAAGGATCATGCCTCAACATTTTCATCATCAAAATCATCTGGTGTTCGAGAACACATGTCAAAACATTTCAGTAGAATGACTCATCATTCTAAGGTTTTCATAACCATTTCCACCAAGTATTCCCATCTAAACTTGATCAAGTTTTATGCTTAGCACTAGCATCTACAAGTGGTGGTAACTACTAATGAGGGGTGGTACATAAGTGGGGATTTGCTAAGTTCCATTCTCATGCCTTAGGATAACATCAAGGTTATCTAACTTAGGCCAAGTTTTATGCTCTTCATGCTACCTTCCAATATCCTTCTAGTAACTACAAGTTACTATGTAAACTCTAAGAGAAAGCTTTGATAAAGAAATAAAGTATAAAGCTGGTAAGTAAAACTAGGATTGGGTTATCAAGTGGGTATGATCACATATGCTTAAGGCATATAGTTGGCATGGTAACAAGCAGGTAGTAGCTTGCATAATTGCAAGTATAAGCTTGCTAAAGTAGGGTATCTTTCAAGTGTTAGCTTGCCTTGTGCAGAGCAGTGGTTGAAGTTCTCCTCGGCTTCTTCCTCGTAGTATCCTCCTTCCTCCTCGTATCCTTGGTTGGTACTAGCGTCTATGAATAAATACGAGGTACACAATCGCCAAACAATACTTAAATATTTTCAATCATCACACAAAGGGGTACTATAGATGATATAACATCATCACCTATCATTACAAGATTAATGCGTTTGGCATATTTATTTTAATGTAATAAAAGTAATTTCTACTCATTGAAAAACTACTTAATATTTAATATTCTCCAACTCAAACATGGGATCATTCTAAGATCCCTCCCTTATAAAGGTAAGGATCCCTGTGATTGCAATGATAGTCCCTGGATCAAATGCTAGCATCCACAGTTTAAGATGAAAGTACACAGAAACAAAGGTCATTATTACATCGTCATTCTAGAGATAACAGTCTTTTACAACTCCATGGCCATAGGCCTAATACAAGAGTTTAATCATAATAATATAAATAAAGTCTTCATCTTCATGTGCCACAGGCAAGCATGTTGAGTGTAGACTCATAACCCCTAATCATCATTAGAATAACCTGCAACATCACAAGTTACAGCCACAGTAGGTCAATACATTGGAATAGTATTGGCAAGTGATACCTTAGTAAAATATTAGCATCTAGTTACTACATGAATTTGGCTAAGTGTAGCTTAAGCTTGCTTTGCTCAAAATAGGTTTTACCTATTAGTTTTTCTTTGGTAAAACTTTCCCAAGGAACCACGAATAGAAATTGGTGAACCTTCACCCTTGTTCAACCACAAATTTTAACTTAGAAAATTTGGATGAGGAGATTCTTGATAGGTTCCATGTCTTGATGCTCAAATTGTCCAATACCAGGGACATGGCTAAGTACTTAGATTCTTCCATCTGCAGAGGTTGTGCACTTTCCCCACAAGACTTGATTTTCACCAAGACAGGACCTTTCAGAAGCCTTCCCTTAGACCAAATGGACGTGTTCCAACCTATCATCACACTACCACCAACTGTCCAAATGGCTAAGTTATTGCAACCTATATGATCCAGGCAGAGCTCATAATGCCATGTGGCTGCACTAGAAGCTTCTTAACATTTGGCATCTCAAATCCCTTTGTTCCTAGGTGGCTATCCACAAGTGAGATACACAAGGTAAACCATAGAAATGGGCCTTGTGTAACCACTCAACACAAACCATTCTTTCCATTCCACCTAGGTGTTTCATTCACTTAGTTGTTTTATTAAGCAAAACATAAGTCAAAGACTTAGAAATATTTCTGATAGCATGAATATATAATCCACCCTTGGTTTCTACTAGCTAGGCTAAGCATGTCAATAACAAGTACCTTAACTTAGAGGAAATTCTAATATTATTACAACTACTAGGATTTCCGAAGCATAGCATATAGATACTTAGCAAAATAGTCATGCAAGTCCTATACAAAAATATTTCTAATGCATAGGTAAAAATATTGGGATAAAAACATGAATCACCACTTGCCTTGGTAGTTTGGGGAGTAGCAACAATCTTCACAACCACAATCACTATTAGCACCAAGATCTACACATAAAATAATGGCACCAAATTCACATACCAAAAATACAAACAAAAATATATGAATGCATGAAAATGCTATGAGATGATTTTTCTAAACCAAACAAGACAAATGAAACAGTACTGAATCATCAACAAGACAAATACACACTGGACAAACTTTATTTAGTCTCTAAATCATTTTTCAAATAATTTCTATACTCAAAATATGCCTATAAATGTCTCTGCAAAAATAATCAATTTTACAGAATAAAAAAATTAAACACATTGCATAAATGGATATAATTCTTTTTCCTGATTCCAATGATATAAAATTTGCAAAATTTGAACGTGTGAATCAAAAGTTATGAATTTTGCAAGTTTGAATCATTAATAGATCTAATTCAGATTTTTAAAATGAATAACAGGCCACGCGGCAGCGTCTGATTGGACGATACCACTTTGCACCGGATCACGCTTGCACACCGTTGGATCTAACTAACTGCGCACGGTCCAGATCAAAACGTACCCCTTCTCTACAGATCTAATCCTAACCGCTGGATTCAGATCTGACGGACCACGTTGCTTTGACCAACAACGGGCGGCGCAAATGGTTGCCGCGGTGGCTGCGTGTCTGTCGGCAATGTTCCGGCGAAACCAGAGGGGCAGGGGGGTCAGGTGTGTGCTTACCGAGACCATGGGAACATGGGGATGCTCAACGTGTGGATGGGCAGGGTCGGGGCGCACGGACACAGCAACAGGACCTCGTCGGAGTTGCTGGCGGCGTCGGGTGCTCACTGTCGGAGTCGAAGACGACGTTCTGGGGCGCAAGGATCCAAATAGAAAGTGTTAGTAGATGCGCTAGACACTGGCGAACACGACCGCGTGATTCAGAAACAGAGGGGAACGCGGGGCTCACCGGAATTAGTCACCGGAGTCGAGTTGAGCTTCGGTCGCTTCTAGAGGTGGACGATGGCGATGGCCTAGGGCGATTCAGAACAAAAGAAAGGAATGAGAAGATGCACATGGATATGCTGATCATGCTCGTTTGAATCAGAGACAGGGGGGCGATCGAAGATCACCTAAATTGCACGGTGGAGTTCGTCGGGCAGCGGCGGTTTGAGTTCGAATGCGCGCAGCATGGTGGCAGAGTGAGCGGGGAAAGTGAGGGGAAATGATCGCGACGGTGTGGGGTTTAAGTAGCAGGTGAGGGCTGGGCGAATTACTGGCAAAATCAAAGGAATTGATTTAGTTTAAATTCACCAGGTAAAGACGGCGACGACGTGTTCATCGCGCGGATTCTGGGGAGGATGATGACGACGTGGCGATGGGGCCACTGGTCAGTCTCTTGTGGGTTGATTCGGTGCGAGTGAGAGAGAGAGGGAGAGGGAAATGGCCCGGGTGGGCTTCGGGCAGCAAGCTTGCTAAATTTGAAAGAGTGGCATACTTTTTCTATTCTTTATCCTTTTTCTTTTTCTGTTTGAATTTCCAGGAACCAAATTCAAAAGTTTTAAACCAAGTTTAATTCAAATTTGTTCTAGCTTTTTTAGAGTGAAACCTGCACATATTTAGGTATAAAACCATGCTGTTTCACCAAACTTGCTTTGGTCCTTTGGAGTTTTAAAATAAAACAGTGCCTTTACCTAAGATTTACTAAAGATATAAAAATGTTTTAAAGTCATATTTTGTTTTGAAATTTTTGTCCAAGCTTTGGATTACAAGCATCAACCATAGGACCAAATACATTTGGTTTAAAACAAGCAATCTCATATTAGAGAGTAGCTTTGGGTCATAGTTTAGCTCACATAAAATAACAGACACTCAAATGCTTCTGTTTTTGAAATGACCATGAAAATGATCCTAAAATGATTATGAATGCATGGATGTTATGCAAACTTTGAAAACATGATTTTAGGGATGTTACAAATCTAACCCCCTTAAGGTGAATCTCGCCCTTGAGATTCAGATTGGCTAGCAAATAGGTGAGGGTGGTCTTTCCGAAGATCATCTTCTCTTTCCCATGTTGCTTCTTCTTCGGAATGATGGTTCCATTGAACTTTGCAGAGTCCGAGTAACTCTTTCTGCAGTCTCAAGAATCTTGATGGGTTTTTCCTCATAAGTGAGATCACTTTCCAATTGGACCTCCTCCAAAGGTATAGTGTCCTTTAAAGAAGTCTCTTCCATCTCTGGATGGCATTTCTTTAGCTGACTCACATGAAACACATTGTGAACTGCAGACAATGATTGTGGCAATTCAATTTCATAAGCTACTTCTCCTTTACGACTCAGAATCTTGAATGGTCCAACATATCTTGGGGCCAATTTTCCTTTGACTCCAAATCTCTTCACTCCACTAAGTGGTGACACTCTAAGATAAGCTCCATCACCTACTTCATAGGTGACTTCTCTACGCTTAGGATCTGCGTAGCTCTTTTGTCGGGATTGTGCTATCTTCAATCTGTCCTTTAATATTTGGACTTTCTCTTCAGCCTCTTTGATCAGTTCTGGTCCGAACAAATTTCTTTCTCCCACACCATTCCATAGCAATGGGGTAGTACACTTTCTCCCATAGAGAAACTCAAATGGTGCCATCTCAATTGTAAGATCCCTCCTTTGTAAAGGAAAGGATCCCTGTGATTGCAATGCTAGTCCCTGGATTAATGCTAGCATCCACAGTTTAAGATGAAGTACACAGAAACAAAGGTCATTATTACATATCATTCCAGAGACAAACATAGTCTTTTACAACTCCATGGCCACAGGCCTAATACAGGAGTTCAATATATAATAAGATAAATAAGTCTTCATCTTCATGTGCCACAGGCAAGCATGTTGAGTGTAGACTCATGACTCCTAATCCTCATCAGAATATCCTGCAACATCACAAGTTACAGCCACAGTGGGTCAATACATTGGAATAGTATTGGCAAGTGATACCTTAGTATAATATTGGTGGACTAGATACTATATGCATTTTGGCTAAGTGTAGCTTAGGCTTGCTTTTCTCAAAATAGGTTTTACCTATTAGTTGAAATCACTAAATTTTTCTTTGTCAAAGTTTTTCCCAAGGAACCACCAATAGACATTGGGTTCCTACACCCTTGTTCAACCATAAGTTTTACTTAGAAATTGGGATGAGGAGATTCTTGATAGCTTCCATGTCTTGATGCTCAAGTTGTCCAATACCAGGGACATGGCTAAGTACTTAGATTCTTCCATCTGCAGAGGTGGTGCACTTTCTCCACAAGACTTGATTTTCACCAAGACAGGACCTTTTAGAAGCCTTCCCTTAGACCAAATGGACGCGCTCAAGCTATCATTCCCACTACCACCAACTGTCCAAATGGCTAAGTTATTGCAACCTATATGATCTAGGCAGAGCCCATATTGCCAAGTGGCTGCACTAGAAGCTTCTTAACATTTGGCCTGTCAAATCCCTTTGTTCCTGGGTGGCTTTCCACAAGTGAGATACACAAGGTAAACCATAGAAATGGGCCTTGTGTAACCACTCAACATAAACCATTCCTTCCATTCCACCCAGTTGTTTCATTCACTTAGTTGTTTTATTAATGAAAAACACAAGTCCAAAGACTTAGAAATATTTTATCATAGCATGAATATTTAACCACCCTTGGTTGCTACTAGCTAGGCTAAGCATGGCATAGATAAGCATCTTAACTTAGAAAATTTCTAGCAATTCTACAACTACTAGGATTTCCCAAGTATAGCATATAGATCAAAATATCCATGCAAGTCTAGCAAAATATTCCTAATGCATAAGTGAAAACATAGGAATAAATAATGAAGCACCACTTGCCTTGGTAGTTTGGAGAGTACTTACAATCCTCACAATCACAATCACTATTTGCACCAAAATCTACACATAAAATGATAGCACCAAATCACATACAAAATAGATACAAGCAAAAATATATGGATGCATGCAATATGATAAGTGATGATTTTCTATACTCAACAAGACAAGTGCACAGTACTGATTCATAAACAAGTTCAAAACTTGCCACACAACCTTTATTTGAACATTTAATCATTTCTCAAATATTTGTTATACACAAAATAGGCCTACACATGTTTCTGTAAAAATAACCATTTTAACAGAAGCAAAACATTAAACACATTGCATAAACAGATAGCATTCTTTCTCCTGATTCCAATGATATAAAATTTGTAAAATTTGAACGTGTGGATCAAAAGTTATGAATTTTGCAAGTTTGAATCACTAATAGATCAAATTTCTGTTTTAAATCTAAACTCAGGCCACGCGGCGTTTTCTGATTGGCCCGTACCGGTTCGGGCGGATCGTTCAACGAGAGCCACACGATCTAAATGGAAACGCACAGCCAGATCTAACGCGTACCCCTTCGCTAAATGAATCTAACGCAGCCGATGGATCCAGATCTAACGGTCGCTGATCAAACGACCACTAACTGACGGCGCGCGTGAGCGGCGCGTTCGGGCCTCTGGCCACAGCTGCCACGAAGCGAGGAAGTGATTGGAGATGCTTACCAGACTCGCCGAGATGTGCTGGAGGTCAACGTGGGAGTGGCTTTTCAAGGGGCGCACGAACACGGTGGGGATTCCTCGTCGGAGCAGAGCCTGTCGTCGGGCACGGCTGTTCATCGTCGTTGCCGATGTTGTAGATCAAGCCAGAGACAAACAAGTGGTGCGTTAGATGCGGGGAGTGATACTGGTCATGTGAGTATCAGAGAGAGGGCAAGGCGCGCTCCGGACTAACCAGATTTGCTCGCCGGAGTTGAGTGCCTCGTCGGGTTCGCTCAGTCATCGACGTTGCCGACGCTCGGGGTTGTCCTAGCATACAGCAGCGGTGTCAATCGAAGCGAAAGGATGCAGTGGTTGTTCTGGAGAAGCTAGGAGTCAAGGGGCGCAGAGAGCTCACCGGAATCAGACATCGGAGTTCGTCGGGTCAGGGCCGAGGTTTGGTGAAATCCGAGCAGCCTGGTGGCGCGAAGAGGAAATTTAGTGAGGGGAAATGGGCAGCGAGGAGAGGGGGTCTTATAGCTGGAGCGGGGGCGGAAATCACTCGCAGAATCAATTGCAATTAAGCGCGGCATCAGTGCGGGGGAAATGGCAGCGGCGAGGTGGTCGTCGGTGTTGATTGAGGACGATGCTGACAGGGCACGGTGGGGTCTGGTTGTCAGCGAGAGTAAAAGAGTGGGAATGGGTCCAGGCGGTCAGCGACTCAGTGGGTGCGGCTGTGGGTGAGAGAGAGAGAAGGGGGAACCCGGGTGGGCATAGTGGGCTGGTTTCACTGTTGGGCTAGAATAGTGGCGCCGGCCCTTTTTCTTTTCTTTACTCCTTTTCTATTTCTGTTTTGATTTTCTGGAACCATTTTCAAAAAAATTCAAATGCCATTTGAATTCAAATTTGTTTTGGATTTTTGTAGAGTTTAACGATCATATTTCTGGGTATAAAACATGTGGTCTCTTTGTATTAGCTTGGTCCTATTGATCAAACAAAATAAACAGTGACATGTCACTTGATTTGATCAAGTTTTGAAAATGGTTTTAAATTCACATTTGTTTTGCAAATTTTTGGTTTAAGCTTTAACAGGCAAACAACACATTCTGAGAGCAACAAGGTTGGTTTTTGAAACAAATAATCTCCATTTGAGAGTGGTATTTGATTAATGCTTGATCACATAAAATAATATGCTTGATCACATAAAATAATAGCACTTAGTGCTTTGTTTTCTTGAAATTGGTTTGATATTTGATCCCTAAATGATATGCATGCATGAATGTTATGCAATCTTTGAAAAACATGATTTTAGGGATGTTACAAATCTAACCCCCTTAAGGTGAATCTCGCCCTCGAGATTCGGGTTGCCTAGCAAATAGGTGAGGGTGGTCTTTCCGAAGATCATCTTCTCTTTCCCATGTTGCTTCCTCTTCGGAATGATGGTTCCACTAAACTTTGCAGAATTTGATAGTCTTAGTCCGAGTAATTCTTTCTGCAGTCTCAAGAATCTTGATAGGTTTCTCTTCATAGGTGAGATCACTTTCCAATTGGACCTCTTCCAAAGGTATAATATCCTTCAAAGAAGTCTCTTCCATTTCCGGATGGCATTTCTTAAGCTGACTCACATGGAACACATTATGGACAGCTGACAAAGACTTTGGCAACTCAATCTCATAAGCTACTTCTCTGTAAGGTTCCCAACCTTTAATAAGGTAGAGATCCCTGTTTTTACAATGCTAGTCCCTGGATCAATAGCTAGCATCCACAGTTAAGATGTAATATCAAGAAACAAAGGTCATAATATAACTTTATAACCAGGAATAACATAATTTTATTACATCTTTCATAGCTCATTCGGCTATTACATTACATTGCAGCAGGATATCTATAAGCATGGGGTCCTTCATCTTCAAGGTGCCACAGGCAGACATGTTGGTTGTAGACTTTGTAATCCTAATCAATCAACTTCACTAATATCAATCAAACCTGCAACATTACAAGTTACAACCACAAGGGTCAATACATTTGAATTGTATTGGCAAGTTTCACTACTATGTAGAATATAAGTGGATCCTATCATTACATGCATATTTGGCTAAGTAGGGTTTTAGGATCATTTGCAGAAAGCAATAATTTATCCTATCTTTTCAAATGGTTTTGATCTTTTGTCAAATCTTTCTGAACTCCTTGGTGAAACCCCAAGTGTTTCAAGTTTTTCTCAAAATCCCTTGAGCTCCTTGGTAAATCCCCAAGTACTTCAAGTTTTTATCAAAATCTCTTGAGTTCCTTGGTAAATCCCCAAGTGTTTCAAGTCTTTGTCAAAATCTCTTGAGCTCCTTGGTACACCCCAAGTGCTTCAAGTTTTTATCAAAATCTCTTGAGTTCCTTGGTAAATCCCCAAGTGTTTCAAGTTTTTATCAAAATCTCTTGAGTTCCTTGGTAAATCCCCAAGTGTTTCAAGTCTTTGTCAAAATCTCTTGAGCTCCTTGGTACACCCCAAGTGCTTCAAGCCTTTTGTTGTCACTTAAAACTTTTCTTTTAGAAATTGGAATGTCGAGATTTCCCATAGCTTCAGGCCTTTAGTTGCTAAGTATTGTCCATAACCGGGGTCACGGCTAAGTACTTAGATTTTTATCTTCTGCAGAAGTTGTACACTTTACCCACATGACACAATCTCATCTTGTTGCCACCAGTGGCCGCTGGATAAGTGACGAAGTCTTTCCATAGGGTCCTCCCATACACCATTGCTATCTTGTCTTCAGGCACCCATGTAGGGTTTCGAGTTCCCTCATTTTCAGTTAACCTGAAGACAGTGCATGGGTCTTCCCAATGTAGTTGACTAAGCCAGAGCCATAATAACATGTGGATGTACACGGAAGCCACTATTGGAGAAACATGTTCAATCTCTAAGTCCCTGGGTGGTTTTCATCTAGTGTACGACAAAAGAGATTTCCATATAAAAACATGGTTCCTCTTGTTGCCACCTTGTCCAGAATTTGAGTATCCTTGTCCACCCAGGTGGTTCATTGAGTACTTGTTTTATTATATAAAACATAAGTCTTTTCTCAACTTCATAAAATCTCAACATGTATCTCTTCTCAAAATAGGCAGCATGGCTAAGCATTTTACAACTACATTTTCTTCACTAAGGAATGTATAATGGTATCCTATTAGGATTTAGCATAGCATAAAGTATAGAAATCCTTTTCATGCATGTTTCAAATCCACTAAGTATAATGAAAATAGTAGGACTTTGGATGATAGTGTAACTTGCCTTTTTGGTAGGGAATGTTGGTTCACTTCTTGATCTTGCTAATCTCACACTCTTCACTACAAATCAATCAAGCAAACACAAAATCAACTAGTATTCCAACCAATATTCAACCAAACAAACACACATAAAATATTAGAAACTAAGTCATGCATGCAAGCATGCAAAAGATAGTTTCATTTGCAAAAGTGGTTTCTACTACGCTCTAAACATTGTAAGGCTCAAAGTGGTCATTTTCCCAAAGTGGCTAAGTGATTTGCAAAAGGGTTTTATCAATAGATCATTTTAAAATCAAATCATTATTTCATGTGTTTGAAATTGTTTTTACCAAAGCAACAATTTTATATTGTTCACCAAATAAGTTGTTAATTCACAAAACTTGGTGTTTTGGGTCAGTAGGTTTGAATCAACACATTTTTCAAAGGTTTTACCCAAAAATCATTTCCAAAGAAGAAACAATATTTTTATTTGACTAGAAATGAGCTAAATCAATTATTCAATCCTAGTCTTTACAAAATACATTTTTAAATCCATAGGTTGGTTCCTAGGGTTAGTAGGTTCATAACTAACCATTTTGCAAAGATTCCAACCTTAAAATCATTTTGGAATAATTTTTATAACCTAAACTAGCATACAAATGTTTCTGCAAAAACAAACATTTTACCAGAAGCTTTTTAGTAAACAAATTGCATGGTTGGATAGGGCTTGTTCCACTGATTCCATTGATATAAAGTTTGCAAATTTTGGACGTGTGGATCAAAAGTTACAAGGTTTACAAAATTGCATCTAAATCTGATTTCAAACTTTGTTTTAAACAGGACTGGTGCCACGCGGCGTAATACTATTGGGCGGTACCGGTTCGCGTGGATCGACCTATGTGAAGCATTGGATCTAAATAGATCGCACGGCGCTGAGATGCTACTTACCCCTTCGTCTAGCTTCTATCGCATTCGTCTGATCCAGATCCTACGGACACGACTGCTTGGTCAACAACGGGCGGCGCTGCGCGACGGTGAGCGGCGGCGCAAGGTCAGACGGTGTGCTAGCGGCGGTTACAGGAAGCAAGGGAGAGGGGAAAGGGCTTACAGCGTTCGCGTGGTCGAGGTGAAGCTCGAGGTAGCGTTGGCTCGGCGAGGGGCGCTCAGACGCGACGGCAATCGCTCGCCGGAGCTGCTGGTAGAGTCAGGCGGCTCTGGAGGTCGTCGAGGGTGGTGCTGCGGTTCGCCCCGAGGGAAATCAAGGGCACGGTTAGATGAAGCCGAGTGTGGCGAGTGCAGGAGCATGAACGAGAGGGCGTGGGGAGGTCTGTCTTACCAGGGGAAGGTCGCCGGAGAGAGACGCAGACGCGGCGGCGCTCAGAGGTTGTCGAAGCCGACGTTCTGGGGCGCCTGCAGGTGAATGGAAGGCACAGGGAGAAGCGCCAGAGGCCGGGGAATGTGTGAGCTTGGTCGATGAGGCGAGGGGCGGTTCCTACTGGCCGGAATTGGTTGCGGAGTTCGCCGGAGCAGTGAGAGCGCGACTCGAAATTACGACGGCCTAGGGGCGGAGGAAGAGAGCTGTCTGGGGGGGGAAAGTGAGGTAAGACGCGGGCGTTTAAAACAGCGTGGTCGCGGGGTGGAGTAATGCGGTCTTTAACGCGAATTGATCGCCGGCGTTACTGGATGCAACGGCAGGGCGACGTCTGCGCGAGGAAGAAGAGAGTGAGCTGGCGGTGGGGTCTGGGCGTCAGCGAGGGAGTGAGATAGGGAGAGGGTCCACCAGTCAGTCGTTCTGCGGGTGTGTGTTTAGGTGAAAAATGTTTCGCGAGAGAGAGAGTGGGGTGGGCTTGCTGTTGGGCTTGTTGGGCTGGCCGGCCGGGCTGCTGTCTTTTACAAAAAAAAATTTCTTTCCAAATGCTTTTTCTTTTTCTATTTCTATTTTCTGTTTTGAAATTCAAACAACCAATCAAACATTCAAATCAATTCAAAACTTTCACCAAACTTTGCAATGAGTTTTGGTTCTGTTTTAACAACAATATTCCATGTTCCAGAATAATAAAATATTTTTATTTTAGGGTCCATTATTAATTAAATAAATAGACCTTGTTTATTAAATCAAAATATGATTTGATTTATTTAATATCTCCATTTGAAATTTAAATATTTTCAAAACCAAATCAGTAGGTTTTATTTGGAGATAAAGAATACTTGGAAAACTTGTTTAAAATAAATAAATAAGTTTTGATGTTTAATTGAAATAGTAAAACTTTTATTTTCAATAAACTTGGATATTAAGTCCTTATTATTTTATTTAAATAAACCTTTACTATTTTTATCAAATAGAGGTATTTTATTTCAAAGGCTTGGCCAAGTTTTAATTTGGCTTATAAAATAATCTTTATTTATAATTTTACCTTTTACCAAATCTTTTTATTAAAAGATCCAAAAATAGTAATTCCAAATATTTTTAACATTATTGTTTATTTATCTTTTTAAGTCCCTTTAGGATTTTATTTGATCCAAATAGGTTTTGAAAGTTTCCATTTGGATTCAAAAGTTTCTTCTCACCTTGAAAATCAACAAAGTTTTATTTTATTCATTTATTTTTCACATTAGAAGATTTGGAAAATCTTGGGATGTGACAGGCTACCACCCTTAAAATAAATCTCGTCCCGAGATTTGGGAAATATAGGGTTACAAGTAGGCTCAAAGCATCTATGGTACTACCACCCTTAAAAATTTTCCTACTACATTACATATTGGTTGGCTTGGGATCTTGGGGAAACTTCTCTAGGCAAACATCTGCATTGTGTCCTTTGTTTCCACACTTGGTGCATGTGACAAGGCTAAGATCCTCTTTAGGCTTGTTTATCTTGTTCTTCATCTTTTCTGGACAGTTGCTTGCATAATGTCCTGGTTCTTTGCAATTGAAACATGTGATAAGTTTGAGTTCTTCACGTGTCTCTTGTGGACAAGTTGTTGCATAATGGCCTAGCTCTTTGCAATTTTTGCACCATACTTGACCAATCTCCTTATACTTCTGTTTCTCTGGACATTCACTGGAATAATGTCCCATTTCTTTACAATTATGACATTGCACATGGCTTTTGTCCTTCTTTTTCTTTTTGGGTTTCTCCAAAGCTAGGAGTGCATCTAGTTCATGTTGTTCATATGTTATCTGGTAGGTAGGAATGTCTACATGTTTCTTGGACCTTCTATTGCTCTTTGGATAATTCATATGCCTCTTCTTTGGTCCTTTGAATTGGGTTGTATTGCATGGAGGTATAAGTGGAGCTTTTCCTTTGTCATCATCTTTCTTGGCTCTCTCATAGTAATCTATAATTTGTTGCTGCACTCCACCTTGTTTCCTTTGTTCAACTATGGAAAAGATGGGGCATTGGATAGGGACATGGTTATTTCCTTCACATAAGTAACAAGTAGGTTGAGATGTGGGGCATTGGCCAACTGGATGTTTCTCTTCACAATTGGGGCATTGATCTCCATGCTCCTTGGAAGTGTGATCCTTGTCTCCACAAATAATGCAAGCTGGGGCTCCTTCTAGCATAATATTTTTGTCATCCCTGTTGTCACAAACTCTTTTGGAAAGGTTGACTTCCATGTTGATCATTTGATCTGTCACCTTAAGCATTAATTGGGCTTGGTCTTCCAAAAAAATTTGTAGGGTTGGATCTTCCCCACTGGTGTTGGCTATGAATTGAGCTGTCATTTGGTTCAACTGGTTTTGGGTTGCTATGAGTTCTCTCATGTTGTTCTTTTGGTTGTTGTTTTCATCAACTTTGATGTTGGAGTCTCTTGGAGTAGTCATCTGTTTGGGTTGAATTGAGATTAGAATAGGAAAAATATCTCTAAGGATGCTAATCACACACATCACACTTCACACAAGCAAGGTGCAAGCAATCACAAACAAATACTCACACAACAAGTTTCAAGTATGTCTTTAGGCAACCAAAAATATTTTTGTTACACCACAAGAGTTGGTGTGTTTGACTTAAACAAAATATGGTGGTCCATCTATATGGTTCACTTGTGATCTTTCCTTCCTTCCTGGTTGATTCATCTTGCATGAGGTCATGGTTTCCTTGGGAAAAATCTTGGTCACAAAACTTCAAAGGTGATGTTGGCTTCTTCTAAGTTGTGTTTCCTTAGTCTCCAAATCTTGAGCAAGATTTCTTGTCTCACTTGTCCTTAGTGGTATCCAGGGTTGAAGTCCTTGGTGAATATGCTGAAGATGTTGAAGTCATTAGAGTTGAAGATGTTGAAGTCATTAGAGTTGAAGATGTTGAAGTCATTAGAGTTGAAGATGTTCAAGTCATTAGAGTTGAAGATGTCCTTTGCACATGGTGAAGTCTTTGGCCATGGGGTAGGTTTTTCCATCAAGTTAAAATAGAAGAGATGTAGAATCAAAATCAAAGTGGTTGAGGAAAGAGTTTACAAGATTGTTTGTAAATAAGTTTTGGAATAAATACAATTCTTATTTTTCTAAGGGTTTTTGTGCAATCCTAAGGTTTACAAATCCTATAGGCAACACAATGCTCTGATACCATCTGTAAGGTTCCCAAACTTTAATAAGATAGAGATCCCTGTGTTTACAATGCTAGTCCCTGGATCAATAGCTAGCATCCACAGTTAAGATGTAATATCAAGAAACAAAGGTCATAATATAACTTTATAACCAGGAATAACATAATTTTATTACATCTTTCATAGCTCATTTGGCTATTACATTACATTGCAGCAGAATATCTATAAGCATGGGGTCCTTCATCTTCAAGGTGCCACAGGCAGACATGTTGGTTGTAGACTTTGTAATCCTAATCAATCAACTTCACTAATATCAATCAAACCTGCAACATTACAAGTTACAGGCACAAGGGTCAATACATTTGAATTGTATTGGCAAGTTTCACTACTATGTAGAATATAAGTGGATCCTATCATTACATGCATATTTGGCTAAGTAGGGTTTTAGGCTCATTTGCAGAAAGCAATAATTTATCCTATCTTTTCAAAATGGTTTTGATCTTTTGTCAAATCTTTCTGAACTCCTTGGTAAAACCCCAAGTGTTTCAAGTTTTTCTCAAAATCCCTTGAGCTCCTTGGTAAATCCCCAAGTACTTCAAGTTTTTATCAAAATCTCATGAGTTCCTTGGTAAATCCCCAAGTGTTTCAAGTCTTTGTCAAAATCTCTTGAGCTCCTTGGTACACCCCAAGTGCTTCAAGTTTTTATCAAGATCTCTTGAGTTCCTTGGTAAATCCCCAAGTGTTTCAAGTTTTTATCAAAATATCTTGAGTTCCTTGGTAAATACCCAAGTGTTTCAAGTCTTTGTCAAAATCTCTTGAGCTCCTTGGTACACCCCAAGTGCTTCAAGCCTTTTGTTGTCACTTAAAATTTTTCTTTTAGAAATTGGAATGTCGAGATTTCCCATAGCTTCAGGCCTTTAGTTGCTCAGTATTGTCCATAACCGGGGTCACGTCTAAGTACTTAGATTTTTATCTTCTGCAGAAGTTGTACACTTTACCCACATGACACAATCTCATCTTGTTGCCACCAGTGGCCGCTGGATAAGTACTCACCAAGATGGAGTACTAGCAGATTGAGAATGTGACGAAGTCTTTCCATAGGGTCCTCCCATACACCATTGCTAGCTTGTCTTCAGGCACCCATGTAGGGTTTCGAGTTCCCTCATTTTCAGTTAACCTGAATACAGTGCATGGGTCTTCCCAATGTAGTTGACTAAGCCAGAGCCATAATAACATGTGGCTGTACACGGAAGCCACTGTTGGAGAAACATGTTCAATCTCTAAGTCCCTGGGTGGTTTTCATCTAGTGTACAACAAAAGAGATTGCCATATAAAAACATGGTTCCTCTTGTTGCCACCTTGTCCAGAATTTGAGTATCCTTGTCCACCCAGGTGGTTCATTGAGTACTTGTTTTATTATATAAAACATAAGTCTTTTCTCAACTTCATAAAATCTCAACATGTATCTCTTCTCAAAATAGGCAGCATGGCTAAGCATTTTACAACTACATTGTCTTCACTAAGGAATGTATAATGGTATCCTATTAGGATTTAGCATCGCATAAAGTATAGAAATCCTTTTCATGCATGTTTCAAAATCCACTAAGTATAATGAAAATAGTAGGACTTTGGATGATAGTGTAACTTGCCTTTTTGGTAGGGAATGTTGGTTCACTTCTTGATCTTGCTAATCTCACACTCTTCACTACAAATCAATCAAGCAAACACAAAATCAACTAGTATTCCAACCAATATTCAATCAAACAAACACACATAAAATATTAGAAACTAAGTCATGCATGCAAGCATGCAAAAGATAGTTTCATTTGCAAAAGTGGTTTCTACTAGGCTCTAAACATTGTAAGGCTCAAAGTGGTCATTTTCCCAAAGTGGCCAAGTCATTTGCAAAAGGGTTTTATCAATAGGTCATTTTAAAATCAAATCATTATTTCATGTGTTTGAAATTGTTTTTAGCAAAGCAACAATTTTATATTGTTCACCAAATAAGTTGTTAATTCACAAAACTTGGTGTTTTGGGTCAGTAGGTTTGAATCAACACATTTTTCAAAGGTTTTACCCAAAAATCATTTCCAAAGAAGAAACAATATTTTTATTTGACTAGAAATGAGCTAAATCAATTATTCAATCCTAGTCTTTAAAAAATAAATTTTTAAATCCATAGGTTGGTTCCTAGGGTCACTAGGTTCATAACAAACCATTTTGCAAAGATTCCAACCTTAAAATCATTTTGAAATAATTTTTATAACCTAAACTAGCATACAAATTTTTCTGCAAAAACAAACATTTTACCAGAAGCTTTTTACTAAACAAATTGCATGGTTGGCTAGGGCTTGTTCCACTGATTCCATTTATATAAAGTTTGCAAATTTTGGACGTGTGGATCAAAAGTTACAAGGTTTACAAAATTGCATCTAAATCTGATTTCAAACTTTGTTTTAAACAGGACTGGTGCCACGCGGCGCAATACTATTGGGCGGTACCGGTTCGCGCGGATCGACCTATGTGAAGCGTTGGATCTAAACAGATCGCACGGTGCTGAGATGCTACTTACCCCTTCGTCTAGCTTCTATCGCGTTCATCCGATCCAGATCCTACGGACACGAATTGCTTGGTCAACAACGGGCGGCGCTGAGCAGGCGCAAGGTCGACGGTGTGCTAGCGTGATTCTGAGGAAGCAAGGGAGAGGGGAAAAGGGCTTACAACATTCGCGTGGCCGAGGTGAAGCTCGAGGTAGCGTTGGCTCGGTGAGGCGCTCGGGCAGCGGCAATCGCTTGCTGGAGTCGAGCTGACTCTGGAGGTCATCGAGGGTGGTGCTGCGGTTCGCCCCGAGGGAAATGAAGGGCACGGTTAGGTGCAGCCAAGTGTGGCGAGTGCAGGAGCATGAACGAGAGGGCGTGGGGCGGTCTGTCTTACCATGGGAAGGTCGCCGGAGAGAGCCTTGAGCCGGCGCTCGAGGTTGTCGGCCCGACGTTCAGGCGCCCATGGTGAATGGAAGGCACAGGGAGAAGTGCCAGAGGCTGGGGAGTGTGTGAGCTTGGTCGATGAGGCGAGGGGCGGTTCCTACTGGCCGGAACTGGTTGCGGAGTTCGCCGGAGCAGTGAGAGCGCGGCTCGAAATTACGACGGCCTGGGGGCGGAGGAAGAGAGCTGTCTGGGGGGAAAGTGAGGTAAGACGCGGGCGTTTAAAACATCGTGGTCGCGAGGTGGAGTAATGCGGTCTTTAACGCGAATTGATCGCCGGCGTTACTGGCTGCAACGGCAGGGCGACGTCTGCGCGAGGAAGAAGAGAGTGAGCTGGTTTTATCGCCATATTTTGGCCAAAGGAGGAGTTGGGCCGTGATCAATATGGGCTTAGAAGATACGTATATGCAACGTGTTGTTGAATCGGCCTCGTGTGTTGATTTGGGCTAAATTGCCCGTGTATCTTATATTGTAATAGATTCCGTTTAGATTTAGGTAAGAGATAGAGTTGTAGAGTTATTCCAAAGACAGAAAGTCTCCGGACTATAAATATGTACCTAAGGTTATCGAGAAAAGGAGGACAATCACGTTCACAACAAACACAATCTCGGCGCATCGCCACCCCTTGTTTCTAGGGTTTTTCTCGGGTAAGTGCCATGCTGCCTAGATCGCATCTTGCGATCTAGGCAGTATCTACTTATGCGTTATCTGGTGTTACTCGTACTGAAGCCTTGTTGATGGCGAGTAACACTATTATCATAGATTTGTTTGGGATAGCATCAGTACTTTTCGCTATGATTGTTTAGTTATGCTACCTCTAGCTATCTCGCCGCCTTTGCACCTTTTCCCGGGTGTAAGGGTGGCATCTTGCTTGATCTTTATTTAAGTCGATTTGATCTGTTATAGTTGTGCCTTGTTCTCCAAGGTTTAGTTTGATATCTACATGATCAGGCCTTGCAAACGGGTTGAACGATCCAGTAGTATGGAAGATACGGTTTACCAATCCAAGAGGAGATGTTCCGGGAATTAATGTTACGTTGGTTTTTAGGCCTTCTCTAGGATTGGTTTTCTATTATCTTTTGTATTTACCAGGCTCAATTACGTGTAGGACGTTCCAATTATGTGGTGAAAACACTAAACTATCGTAGATCGATTTAACTTGTAACGATGAAGCAAAACCCCATGTTAACATAGATCTAACGCAGAACCATGGGTTAATAGGCTCTAAGAGCCGATTCACAGGGAAACCTGGGAGCCGGTCACGGCTCGAATTTTACGTACACTTGTTTACCATGCAGGAAACCAATCGAAGCAATCTTTCACCTTCCTGATCAGGTATAGGTCGGTGTATCCTCGAACCAAGCCGGGCGTGTGCCGGGAGTTTTGCGGGCCGTTGCGAGGGACCAGGGAGCCTGGCAGCTACAGGAGCCTCCGGCTCTTCGTGTTGCCGTCGCTGCTCGCCGGTGGGTTTTGGTAGGCAACACATTTCGCACGCCCGGTGGGACACTTAAAACAACGTCTACATCAACATCCGAGCTGCGATGGACAACAGACCGGTCCGCGTCGATGAGCTGAGGAGCACAAGGCGAAGTATGATGGCGTCAAAGCTCTCTTGAAGCCGATCTCATCGGCTCTTTTGAGAGGACTCGTAAGCATGGCATCGGTGGAAAGGGTTCTCACCGAGGGTGTTCTTGATGAGGTGGATCATGCATTTCCTTGAGGAGCGCACCAGAGCTCTGCGCCAGGAAGTCAACTACATGGTGGCTCATTCTCTTCACCGCCATTCTGAGAGCTTGGTAAACGCTTTCGAGCGGATCGCAGTTCGCGTAGTTCAGGAGATCATGAAACATCAGTACTCTCTGTCGGGGCCCACTCTGGGGACTCACCAGGGAGAAAGAACGCTCCAGGCCAGGCCACCACTGCCATTCACACTTGCAGCTCCAGAGCCACCAGGGGCACCGGCGTACATCGTCTACAAGGTCGGAGGCGACCTTGGCGATTGCCAATTCCTGTGCGAACCGCCTAAAGAAATCCCACATGGATACGTGTGCACCTACGTGCCAGACTGCAACAGCTTGACGCGCACGAACCAGATTGCAACCGCAGATTCTTTGAGGAGTCTCGGAGCAGGGGCTTGAGGAGCAGGCGTTTGGGCGAGAATCTCAGGATGGACGCCGACAAACAGGCGTGGCTAGCCAAGTATGCCATCGAACGAGTCATGAGAATCTAGCCCTGCAGCCCAAACAACGGAGCAAATCCGTACCATCTTGAGAGACCAGTTAAACCGTGCGAAGAAGGACAATCGGCTATTCAAAGCCGTACCCCAAGTTTGACCTGATCCGCTGCCACCCAAGTATCGGCTCCACGAGTTCTCGAGATTTAGCGGTCGGAAGGGTCGAGCTCGATCGAGCACGTGAGCCGATACCGCACGCGATTAGGAATGATATCGACATCGGATCGATTCGCGTAAGGTTCTTTGCGCAATCTTTGAGACCAGCTTTTGGGTGGTACACCTCGCCACTGATTCGATCCGACACGGAAGCAAGCTGGAAGAGCAGTTCCACATCCATACCATTCGAGCTACCGAGGCTGGCATTGCAGACCTAGCACAAAGCGGCAAAGCGAGAAAGCGGTGGCGAGTACATCCAACGCCAGATTGTCAAGAACCAATGTTACTCACTCGTTAAGCGAGAAGGAAGCGGTCGGCGTTGGGTCTCGCAGCACCTATCAAAGATCGGCTTTCAAGTAGAGTACAACTCGTTGGCGCACATGGCCCGAAGCGACGATGTATGAGCAGCGCCACCCCGAGTTGTACCAAGACAAGTTCAAGCGTCCGAAAGGCTGGTCGTCTGAAGAAGAAGACCCCATAAGACCGGGAGGTGGCCGTGGCTGAATGGGCTCGGGGCGGATCCGTATCCTGCAAATGGGTGAAACAGCAAGGGCCTGCAAAAGGGTTCGACTTCGATGTGAGCAAAGCTGAGCAAATATTCGATTTACTGCTGAAAGAAAAGCAGCTGAAGTTACCCGAAGGCCACAAAATCCCTACGGCTCAAGAGATGAACGGAATACCATACTGCAAGTGGCATCACTCGTTCACCCACACCACCAATGACTGCAAAGAGCTACGTCGCCAGATCCAAACAGCGATAGAGCAGGGCCGTCTCATCCTGGGGCAATTCGCCATGAAAGTAGACACCAACCCGTTCCCCGGCGTCAACATGGTAGAACACAGCCACTCCACGAGGCGCCAGTTGGATTTCTCGTTCGATGTCAACATGGCAGGACCAGGGTACCACCATGGCATGTACAGGGAGGAAGGCGGTCGCTCTCACGGCAGAGTAAGAGAGGAGGCTGGTCCACGCGACCGGCCCAGCTACGACAACAGGCGGTACTTAACTGAGGAACAAGTGAAAGGAGTGCGATATCAGAAACCGCATTCCACGCATCTCCTTAACAAGTATGAGCGTCAGTATGACCAACGTCGCCGGCGCGACGATGAAGGATATGAGCACCTCGCTAGGGGACCGTCACAAGAAAAGAAAAGCACAGACAAACATTGGGATTGTCCGTTCTTCAAGTATTGCTGGGATGCGGGAATGAGCCGATTGCCTACGATCGATAACTGCCCGGAATGCGGACAGCAGAAGGAGGACACGGAGCCAGTGTCAGTGTTTAAGCGCCTAGGGCCTCTGCCACCTCAGAGCCGACGCAGGGAGTCGTCTCGAGCACAAGGCCTCAAGGATCCAATGGGTGACAAAGAGAAAGACAGGTATCACCGTCCAAGGTGGTGTCCCGACGGACTCAGACACACCCAAAAGCGTAGAGTGCAGCGGCTGCGTAACTTGGAGGAAGCTGAAGCGCAGTATCTCCACGCTCTAAAGAAAGCACGGCCCGATCTGGCCGTTAAGATTAGGCAGACCTTGGAAACGGAAGATCACCCGAAGAAGAAAGAGTGGCGCCCAAACCGGTAAAAGCCGATGCAAAGACATCGGCTGGCACAAACATGGTATTCATACTTCCGTCAGAGTTCTGCGCGCCAAGAACCAACGAGCTACCAGTGGCACAGTTCGACTGCGGCCCACGGCCAGTTATCTTTGAGAAGCCACGTGAGAAGGGTTACAAACATCTGAAAGCCCTGTACCTACGAGGTTACATCAATGGGCAACCTGTCAGCAAGATGTTCGTAGACACCGGAGCGGCAGTCAACATAATGCCATACTCCATGCTACGGCGTTTGGGACGCTCCACTGCAGATCTGATCAAAACCAACGTCACTTTAAGCGACTTCAACGGCGGACCTCGAAACAAAGGCGTCTTGAACGTGGATCTGACCGTGGGCAGAAAAACCATCCCTACGTCATTCTTCGTCGTGGACAGCAAAAGCACCTACGCTGTCCTGTTAGGGAGAGATTGGATTCATGATAACTGCTGCATCCCATCCACGATGCACCAGTGTCTAATACAATGGGATGGAGATGAGGTGGAGGTCATTCATGCAGACGATTCCGTCGAGGTCTCCATTGCTGGCATGAACGTCTGGGAAGCAGAAGACCAAGAGCCGATCTCTGGAATCAGTCTAGACGGCTGTGAATGCATTGAGGCTACAAAAAACGGGGTGAGGCTGGTCTTATCCACCGGCCTGACAGAGTAGCAAAGCCCATGACGGTACATGGTACGGCCGATCCCTGCGATCGGCCACAAAAAACAAAAAGCAGCAATCTTACGACGAGCAGATCGTGCAGTCGTGGCAGGGAGATTCCCAGCCATTGTAAAACCACAAGGTGTAAACCGTCCTTGACTAATGCAATCAAAAAGGGGGCCGATTCAGGCAATCGGCCCAAATTATTTTTGTTAACCTCACCTACTGTTTGCCCTGTGCTTAGCATCGATTTGACAGGTGACGGAAAGCTGGGGTATGGATTTACATCTGCTGATGAACTAGAAGAAGTCGACATTGGTCCTGGGGATAAGCCACGACCAACATTTATCAGCAAAAAGTTGGATCCGAGTCTGCGGGGTCCGATGATAGCCCTGTTGAAAAATATCGGCATCGCTTCGGGACTATCTGAGATGCAGGTTAGACAGGAGCATCATTGAGCATCGACTCCCGCTTAAAAAAGGATTTCGGCCATTCCAGCAGCGGGCACGACAGATGAAGGCCGAAATTCTGGAAGAAGTCAAGAAGGAGATCGAGAAAATGTTGGCAGCCGATTTAATCAGGCCATGCAGGTATGCCGAGTGGATTTCTAGCATCGTGCCTGTAGAGAAAAAGGACGGCCGCTGGCGTGTCGCCATAGATTTTCAGGACCTCAATAGAGCTACCCCAAAGGATGAGTATCCAATGCCGGTGGCAGAAACGTTAATCAACGCAGCGGCTGGCCATAAGATCTTGAGCTTCATGGATGGCAATGCCGGTTACAACCAAATTTTTATGGCTCCAGAAGACATACACAAGACTGCGTTCAGAGTACCAGGCTCGGTGGGGTTGTTTGAATACGTTGTCATGACGTTCGGACTCAAGAATGCCGGTGCCACGTACCAAAGAGCCATGAACTACATTTTCCATGATCTGATCGGCAAGCTGGTGGAAATTTATATCGATGACGTAGTGGTCAAGTCTGCCTCAGTAGAAGGACACTTGGGCGATCTACAACGCGTCCTGGACCGAACAAGAAAATTCGGCCTCCGGATGAACCCAAAGAAGTGTGCCTTCGGTGTAACGGCCTGTCAGTTCTTGGGTTTCTTGGTCCATGAACGCGGGATTGAGATCGGCCTGAAGAGTCAAGAGGCCGTGCGAACGATGAAGCCACCTACCACGAAGAAAGAGCTACAGTCTCTCATCGGCAAGATCAACTTCGTCAGAAGATTCATCTCCAATCTGTCAGGAAGGATAGAGCCGTTCATGGGACTGGTAAAAATTAAATCAGACGAGGAGTTCCGCTAGGGAACAGAACAACAACGAGCCTTCGACGAAATCAAAGAATATTTAACGAAGCCGCCGGTTTTAGTCCCGCCCCAGCAGGACAGGCCATTCTACATTTACTTGTCAGTAGCGGACACGTCCATCGCCTCAGTGGTGGTACAAGTTTATGACGGGCTGGAGCGAGTGGTATTTTACATCAGCAGAAGGATGCTGGATGCAGAGACAAGGTACTCTGAGATCGACAAGTTGTGCCTCTGCCTATTTTTTACCTGCACCAAGCTGCGCCACATTTTGCTATCAGCAGAGATTGTCATCATCACCGTCGGGCGTCATAAAGCACATCTTTGTCGGCTCCTATGTTGAAAGGCCGGTGGGCAAATGGATCTTTGCATTATCGGAGTTTGACATCCGGTATCAACCCAGCAGCGATTAAGGGCAGGCATTGGCCGACCTTATCGCTGAAAGGATCAACACCAATATAGCGACCATCTGTCTACGAGCATGGGCTATGTTCTTCGACGGATCGGTTTGTGACGATGGGTGCGGCATCGGCATGCTACTCGTGTCACCCCGGGGGGCAACATTTTCCTTCTCTATCAGGTTATCTGCCCCTCGCACCAACAACGTCGCTGAGTATGAGGCGTCGCAGGGAATGGAGTTGCTCATAAGCTGGAGCGGAAGCGATGGAAATTTTGGAGACTCCAAGCTGGTGATTTCTCAACTCACGGAGGAATACAAGTGTGAGAGCGAGTCGCTATTCCCATTATGGATGCAATGCCGTGAGCTGATGGCACAGTTCCGATACATAAACTTCACCTGGATCCCACGATCGCAGAATACCGAGGCCAATGATCTTGCACAAATGGCTTCAGGCTACAAGGACGCGGCAGAGGGATCCGATGTTCAGGTGCAATTCACGGGCCTTGGAGAGCCGATATCTTCAATTACTTGAAGGATTCAGCTCGGGGGGCACCTAAACGGATAAGATACAAGGCCATGAAGTATGTGCTCATTGGGGACGACATGTTTTACAGGACTCTAGAGGGGTTATTTCTCAAATGTCTGGGGACAGCTGAGGCCAATCGGCTCCTACACGAGGTACACGAAGACGCTTGTGGAACTCACCAATCGGCTCACAAGATGAAGTGGTTGATCAGGCGATCAGGGTTTTATTGGCCTACCATGCTCGAGGACTGTTTTAAGTACTACAAAGGGTGTCAAGCATGTCAGAGATTTGGAAAAATTCAGATGGTACCCGCGTCAGCAATGAACCCCATCATCAAGCCTTGGCCATTCCGAGGTTGGGGCATGGATATGATCGGCAAGATCAATCCTCCGTCAAGCAAAGGCCACATGTGGATTTTGGCCATCACGGATTATTTCACCAAGTGGGTGGAAGCCGTCCCTATGAAGGCAGTAAGTTCAAAGGATGTCGTCGATTTCGTGAAAGAACACGTCATTCATAGGTTTGGGATTCCCCAGACTATCACGACCGATGGAGGTTCGGTCTTCACTTCTCACGAGTTCAGAAAGTTCTGTGAGGACACAGGGATCAAGCTGATTCGATCATCTCCGTACTATGCTCAAGCAAATGGGCAAGGTGAAGCGTCCAATCAGAGCCTTATCAAGCTGATCAAGAGGAAAATCGATGAGCACCCTAGACGTTGGCACGAGGTTTTGTCAGAGGCTTTATGGGCTTACCGCATGTCATGTCATGGAGCGATTAAAACCTCGCCGTACCATCTAGTCTATGGACAAGAAGCCGTATTGCCTTGGGAAATTACGGCTGGATCGAGACGTGTCACTTTTCAGAACGATCTAACAACTGAAGAATATGCAGCCTTGATGAGTGACAGCGTTGAAGATTTGACTGAGCTTAGGCTGTGGTCGCTTGAGAAAATCAAAGAGAACAAGGCCAAAGTAGCTCGTGCATACAACAAGAAGGTGAGGCCTAAGGAGTTCCACGTTGGCGATCTGGTATGGGAAGCGGTGTTGCCATTAGGGACTAAGGATGCAGCATATGGTAAATGGTCTCCAAATTGGCACGGGCCATACAGGGTCGATCAAGTTTTAAGAGGGAACGCGTACATGCTGGAGGAGCTGGATGGCGTGAAATTCCCAGTGGCTGTCAACGGTCAACATCTCAAGAAATATTTCCCAAGCATGTGGGATGATGGACAGTGAGATATGGGAGCCGATACACGAAATCGGCCAATAAAAAACTTTATTATTATATATTTCCCAAGCACGTGGGATGATGGACAGTGAGATATGGGGGCCGATACATGAAATCGGCCAATAAGTATACAGCCGATGCACAGTCATCGACTTTAGAAGTTCAAACTGTTACAAGCAGATGCCAGTTTACATAAACGAGCTACTGAAGAAATGCCTCGAAGGCTTGGAGGGCGTCAGCACGGACACGGTCCACCTCGGCAATCTCGGCTTCGTCGTCTTCATCCTTGCTGTCACTAACTGCTTGTTCAGGGCACGTATTTCTGCCAGATCGGTCTTCAGTTCAGCTTTGAGGCTCTCTGCTTCATCTTGGGAGCGGGCGATGGAGGCTTCCTTGTCACGAATGAGTTGTTTTGCCGCCCGGACCTTTTCTTCAAGATCTTCCAGTTCCTTTTTCAAAGATGCGAGCTTGGCGGTACTGACAGAGGTGTCAGTTTTGGCATCAAGGGACGCCTTTTTCTCATTGAGCTGTTGACATCTGTCGGCAATGTTCGCCTTCAGCGGGAGTTGGGCACGGCGCAGGTTGATCCTTTCACGAGCTAGCTTCACCCTTGACCCGTAGAAGGACAGAGTTACGACGGGCCAAAGCTTCACCTGCAATGCTACTGGGAGTTGGTCCTTGATTTCAGCAAGAACGCCCTTCACCTCTTCAGAACCCTCGATCAGCTCCTCGATCGGGGAAGACAGTAAGGCTCTAAGTCGTTGGAATTGAGGTAGAACAGCCCTGGCTTGTGGTTCATCGGTGGCGACAGAGGGAGTTGGATCGATGGAGTCAGGATCAAAGGTCAGCAAGCCTGAAATGTCACAACCCTGGCAGCCCGAAAAGGCGTCAGTGTGCGTCCAGCAGGGAAGAATAAAGCCGACAGAAGTTAACATACCTCTCCTAAGACCGAGGGGATAGCAGACTGCGAGGCGATCGGCTTGTGTGTGGTTGCTGGGGGCGTTGCCAAAGTGGTAGCCATTTCATCTGCATTTTCGGGGATTACCAGGTCTGGTTTGGCTAAAGGCGTCGGCGCGGCCCCTGCCTTCCCACTAGAAGCATCGGTTGTCTGCATAAAGGTGATTAGCCAATGTCAGTGATGATGAATCGGCAGACAAAAGGAAGTAAGGGCAAGAGCATAAAGGATGATGATTTTTCGGAACCTCTTGGCTCGATGAAGAAGCTTGTGGTCCTTTACGAGCTCTCTTGGGACCCACAGCTGGCCCGGCCTCGACTGGTGCTCGGGGGGCAGCAGGTTGAGGAATCGACCTTTTCCTGGAAGCCGATGGTGGCACATTTGGCTGGCTCGGGGTGATGGTCCTCTCAGAATCCGTTGGGCTCGATTCTCCCTCGTTGGGTTTTGTGTCCTCGTGGGATGTTTCTTCGACGGAAGCCTGCAAAAGAAGGAAGGCTGTTAGACACGAGCACGTCTGCAAGAATGAAAGAATGAGAAGAATCGACCAAGAGATGGATCAGCCTACATGCGAGCTTTCTGGAGAAGGTCTCTGGTGTCTCAAGGTCTTCCTGGCAGCTACATTCCTCGTCATCGTTCTTATCTTAGTGGGAACTCGAGGGGCAGCTGATGTTGAAGTTCCTTGCTTCTTAGAAGCCGATTGAGGTGTTATCGGCTGTTTCTGCATTATGGCCTTTTTCAAAGGCGGCGAGTTTTTGCAGAAAAGAACAACAGGAGCTGGCGGAAAGAACTCAAAGGGGGAGCCATCACTGTGTGTAGGTTCAGGGCCATCTTGTTGCTGCAAAGGGAGAAATTGGGTTGGTAAAAGAGTCATTTATGGGCTGCGTTAAGAAAATTTACAAGTAGTGGTACCTGTTCCACGGGGATGTCATAATCGACATCAAGTTGTTTCAGCAACGGTCCCAGAGCTTTCCTGAAAGCGTGGGTTTTCCACATCGACCACCAGTCCTCGAAGCCATCAGCTGATGAAGCGAAGGTGAGGTCATTTGGAGTAGGGATGGTCAGAGCATCGAAGAAGGAGTAACACCTCTGACTGGTGAGAGGATCAGGCAGGTCGGCTCTGCACTCCGTAAGATGATGGAGAAAGAGGTGGGGAGGTACTTGTCCAAGACCAAATTGCCAGGCCACTATCACCGGCTGGTAGAATTCATACCCAGGCTTGATGATTCTGTTGGATGTACTCATACCAACTGGAAGGAAACAGGGACGGATCACAATGGAAAAAAGTTGCCGAGTGCTGGTGTCATCGGCAAAATTATCTAGCCTGAAGGAGAGTGGATTTTCGAAATGTTCAGATTCTTCCATATACGGGAAGAAGGTAGGATTGTCCAGGCCTTGAAAGAAAGTGCTGAACCACTTGGCTGCTTCCTTAGGGGATAGTTTGCTGCCTGGCAGCCTATACAAAGCTTGGCCATAACTAGTGCATCGGATCTGCTTCCCTTTGACATCTGGAAAGGTACAGCTCGCCAAAAGGGGGAAGTCTGGGATGTGATTTTGAAAGTAAAGCTGAGCCCATAGCTGAATGAACCACCAAGGACCACTGTTTTTTGCTATGCGAGAGCGACAGCGGACATCAACTGGAGATATCGATAGACCTCTCCAAGGAACAGTTTGCCGAGGCCAAGTTGAGTACCTTTGGCCAGTTCGTGGGCTAGGGAGAGATAGTTCTTGGTTGGAGCAAGAGAAGGGCCACAGAATATGAAATGCTCCAGCCAGAAGTTGAGAAAGGCTGTATGTTCTTTCTCTGAGACAGGGCCCTTTGTTTTCATATGGCGTTGGAGGTAGGCACCCCAGTTTGTACAGTCTGTTTTAGAAGACAGTTTGTAGGGGACTTTGGTCAACTTAAAAGCAGAGGGGCTGGGTGATGTGACATCCAGGCCAGTGATCATCACCACGTCTAACAGGGTTGGTGACATAGGGCCGTGACCGAACATAAAGCAGTTCAGAGCGTCAGACCAGAAGTAGCCGATGGTTTTCAGAAGGTTCTCATGTTTCTCAAGAGGAGACAATGATAAATGCAAGGCATCGGCTATTCCTGTGGTTTCCCATTGGGATTGGTAAGCTCTAGCTACTCTACTGAACCAAGAGACCCAGTGTTCGAGGATTAGGCGGGCTTCATGACAGTCGGCCCAGGAGTTCAGATATAGGTCTTGGCTTACGAAGGGGATTCTATTTGCTTCGCAAGAAATCAGATGAGAAGGGCTAGATTGTGTGCGAGGGCCAAGACAGAGGGAGTTTGGGAGAGAAGGATGCGGCAGCAGAATGTCTGAAACCTAGAAAATTCAATGGTGGAATAAGGCATTAATTCAGGTGTTCGCCATTAAGTCTAGCATCGTGTTCAGACTGCGAGGAGTAGGCGTACCTTCAGACCGGAGACCTCTGGGTTGGTGTTGGACGATTCCGCCATCTGGTTCGCCGGCGGAGATAGATCTGTGCAGTTGGGGATCGAGGGTTTTTGTCGCTGTGAGCTCGATCTGGTCAGTGGGCGATTGAAGATCTAGGTCGCCTTTTTTGAAGAAGGTCGCAGGTTACCGTTTGAGACTGAAAAGCAGCCGCTTAGGTTTGCCTAAATATGCGACCAAGTTTTGACCTTGTCAACGTTTTTGGGAAAGCCGATGTCCATCGGCTCTTTAAGTTTTGACTTAGTTAACGGAATGAGTGCGGTAAAAGCCGATACAGTGTTATCGGCTTCTGGAGCATCGACCTATTTTGGCTATCGGCAAAATTGGGACGAAAAAAGCAATCTTCGAGAAACAAATTTTCATTCATTCATTCAAAAGCTGATTGTTTACAAAAGGGCTGATTGATTACAAAAGGGAGCTTACTACTACTACTACTAATGGTTCCTAATCTAGAGGCCGAGGTAAATGCGTCATTTGTTATGCCGCCGTCTGTTATTGTCCTCAACCTTCTTTGGCGTCGTCTTATTGCTGCTGATCCAGATGAGGCCCCTCGTCGTCGTCGTCGGTGTCCTCGCTGGACCCGGCGCGGAAGTACTTCACCGGCGGGTACTCCTCGGAGGAGGTGTCCTCCTCTTCCTCCTCCTCGTCGGAGGAGTCGACGCCTTCCCAGGACATGGCGTCGTCGGTGCTGTCCGCCTCCAGTTCCCCATCAGCGAGGAACTGCAGATCTTCCTCGCCGTCAGTCAAGGACGCGTCGTCCTCCGACCAAGCGGCGAAGTCCCAATCCCTCTCGTCCCACCATTGTGGGGTGAGAGTGTGGTACGCCGCCATCGGCGGGTGTTCTGGCGTCGGCTCTCGGTCGCTCATTGAATTGGAGGCTTGGGAGGACAGGCCGGATGAAGCGGAGGAGGCCATGGCGGAGAAAGAGGGTTTTTTCGGCGGAGGAGGAAGAAGGGTTTTTTGTGGCTGCTGGAGGAAGATGGGGACTGCTAACTGCTTAGGTGAATTTAAATAAGGGGAATAGTATGAAGCGGTTCAATGTTATAGCGGTTTCCCAGAATGCACTGCCGAAGTTGTCAAATCATGCGCTGCGGGGAAGTGGAGAAGACAAGGCATCATGATGAGGGGGTGGCGTGACGATCCTGTTCTGCAACGCATTCTGTCAACGCGCAACCCGATACAAGAAAAAAAAAGAGAGAACAGAGTGGTTTTGGAATTATTATTGCCAAAACCAGGGGGGCATGTGTTATCGCCATATTTTGGCCAAAGGAGGAGTTGGGCCGTGATCAAGATGGGCTTAGAAGATACGTATATGCAACGTGTTGTTGAATCGGCCTCGTGTGTTGATTTGGGCTAAATTGCCCGTGTATCTTATATTGTAATAGATTCCGTTTAGATTTAGGTAAGAGATAGAGTTGTAGAGTTATTCCAAAAGGTAAAGTCTCCGGACTATAAATATGTACCTAAGGTTATCGAGAAAGGAGGACAATCACGTTCACAACAAACACAATCTCGGCGCGCCACCCCTTGTTTCTAGGGTTTTCTCGGGTAAGTGCCATCTGCCTAGATCGCATCTTGCGATCTAAAGATATCTACTATCGTTATCTGGTGTTACTCGTCTTTGAAGCCTTGTTGATGGCGAGTAACACTATTATCATAGATTTGTTTGGGATAGCATCGGTACTTTTCGCTATGATTGTTTAGTTATGCTACCTCTAGCTATCTACGCGCCTTTGCACCTTTTCCGGGTGTAAGGGTGGCATCTTGCTTGATCTTTATTTAAGTCGATTTGATCTGTTATAGTTGTGCCTTGTTCTCCAAGGTTTAGTTTGATATCTACATGATCAGGCCTTGCAAACGGGTTGAACGATCCAGTAGTATGGAAGATACGGTTTACCAATCCAAGAGGAGATGTTCCGGGAATTAATGTTACGTTGGTTTTTAGGCCTTCTCTAGGATTGGTTTTCTATTATCTTTTGTATTTACCAGGCTCAATTACGTGTAGGACGTTCCAATTATGTGGTGAAAACACTAAACTATCGTAGATCGATTTAACTTGTAACGATGAAGCAAAACCCCATGTTAACATAGATCTAACGCAGAACCATGGGTTAATAGGCTCTAAGAGCCGATTCACAGGGAAACCTGGGAGCCGGTCACGGCTCGAATTTTACGTACACTTGTTTACCATGCAGGAAACCAATCGAAGCAATCTTTCACCTTCCTGATCAGGTATAGGTCAGGTGGCACGCCCTCGAACCAAGCCAGGACGTGTGCCGGAGTTTTGCGGGCCGTTGCCCGAGGGACCAGGGCCCACCAGCAGCTCTGGGAGCCTCCCGGCTCTTCGTGTTGCCCGTCGCTGCTCGCCGGTGGGTTTTGGTAGGCAACAGCTGGCGGTGGGGTCTAGGCGTCAGCGAGGGAGTGAGATAGGGAGAGGGTCCACCAGTCAGTCGTTTTGCGGGTGTGTGTTTAGGTTATAAACGTTTCGCGCGAGAGAGAGTGGGGTGGGCTTGCTGTTGGGCTTGTTGGGCTGGCCGGCCAGGCTGCTGTCTTTTACACATTTTTTTTCTTTCCAATTTGAAATTCAAACAACCAATCAAACATTCAAATCAATTCAAAACTTTCACCAAACTTTGCAATGAGTTTTGATTCTATTTTAACATCAATATTCCATGTTCCAGAATAATAAAATATTTTTATTTTAGGGTCCATTATTAATTAAATAAATAGACCTTGTTTATTAAATCAAAATAGGATTTGATTTATTTAATATCTCCATTTGAAATTTAAATATTTTCAAAACCAAATCAGTAGGTTTTATTTGGATATAAAGAATACTTGGAAAACTTGTTTAAAATAAATAAATAAGTTTTGATGTTTAATTGAAATAGTAAAACTTTTATTTTCAATAAACTTGGATATTAAGTCCTTATTATTTTATTTAAATAAACCTTTACTATTTTTATCAAATAGAGGTATTTTATTTCAAAGGCTTGGCCAAGTTTTAATTTGGCTTATAAAATAATCTTTATTTATAATTTTACCTTTTACCAAATCTTTTTATTAAAAGATCGAAAAATAGTAATTCCAAATATTTTTAACTTTATTGTTTATTTATCTTTTTAAGTCCCTTTAGGATTTTACTTGATCCAAATAGGTTTTGAAAGTTTCCATTTGGATTCAAAAGTTTCTTCTCACCCTGAATATCAACAAAGTTTTATTTTATTCATTTATTTTTCACATTACAAGATTTGGAAAACTTGGGATGTGACATTCTCCTTTACGACTTAGAATCTTGAATGGTCCAACATATCTTGGGGCCAATTTTACTTTGACTCCAAACCTCTTTACTCCACGGAGTGGTGACACTCTAATATAAGCTCTATCACCTACCTCATAGGTGACTTCTCTACGCTTAGGATCTGCGTAGCTCTTTTGTCGGGATTGTGCTATCTTCAACCTGTCTTTAACCAGCTTGACTTTCTCTTCAGCCTCTTTGATTAGTTCTGGTCCGAACAAACTTCTTTCTCCCACACCATTCCATAGCAATGGGGTGGTACATTTTCTTCCATAGAGAAACACAAATGGTGCCATCTCAATACTGGCTTGATAGCTGTTATTGTAAGAGAATTCTGCGTAAGGCAGACTTTCATCCCAACTGGCTCCATAGTCTAGAGCACATGCTCTCAACATATCTTCAAGAATCTGATTAGTCCTTTCTGTCTGTCCATCAGTTTGAGGATGAAATGCAGTGCTGAATTCCAACCTCGTTCCCAATGACTCATGTAATTGCCTCCAAAAATGAGAAGTGAATTGAGTTCCCCTATCAAACACAATACCCTTGGGTACTCCTTGTAGACATACAATTCTACTCATATAAATCTTGGCTAACTTAGCACTTGTGTAAGTTGTCTTTACGGGTATGAAATGAGCTACCTTAGTTAGGCAATCCACTACTACCCAAATAGAATCATATCCTGACCTGGTCCTTGGCAATCCGGTGATGAAATCCATACCAATCTTGTCCCACTTCCAATCAGGAATAGGTAGTGGTTGTAAAAATCCCGTTGGTTTCCGATGTTCCGCTTTCACTCTACTACATACATCACACAAAGCATTATGTTCGGCGATGTCCTTCTTGAGATTATTCCACCCAAATCTTTCCTTCATATCCATGTACATTTTGGTGTTACCCGGATGAATAGAATATGGTGAGTTATGTGCTTCTTGTAAAATCAATTTCCGAAGCTCCGGATCCTGTGGAACACAGATACGTTTTCCATGCCATAAAGTACCCTGTTCATCTTCATGAAATCCTTTGGCTTTTTCCCTTGCCAATCTTTTCCTTAATCTCTTCAATTTCCTTATCTGCCTTTTGGGCTTCTTTGATCTTGTCCAACAAGGTGGGTTGAACATCTAAAGACATGAGATGTCCCTCAGGCATGATCTCCAATCTGAGATCTCTAAATTGGGCACACAGATCATCTGGCAATTCTCCCTTAGTAAGGCCATTCACAAAAACCTTACGGCTTAGAGCATCTGCTACAACATTTGCTTTACCGGGGTGGTATTGCAAACTCAAGTCATAGTCCTTGATGAGTTCTAGACATCTTCTTTGTCTCATGTTAATTTCTTTCTGGGTGAAGATATACTTCAAGCTCTTGTGATCTGTGAACACTTCACATCGCTTTCCCAAAAGATAATGTCTCCATGATTTGAGTGCATGGACAACAGAGGCTAATTCCAAATCATGAGGAGGGTAATTTACTTCATGAGTTTTGAGTTGTCTCGAGGCATATGTCACAACTTTCCCTTCTTGCATAAGTACTGCACCTAATCCATGATGAGATGCATCACAATACACTTGGAAATCTTTCTCCAAATCTGGCAAACATAAGACTGGTGCTGTCACTAGTCTCTTCTTCAACTCTTGAAAACCAAGTTCACAACCTTCTGACCAAGCAAATTTCTTGTCTTTCTTTAGTGATGGGGATATGCCTACTGGGGTATACTCAGCAGGACGTTTCCGACTGGCCCAGAGGTTGGCAAGTGGGCCTGCAGAACGGCGAGTGGATCAAAGCTCAGCAAGATACCAGGCGACTGGAAGTTGAGGGCCCATGCGAGTGGATAGGCCCAGTCGGTCTAGGTTTAAACGATTGCCAAAGTTGTAACCGAATCGGTTGAGATATGTAAACCCTAGGGGAGGTGAGTCTATATAAACCTCCCTAAGGGGTGAGTAGAGACACGTTCCCTCATACACCCAAGCTACTCGCCGCCTAGTCGCCGAGTACGCCATTGTAAACACCTCCATAATACAATCTAGCAGGAGTAGGTCTTTACCCTCCGGGGGGCCAAACCTGGGTAAATCCCTGTGTCTTTGCCCTCATCTCGCACCGCAGATGGCTGGCCGCCCTTGCCCTTCGTTCTACTAGTCGCTGCCGATTGCAGCATCTGCCGTGGTCATTCCTACGACATTTAGCAATTCCTTCATAGGCTTAGCTACCTTGGAAAAATTCTCAATATGTAGTATCCTGCCAAGCCAAGGAAACTACGAACCTCTTTTACTGACTTAGGAGATTCCCATTCAGTTACCGCTGAAACTTTTGCAGGATCAACTGCTACACCATCTCCTGACACAATGTGTCCAAGAAATCCAACTTCATTTAACCAAAATTCACACTTGCTGAATTTGGCATACAACTTATGCTCTCTAAGTTTCTCAAGTATCAATCGTAAATGTCCTTCATGCTCTTCCTTGCCCTTGGAGTAGATTAAAATGTCATCGATGAACACGACAACAAACTTGTCAAGGAATTCCATGAACACTTTGTTCATCATATTCATGAAGTATGCTGGTGCGTTGGTCAAACCAAATGGCATCACGGTATACTCATACAATCCATACCTTGTGGTGAAAGCTATCTTAGGTATGTCTTGTTCTCTTATCTTAAGCTGGAAATATCCTGACCGGAGATCAATCTTTGAGAACACACAAGCTCCTTCTAACTGATCAAACAAGTCATTGATTCTAGGCAAAGGGTATTTGTTCTTGATAGTCACCTCATTGAGGGAACGGTAATCTATGCATAACCTTTGACTTATGTCCTTCTTTTCCACAAACAGAATTGGTGCTCCCCAAGATGAAGAACTTGGTTGGATAAATCCTTTCTACAACTGTTCTCCCAGTTTCTTCTTGAGTTCTTTCAACTCATCAACTGACATCTTGTACGGTCTCTTTGCTATTGGTCCAGATACTGGTAGCAAGTCAATAAGAAACTCCACGTCTCTATATGGTGGCATTCCCGGCAATTCTTCCAGAAATACATCCGGATATTCTCTCACAATAGGCACACTGTCTATGCTAACCCCCTTAAGAGAATTTAGCTTACTCCCTTTTGATTCAAAGTTAGACTTGAATCTAATCCGCTTCTTTTCCGGGGTTGTGAGTGCAATAGTACGATTTGCGCAATCTAGTACTCCTTCATACTTGGTCATCTAATCCATTCCCAAAATTACATCCAGTTCTTGGGAATCTAGGATTATCAGACTCACTGGAAACTTATGTTTTCCAAACTCTATCACTAGATCCCGGCATCCAGGACTTACTATGATATCACCACCTGGAGAACTTTCTTTTATTGTACACCCAATGTTTTCAGTTGGAAACTCATTTCTATCAACAAATGCTTTTGATATGAATGAATGCGATGCTCCCGTATCAAAAAGAACAAGTGCTGGAATAGAATTGAGTTTGAACTTACCAGCAACAGCATCAGGCTCTTCATAGATTTCTTCCACATTGATGTGGTTCACTTGTCCCTTTTGAAAAGGGTTGGGCTTGTTGGGTCCTTCAACTTTCTTTTCTGGGCATTCATTTGCATAATGCCCCATCTTTTTGCACTTGAAACATTCAACCTGACTAAGGTCTTTCTTGACATGCTGGCTTCCACTGCCACTTCCACTTTCATTGTGGTGGCTCTTATATCCACCCTTGTGGTTCTTGTACTTATCGTTGTCATGACTACGATGATGCTTGTTGTCATGATAACGGTTGTGGTTGTGGTGCTTGTTGAACTTCCCATGCTTGTGGGATCCAGAACTCCCACTGTCATCATAATGGGAACGCTTGTGAGACGATCCCGAGTTGTGCTTGTCAGAGTGCTTTCTCTTCCTGCTTTCAACTTGTTTCATCTTGCTCTCCAAAATAGCAGCCTTGTCACAAAGAGACTGGTATGTGGGAAAATAGACCATAGCTAACTACAGGTTCAGTTCATCATTCAACCCTTCAAGAAACTTTCCCTTCCTCTTAGCATCAGTGTCAACTTCATCCGGTGCATATCGCGCCAGATTGTTGAACTCCTCAATGTATTCAGCCATGCTGCGGTGGCGCTGCTTCAGGTTATGGAACTCCTTCTTCTTCAAACTCATCACTCCAGATCAGATGTGAGCGGTACGGTAAACATCTTCGAAGATAGCCAATGTCACATCCTCAATGGAAGTGGTGATCTGGAAATTATCCCACCAAGTGGCTGCTGGTCCTTCCAACAAGTGAGCTGCAAATCTGACCTTTTCTTCATTAGTACAGCCAACAGTTACCAAGTCCTTGTTCACAGAGTGTAGCCAATCATTGGCCAGCATAGGATCAGTAGTTCCTGAGAACTTTGCTGGCCTCAGTCTCAAGAACCTGGTAAGCATGTCAAAACCCGGTGGGTTGTTCTGATTGTTGTTGTTGTTATTGTTGTTATTGTTGTTGTTATTCTGATTCTGAATGAACGTAGTCATCATTTGCATCAGCTGAGACTAAGCTGTCATCATTTGTTGCATCTCAGGGGTGATGTTGTTGTTGTTGGGGTTGGGATTGGCACGTCGGGGAGGCATCTGTGGCTAACATGCACAATACATCACATAAACAATCACCAATCATGCATCATAATAAAAGTTCAACAACATAAACGACAAGTTTGCAAAGTAAACACACCAATAGAAAGCCATCCACATGTTGGATGGTCATTGCGACTCAATAATCAAAAGATATGATAAATAAAGGTAAATGAGTAGTCATCACTACTCCTCGGCATCAACCTCCTCCTCAACAAATGTAAGACCTGCATTCTCCATAGCGGTCTTGTATTCCTCGACATTGGTGGTCAAGGTCTCTACTTTGGCTTTGAGAGCCCTCTTCTGCGAACGAAGCCTCTCAATCACTGCCTGCTGATGCTCGAGCTCGAAGTCCTTGGCCTCCAGTTCTGCAGTCATGTCTCGAATCCTCTTGTTCCTATCCCGGACTCGCTTCTCTTGACTCTTGAACTTTCTGTCCTAACTCTCGAACTTGGGCTCCATCTCCTTGACTATCTCATCTTGCTCCGCGAAGAGCTTGTCCTTCTCACGAAGCTGCACCTGGAGTTCATCATTGCTGAGCATGACATTGGTCCTATCAGTGTCCACGTGCCTAAGAAGAACCTCTAAGTCCTGGAGGTATAGACGAATCGGCTCCGCTGTCTCCCTCGAAGTATCCTCGAAGTCAATGGCCTCACCATCCTCATCACGTTTACCGAAGGCGTGGAAGAGAGTACCTCTAACCTGTCGAGAGTGTCTCCCTGACAGACGTCCAATCAAATCCTGCATGACTACCTCAAGGCCTCTCTCCTTGTCATCATGCATGAGCTTGAAGATGATGGCCTCCGTGACTGGCTCAGTCTGGTGTCCTGGCTGATTAACCTTGAAGCCCCAAAGGTCTTTCCTCTCAAACTTGGTGAGGGGAAGTACCATGATGGTAGGAAGAGGGAGATTGACCAAACTAGTGAGCTCAATAATACGAGGGCCAAAACAAGTTCCCTTGAACTCTTCAGCCGTGCTGATAGTAACATTAGGCGTCTATTTATAAGATAGAAAAAGTTAGAGTCAACATAATGAATTTTTTTTCAACACAAAGCATCACAAGCATAACATTGACAAACACACAAGTCATTGCATACATAGAATCCATTACAAGTATCCAAGGTTCAACTTATTTAGACAGCATTTTGGAAAATAAAATGATAAGTGTGGTGGTCCAACTAACGAAGTACGCTTACAATCCCATCTCACTTGCCAAGTTGGCTAACAAGGCATCCCTAGAGGCAATCTGTTTATCATGATCACAAGACTCCATTGCTAAGTCTATGATGTCCTTCCTTAGGCTTTGGTTGGTAGCCTCCAACTCTTGGGCATGCTTCTTTTCTTCCCTAAGGTCATTCTGGGTGTTAAGCATTCTGCACTTGATTTTATCACCAAGTTCTTTAATGGCCCTCCAAGCTGCATCCCTTGCTGAATCAAAGAATGTGGTGTGCATCATTGTGTTGGTGACCATGCAGAATCCTGAGTCCTTGTGGTTGTCTTCCTTGTTTTTATACAAGTGAAGTTTCACCCACCAGTACTCAACTCCTTCATCCTTCACAGGAAAACCTTTGTACACATCTGCACCATGTATTCCCATGGCAACCATGAGGTCCTTGAGAGCCTTGGGGAATTCTGTCTCACACTCCAAAGTCATTGTAATGAGTGGTCCCTTCTTCACGGCTTTGTTGATGGAGTTCATCTAAAAATAGAGATGAGAAAGAAGATTAGAAAAGTTTACGAGAAGAAAAGACAAGTGTGGAAGTTGTTGAAAAATTTTCCTTAGTGGTTTCAAATCCTAGGGTCATAATCCTACAGGCAACACAGTGCTCTGATACCATCTGTAAGATCCCTCCTTTGTAAAGGAAAGGATCCCTGTGATTGCAATGCTAGTCCCTGGATCAATGCTAGCATCCACAATTTAAGATGAAGTACACAGAAACAAAGGTCATTATTACATATCATTCCAGAGACAAACATAGTCTTTTACAACTCCATGGCCATAGGCCTAATACAAGAGTTCAATATATAATAAGATAAATAAGTCTTCATCTTCATGTGCCACAGGCAAGCATGTTGAGTGTAGACTCATGACTCCTAATCCTCATCAGAATATCCTGTAACAACACAAGTTACAGCCAAAGTGGGTCAATACATTGGAATAGTATTGGCAAGTGATACCTTAGTATAATATTGGTGGACTAGATACTATATGCATTTTGGCTAAGTGTAGCTTAGGCTTTCTTTGCTCAAAATAGGTTTTACCTATTAGTTGAAATCACTAAATTTTTCTTTGTCAAAGTTTTTCCCAAGGAACCACCAATAGACATTGGGGTCCTACACCCTTGTTCAACCATAAGTTTTACTTAGAAAGTGGGATGACGAGATTCTTGATAGCTTCCATGTCTTGATGCTCAAGTTGTCCAATACCAGGGACATGGCTAAGTACTTAGATTCTTCCATCTGCTGAGGTGGTGCACTTTCCCCACAAGACTTGATTTTCACCAAGACAGGACCTTTCAGAAGCCTTCCCTTAGACCAAATGGACGCGCTCCAACCTATCATTCCCACTACCACCAACTGTCCAAATGGCTAAGTTATTGCAACCTATATGATCCAGGCAGAGCCCATATTGCCAAGTGGCTGCACTAGAAGCTTATTAACATTTGGCCTCTCAAATCCCTTTGTTCCTGGGTGGCTTTCCACAAGTGAGATACACAAGGTAAACCATAGAAATGGGCCTTGTGTAACCACTCAACATAAACCATTCCTTCCATTCCACCTAGGTGTTTCATTCACTTAGTTGTTTTATTAATAAAAACACAAGTCCAAAGACTTAGAAATATTTTATCATAGCATGAATATTTAACCACCCTTGGTTGCTTCTAGCTAGGCTAAGCATGGCATAGATAAGCATCTTAACTTATAAAATTTCTAGCAATTCTACAACTACTAGGATTTCCCAAGTATAGCATATAGATCAAAATATCCATGCAAGTCTAGCAAAATATTTCTAATGCATAAGTGAAAACATAGGAATAAATCATGAAGCACCACTTGCCTTGGTAGTTTGGAGAGTAGTTACAATCCTCACAATCACAATCACTATTTGCACCAAAATCTACACATAAAATGATAGCACCAAATCACATTAAAAATAGATACAAGCAAAAATATATGGATGCATGCAATATGATAAGTGATGATTTTCTATACTCAACAAGACAAGTGCACAGTACTGATTCATAAACAAGTTCAAAACTTGCCAAAAAACCTTTATTTGAACATTTAATCATTTCTCAAATATTTGTTATACACAAAATAGGCCTACACATGTTTCTGTAAAAATAACCATTTTAACAGAAGCAAAACATTAAACACATTGCATAAACAGATAGCATTCTTTCTCCTGGTTCCAATGATATAAAATTTGTAAAATTTGAACGTGTGGATCAAAAGTTATGAATTTTGCAAGTTTGAATCACTAATAGATCAAATTTATGTTTTAAATCTAAACTCAGGCCACGCAGCGTTTTCCGATTGGCCCGTACCGGTTCGGGCAGATCGATCAACGAGAGCCACACGATCTAAATGGAAACGCACGGCCAGATCTAACGCGTACCCCTTCGCTAAATGAATCTAACGCAGCCGATGGATCCAGATCTAACGGTCGCTGATCAAACGACCACTAACTGACGGCGCGCGGCGACGGTGAGCGGCGGCGCGTTCGGCCTACGGCGTCACAGCGGCTACAGGAAGCGAGGAAGTGATTGGAGATGCTTACCAGACTCGCCGAGATGTGCTGGAGGTCAACGTGGAAGTGGCTTGTCAAGGGGCGCACGGACACGGTGGGGATTCCTCGTCGGAGCAGAGCCTGTCGTCGGGCACGACTGTTCATCATCGTTGCCGACGTTGTAGATCAAGCCAGAGACAAACAAGTGGTGCGTTAGATGCGGGGTAATCTTGGTCATGAGTATCGAGAGGGCAAGGCGCTCGGACTAACCAGATTTTCGCCGAGTTGAGTGCCTCGTCGGTTTATTTCGATCGTCGGCGTTGCCGGCCTTCGGGTTGTCCTAGCATACAGCAGCGGTGTCAATCGAAGCGCAAGGATGCAGTGGTTGTTCTGGAGAAGCTAGGAGTCCAGGGGCGCAGAGAGAACACCGGAATCAGACATCGAAGTTCGTCGGGTCAGGGCCGAGGTTTGGTGAAATCCGAGCAGCCTGGTGGCGTGAAGAGGAAATTGAGTGAGGGGAAATGGGCAGCGAGGAGAGGGGTCTTATAGCTGGAGTGGGGGCGGAAATCACTCGCATAATCAATTGCAATTAAGCGCGGCATCAGTGCGGGGGAAATGGCAGCGGCGAGGTGGTCGTCGGCGTTGATTGAGGACGACGCTGACAGGACACGGTGGGGTCTGGTTGTCAGCGAGAGTAAAAGAGTGGGAATGGGTCCAGTGATCGGACTCGATTAGGTGCTACTTGGTGAGAGAAGGGGAACCCGGGTGGGCTTATTGGGCTGGTTTCGCTGTTGGGCTAGAATAGTGGCGCCGGCCCTTTTTCTTTTCTTTAATCCTTTTCTATTTTTGTTTTGATTTTCTGGAACCATTTTCAAACAAATTCAAAGGCCATTTGAATTCAAATTTGTTCTGGATTTTTGTAGAGTGTAACAATCATATTTCTGAGTATAAAACATGTGGTCTCTCTGTATTAGCTTGGTCCTATTGATCAAACAAAATAAAAAGTGACATGTCACTTGATTTGATCAAGTCTTGAAAATGGTTTTAAATTCACATTTGTTTTGCAAATTTTTGGTTTAAGCTTTAGCAGGCAAATAACACATTCTGAGATCAACAAGGTTGGTTTTTGAAACAAATAATCTCCATTTGAGAGTGGTATTTGATTAATGCTTGATCACATAAAATAATATGCATCATCACATAAAATAATAGCACTTAGTGCTTTGCTTTCTTGAAATGGGTTTGATATTTGATCCCTAAATGATATGCATGCATGAATGTTATGAAATCTTTTAAAAACATGATTTTAGGGATGTTACATCAATACTGGCTTGATAGCTGTTATTGTAAGAGAACTCTGCGTAAGGCAGACCTTCATCCCAACTAGCTCCATAGTCTAGGGCACATGCCCTCAACATATCTTCTAAAATCTGGTTGGTCCTTTATGTCTGTCCATCAATCTGAGGATGAAAAGCAGTGCTGAATTCCAATCTTGTTCCCAATGACTCATGTAGTTGCCTCCAAAAATGAGAAGTGAACTGAGTTCCCCTATCAGACACAATACTCTTGGGTACTCCATGCAAACATACAATCCTACTCATGTAGATCTTGGCTAACTTAGCACTTGTATAGGTTGTCTTCACGGGTATGAAATGAGAAACTTTAGTGAGGCGATCCACTACTACCCAAATAGAATCATATCCTGACCTGGTCCTTGGCAATCCAGTGATGAAATCCATGCCAATCTTGTCCCACTTCCAATCAGGAATAGGTAGTGGTTATAGCAATCCTGCTGGTTTTTGATGTTCCGCTTTCACTCTACTACATACATCACACAAAGCAATATGTTCGGCGATGTCCTTCTTGAGATTATTCCACCAAAATATTTCCTTCATATCCATGTACATTTTGGTGTTACCCGGTGAATGGAATATGGTGAGTTGTGTGCTTCCTGTAAAATCAGTTTCCGAAGCTCCGGATCTTGCGGAATGCAGATACGTTTTCCATACCATAAAGTACCTTGTTCGTCTTCATGGAATCCTTTGGCTTTTCCCTTACCAATCCTTTCCTTAATCTCTTCAATTTCCTTGTCCGTCTTTTGGGCTTCCTTGATCTTGTCCAACAATGTGGGTTGTATAACCAATGACATGAGGTGTCCCTCAGGCACAATCTCCAATCTAAGGTCTCTAAATTAGGCACACAGATCATCTGGTAACCCTCCCTTAGTAAGGCCATTCACAAATACCTTACGGCTTAGAGCATCTGCTACAACATTTGCTTTACCGGGATGGTATTGCAAACTCAAGTAGTAGTCCTTGATGAGTTCTAGCCATCTTCTTTGTCTCATGTTGATTTCTTTCTGAGTGAAGATATACTTCAAACTTTTGTGATCTGTGAACACTTCACATCGCTTTCCCAAAAGATAATGTCTCCATGTTTTGAGTGCATGGACAACAGAGGCTAACTCCAAATCATGAGTAGGGTAATTTACCTCATGAGTTTTGAGTTGTCTCGAGGCATAGGCCACAACTTTTCCTTCCTGCATTAGAACTGCACCTAATACATGATGAGATGCATCACAATACACTTGGAAATCTTTATCCAAATCTGGCAGACATAGGAATGGTGCTGTCACTAGTCTGTTCTTCAATTCTTGGAAACTAAGTTCACATCCCTCAGTCCAGGCAAATTTCTTGTCTTTCTTTAGTAATTCCGTCATTGGCTTAGCTACCTTGGAAAAATTCGCAATGAATCTTCTGTAGTATCCTGCCAAGCCAAGGAAACTACGAACTTCCTTCACTGACTTAGGAGATTCCCATTCAGTTACAGCTGACACTTTTGCGGGATCAACTGCTACACCATCTCCTGACACAACATGTCCAAGAAATCCAACTTAATTCAACCAGAATTCACACTTGCTGAATTTGGCATACAGCTTATGCTCTCTAAGCTTCTGAAGTATCAAACGCAAATGTCCTTCATGCTCTTCTTTGCTTTTGGAGTAGATCAAAATGTCATCGATGAAAACGACAACAAACTTGTCAAGGAACTCCACGAACACCTTGTTCATCATATTCATGAAGTAAGCTGGTGCATTGGTCAAACCAAATGGCATCACTGTATACTCATACAATTCATACCTAGTGGTGAAAGCTGTCTTAGGTATGTCTTGTTCCCTTATCTTAAGCTGAAAATAACCTGACCAGAGATCAATCTTTGAGAATACACAGGCTCCTTCTAGCTGATCAAACAAGTCTTTAATTCTGGGCAAAGGATATTTGTTCTTGATGGTCACCTCATTGAGTGAACGATAATCTATGCATAATCTTTGACTTCTATCTTTCTTTTCCACAAACAAGACTGGTGCTCCCCAGGATGAAGAACTTGGTTGAATAAACCCTTTCTGCAACTGTTCTCCAAGTTGTTTCTTGAGTTCTTTCAACTCATCCACTGACATCTTGTAAGGTCTCTTTGCTATTGGTCCTGATCCTGGCAGCAAATCAATCAGAAATTCCACATCTCTATCTGGTGGCATTCCCGGCAATTCTTCCGGAAACACATCTGAATATTCTCTCACAATTGGCACACTGTCTATGCTAACCCCCTTAAGAGAATTTAGCTTATTTCCTTTTGATTCAAAGTTTTGAATCTAATCCTTTTATTATCTGGGGTTGTGAGTGTGACAGTATTATTGCACAATCTAGCACTCCCTTGTGCTTAGTCATCCAATCCATTCCCAAAATGACATCCAATCCTTGGGAATTTAGGATTATCAGATTAACGGGAAACTTATACTTCCCAAACTCTATGACTAGGTCATGACATCCTGAGTTCACTATCATTTCTCCACCAGGATAACTTACTTTTATAGGACACCCAATAGTTTCAACTGGAAGTTCATTTCTTTCAACAAATGCTCTTGATATGAATGATTGTGATGCACCAGTATCAAAAAGAACAAGTGCTGGAATAGAATTGAGTTTGAACTTACCAGCCACAGCATCAGGTTCCTCATAGATCTCTTCCACATTGATGTGGTTCACCTATCCCTTTTAGAAAGGGTTGGGCTTGTTGGGTCCTTCAACTTTCTTTTCTGGGCACTCATTTGCATAATGCCCCATCTTCTTACACTTGAAGCATTCAACCTGACTGAGATCCTTCTTGACATGCTGACTTCCACTACCACTTCCACTTCCACTGTGGTGACTCTTGTGTCCACCTTTGTGGTTCTTGTACTTATCATTATTATGACTACGGTGATGCTTGTTGTCATGGTGGCGGTTGTGGTTGTGGTGGCTGTTGTACTGTCACATCCCAAGATTTTCCAAATCTTGTAATGTGAAAAATAAATAAAGAAAATAATTAATTGTTGAAATTTAGGGTGAAAAGAACTTTTGTTTCTAAATGGAAACTTAAAATCCCATCTAGAACAAACTTTTGCTAATGTTTGAATCCAACTAAATTCAAATCTAGTGAAATGCATTCTTCATAAAATGCATCTTGAAATTTAAACACTTGGAGAATAAACCAAAACTCTAAAACCCTAATGGAAGAAAATCATTTTCAAGTTATCTCTAAGACTATGGATTTGATCCATGTAAAAATTGGTCAAATAAACATTTCAAAATGACCAAGAATGACAAAGGGAAATATTATAAAATCATATAAATTGATTTCATTCAATTTGGAGCCATAGATAAAATCTTATGAATTTAATAAGATAAGGAAATTGAATTTCCAAAGCTAATAAAGCAACCATCAAGAAATCCATAACAAATAGTGAGCAAATAATCCTAACGGAACTTTAAAAGATAAACAAATAATAAATAAAGTTATAATAGTTAGAATCACTAGTTTTCGATCTTTAAATAAAAAGATATGGTTTTGATAAGCATAGGTAGAAATATAAATAAGGATTATTTTAAAGAGCCAAATTAAATCTTGGCCAAGCAAATGAAATAAATATTTCTATTGGTTAAAAAGAATAAAGGTTTATTTAAATAAAATAATAAGGATTTATTAATATCCAATTTTGTTTAAGTAAAGGCTTTTCCCTTTCAAATAAACATTAAAATTTATTAAAGTTTTTAAAATAAGAATTCCAAGTGTTTTAGTTTCTCAATTGAAACCTACTGAAAAGATTTTGATATTATTTAGATTTCAACAAGAGTTTTAAAATAAATTAAAACCTATTTGAATTAAAGATTAAGGTCTATTTATTTAATTATTAATAGATCCTAAAAGAATAAAAGAATTAATTTATTTTGGACCTTGGAGTATGTTGATAAACAGAATTTAAATCAACACAAAAGTTTGGTGATGGTTTGAATTGAATTAGAGTTTGAATTGTTTGAATGAAAATCAAATCAGAATATTCAAAACAGAAAAGAAAAAGGTTTAGTATAAAAAAAATGGAAACAAACCCAACCCATCTGGCTAGCCCAGATAAGCCCATCCGGCCCAGCAGCCACCTCTCTCCTCTCCCCCGAAGCGTTTTCTTTTACTCGTGAATGATCCCGCAAGGTCGCTGACTACTGGACCCCATTCCCCTCTTCCTCTCTTGCTGACACCAGGACCCACTGCCCCGTCAGCTTCGTCCTCCCTGCGGTGACCACGCCCCCAACCCCTCCTCGCCGTTTCTGGCCGTTGAAGCTGGCGTCAATACGCATTACTTCCTCCATTAATCCCCCTCTCGACCATGCCATCTTAAACGCCTGCTCCTCCTCTCCGTTTTCCCCCAGAGCCCATTCCTCCTCTGCCACCGGGCTGCTCCCATTTTGCGCTGCACCGCCCTTTGCTCCGACGAGATCCGTGAGAAATTCCGGCAGCCCAGCGTCACCCCTTGCCCCCTCGACCACTCTAGCTTGCTCGCCATCACCGTACGCATCTCCCAGTACCCCGAACCTTCTCGCGCGTTGTCGTGGGAATGACCATGGCAGATGCTGCAATGGGCAGCGAGTAGTAGAACATGGGGCAAGGGCGGTCAGCCATTTGCGGTACGAGATGAGGGCAGAGACACAAGGATTTACCTAGGTTCGGCCCCCCAGAGGGTAAAGACCTACTCCTGCTAGATTGTATTATGGTGGAAGTACAATGGGGCGAACTCGGCGGCTAGGCAGCGAGTCGCTAGGGAGGTTTATATAGACTCACCCCCCTAGGGTTTACGGATCTCAAACGAATTAGTTAAGGTTTCAGCAATCGTTTAACCTAATCCGACTGGGACTATCTACGCTTCTGGGCCTTCAGCTTCTAGTCGCTTGAGTCCACCAGTCTTGATCGATCGCGTTACATGGGCCCACTCGCAGTGCTGGGCGATCAGGCTGTCTGCTGGGTATACCCGGTAGGCATATCCCATCGCGATCCGAGGCCGTCGTTGATTGGTCGAGGGGTTCTTGGCGATCGATATCTGGCTCCAATGCGGACACCCAGTCGAATCGGCGGCGGACTCCTCAATAAAAGAAAAACCAGTTATTTTAGTCGCACTAATCGGCGACCGATTGGGTCACAGCTCGGCGAACAGGTCGGCGAATATTTAGTCACTGTCATAGTGATCGGGTCGGCGAATAATCAAGTCGCACGGTGCGACGAGTCGAGTGGATGAAGTTGGAGCATAAAGTGGGGTCAAAACTAGCTGTTGGGGTAATCCAACAGTAACTTTTGGCGTAATCACCGCGTAGTAACGGCTCCCGAAATTGGCGGGTAACAACCGCTATATAAGGAGAATGACAGGCGACCGGGGGAACACTCCTTCATCCTTCCTTCGATCTCGCCCATCTCTGTTTCCCCTCCTCGTCGCGATCCAACCGAACCAGAAAGCTCCGACCTCCACAAATCTTTTAGCCAATGGCCCCCTCCACCGAACCATGGGGCCGATCCAAGTGCACCAGGGCGCTACTGGCGTCGTTCGAGGAGGCCGGGATCCTACGCGCCAGCAGATGGCGCATTCCCGCGGCCGGAGAGGTGACTCCGGATTCGCGCGAGGGAGAATTCATTTGCTTCCCCAGCCACCTAGAGCGGGTGCTGGGATTTCCCACTTCTCTCTTCTTCCGGCGCTTCTGCGCCTTCTACGGGATCCAGCCGTCGGACCTGGGCCCGCATAGCATCGAGAAGCTCGCCATTTTCGTGGCGTTCTTGGCTGCTGGCCCTACTTCCCCCTGTAGCAAGATCTATTCCATGGGAGGATTAGTCGCGAAGAATCAGGCGGCCCGATGCTGGCTGCGGGAGGCCTGACGTTTTAGTTCAAGTCGAAGGCGTCGTTCTTCGACCTGATGCTGCCGGCCAAGGCAGCAAACGAGTGGAAGAAATCCTGGTTCTACGTCACCGAGGCGACTCCAGACGGCGAACCACGTCGGCTCCAGGTTGGCAAGCTCCCGCTGGATCAGCGGATGGTTGTCGATGAAATGTTGCAAACCATCCGCGGCCTGAAGAAGAAGGGCCTCCAAACCATAAATCTTTACAACTGCTGGCTCGGGCGGCGGCTCGTGCCTTTGGCCCGCCGCGACCATTATATGTACGTGTAACATCCCAAAAATCATAGTTTCAAAACTCATTCATATCATCCTTGCATCATTCATCCATTTAGAGTTTTCTCAAAAATCATTTAGAAACAGAAGTTGGAGCTATGATTTCATGTGGGCATTTTTATTCCAAATGACCATCATCCTTTGAATTTTGAAGGATTAAATACTTGTTTGCTTGACCCCATTGATGGAAAGATTAGGTGAAGCTTTTAACCCAAGATTCAAAATTTAGAAATGGTTTCAAAACCCTATTTCAAATATTTGCAAACTAGAGCAAATCTCTGTTTACTTTGAAAACCAAGCTTGACCAAGCCTTGCAGGGTAAACACTTAGTTAGAATGACTATTTTGAAACCACAAAACCCTGCAAAAATTCCCAAAACAGTTTGGATTCAAAAGGATTTGAATTCATATCAAAAACCATTCCAGAAAATAGAAATAGAAAAAGAAAAGAAATAAACAATAGAAAAGGGCCGCGCGGCCAGAATCTGGCCCAGCAACGGATCAAACCCAGCAAGCCCACCCGGGATTTTTCATTTCTTATCTCACGCGCAAGCGCACGCGCTGAGCCGCTGACAAGCAGACCCCACCTGCATTTCGCGCACCTCGCTGACAAGCGGGCCATCTCCACGCCAGCGTCGTCTCCACCCGCACGACCCGTTCGTCCCCAAATCAACGCGGGCGTTTCTGGTTTTAATTCACGGCGTCAATTCGAGTTATTGGCAGAGTGATTCTCGCTCGCGACCAGGCTATAAGAAACCCCTCTGTCCCCTCTCTCTTTTCCCCAAAACCCCAAGCACAGAACGCCCCCAGGCTGCGCGCATTTCTCTCTGCAACCCCGCCGTCTCCGACGACTGCGCCGGCGAATTCCGGTGAGCCTCGAGTTCCCCTCGGTCTCGCATTCACGCTATCTTATTCAGTGAACCTCTGTGCATCTTTTGACACTCTCCGTTTGCCTTCGCATGAACCATAGCTTCGGCAACGTCGACGACTGGACCGCCACCGTCTTCTGCACGAACTCCGGCGACCTCCCTCCGTAAGTAGCCACCGCCCCTTGCCCTCTGAATGATACGCCTAGAATCCTCATCGTCTTGCGCATCTGACAGTACCCCTATTTTGGCTTAGCACGACGAGGAACCTCGCCAACGTCGACGACTGACCGTGGCAGACGCAGTCGCGAACTCCGGTGAGGAATCTCCGACGACCCCGTGCGCCCCTTCCCAAGCCTTTACCACCTTGAGCATCAGCAGCCTTCTGCGGTTCTGGTAAGCATCTCCTCCCTTCCCCGGGCGACCTAGAACGCACATCCGCCAGCGCCGCACTTTGTCACCGGTAGCGCCGCTCGTTTTTGGTTAGGAGAATTTTAGCCGTTAGATCTGAATCTCTGGCGTGAAACACTTCACTTAACGAAGGGTATGGACAGATCTGAGCCGCTGGCGTTAGTTAGATCCAACGACGGAAGGATGATCCGGTAAGCGGCGATGAGCGAATAAAAACATGACGCGTGGCTAGGTTAGATCTAAAAACAGATTTAGAAACCAGATTTAGATTCAAACTTCAAATGCTTATAACTTTTGAATGCCACGTTGGATTTTTGCAAATTTTATACCGTTGGATTCAGTGAAACAAGGCCTTTCTGAATATCCAATTTATTTCGCATATAGTAACAGTTAAAAATGATTTTATTTGTAGATCAAGTTTAGGGCTATTTTAGATATAGTTTTATTATTGTATATTATTTTGAGGCCAAATAAGTTTAGTTGGCAAACTTGTGACATGTTAAGTTTCTGTACTCATGAACATACTTGGTATAATTTGCAAAATCACCACTTAGTAAATTCATGCATGCATGCATTCATATTATTTTTGGTTGTATATATTTGTGTGTAATTGTATGCTATTGTTTCTTGTGTAGATTTTGCTAGTGATTGTGATTGTGAAGAGTGCTACTCTCCCCACTACCAAGGCAAGTGATATTTACATGAATAAATTTGTCCCATATTTTGAACTAGCATTAGATATTTTGTTATGGTATTGCATGTTATTTTGGTCTAATGCAAAAGATGGGAAAATCCTATGTACCCTTGTAGAATTGCTAAGGAATTATCCCTAAGATATTCTGCCATACTTTGCTTAGCCTAGCTTATAACAAAACAAGGGTTGGTGAAAAACTACTCTTACTATAAAGAAAATTATTACTAAGTCAAGAGACTTATGCTTTTCTAATAAAACCACTAAGTCAAATGAACCTCCTGGGTGGAATGGAAAGTATGGGTTATGTTGAGTGGTTACACAAGGCCATGGACTTGGGTTGTGTATCTCACTTGTGGAATGCCACCCAGGCACTAAGGGATTTGGAGGCCAAGTGTTGAGAAAGCTTACAGTGCAACCACTTGGCAATATGGGCTCTGCCATGATCACATAGGTTGCTATAACTTAGTCACTTGGACAGTTGGTGGTAGATGGGTTGATAGGTTGGAGCGCGTCCATTTGACTAAGGAAAAGCTTCTGAAAGGTCCTGTCTTGGGAAACCAAGTCTGGTGGGGAAAGTGCACAACCTCTGCAGATGGAAAACCTAAGTACTTAGCCTTGTCCAAGGAAATGGACACTTTGAGCATCAAGACATGGAAGCTACAAGAATCTCAACACTCCAACTTCTAAAAAAAAAATTGATGGGTGAACAAGGGTGAAGGACCTCAATGTCTATTGGTGGTTCCTTGGGAATGTTTTTGACAAAGAAAAACCTAGTGATTTCAACTAATAGGAAAAATCTATTTTCAAGCAAAGCAAGCCAAGCTACACTTAGCCAAAATGCATATAGTAATTTAGTCCCCTTAAAATATAATAAGGTATCACTTGCCAATACTATTCCAAAGTATTGACCCTCTGTGGTTGTAACTTGTGATGTTGCAGGTTACTCCGATGATGAATAGGAGTCATGAGTCTACACTCAACATGCTTGCCTGTGGCACATGAAGATGAAGACTTATGTTTATTTACTTGTTCCTTAAAACTCTTGTATTAGGCCTATGGCCATGAGTTGTAAAAGACTATATTTTATCTCTGGAATAAATGTAATAAACGACCCTCGTATCTGTGTACTTCATCTTAAACTGTGGATGCTAGCATTGATCCAGGGACTAGCATTGCAATCACAGGGATCCTTTCCTTTATAAAGGAGGGTTCTAACAGATGGTATCGAGCAACATGTTGCTGTAGGATTATGACCCTAGGATTGAAAACCACTAAGGAAAAGTTTTCAACTACTTCTACACTTGTCTATTCTTCTCGTAAAACTTTTCTAATCTCTTTCAACTTCCTTTGTAGATGAACTCCATCAACGAAGCCGTGAAGAAGGGACCACTCATGACCATGACCTTGGAGTGTGAGACGGAGTTTCCCAGTATTCTCAAGGATCTCATGGGAGCAATGGATGCACATGGTGAAGCCGTGTACAAAGGCTTTCCAGTGATGGATGAAGGAGTGGAGTATTGGTGGGTGCAACTTCACTTGTACAAAAACAAGGAAGACAACCACAAAGAAAGGGGATTCTGCATGTACACCAACACTACAATGCACACCACATTCTTTGAGTCAGCCAGGGATGCAGCTTGGAGGACTATCAAAGAACTAAGTGCTAGAGTCAAGTGCAGAATGCTCAACCTTCAAAAGGACTTAGAGAAAGAGAAAGAGCTTACTCAAGAATTGGAAGACACCAACCAAGAGATAAGGGGAGATGTTATAGACTTAGTGATAGAGTCAAGGGAGCAAGATTGGTGGATTGCCACTAGGAACATTGTGTTTAATAATAGATCCCGTGAGATTGGATTGTAAGAACACTTCGTTAGTTGGACCACCATTTATCACCTTATTTTCCAAAATGATACCTTAAATAAGTTGGACCTTGTTTGATGTAATGGATTTATGAAAGCATGACTTGTGTGAAATTGTGTTCCATGGTTGTGTATGAGATGATTGTTTTGTGATCATTTTAAATAAGTATTGTTCTAAATTTTCAATTTTATAAATAGATGCCTATTGCCGTCAGCACTGTTGAGGAGTTCCAGGTTACTCGTTTCGGACCCCGTATCGTTGAGCTTACCACTCTGCTCGATCTCCCTCTTCCTACCATCACGGTGTACCCACTCACCAAGTTCGAGAGGAAGGACCTCTGGGGCTTCAAGGTGAACCAGCCCGGACGCCAGACTGAGCCTACTACGGAGGCCATCGTCTTCAAGCTGATGCACGACGACAGGGAGAGAGGCATGGAGGTGGTCATGCAGGACCTGATAGGACGACTGTTAGGCCGTCACTCCCGACAGGTTAGGGGCACTCACTTCCACGCCTTCGGAAGGCGTGATGTAGATGGAGATTCCATCGACTTTGAGGACGACTCGAGGAGCACTGCAGAGCCTAGACGCCTCTATCTTCAGGACTTAGAGACTCTTCTCGAGCACGTAGATACAGACGGGACGAGCGTCATCTTTGGGCAATGACGAGCTCGAGTGCAGCTCTGCGAGAAGGACAAACTTTCGCATGCAGGATGAGATGATCAAGGAAATGGAGACGAAGTTCAAGCTCGGGATCGCAAGTTCAAGAGTCGAGAAAGCGCGTCGGGATAGGAACAAGAAAATCCGGGACATGACCGAGGCTGAAGTCCAAGGACTTCGAGCTTGAGCAGCAGCAGATGGTTATTGAGAGGCTTCGCTCCCAGAAGAGGGCTCTCAAGGCCAAGGTCGATTCCTTGACCACTACGATTGAGGAGAACAAGACCGCGATGGAGAACGCAGGTCTTACTTTCGTTGAGGAGGAGATTGACGCTGATGAGTAGACTTGACTACTCGTTTACTTTTCATATTCATACTTGTTATTGTGAACTTATTATTGGACCATCCGACATGTGGATGGCTTGCCACTTGTGTGTTTACCTCATGAGCTTGTTATGTGGTTGTTGAACTTTTATTCTCATGTTGCTTGATATGTGTTTGCTTATGATGTATTGTGCATGAAACATCTATGGGTATCTCATTCTTATCTGTTTGAACAAACCACAGATGCCTCCCCGTCGCGCAAACCCCAACCCCAACAACATCACCCCGGAAATGCAACAAATGATGGATGCGCAAACACAGCTTATGCAAATGATGGCAACGTTCATCCAAAACCAGAATAATAACAACAACAACAACAACGACCCCAACAACAACAACAACAACAACAACAACAACAACAACCCTCCGGGTTTCGATATGCTCACCAGATTTCTGCGTCTGAGGCCAGCAAAGTTTTCGGGAACAACTGATCCCATGGTAGCCAATGACTGGTTACGTTCTGTGAACAAAGACTTAGTGACCGTGGGCTGCACAGATGCTGAAAAGGTCAGGTTTGCAGCACACCTATTGGAAGGACCAGCCGCCACATGGTGGGACAACTTCCAAATCACCACTCCTATTGAGGAGGTGACTTGGGCTATCTTTGAAGATGGTTTTCGCACGGCTCATATCTCATCAGGGATAATGAGTCTGAAAAAGGAGTTTCACAACCTGAAACAGCGCCACCGCAGCGTGGCAGAATACATAGAAGAATTCAACAATCTGGCGCGTTATGCACCGGATGAGGTTGATACAGATGCCAAGAGAAAGGAAAAGTTCTTGGAAGGTTTGAATGATGAGCTGAACCTACAGCTGTCTGTGGCATATGTTCCAACTTATCAGTCGTTGTGTGACAAGGCTGCTATTTTGGAAAGTAAAATGAAGCAAGTCGAGAGTAGGAAGAGGAAACACTCCGACAAGCACAGCTCGGGATCGTCTCACAAACGATCTCACTATGATGACACTGGCAACTCAGGATCCCATAAACATGGGAAATTCAGCAAGCACAACCGTCATGACAACAAGCATCACCGCAGTCATGACAAGGACAAGTACAAGAACCACAAGGGTGGACATAAGAGCCACTATGGTGGAAATGGTAGTGGAAGTGGAGGCCAACCTCCTAAAAAGGACATCAGTCAGGTTGAATGCTTCAAATGCAAGAAGATGGGACACTACGCAAATGAGTGCCCCGAAAAGAAGGTGGAAGGACCTAATAAGCTGAATCCTTTCCAGAAAGTACAGGTTAACCACATCAATGTGGAAGAGGTCTATGGAGAGCCTGATGCCGTGGCTGGTAAGTTCAGACTCAATTCAATTTCAGCATTTGTACTCTTTGATACCGGTGCATCTCATTCATTCATATCAAAGGCATTTGTGGATAGAAATGGGTTTGCATCAGAAAACATTGGGTGTCCAATAAAGGTTAGTTCTCCGGGGGGAGACATGATAGTAAGCCTTGGATGCCGGGATCTCACCATAGAGTTTGGTAAACATAAGTTTCCAGTAAGCCTGATATTCCTAGATTCCCAAGGACTAGATGTAATATTGGGAATGGATTGGATGGCTAAGTATGAAGGAGTATTAGATTGTGCAAATCGTACGGTTACACTCACAACCCCAGAAGGGAAAAGAATAAAATTCAAGTCAAACTTTGAATCCAAAGGAAGTATGCTGAATTCTCTTAAGGGGGTTAGCATGGACAGAGTACCAATAGTGTGTGAATATCCGGATGTGTTTCCGGAAGAGCTACCAGGAATGCCACCGGATAGAGATGTGGAGTTTCTGATAGATTTGGTGCCAGGATCAGGACCAATAGCTAAGAGACCATACAAAATGTCTGTTGATGAATTGAAAGAGCTCAAGAAACAACTAGGAGAACAGTTACAGAAAGGGTTTATTCAACCAAGTTCTTCATCTTGGGGAGCCCCAGTATTGTTCGTGGAGAAGAAGGATAGAACCCAAAGATTATGTATTGACTACCGTTCTCTTAACGAGGTCACCATCAAGAACAAATACCCTTTGCCAAGAATCAACGACCTATTTGATCAGCTAGAAGGAGCATGTGTATTCTCGAAGATTGATCTCCGGTCAGGTTATTTTCAGCTCAAAATAAGAGAACAAGATATACCGAAAACAGCATTCACCACAAGGTATGGATTGTATGAATACACTGTGATGCCTTTTGGTTTAACCAACGCTCCAGCATACTTCATGAATATGATGAACAAGGTGTTCATGGAATTCCTTGACAAATTCGTTGTCGTTTTCATCGATGACATCTTGGTTTACTCCAAGAGCAAGGAAGAGCATGAGAGACACTTACGCTTGATACTGGAGAAACTAAGGGAACATAAGCTATATGCCAAATTCAGCAAGTGTGAGTTCTGGTTAGAGAAAGTTGGTTTTCTTGGTCATGTGATGAGAAAAGATGGTGTGGCAGTTGATCCTGCTAAAGTTTCAGCTGTGACCGATTGGGAATCACCTAAGAATGTAAAAGAAGTTCGTAGTTTCCTTGGCTTAGCAGGTTACTACAGAAGGTTCATTGAAAATTTCTCGAAAGTTGCTAAGCCTATGACAGAATTACTAAAGAAGGACAAGAAGTTTGCTTGGTCTGAAGGTTGCGAAGTCAGTTTCCAAGAATTGAAGAAGAGACTTGTATGACACAGTTCTATGTCTGCCAGATTTGGAAAAGGATTTCCAAGTGTATTGTGATGCTTCTCATCAAGGTTTGGGTGCCGTACTTATGCAAGATGGTAGAGTCGTAGCCTATGCTTCGAGACAACTCAAAACACATGAAGTAAACTATCCTACTCATGATTTGGAGTTAGCCTCTGTCGTCCATGCACTCAAAACATGGAGACATTACCTTTTGGGTAAGCGGTGTGAAGTGTTCACCGATCATAAGAGTTTGAAGTATATCTTCACCCAGAAGGAAATCAACATGAGACAAAGAAGATGGCTAGAACTTATCAAGGATTACGACTTAAGTTTACAATACCACCCCGGTAAAGCAAATGTAGTAGCGGATGCTCTAAGTCGTAAGACATTTGTAAATGGCCTTACAAAAGGGGAATTGCCAGATGACTTGTGTAAGCAATTCAAAGAACTCAGATTGGAGATTGTACCAGAAGGGCATCTCATGTCCTTAGATGTTCAACCCACTCTAATGGACAAGATCCGAGAAGTCCAAAAGACTGATGAGGAAATTGAAAAGATTAAAGTAAACATTGGTCTAGGAAAAGCTAAGAGTTTTCATGTTGACGAACAGGGTACTTTATGGCACGGGAAACGTATATGTGTTCCACAAGACCCAGAATTGCGGAAACTGATCTTACAGGAAGGTCACAACTCTCCGTATTCTATTCACCCGGGAAATACCAAGATGTACATGGACATGAAGGAAAGGTTTTGGTGGAACAATCTCAAAAGGGACATCGCCGAACATATTGCTTTGTGTGACGTGTGTAGCAGAGTCAAAGCGGAGCACCAGAAACCAGCAGGTTTGCTTCAACCACTGCCTATTCCTGAATGGAAGTGGGAAAATATTGGTATGGATTTCATTACCGGATTACCGAGGACCAGGTCAGGATATGATTCCATATGGGTGGTACTGGATCGCCTAACTAAAGTGGCTCATTTTATACCCGTGAAGACAACTTATACAAGTGCCAAGTTAGCAAAAATTTATATGAGCAGGATTGTATGCCTTCACGGTGTGCCAAAGAGTATTGTGTCAGATAGGGGAACCCAGTTCACATCTCACTTTTGGAAACAGCTTCATGAATCCTTAGGAACAAGGTTGGAGTTTAGCACTGCGTTTCATCCTCAAACGGATGGACAAACAGAAAGGACCAACTAAATTCTTGAGGACATGTTGAGAGCTTGTGCTTTAGACTATGGAGCAAGTTGGGATGAAAGTTTGCCTTACGCGGAGTTCTCTTACAATAACAGCCATCAATCTAGTATTGGAATGGCACCGTTTGAGTTACTCTACGGAAGGAAATGTACCACCCCATTATTATGGAATGGTGTGGGAGAAAGAAACTTATTTGAACCTGATCTTATCAAGGACGCCGAAGAGAAAGTCAAATTGGTTAGGGACAGATTGAAGATAGCACAGTCCCGACAGAAAAGCTACGCGGATTCTAAGCGTAGAGAAGTCACCTACGAAGTTGGGGATAGAGCTTACCTCAGGGTATCACCACTTCGTGGAGTGAAAAGATTTGGAGTCAAAGGAAAGTTGGCACCAAGATATGTTGGGCCATTCAAGATTCTAAGTCGCAAGGGAGAAGTTGCATATGAAGTTGAATTACCAGAATCTCTATCAGCAGTCCATAACGTATTTCATGTGAGTCAGCTTAAGAAATGTCATCCAGAAATGGAAGAGTCTTCTTTGAAGGATACCATACCTTTGGAGGAAGTTCAGCTAGAAAGTGATCTCACTTATGAGGAAAAGCCTGTCAAAATTCTAGAGACAGCAGAAAGAGTCACCAGGACCAAGACTATCAGGTTTTGTAAAGTACAATGGAACCATCACTCCGAAGAGGAAGCAACATGGGAAAGAGAAGATGATCTTCGGAAAGACCACCCTCACCTATTTGCTAGCCAAACCGAATCTCGAGGGCGAGATTCATCTTAAGGGGGTTAGATTTGTAACATCCCAAAAATCATAGTTTCAAAACTCATTCATATCATCCTTGCATCATTCATCCATTTAGAGTTTTCTCAAAAATCATTTAGAAACAGAAGTTGGAGCTATGATTTCATGTGGGCATTTTTATTCCAAATGACCATCATCCTTTGAATTTTGAAGGATTAAATACTTGTTTGCTTGACCCCATTGATGGAAAGATTAGGTGAAGCTTTTAACCCAAGATTCAAAATTTAGAAATGGTTTCAAAACCCTATTTCAAATATTTGCAAACTAGAGCAAATCTCTGTTTACTTTGAAAACCAAGCTTGACCAAGCCTTGCAGGGTAAACACTTAGTTAGAATGACTATTTTGAAACCACAAAACCCTGCAAAAATTCCCAAAACAGTTTGGATTCAAAAGGATTTGAATTCATATCAAAACCCATTCCAGAAAATAGAAATAGAAAAAGAAAAGAAATAAACAATAGAAAAGGGTCATGTGAGAATCGCCCAAAGAACGGATCAAACCCAGCAAGCCCACCCGGGATTTTTCATTTCTTATCTCACGCAAAGCGCTTGACAAGCAGACCCACCTGCATTTCGCAGACTACCGACAAGCGGGCCATCTCCACGCCAGCGTCGTCTCCACCCGCACGACCCGTTCGTCCCCAAATCAAAGCGGGCGTTTCTGGTTTTAATTCACGGCGTCAATTCGAGTTATTGGCAGAGTGATTCTCTCTCGCGACCAGGCTATAAGAAACCCCTCTGTCCCCTCTCTCTTTTCCCTAAAACCCCAAGCACAGAACGCCCCCAGGCTGCGCGCATTTCTCTCTGCAACCCCACCGTCTCCGACGACTGCGCCGGCGAATTCCGGTGAGCCTCGAGTTCCCCTCGGTCTCGCATTCACGCTATCTTATTCAGTGAACCTCTGTGCATCTTTTGACACTCTCTGTTTGCCTTCGCATGAACCATAGCTTCGGCAACGTCGACGACTGGACCGCCACCGTCTTCTGCACGAACTCCGGCGACCTCCCTCCGTAACTAGCCACCGCCCCTTGCCCTCTGAATGATACGCCTAGAATCCTCATCGTCTTGCGCATCTGACAGTACCCCTATTTTGGCTTAGCACGACGAGGAACCTCGCCAACGTCGACCGGCGTGGCGAACGATCGCGAACTCCGTGAGGAATCTCCGGCGACCCGGCGCCTTCCCAAGCCTTTACCACCTTGAGCATCAGCAGCCTTCTGCGGTTCTGGTAAGCATCTCCTCCCTTCCCCGGGCGACCTAGAACGCCGGCACACCGATCGACGCCGCATTGTCACCGCCGGTAGCGCCGCTCGATTTTGGTTAGGAGATTGTTAGCCGTTAGATCTGAATCCTACGCGTAGAAACACTTCACTTAACGAAGGGGTATGGACAGATCTGAGCCGCACAGCGTTAGTTAGATCCAACGGCACAGAAGGATGATCCGGTGCTTGACGATGCGGCGAATAAAAACATGACGCGTGGCTAGGTTAGATCTAAAAACAGATTTAAAAACCAGATTTAGATTCAAACTTCAAATGCTTATAACTTTTGAATGCCACGTTGGATTTTTGCAAATTTTATACCGTTGGATTCAGTGAAACAAGGCCTTTCTGAATATCCAATTTATTTAGCATATAGTAACAGTTAAAAATGATTTTATTTGTAGATCAAGTTTAGGGCTATTTTAGATATAGTTTTATTCTTGTATATTATTTTGAGGCCAAATAAGTTTAGTTGGCAAACTTGTGACATGTTAAGTTTCTGTACTCATGAACATACTTGGTATAATTTGCAAAATCACCACTTAGTAAATTCATGCATGCATGCATTCATATTATTTTTGGTTGTATATATTTGTGTGTAATTGTATGCTATTGTTTCTTGTGTAGATTTTGCTAGTGATTGTGATTGTGAAGAGTGCTACTCTCCCCACTACCAAGGCAAGTGATATTTACATGAATAAATTTGTCCCATATTTTGAACTAGCATTAGATATTTTGTTATGGTATTGCATGTTATTTTGGTCTAATGCAAAAGATGGGAAAATCCGATGTAGCCTTGTAGAATTGCTAAGGAATTATCCCTAAGATATTCTGCCATACTTTGCTTAGCCTAGCTTATAACAAAACAAGGGTTGGTGAAAAACTACTCTTACTATAAAGAAAATTATTACTAAGTCAAGAGACTTATGCTTTTCTAATAAAACCACTAAGTCAAATGAACCTCCTGGGTGGAATGGAAAGTATGGGTTATGTTGAGTGGTTACACAAGGCCATGGACTTGGGTTGTGTATCTCACTTGTGGAATGCCACCCAGGCACTAAGGGATTTGGAGGCCAAGTGTTGAGAAAGCTTACAGTGCAACCACTTGGCAATATGGGCTCTGCCATGATCACATAGGTTGCTATAACTTAGTCACTTGGACAGTTGGTGGTAGATGGGTTGATAGGTTGGAGCGCGTCCATTTGACTAAGGAAAAGCTTCTGAAAGGTCCTGTCTTGCGAAACCAAGTCTGGTGGGGAAAGTGCACAACCTCTACAGATGGAAAACCTAAGTACTTAGCCTTGTCCAAGGAAATGGACACTTTGAGCATCAAGACATGGAAGCTACAAGAATCTCAACACTCCAACTTCTAAATAAAAATTGATGGGTGAACAAGGGTGAAGGACCTCAATGTCTATTGGTGGTTCCTTGGGAATGTTTTTGACAAAGAAAAACCTAGTGATTTCAACTAATAGGAAAAATCTATTTTCAAGCAAAGCAAGCCAAGCTACACTTAGCCAAAATGCATATAGTAATTTAGTCCCCTTAAAATATAATAAGGTATCACTTGCCAATACTATTCCAAAGTATTGACCCTCTGTGGCTGTAACTTGTGATGTTGCAGGTTACTCCGATGATGAATAGGAGTCATGAGTCTACACTCAACATGCTTGGCATGGCACATGAAGATGAAGACTTATGTTTATTTACTTGTTCCTAAAACTCTTGTATTAGGCCTATGGACATGAGTTGTAAAGACTATATTTTATCTACGGAATGAATGTAATAAACGACCTAAATGTCTGTACTTCATCTTAAACTGTGGATGCTAGCATTGATCCAGGGACTAGCATTGCAATCACAGGGATCCTTTCCTTTATAAAGGAGGGTTCTAACAGTACGAGTACGCGGGTAGGGACGACCCGACGAAATCCTACCTCGTCGACTGGAAGCTCGAAGACTACATCCTAGCTCTGAAGAAGATCAACCAGGTGGCGTACCTGGACATGAAGGCCGGGGTTGCCCCCTATACCGCAAGGCGCCCAGCTCCGACGGTAAGTCGCCATTTTCGTCACCATTCGCAGTCGCAGATGAAGCAGTCGCGGTTATGCTGACGTTGTTTCATTTTTATTGTAGCTGTTCCAAGTGGTGGAAGGATGGCTCCTACCCGCATACGACAAAAACTCGAGCTCATCCGTTCAGGACGGGAGCGAGTCTCCACCCGCCAAAGGCGACTTCGGGAGCGACGCAGGTGATGACGACGATGACGACGAAGACGAGCCCGTGGAAGACGCCGCCCTGATGGTGCGCAAAACTCACGGGCAACATCAGCGCAAGCTCGAGGCGAGTAGGAGCCTCGAACGTCATGATGACGATGACGACGAGCTCCCTGAGCACACCTCGCGTCGTGAGGCTACGCTATCGAAGAAGAAGAAGAAAAAGGAGGTGAAGGCTCCGCCAAGGAGGAAGACAAAGCCGGCGTCTCTGCCTCGTTCTATGAATATCTCTGACGCCACCAGCTCGGCTAAGGGTGAAGCGGCACATGCGACAGCAGCACCGGACGCCGCCGCCCCCCTGGATGAAGTACCTCTGGCCTCGCTTCCACCCCCGTTCGCCCCGGTCTCTGGGTTGGGGGCTATTCCAGCCGCAGCAGCTTCGCCTCCCAGGAGAGCTCCCGCGGATATCACCACGGAGGCTCCTGCCGCGGCCTCGTCTTCGAAGAGGCCCTCTGTGTCTTGGGCACACGACGTGCTCGAGATGGGCCTCGATGAAAGCTGGGCCCCGAGCTGAGAAGCCGCCAAGATCCCGCGGGACTACGGTTCATACCAGTCGCCAAGTAAGTCTTGTTCGTCTGCTTGCCTTCCGTTGTAATCGGACAATTGTGCTCATATTGTTGTTTCACAGGACTGGAGTTAAGAAGATTGGCCACCCTTCGTGGCTAAGGTTCTGCCTGTCGTCGCCGAGGAGGACCCTTCACGGAAGAGGAAAGCTGATGAAGTCGCTGCCCCCACAGACAGCGCTAAGAAGGTGAAGGTTGACGATGTCGTCACGGTCTCTGACGACACAACGGTTGCTCCAAGTGATCCTCCGACTGCGGCGGAGGTGGCCTTGAAGACCAAGGAGGCTGTTTCCTCACCCAGAATGGCCGAGCCGGCTCCTAGTGGCGCTGGAGCATCCGTTGCGACCTTCCCCCGCTTCATGGACAAAGCGGCGCCGTCGAGCCAAACGCATGGGGTCGCCAAAACAGAGGTCGAGCAGCGTCGCGGACACACTCCGGCTCTTCTTGCATCTGTAGACACGCTACAGCTCCACGGCATGCTAGGCGCAGCCATCCAAGTATGTCCAGTCCGCGAGGATCGGGCCACTGAATTTCAGTGGTCGGATTCCTTTAATGTTTTTTTTGTAGCACCCAGTCCCCGAGTGCCCAGTCGCAGAATTTCAGCGGGTGGGCACTTAGGATTTTTGATATCCAGTCCCCGAGTGCCTATTCGCTGAATTTCAGCGGGTGGGCACTTAGGATTTTTGATCTCCAGTCCCCGAGTGCCTAGTTGCTGAATTTCAGCGGGTGGGCACTTAGGATTCCGTTGTTATTGACTGTTTGATTTGCGCGCAGGGCTTGCTGCGTGAATCGGCCAATCGGCTTGCTGAAGAGTGTCGCATGGAGAAGGAACTTGTGGCCGTCCAAGAAACGAACAAGGGACCTCAAGCAGTTGCTGCCAAGGTAGAGGAGGTCCGCCAGGGCCTTGTCCCAGCGGGTGAGCTGACGGCGGATCAGTCGGCTTTGAGTGCAACCGAGAAGCGGATCGCCGATCTGGAGCGCGAGCTCAAGGAGGCGAAGGCAGAGGCTAGCTCGGTGGATGGGCGAGTGAAAGCAGCTGTCACGGCTGCCGCTGAAGAGCGGAAGGTCTCTGACGCCCTCGTTGTTGGGCTGCAGAACGACTTCTCCTCGCTTCAAGGTTTCATCACGGGCATCTGCCGTCCCTTAATTGGTAAGTTTTCTGCCTCTGCCTGTAGTAGCTGCATTGGGAAGTCGTTGTTGTACTCACTGCCGCCCTCTGTCCACAGGTTGAATTATTGACATCACGGAGGAGGCGTAGTCGTACGACGCGCGGCAGTGTGTGACCACTCTGGTCGACATGGCCACGTTGTCCGCGGCTTGCATTCGAGCATATCTATAGGAGATATCGCCCACGGAAGTGATTCCCAGCGACCTCGTCGAAGTATGGCGGTATCTGGAGAAGGCGCCGTCGGTCGTCGAGTTCATGGCGCGGTCGGTGTTCCGGTGCGGGGCGGCCGCGGCTCTCAGCCTTGGGCTTGCCCACTTCCCGGAGGACTTCGACCTTGACGACGTGATGAGTGGCTACCCCTCGTCGACTGGCTCTGTGGAGATCGCCGAGGTGCTGAAGTTGACGGACCGGGCCGCGGTGTACTCCGATCGCGTCTGGGCGATGGGCGACCTCCTCCCCTATCAGGAGACGACTGTCGCTCCCAACGATCCTGAGCCGACGCATCGGGACATCAACGTCGAGCAGCCATTCCGTGCGGCAATGGCGGGTGAGTTGACGACGTACCCGTCGAACTCGTACACGCCCTTCATCCGCAACCGCAAGGGTGGCGGCGAGCCGCCGTTGAAACCTGCGGAGTAGAAACATTGTGACCTAGGGCGTTAGTAGCAATTGGTCATTGTACTCAACTTGTATTTTGGAATGACTTTGTTCTACCATGATGAAACTTCGTGTTATTTTGTGTATTATTTCGTGATTTTGAATGCTGATTGGACGAGTCCCCGAGCGTGTCCGCCCTTTTTATGGGGTTTACCTCGTTTGTTATGTGTTTGTGACTTTGAATCTTTTTGTCGGTTCTTTTGCCATTGAGGTCGACTCGCCCGAGCTCGGAGAGCCAGTCGTAGGGCGACTCCCGTGAGTGCTCTTTACTTGACCGTTTTCCCTTGCGCGAACGAGGTCGCGTGGCCGAGTCCCCGAGCGTGGTACTTGGTGGTTCTAGTCGCAGCTCCAGGGTGAGTGAGGACTGAGCGCGTTAGAGTGGGCGCGTCACTCCTGCCTGACCCGAAGGATCAGTCGTGTGGCGAGTCCTCGGCATGTTCTCATACTTGGAATTTTTCCTAGTCGCTCGTGCTCGACTGGTCGTCAGTCCCCGAGCGTGGTACTTGGCCGTTCGAGTCGCTGTGCCAAGGTTGCGGAGGACCTTGGTCGCTATGAGGAGCGAGGGCAGTTGTCTTGGCTCGTTAAGCCAGTCGAGCTAGGCGACTCCAATGGGGCTCCATTGTGGCGTTTTTCGTGGGCATTACGAGTCCTGGGGTAACCCAGTGCCCTCGTAACGCACTACTTGGCCGTGCCGGTCGTTGTACCAGAGGTTGACTTCTGCGGTTAGCTTAACGCTGTTAGTACGAGTGCGAGTGGCACAAGGCACGGAGAGTAGACGCAATTTGCGGTAACCAATATATTTTATTTCATAGCGGGTGGAGAGTACATGTATGGAGTTCTAGGAGTAGAATTTCCGTAGGAGGTTTACATTCCACGGTCGCTTGACGCCGATTTTCCCGTCTCCTCGGACATCGATGAGGTAGTAGGCGTCGTTGCCGAGGACTCGCCGATGGCGAATGGTCCCTCCCAAGGGGGGGATAGCTTGTGCATGCCATTCTTGTCCTGGATGAGGCGTAGCACCAGATCGCCTTCCTGGAATGTGCGAGTCCTTACTCGCCGGCTATGGTAGCGGCGGGGCCCTTCCTGGCAGATGGCGGTGCGGGAGCGGGCTAGGTCGCGTGCCTCGTCGAGTTGGTCGATTCCGTCCTGACGTGCGAGTTCATTTGCAGCCTCCATGTAGTTGACAACCCTGGGCGAGTCGTGCTCTAGGTCGGTGGGCATGACTGCCTCAGCACCATACACCATGAAGAAGGGGGTGAACCCTGTCGACCTATTGATGGAGGTGCGGATGCCCCAAATGATGGAGGGTAGCTCCTCGACCCAGCACCCGGCGGTACGCTCGAGTGGTACTTGGAGCCGTGGCTTCAGGCCATGGAGGATGCTTTGGTTGGCTCGTTCCGCCTGACCGTTGGACTCCGGGTGAGCGACTGAGGCGAGGTCGAGTCGGATTTGATGTTCCTCGCAGAACTCGACCATGGCTCCTTTGGCGAAGTTGGTGCCGTTGTCCGTGATGATGCTGTTTGGGAACCCGTAGCGATAGATGAGCTCGCGTAGGAACTTGGTGGCGGTCTTCCCGTCGCATTTCCGGACTGGCTTGGCCTCCACCCATTTCGTGAATTTGTCGACTGCGACCAGGAGGTGGGTGAAGCCGGAGGGGGCATTTTTGAAAGGGCCTACCATGTCCATACCCCACACGGCGAACGGCCAAGACGTGGGTCTGGTTGGCATACTTCTGGCACCCGGCGCACCGCTGGACAATGTCGACAGCGTCTGCGTGTGCGGTGGGCCAGTAGAAGCCGTGTCGCATAGCCTTTGCGACCAGAGAGCGGGCGCCGGCGTGGTGGCCGCAGTCGCCGGAGTGTATGTCATGGAGGATTTTGCGCCCTTCAGCGGGTTGGACGCAGCGTTCGAACACGCCGGTCATGTTGCGCTTGTGGAGTTCGCCGTCGATGATGACGAAGGATTTGCAGCGGCGTGTTATCATCCAAGCGTCTCTTTCTTCTGCTGGCAATGTGCCTCCCTCCAGGTAAGCGATGTACGACGTAGTCCAGTCCTCTGGCTCGGTGATGAGTGCGACCAGGGCTGCCTCTGGTTGCAGCGGGACTCCGTTGTCGATCTCCCTCGAGGGAGAGACGGAAGGCTTGGTGATGGTGTCGAGGAAGACGCCGGCGGGTGGTGCGAGTCGAGCCGAGCCGATACGAGAGAGTGCGTCGGCCTCCTCGTTCTTCCGCCTATCGATCCACTCGACGGAATATCCTGCGAAGTGTCCGCCCAGCTTTCCACTGCTTGGCGGTATGCCGCCATGGTGGGGGAGACGGTGTCGCAGGTGCCAGCGAATTGCCCAGCGACGAGGTCGGAGTCCCCGTAGCAGCGTAGGCGGTTGACATTCATATCCTTGGCGGCTCGCATGCTGTGGAGTAGTGCCTCATACTCGGCCATGTTGTTGGTGTAGGGGGTGAAGTCGAGGAAGAGGACATAGCGTAGCTTTTCGCCCTTCGGAGAGGTTAGCACGATCCCTGCTCCTGCACCGTCCGCATTCTTGGAGCCGTCAAAGTGTAGACTCCAGTAGTGGAGATATGGCAGCTTTTCTAGCTGCTGGGCCTCCTCCCAGTCGGCGATGAAGTCCGCGAGAGCCTGCGACTTGATCGCTTTGCGCGGCTCATATTTGATGTTGTGGACGCCGATTTCGATGGCCTACTTGGCGAATCGCCTGGTCGCCTCGCGGTTGCGGATGATGTCCTGCAACGGTGCTGAGGAGACGACCGTTACCGGGTGCTCCTGGAAGTAGTGTGGCAGTCGGCGATGTACTCTGAAGACCGCGTATACCGGTTTCTGGTATTGCGGGTAGCGCTGGCGCGACTCAGTGAGGACCTCGCTGATGTAGTACACTGGTCGCTGCACTGGGCGCTCCTTTCCTTCCTCTGGTCGCTCGACGACCATGACGGCACTGACGACGCGTTCGGAAGCTGCGACGTAGACCAGCATGGGTTCCTTGTCGATGGGGGCGGCGAGTAACGGTGCCGCGAGTAGCACCTTCTTGAGGTCGCGGAGCGCATCGTCTGCCTCCTTGTCCCACTGGAAGGTGGGGTTCTTGCGCATCAGGCGGTATAGGGGCATTGCCTTTTCGCCCAATCGGGGGATGAAGCGACTGAGAGCCGTGACTTGCCCGGCCAGCTTCTGGACGTCGCGCAGGCACTCGGTTTTGCCGAGTCGAGCGATCTTGTCAATTTTTTGGGATTCGCCTCGATCCCGCGCTTGGAGACGATGTATCCCAGTAGTTGCCCTGCTGGTACATCGAAGGTGCACTTTCCTGGGTTTAGCTTTATCTTGTATTTCAGAAGGTTGGCGAATGTTTCCGCCAGGTCGGCGAGTAGGTCGCCCTGGCGAGCGGACTTCACTACCACGTCGTCGATGTAGATGTGGATATTGTGGCCAATTTGGCTCGCAAGGCACTCCTGCATACACCGCTGGTAGGTCGCCCCGGCGTTCCTGAGGCCGAAGGTCATGGCAGTGTAGCAGAAGGCTCCGAATGGCGTGATGAACGCCGTCTTCTCTTCGTCCTCAACGAACATTTTGATCTGGTTGTACCCAGAGTAGGCGTCGAGGAAGCATACGATTGCGAGCCCGCGGTGGAATCGATTATTTGGTCGATCCGCGGGAGGACGAATTGTTCCTTCGGGCAGGCGCTGTTTAAGTTTGTGTAATCGATACACATCCTCCATTTCCCATTTTTCTTCTCGACCAGGACTGGGTTTTCCAGCCACTTGGAGTATTTGATTGGCCGGATGAAGCCTGCAGCGAGTAGACGCTGCACCTCCTCGGCGATTGCTCGGCGGTGCTCTTCATTGAAGGGCCGCAGCGATTGCTTGACAGGTCGCACTTTGGGGTCGGCGTTGAGTTTGTGCTCAGCGAGTTCCCTAGGGACACCAGGCCTGTCAGAGGTCTTCCATGCGAAGATGTCCCTATTCTCACGGAGGAACTCGATGAGCGCGCCTTCCTATGTTGGGCTCATGCCCGTCCCGATCGTCATCGTCTGGCTGGAGTCGCCTGGGACCAGCTCGACGGTGCGGGTATGCGTCGTTGCCTCGAAGGCTGAGGTGTTGCCGCCCTCCGAGTTGGGCTTCTTGAGTATAATGGGGTCGTCGTTGTTGACCCCGCTCGTGTATTTGGCGAGCTCATCGGCGTGGTTGGCCTCTGCCGCGATGACGGTGTCGGCGAGTTCGGCTCCTTTGGCCTCGCACTCGGCGGCCATGTCGGGGTCGCCGTGGATGGTGATGACGCCACGCGGTCCGGGGAGCTTCATCGCGTTGTACGCGTAGTGGGGCGCCGCCATGAACTTGGCGAACGCCTGGCGCCCCAGGACGCAGTGGTAGGGGCTGTCGAAGGGCACCAGCTCGAAGACGATCCTCTCGGTGCGGAAGTTTGCCGGTGTGCCGAAGGTGACTGGCAGCGTGACCTTGCCGATCGGGTACGCCTTCCGACCGGGGACGATTCCGTGGAACGTGGTGTAGGTCGTCTCGATCATCGACTGCGGGAGCCGCAGTCGCCTGAAGGTGTCCAGGTACAGGATGTTGATGGAGCTGCCGCCGTCCATCAATGTCTTGGGGAGCCAATAGTCTCCCACCTTGGGCTTGACCACCAGGGCGACTCGGCCTGGGTACTCGATGCGTGGCGAGTGGTCCTGGCGGCTCCAAGTGATTGGTTGCTCCGACCAGTTGAGCAAGCGGGAACGCCCACAGGCCACCGGGTTGTGGCGGCGCGGGCGATGACCTTCTTCTCGCGCTTCGTGTTGAAGCCTGTGAAGGTGTGGAGAGAGCCGGCCACGCTGCCGAATTTTCCGGCGTTTGGCGGGTTGTTGTCGGGGTCTTCCTGCGCTCGCCGTGCCTTCTCGATCTCTTTGAGAGAGTGGAAATCGGCGGTCGTGTGCGTGGCGGGTTATCCTTCCCTGCTGTGAAGTACACAAGGTTGGTTAAGGAGGGCTGCGGGGTCAAGCCTTGGCTTCGCCTTGTAGTTTCCGCCGTCGCGATGTTGCCCTCCGTCGCGGCGGAAGCTCTTAGGCTCGCGCTGCGTGTACCTAGTGTTGGCGACGAAGTCGACTCGCCCGTCACTGCGGCGCTTGCCGGTGAGGCGAGTGTTGCTATAGCGTAGATCGGCTCGTCGTCTGTTGTCGTTGCCACTCGTGCGGCGTTGTCCTCCCGACTCGTCGTCGGTTTCTTGGTTTGGGTCTTCCTCCGCTGTCGTGGTATTGCACGGCAGATGCTACTGGGGGTAGCTTACGTAGAGGGAGCAAGGCGACGTAGGAGAATCCGGGAGCGAGATTGGCACACGATGTACCCAGGTTCACGTCCCCTCGGTGGCTATCAATCCAGTATATGATCATAGATTGGTTTACAATGGAGCCGCCGGTGGCGGTGGGGGAGACTAGATCTAATATGCCGTACCCCTTAGGGGTGCCCTTGGTGGATTTATATATGCAGCCAGTTAGGGTTTACATGTGCTTTAGTGGGCTTTGTATTGAAGTCGCCGTCTTGGGCCTCCAGTCGGCGCCCGATCGTTAGGTCCGGCATCGCCCGATCGCCGTATTGGGCGAGTCGACCCGCTCTGGGCTTGGCTTCAGTCGGCTCGATCTAGCTGGCGAATCCGCTTCGTGGTTATACCCCGATTGGTATTCCCCCATCATCCGCGTATCTTTTGGCAATCTCTAGGAGGTCCGGTATGTTGTCGAGTGTGAGGTATGCTCGTTTGAGCTTGGCGACCAGGGGCTCGTAGCAGCACGAGGTCTTGAAGCAGTGGATCGCGGTGTCTGGGTGGATGCCGACCGCGTTGTATAATCGGTGACCGACGCTCTACCGCTTTTAGAGAACGCGTGCGTTCTTTTCGTCTTGTGGCCGAGGCGAACAAGCGATGATATGGTTTTATGTGTTGTCCATGTGTTGACTATAGGAATGAGAAGGCTCACACTTCCGCAAGATTGATTCAGAGCCACCTTCTTCGGTCTGGTTTTATGTTCGGCTATAATGTTTGGAACAAGCACGAAGAAAGAGGGGTTGCGATGGAAGAAGACGATGAAGAAGAGAACGATGATGACAACTACCGATTTATGTTCCCTGAATATGCTGATACCGCAATGGAAGACAATGAAGGAGAAGGAGGTGACGAACGGGAACCAGATGATCCCGCTGATGATCTTGGTTGGATCATTTCTGATGCAAAGCGAGACTGCGACACGGAAAAGGAGAGATTGCAGTTTGAGCAGATGTTATAGGACCACAACAAATTGTTGTACCCAACTTGTGAAGATGGCTATAAGAAGCTAGGTAGCACACTAGAATTGCTGAAGTGGAAGGAAGAGACCGGTGTGACTGACTCGGGATTTGAAAAGTTGCTGGTACTAATGAAGAAGTTGCTTCCAAGAAATAACGAATTGCCCGCCAGTAAGTACAAAGCAAAGAAGCTCGTCTGCCCTCTAGGATTAGATGTGCATAAGATACATGCATGCCCTAATGACTACATCCACTACCGTGGTGAGAAGTACGAGAATATGGATAAATGCCCGGTATGCACTACATTGTGGTATAAGATCAGAAAAGATGACCCTAGTGATGTTGATGGCGAGCCACCCAGAAAGAGGGTTCCTGCCAAGGTGATGTGGTATGCTCCTATAATACCATGCTTGAAACATTAGTTCAGAAACAAATAGCATGTCAAGTTGTTGCGATGGCACATGGAAGAACGTAAGAAAGACGGGATGTTGCGGCACCCCGCTAATAGTCGGCAGTGGAGAAAAATCAAGAGAGACTTCCCAGACTTTGCTGGTGGCGCAAGGAACTTATGGTTTGGTCTAAGTATAGATGGCATGAATCCTTTTGGTGAGCAGAGCTGAAGTGGCGGCGCATTTTGAGAAGAAGAAAACCGAGCTCGCTCCAGTATACACCGATAAGAAAAAGACGTATGCAATTGATTTTCTGAACACAAAATCGCAATATGAGTTGCACCATAATCCATATGACTATCTACGCACACTTCAGAAAAAAGTGAAGAAGATCAAATAAGGCAAATCAAGTGCAAGCGGTATAAAAATCAACAAGTATAGGTGCAAGCGGGAGAAAAAAAGCAATCAGTAAAAAATCAGACGTTCCCCTTCTTAGACAACAGGCCAAACAAACGTTCGCACCCCTCAAGGTGTTTTCCAAAAATGTTCCTGTCGAGGGGATAACCCCCGGGTGGGGAAAGCCAGACATAAGTAGGCCGGCTCCAGAAGATGCAGGCCGCCTGGCGTCGCACAATCACAACTCTAACCGTCTGGCAACCATGCTCGGCTGGGCTTATAGCCTTCCCAGCTGCCCGTTTAGCCGGTGGCCACAGGAACCGGCCGGGTGGCCGTTCCCACCCGGCTCACCTCGGATTCGATGGAGAGCAGGGAAGGATTGGCGCTCCGTGCGAGGTACGCTTCTGGCTCTCCCTCGTCATCAAGGAAGCTAGCATGCCGTCATGACCAGCGCTACCAGACAAAGATAAAGCAAGGCGGTCGGCTAGACTGGCCAAAGTGGTCGGGGTGACCGTTAAAGCAAGGGTGACGCCCCAAAGGAAGCCCGGGTGACCACTAAAGAGAAGGATGATGCTAAAAGAAGGGCGGACTGGGTCCTGGCCCATCGGCTGGGCCCTGCAGCCGGCCCTGCCCTGTAAACCCATATCCAAACAGTAAACCCTAGGACCCGAATTGTAATCTGCCCCCTAGACCAGTATATAAGGGAGGGGAGAGCCAGGGTTCTAGGGAGGGCGAAGGATAGGAAAAACAAGTGTAGAAGAAGTGAAGTGTTAACATCTAGTTCCCATCTTCCTCTAGCCTTCGATAGTAGCTAAGGAAACAGCGCAAGGAGCACTTTTACTGAGCATCGAGCTCCCATACATAGTTCATTTTGCAGGAGTAGGGGTGTTACCTCGCTAAGAGGGCCCCGAACCTGGGTACGTCTCTGAGTTTGCAGTGCATCGTGCCCAACCCGTTGCGTCAGCCACCGAATGCATCCGTGTGTCCCTTCTTTGCCATGGCTCTGCCGTGTTCCACACCACGACAGTTGGCGCCCACCGTGGGGAACAGCGCTTCAGCTGGGATCATCTTCCTCACGGGACTTCCGCCCGTCGCCGGTGAACGCGTGGCCTCTGGCCTCGTGCTCACGCTCGGTTCCTTCGACTGCGTCCTTGACAACGCAACGTGTTTTGCTGGGAACACCTTCCCCACCGGCGGCTCCATCATGCATTTTGGGTACATTCGTGTCTATGTCACCACTGTCATAGAGGGTTTCCCCAGCGTGGTCACCCCCGTCCTCGATGTGCCCCTCGCCCACGTCCCAGCCGTAGGGGGGGGGGTTGCGTCGAAGTCATGATGGTGAACGCTCGTGAAAACCATCGGCAACCTCAGGAACGTCGTGCAGGAGGAGAAAACTCCGCTCCTGAGCCGGAGCAAGACCCGCTCACCGCCTCCATCCACCACTTGCGTGCTCCGGTCGTCGTCGAGACGGATCCAGCGGCTGCGGCGGCAGCGCTCGAAGCCACACGCCAGAAGCTCCTAGAGGAAGCCACCAAGATCGCGGCTAACCAGCGTCGGCTGAACGCCACCGTGCATGAGTACAACGCCGCCCATGGCTTTTTCAGGAAAATCCAGCACTAAGGGCGCGACCTGGCGTCGGAGCTGGACTGCGCCGCCGACTCACATGCAGGTGTGGCGCGACCCGTTTACAACACTCCCGCCAAGAACATGAGGGCGGCTGAGGCGGCGGCCACATAGCTGAAGCACTTAGAGGGCGAGGAACTTCGTCGCCAGCAGGAGCGTGTGCAGCTCCTCGTGGCCACTACTAACAAGCAGCAGGATGAGGGCGTCCCCAGCCAGGTGGTCAACTCCCGCGATATCGTCGGCCGCAAAGGCACGGACCAAACGGCACAGGGAGGAAGCAAGAACTAGCAAGCCTCTTCTCCAGGGGGGTCCGGCAAAACAGCTGCCCGCTTGGCGAATCTGGCAACCGCGGCCGTCACAACTGTGACGCCGCAACCTCCAGCGTTAGTCGCACATGCGAGCACCAGAGGAGGAAGCAGACGCAAACAAGGACCCGCCTGCGTCATGTTTGAAGGGCCGGCTTGGTCCTCGAGAACCAGCTGATGCGCGGGAACTCATCGACCTCCTGGTGCAGTCACGCACCTTGGAGGAGGAAAGTCCGGCTGGCCCAAAGTGTTTTGGCCCGCGCATCCGGAACGAGCCGTTCCCGAAAGGATTTTTGCTCCCAAGACACACTCCAAATTACAACGGGACCGTCAAGCCTGAGGATTGGTTGGTCGATTACACCACCGCGATGGGAATCGCCAATGGCAACCTCCGCTTGGCCGCTACGTCCCCCTCATGCTCGTCGACTCGGCGAGGACGTGGCTCAATAGCCTCCCCGACAACAGCATCAACGCGTGGCTGGACTTCAAACATGCATTCATCTGCAACTTCACTGGAACATACAAACGGCCAGGTCGACCTCGCGAGATCGCCCTCTGTGTGCAAGGCAAGGACGAGTCGGACCGCGCCTACCTCACCCGGTGGACTAGCATGCACAATTCGTGCGAAGGGGTGCGTGAGCACCAGGCGATAGACTTCTTCACCAACGGATGCCGAGACGGTACCATGCTGAAGCATAAACTCAGCTGGGCAGACCCGCAAACCATGGCTCAGGTCATGGCCATCACAGACAAGTACGCCACCGCGGATGCGGCAATGAAGAAGCCCATTGTGGTGGACGACCAGGGCCAAATCGTCACGGACGAGCAGGCGGAGCGTCGTCAGCCATGTGACCATCATCCCAGGTGGCACGGTCACGACAACCGCCACGGCAAGAGGAAAGATGACCAGCCGGATAGCCGATACGGTACCAAACAGGTAGTCGCAGTGCATGAGGATCCGGCTACAGGAGGCAGCCGGAGGCAGAGGCCGGATGACAGGCCGCCTCGGCCCAAGTACACCATCGAGTCCATGCTCGATGGGCCATGCAAGTTTCACAGCGGCGGAAACAATCCTGCCAACCATACGACGCGCCAATGCAGCTGGACAAAGAAGATGGCCGAAGCCGGTGGACTCCCACCACCTCCACCGCCAGCCGGAGGCCCATCGGAGAATAGGGAACGGTGCAACCGCCGCGAGGATGACGAAGATGGTTACCCGCGGTAGGTGGGTAATTACCACATATTCCTGGCGGAGCCGGAAACGAAGCACGCCAAGCGGAGACGTGAGGCGGAGGTGAACGCGATCGTCCCACCTGTCCCCCAGTACCTGCACTAGTCCGATCAGGCGATCACCTGGAGCAAGGAGGATCAGCCGGACGTGTTACCAAGCCCTGGTAGCTACGCGCTGGTCCTAGACCCCATCCTAATCTCCAAGAAGCAATCATGCCGCTTCTCTCGGGTGCTGATCGACGGAGGGAGCAGCATCAACCTCCTTTACCGGAGCAGCCTCGAGAGGCTGGGCGTCAGCGAGTCCCAGTTGGAGCCTTCAAGCACTTCGTTCCATGGAGCAGTGTTGGAGATATGCCCTAGAGGCAATAATAAATGTAGTTATTATTATATCTTTGTGTTTATGATAAATGTTTACATTCGTGCGATAATAGTATTAACAAGGAAACATTAATACTTGTGTGATTTGTAAACTTAAATTGTAGTCCCTAGTAAAGCCTCTATATGATTGTGGTTTCCCTATCATGAACATTGAGATGTTATTAACAACAAGATCATATCGTTAGGAGAATGATATGGTGGACATACTCCTATAGATAAGCGTAGCATAAAGATCAAGTCATTTTAATAGTTCAATTGCTATATGCTTTCTGATACATAGTAACCTAATTCCTTCGACCATGAGATCATGCATATCACCTTCACCGGAAGGATGCTTTCATGACATCAAACACCACACCATAACTGGGTGGCTATAAAGGTGGCATTGAGTGTTCGGAAAGTATTGATTGAGACACATGGATCAAGAGTGGGATTTGTCCATCCATATGATGGATAGATATACTCTGGGCCCTCTCAGTGGAATTTCATCCAATTAGCTTGCAAGCATGTGAATGGCTCACAAGGGATCACATATCACGGGAACGAGAAAAGAGTACTTATCAGTAACGAGGTTGAACTAGGTATGCAGAGATACCGACGATCATAACCTCGGATAAGTAAACTATCGTGAGACAAAGGGAAATTGGTATCGTATGTAAGTGGTTCATTCGATCGCAAAGTAATCGTAGAAATATGTGGGAGCCATATGAATTTCCAGATTGCTCTATTGGTTATTGTTCGGAGAAGTGTCTCGATCATGTCCGCATAATTCACGAACCGTAGGGAGACACACTTAAGGATTCGACGTTGTTTGAGTAGTTACGGAATGATGAGTAAGAGACCAAATGTTGTTCGGAGTCTCAAATGGGATCCGGGATATCACGAGGAGATCCGGAATGGTCCGGAGAATAAGATTCATATAAGGAAAGTCCTGTTTCGGGGTTGGAGAATGGTTCTGGTGTTTTCATCGGGAATGTTCTAGAAGGTTCCGGAATGTCCGGCACTCCGGAGAGGAAGGGTACATGAATGTGTCATATCAAGTTGGAATGATTGCATCATGTACTAGGTGTCATCGTTGAACAAAATAGAGGGTTTAATCAAATCCTAGTTTAAAAAGTCAAACGCCAATTTGAAAAGTCAAACGGCTATTTTGGAAGGTGGAGGGGAAGTAGGAAACCTACTAGGGGAGGAGTTCCTCCCCTCCACCGCCGGCCCACTTGGGAAAACGAGTTGGGGAGGGACTCCCCTCCCCTGGAGCGCCCCCTCCACCTATATAAGGAGGGGCAGGGCTACCCCTCCAAGCACACAAGATCTCCACCCGCAAACCCTAACCCTAGCCGCCGCCGCCCTCCATAGCCGCCGCCTAGGGCCAACTCGCCGCCGCCTAGGCTAAACCCTAGCCGCCGGCTTGCCCCCTTCCTCGGTGGTGTCTAAACCCTAGATCGCCGGGGATCTCTCTCATAGTCCACCATACTCGCTCCGGCTTAAGGCGAAGCCCTGCGAGATCTCCCCTCTACTTCCAGTACCACGCCGTTGTGCTGCCGGAATAGCGAGGAGAGTGCTACAACCTCTGTTTGCTTTGGAACAAGGAGAGGAAGGTCTTCCGAAAATCGAACGCATGTGACCGATCATGAGCGCTATTTAACGAGCATTGTCCGGAAGGATCGTCTACGCGATCTTGAGATCGGGAAGAGTACGACTCATCACCCACGAGAATCTGCTCTCGTTAAACACTTTGGAATCTTCGAGGGTGAGTTATTCCATCGACTCGTTGCTACAATCTAGTAGATAGATCTTGGCTTGTTTGTTTGTATGCGGTAGAAAAATTTTGTTTTCCATGCTACGAAACCCTACAAGCAGTACCAGGGCCGTCGCACTCCCCAATAGGTAAGATCCGGCTGGACGTCATCTTCGGCAGCGAAAACAACTTCCGCCGCGAGCCAATCTGGTTCGAGGTCGTGAATCTCTCCAGCGCCTACCATACCATACTAGGGCGCCCAGCTCTGACCAAGTTCATGGGAGTACCGCACTATGCATACCTCAAGATGAAGCTGCCAGGCCCAAAGGGAGTGATCACCATCGACGGATGCTACAAGTGTTCGATCGAGTGCGCCTCAGATGGCTCAAAGCTGGCCGAAGCAATGATCATCGCTGAAGAGAAGCGCGTCATAATGTAGAACATGGTGGCTCTGCCGAAGGACATGCCGGCTGGAGAGCCCAAGCCGACTGGAGAATCGCAGTTCAAGCCCTCGCAGGGAACAAGGAAGATCCTGCTGAACGAGGAGGACCCAAGCAAGTTCGTCCTGGTCGGAGACGGCCTGGACATCAAATAGGAAAGCGTGCTCGTCAATTTCCTCCGTGAGAATCGGGACATTTTTGCATGGTGCCCCAAAGGCATGCCAGGTGTTCCGAGGGAACTCGCCGAGCACTCCCTTCATGTTCGACCGGATGCGAAGCCGGTCAAACAATCTTTACGCCACTTTGCAGAAGGAAAAAGAAAAACCATTGGTGAGGAGATCACACAGCTGCTCGCGGCCGGTTTCATCATAGAAGTTTTCCACCCGGAATGGCTAGCCAACCCGGTGCTGGTGTTGAAGAAGAACAAGACATGGCGCATGTGCGTCGACTATACTAGTCTCAACAAGGCCTGCCCCAAGGATCCTTTTGCCCTGCCACGAATCGATCAGGTCATCGACTCCACCGCCGGGTGCGATCTGTTGTCTTTTTTGGACGCTTACTCGAGCTACCACCATATCAAGCTCAATGTAACCGACCAAATAAAGAACTCGTTCATAACCCCGTATGGAGCATACTGCTACACCACCATGCCCTTCGGATTGAAGAACGTAGGCACAACCTATCAGCACTGCATGCAGAAATGCCTGCAGACGCAGATTGGAAAGAACATACACGCTTACGTCGATGACGTCGTCATCAAGACTAAGGAACGGCACACGCTCCTTGAGGATCTAAAGGAAACATTCGACAACCTCCACCGTTTCTAGATCAAGCTGAACCCGAAGAAGTGCGTGTTCGGTGTCCCAGTCGGCAAGCTCGTGGGTTTCCTCGTCTCCGAGCGTGGAATCGAGGCGAACCCGGAGAAGATCGGAGCCATCGAGCGCATGGAGCTGCCACAGAACCTGCGCAACGTACAGAAGTTCACCGGGTGCCTCGCTTCACTCAGCCGGTTCGTTAGCCGGCTGGGATAAAAGGATCTCCCCGTGTACCAGCTGATGAAGAAGACAGACAAATTTGTCTGGACAGCTCAGGCAGACGAAGCTTTTCGAGACCTCAAGCGCATGCTCACCTCTCCACCTGTCCTGGCGGCACCAGCCGCGAAGGAGCCCATGCTGATGTACATCGCTGCCACAAACAGAGTGGTCAGCGTGGTACTGGTCGTCGAGCGGCCGGAGGAAAGAAAGGATCAGATGGTCCAGTGCCCCGTATACTACCTGAGCGAGGTGCTCTCGCTATCCAAGCAGAACTACCCCCACTACCAGAAGCTGGTATACGACGTGTACATGGCTGCCAAGAAGCTCAAGCACTACTTCCAGGAGCATTCCATCCGAGTGGTTGCGTTGGCCCCACTCGCGGAGATCATCGGCAACAAGGATGCCACTGGCCGCCTGGCGAAATGGGCCATCGAGCTCGCTGCGCATAACATACAATACGAACCGCGCACAACAATCAAGTCGCAAGCGTTGGCTGATTTCATCGTTGATTGGGTGGAGACACAGTAAATGCCCCAGTTCCGGACTCAACTTACTAGAAGCTACAATTCGATGGGTCGAAAATGAGAGGAGGACTTGGAGCCGGAATCGTGATAACCTCGCCCAAGGGCGACCGGCTGGAATACGTTCTCCAGATCCACTTAAAAGCCTCCAACAACATCGCCGAGTACGAAGCACTCATCCATGGGCTCAAAATGGCCAAGCAGATAGGCATCCAAAGGGTGTTGTGCTTCGGAGATTCGGACTTGGTGGTGCAACAAGTATCTGGCGAATGGGACGCTAGGGACACAAACATGGCCCTCTACCATTTCTTCGTCCAGCAGCTGTGCGCTTGCTTTGAAGGTTGCGAGTTTCACCATGTACCCAGAGCCAACAACGAAGCCACTGACGCTTTGGCCAGGGTTAGGTCAACAAGACAAGCCATACCGCCTGGAGTTTCTCTCGAGCACCTGCGCAAGCCCTCAATTGTTTCCTCACCAAAATCCGACTCCGTCTTGCTCGACGCAGATCCTGGAGAAGCCGGTGCCACGCCGCACCCGGGGACTGCCGTGCCGCGCCCGGGGACTGCCGCACCATACCCGGGGACTTCCGCACCGCACCTAGGGACTGCCTCGCCACAACCCGCGGTCAACATCAGCATCCTTCCACCCGGCAGAACTCCCAACGCTCCGGAGCCAGTCGTCCGCGAGGAAGTCAAGCTCTTCATACAGACGGTGCACACCATACGGGAGGCGCTCGACTGGGCGAAGCCGTTCATGGATTTCCTGGCCAAGGGTGAACTTCCAACAGAAGAGGTGGCATCACGACAAGTGCGACGATGGGAAAGCTCCTACACCATCATCAACAACGAGTTGTACAAGCGCAGCGTCAGAGGCATCTACCAGCGATGCATCAGTAAAGAAGAAGGAGCCAAGCTTCTAACGGACATACACCAGGGCGAATGTGGCCACCATGCCTCATCAAGGGCGATAGCAGCAAAGGCCCTTCGGCATGGTTTCTATTGGCCAACAGCACTGAAGGACGCCGAAGAAATAGTCAAGACATGCAGCGGCAGCCAGCGATTCGTCCAGTTGAAGCACACGCCGTCTGCGGCGCTCAAGACAATACCGATCACCTGGACGTTTGCAGTCTGGGTCCTGGACATGGTTGGCCATTCAAGACAGCTCGATTCGGCATGACGCACCTGCTCGTCGCCGTGGACAAGTTTACCAAGTGGATCGAGGTGAAGCCAATCAAGAAGCTAGATGGGGCGACGGTGATCAAATTATTCACAGACATCATCATATGGTTCGGCTACCCCCACAGCATCATCACTGACAATGGAACCAACTTTGCGAAAGGAGTCTTCGCTCGTTTCTGCGGGGGAAAGGGATCCGCCTGGATCTGGCATCGGTCGCACACCCACAGTCCAACGGACAATGCGATCATGCCAATGGTTCGGTGCTAGCTGGAATCAAGCCAAGGCTCATAGAACCGCTCGTCAGATCACCTGGATGATGGATAGAGGAGCTGCCAGTAGTGCTCTGGAGCCTACGCACCACGCTCAATCGCTCAACTGGTTTCACGCCGTTCTTCCTCATCTATGGGGCAGAAGCCATTCTCCCCATAGACATCCAGTTCGACGCACCTCGCAAGCAGCTCTACACGGAGAAGGAAGCCAAGGAGGCAAGGGAGGACAACATGGACTTGCTCGAGGAGGCACGCAAGTTAGCCCTGCCCAGATCAGCAATTTACCAACAAGACCTGCGCTGATACCACGCTAGCTGGATCCGGCCCACCTCTTTCCGCGAGGGAGACCTGGTGCTGCGCCTGGTCCAGAGCACCAAAGGAATGCACAAGATGTCCCCGCCATGGGAAGGACAATTCATCGTCATCCGGGCACTCCACAACAACTCGTACTACCTGATCGACGCACAACAGCCGATGAAGAACAAGGAAGATCGCTTAGACGGGGAAACGGAGCGCCCATGGAATGCCAGCCCTGCTCCGGCCATTTTACACTTAGAGAAGTGTATGTATCTTCCCTTTTTTATGTAACAAGTGAACAAGAATGAGAGCCTTAGCGCAACGCTAAGGACTTCGTCCCAATTCTACGCACCATCTGCATTTTTGCACCGGCTGGCCTAGGCCCCACGATTTCTACAGACTGCATAATATTGCACGCGACGCCTAGAGTAACCTATTCGGTTCCGACTTCAGTACGCACGGCGGCTGTCGACCCGGCAAGAGCAAAAACTCAAAGGGCATGCGGCAAGAGGATGCTTACGCAGAAAGCAAGGGTGTCCAGGCGAACTGGTTGCGCCCTACAAAAGTTAAGCCAACAATAGTGAACCGAAGTATCGCGAGGCACGCCAATGTAGTAACACCTTCGATTCTGGCTGCAGACCGCAACCTGGCTGACGGCCGGCAAGGGAAAATTCTAGAAGGCCAATACTCGCTGAGAAAAGGGGAGTTGCTAGTGGCCTAACTCGAAGGGGCGCATGTCTATTCGTCTCCTATGATAATTACCAACTCACGCATGAGCATATGCACAAGAAAACTAACCCAAAGCAACGCTTTGTCTTGCACGACCCGAGTCACAAGTTGGCAGGAAACAAGGTGGCAAGAGAGCTTCACCCCGGCTGGCTACCGCAGCCGGCCCGAACCTCGGGGACTACACCCAGTGGACGCGCTCCCGCGCACCCACAAACTCAAGTCAAGGTTGCCAAGACAGCTTCGCCTCGGCTGGCTACCGTAGCCGGCCCGAACCTCGGGGACTGCACCCAGTGGACGTGCTCCCGCGCACCCACAAACTCAAGTCAAGGTAGCCAAGAGAGCTTCACCCCGGCTAGCTACCCCAGCCGGCCCAAACCTCGGGGACTACACCCAGTGGACGTGTTCCCGCGCACCCACAAACTCAAGTCAAGGTAGCCAAAAGAGCTTCGCCCGGCTGGCCAGCCGGCCCGAACCTCGGGGACTACACCCAGTGGACGCGCTCCCGCACACCCACAAACTCAAGTCAAGGTAGCCAAAAGAGCTTCGCCCCGGCTGGATACCCCAGCCGGCCCGAACCTCGGGGACTACACCCAGTGGACGCGCTCCCGCACAGCCTAAAAAGCAAAGTCAAGACGGCAAAAAGAGCTCGACCCCGGTTGGCTATCACAACCGGCGCAAGCATAAAGGACTGCCAATGACGAAGACACAAACAAAGATTATCAGAAGGCACCAAGCCATAAAGCGGAGCACGAAGGCTCCGCACAGATTAAAAGATCGGCGATAGAAGTCAGCCGAAGTGTAGCACATCAGGATAGAAGTTCTAACAAATACACCCGGCATCCCGGGGATCAAGAGTCAGGAGTTTACGAAGTCGAAGGAGCGGTGGCTGGATCAGCAGGGGCGGCTCCAACGTCAGCAGGAGGAGGCTGGCTGCTGGAGGCTACATCGATGGGATTCCAAGGTGTCGGCTCCCAGTGGAACGGCCGTGGCTCTCCGGGGGCGCTGAAGTCACGCTCCAGGTCCACATAGGTGCCGATCTTCACCCCTGAGGCCTGGAGCGCAGGAAGGCTCTCGCGAAAACCATCGTAAGTCGTCCCGAGGCGGAAGCCGCAGTCGATCACGCTCAGGTCGACGCCAGGATACCATGACTTCACCATCGCAAGCGCCATCTCCGCACCGCCTCGAGCAGCCCACTCCTTATGCACCTCCAGCACGTCGATGCCCTTAGACAGCGCCACGGCCAGGCTGGCCATGTCATGCACGACCAGACCCGTTTCCGGCCAGATGTAGTGGAAAAGATCATTGCAAACGGCGTGCAAGCCGTTGCTCTCCTCCGCCACCACCTTGACCAGGTCGAGGGTGGTCAGGTCACAAACAACCTCCTCCAGCAGTAGCTGCTCCATGGTCATCTCGGTCACCTCAGGATAGTGAGCTGTAGCCAGACACAAAGCAGAATAAACAAACAAGATCAAGAAAGTCACGGCGCAATGTAAGAGAGTAGATGAAAAACTTACTGATGACCATCTCCGAGACGTTCTAGAGGTGCTGATTGAGCTCCTCCTCCCTATGGCGAAGAGACTGGATTATCCCCTCCTGCTGGGTGCAGATCGTCTCAAAGTTCTTCAGCGCCTCCACCCGGATGTCAGCCGTCTTCTTGCCCTGCTCTATGCTAAACTCAAGCTGGTGCTTGACCATGGCGAGCTGGTCAAACTGCGCTTGTCGCACTTTGTTCGACTCCTCCAGCCGGGCAACCTCAGCCTTGAGGCGCTCCAGCTCCTTCTCCTTGTCCTGGATCATGGCTATAGGAAGATACCCGATGGTCAACAAAAAAGGGAAAATGGAGCCAATCGCCAAGACATATATGAAGAAGCAATCTTACGGCCAAGGTCCCTGGTGTTCCTCACCGACTCCATAAACGCTTTCTGCAGCAAGAAAGCAAATGAGCAACAGAGGCACACGCCGGATGAAACAGCGGAAAACATTTGAAGGGCAACTCACCTCCATCAAAACTGACAATTTTTTGGCCTCGCCAAGGCCCTGTTCCATTCCTTCAACCAGGTGGCGAACATGGTTGAGCACGACGGGTGCCGAGCCGGAGAGCTGGGCAAGGATTCCAGCCGGCGACAGCACAGCCGGAGCTGGCCTCGAGCCGGTGACGAAAATTTCGTCATCGTCGGCAGCTGCACACGAAGGTGCAGCCACCACCATCTACCTCCAAGCCGGCTGACCGGCCCCCGCCGCGGCCGCCTGCGCGGCCTCCGCTCCCTCCGTCACCTCCGTGATGACGGGCCTGGAGGAACTACTCGGAGCATCGCTCCAAGCCGGGTTGACGCCAGCCCTTAGGAGAGGGAGAGGGGTCTCCGGGTCCTGCGCAGCCGCAAGAAGCTGGCCCAACCGCGAAGACGCAGGGGCCTGGTGCAGCAGCCCCGTGGTTGGAGAGCCTTCAGGCGCCCTGGGCGGAGAGGGCAAGACTGATGCGGTCGGGCTGACCGCAGCCGGGGCATCCACAGTCGGCGTGGGCACAGCCGGCGTCCTCGCAAACTCTTCAACCGGAGGATGAGGTGGAGGAGGCATGATGGCGGCACCTCTGTCACCAAGTTCCATGGCTTCACAACTTGAACGGGAGCGGCAAAAAGTGCCGCCCTCTCTCCCCGGGCTCTCGCCGCGGGTCTATCTCGCGGACCCTCCTCGTCGGTGACATCGACTGCAGCACAAGCAAGGAGTAAAGACCATAACCTCAAGATCAAAGGTGAAAGAAAGAGCTGTGGATAGCAACCTACCATGAGGATCCGGGGGGCCATCGTCCGCCCGGACGGGAAACCCTTCGGGCTCCGTCTAGGGGTACTTCTTCGGCTTCCTATCCTCCAAGAAGGACGGAAGCGGGAAGTCACCCATGCCATCTTCGGCCAGCTGCGCTGTGAACAACTAATCAAAAAGGGGGGCATAAGGCACCCAAGGCAAGCTAGCAGATACAAGAGGCGAGGCGCAAAGTAACCAGGAAAACTTACCGACGACGGCAGACGGCTTTGATGGTACGGGGGGCAGGAGTATGCCCAGTTGGCCTCGATGCGGAACTTGGAGATCATGGAGATCTAGTTCCGCAGGTCTTGGATGGGCACATCCTTCCGCGACGTCCTCGTCGGATCGTTCGTGGTCGATAGATGGCACATCTTGTGCGACCGCTCCTGCATCGGAAGCACGCGACGCACCATCCACGACAAGGTGATGTCCCAGGCGGTGAGCCTCTCTGTCCCCACCATCTTCTCCACCCGGGCAGCCATCCGGTCGAGGTCCGCCACCGCGCCCATGCTCTTTGTCGTCCAGGCCCTCTGCGATGAGGGCACGTCGGTGAAGGGAGGGAGGCAGATCCAATCAATTTTCGTGGCATTGCTCACATAGAAGTATGTGCGCTGCCACAGCTTGACGGTGTCGGGGAGCTCGAACCGCGGCATCGGCGAGGAAGTCCGTGGGTAGACGGCGCAGCAGCCCGTCCGCATCAGCGGGCCACCCTTGACGATGTTCTAGGCTTTGAAGTGGAAGAACCGGAGAAAGTTTGCCACCTCGGGCCACACCCCAAGGTATGACTCGTAGCAGGCCGCAAAGTGCGACAGCTGCGCCATGGCGTTGGCGCCAAGGTGGTGATGTTCGAGGTCGAAGAAGCCAAGGAGCTGGAGGAGGAACGGGCTGACAGGGAGGCCGAACCCGCGCGCGAACTGCGCGAGGGAGACGACCCGCTCCCCCTCCGGCGTAAGCCGGTGCTTCACAAGCAACGAAGAGGGAAGAAACCTCCCCCGCCGGTACTTGTTGATGAGTTCATCGGTCAGGAAGGACCCGCACCAACCGCCGCGTTGCTTCGGTAGCATCTCGACAAAGGAGGAGGCCATGGTTGGCTAGAAGAAGGTGGCTGGCGGCGACAGAGAGAGGGCGCAAGAACAAGGAGCACAAGGCCACAAGGAGAAGATGAGCCAGAGGATGGACAAGTGTAGGAACCGATCCCCTCGGAGCCCTATTTATCCCCGCAAGCGGCAACGTCGTCCCTTCGGCTTCTATGCGACGTGTGGCGTCACGGCTCCACAACTACGCGTCGCTTCGACTCCAGATCCCATGCGCCGTAGTGGTTGCCACAGAAGATCCCCGGGCTTCAGCGGGAGGCGAGGCATGCGCCCTTGCCCCGAGGAAACGCTGCTGCACGTTTGCGTGCGCAGTTGCCAAAAACTAACGCAGCGACGCAGAAGTAAAACTGACGCGACGTGCACTAGAGGCACAGGCGTGGGTGACGACACCAATGACGTCATCTAGCCCAACGTTTCTTCTTCAGCTCCACCAACCGGTACCTGCCTTCGCTGTTTACACCCAGTGGACAGCCATCGATTCCGCAGCCGGTTTGACTCCAGCCGGAAAGCAAAAGCAAAAGCTGCAGCTGGGGAAAGTAAAGCAACCTCTCAAGAAAGGAAGGAGCACGGAATATCTTGCCCATCGGCCAAGCCCAGACGTGCTCGGGGACTAGTGTCGGGGGGATAACCCCCGGGTGGGGAAAGCCAGGCATAAGTAGGCCGGCTCTAGAAGATGTAGGCCGCCTGGCCTCCCACAATCACAACTCTAACCGTCTGGCAAGCAAGCCCGGATGGGCTTATAGCCTTCCTGGCTGGCCCATCTAGCTAGTGGCCAGAGGAACCGGCCAGGTGGCCGTTCCCACCCGGCTCACCTCGGTTTCGATGGAGAGCACGGAAGGATTGGTGCTCCATGCAGGGTATGCTTCTGGCTCTCCCTCGTCATCAAGGAAGCTGGCATGCCATCATGACCAGCGCTACCAGACAAAGATAAAGCAAGGCGGTCGGCTGGACTGGCCATAGCGGTCCGGGTGACCGTTAAAGCAAGGGTGACACCCCAAAGGAAGCCCAGGTGACCACTAAAGAGAAGGATGATGCTAAAAGAAGGGCGGACTGGGTCCTGGCCCACCGGCTGGGCCCTACAGCCGGCCCTGCCCGGTAAACCCATATCCAAACAGTAAACCCTAGGACCCGGTGTAATGCCCTGCATCAAAGTATATAAGGGAGGGCAGAGCCAGGGTTCTAGGGAGGGCGAAGGATAGGAAAAACAAGAGTAGAAGAAGAGAATTGTTAACATCTAGCTCCCATCTTCCTCTAGCCTTCGATAGTAGCTAAGGAAACAGCTCAAGGAGCACTTGTACTGAGCATCGAGCTCCCATACATAGTTCATCTTGGAGGAGTAGGGGTGTTACCTCGCTAAGAGGGCCCCGAACCTGGGTACGTCTCTGTGTTTGGAGTGCATCGTGCCCAACCCATTGCATGAGCCACCGAATGAATCCGTGTGTCCCTTCTTTGCCATCCCCGATGGCTCTGCCGTGTTCCACACCACGATAGTTCCCCAGCCACTAGATATGGAAGAAGCTACGCAGTTGGCGGCCAATATGGAAATTAGTATTGCTGAAATGTTAGGCCCCCAAGTCGACCTTCTACCCAAGGCTGTTGTAGTCCGTAGATATGTCGAAGGTGAGGATTTGGTAATCAAAGAGAGGCTGGAAAAACTGCCAACACAAATGCGGAATCTCCATCAATGGTACTCGGCGGTTATAAAGAAGGGGAGAACAATGATCATAGCCAAAGTCCCACGTGAGTACTACTTCAGACCCGAAGAGGTCCATACTGAGTTTCTAGAACTGTTCCAGTTATACCATCTCGACGCCCTGGACAAATCCATCCTCAGCTGCTATTGTCTATAAGTTGTTGAATTCATTGTCTACATGTTGAGTTTTTCAGTTGTTCAGTTCAGTACATGTAATTATCCTTATTATGCAGAATGAAGATCCTAGAATGTAAAAGAAGAAGAATCTATAATGTTGGGTTCAGTGACCCAGATAAAGTGCATATAACCATGCTATTGTCAAAACCTGAGGAGACGAAGGAAAACATTCTAAGGTTTCTAATGGAGCAAAATTTCTCTGACCACATAATGTTTCCATACAATTGCAAGTGAGGCTCTTACTCTATTGTACACATTCACTTTTGATCAGTCGATGCTAAGTGTAATTGATGAGTTACTAATTTATATATAAATGTTTGCAGCTTCCACTAGGTTCTGCTAGACATTCAACTTGATAAGGAAAGAGTTGATGTCATGGACCCATCAAAGAGAAACCTGGAGATTTCCGCAGCATGCAGGACATGCTCTAAAAGTAAGTTTCGCGCTATATCGATATCTTTCGTTGATTTCCTGAGAGATCATGTAATGAATAACTCATTCATTTATTTTCTTCGCCGGGCAGGTTTGGACCGGTTCAATTGCGAGGTTACGGGTGCATTTAGTTAGAAGCTGATGTTTAAGGCGGACTTGATAAGTAGCACATCATATCTCCGTGCATCTCTTTGCTTCTAGTTTCAATACAATAATGATGCTAGATTATTATTTTGATTGAATTCTATTCTCGTAGTGCGCGAGGCAGCCACATGGCACGAATCTATGTGGATTCTATGTTTGCGAGTTCATTCGCACATTTACCACCGAGCAAAAAGATTATAGAGTCGACGTAAGAAATACATTCACACCATCATTCTATTACCATTACTTTTTGTTATCATGCTTGATATTCATATTGATCTCCTTTTTCTTATATAGTTCGAGAGAATGCGGGATCAACTCCTACTAGAGCAATGCGTACTAGGAATTGCGGAGGAGCTGGCGGGATTTATTTTCAAAGAGATCGTAGACGATGCCAGAGAATTTAGTGTGAATAGGCGCTACTGATCTCCATGTAATCAAACAGACATGCTCTAGTCCCGGTAATTGTGATCTCCATGTAACTATCAAAATTGTATATATTTGTATGATCGGTATCGTAATGCAATTTATCTTATATATGCACGAACGTGTACGATATGTTGTGGCATAGAAATATTTAAAACTATGTTGAAATGAAAAATAAATAAATAAAACAATACAAAATGAATGCAATGTCGCGGTAGAGAAAGGGCACAAAATGTTGCCGCGACAGAGAACCACTAGTCTAAGGGAATGCTCTACCGCGGTAGAGAAAGGACACAAAATGTTGCCGCAGAAGAGAACCACTAGTCCCGATCCTTAACACCAACCAGGACTAGTGGGGGTGCACCTAGCGCGTCGCGGAGGACACGTGGACAGCCATTAGTCCCGGCTGGTGACTGGACCAGGACTAGTGGTTGGGCCTCTAGTCCCACTTGGTTAGTCCCAGTCATAAAACCGGGACTAGAGGCCCTTATGGTACGGGACTGGAAGCCCTGTTTCCACTAGTGTCGTTGCAAAGGGATTCAAGCATCGCTATGGCCTTGACTATGAGGACACCTTCAGTCCTATGGTGAAGACCATTACCATTCTTATCCTACTGTCGATGGCTTTTTCTCATGGATGGCATCTTCGTCAGCTTGATATTCAGAATGCATGCTTACATGGGGTTCTTGAGGAGGAGGTATTTATGCGAAAGCCACCTGGTTTTCAGGATCCTCACTACTCTAGCCATTTGTGTCAGATTGATAAGGCTCTCCACGGTCTCAAACAGGCTCCTCTCACATGGCATGCAAAACTCAGTTCTGTACTTTCTTATCTTGGTTTCACACCCTCTACAACTGATACATCCTTGTTTATTCTGCGACGGCCGAAAGTCACCCTCTACCACCTGGTTTATGTTGATGACATTATTGTGGTGAGCTCGTCGTCTGCAGCTACTGATCTTCTTATTCAGCAACTTGGTTCTTCGTTTGCTTTCAAGGATCTTGGTCCACTCCATTATTTCCTTGGCATTGAGGTACATACTCCCTGTCGTGGTGGCCTTCTTTTGAGTCAGCGTAAGTATGCCTCTGAGTTGTTGACTAAAGCTGGACTTTAGAAGTGTTCTCCTGTAACTACTCCTATGGTTGCTTCTAACATACTTTCAGCTACTGATGGCACTCTCCTTTCGACTAAGGACTCTACTCGCTACCGCAGTATTGTTGGTGGTCTACAGTACCTCACTATGACAAGCCCAGATTTGTCTTTGCAGTCAACAAAGTGTGTTAGTTTCTTCATGGTCCTCAGTGTTCTCATTGGTCGGCGGTCAAGCGCATCCTTCGTTATGTGCAGGGTACTCTGTCACATGGGCGGCTATTGCGTCCCTTCTCTACTACATCGCTCTTCTCAGCTTTCTGTGATGCTGACTGGGCGGGAGATCCTAATGACCTGATATCAATGGGGGGATTTGCTATCTTTTATGGAGGAAATCTAGTGTCATAGAGTGCCGGAAAACATGCTACAATTTCTCGTTCTAGTACAGAGTATGAGTACAAGGCACTTGCTAATGCTACGGTTGAGTTAATTTGGGTACAAGCCCTCCTTGGTGAACTTGGAGTGATTCAGAGAAGTCCACCTATTCTATGGTGTGATAATATTGGAGCTACATGTCTTTCTGCCAACCCGTTGTTTCATGCTCGAACTAACCATATTGAGATTAATTTTCACTTTGTTTCGAAATGGGTTGCTCAGAAGCTACTGGACATCAGGCTCATCTCCTCCAAGGATCAGTTAGCTGATATCTTCACCAAGCCGCTGCCACTGCCATTGTTTACTTCTTGTATGCGCAATCTCAACTCTCCGAAGTTGAGATTGAGGGAGAGTGATAAACTTTATATTTGTACATAGTTTGTCACATACCCGTGTTGTACTTGTATACCAGTTATACCCCGTAAAATCCTTATATATAATGATACCAGGCCGCCCCTAGTTGGTACGAGCTTTTTACCCTACCATACATGTTTGTTAACAGCCTTGTTGCACTTAGGTCGTTGTTTCTCTTATCTGTTAGCATAGCATCTACTCCCTCCGTTTCAAAATATAAGATGTTTTAGATTTGTGAAACAAATGTATCTAGACTACTTTTAGTATATAGGTTCATTAAGGTTTGGAGTGAATCTACACACTAAAACAAGTCTAGATACATTTTCTTCACAAATCTAAAACATCTTATATTTTGAAACGGAGGGAATAGTCATGTGCAATAATTAATATCTCTCGTGAGACGCTCTCAAGCTTTTGGGTGTCGTATGGCTGATAAAAATATCACTACTAGAAAAACCATCTTCGGTTCGACGTGAACAAGGCTAGCAGTCCCGGCCTGGCACAGCCCGCGACTAGTGGGAGCACTAGTCCCGGGCCGTGAGGCCTCTAACGGCTAGAAACGGCCGTAGTAACTAGTCCCGGGCAGGACCAGGTCATTACGGACCGAGACTAATGACCTGGAGCAGGCCAGCTGGTCTTTTCGTGGACTATTAGTCCTGGGTCGTATAACGGCCTGGGACTAGTTGTCCACCACTATATATTCTGCTTCCTGTCCTGCTGCCCTAAAGCATATGGTGGCCATTTTTCTCAAAGAAGCAAGAGAGTTCATGCCATTTTTTTGTCAAGATTTAGTTTGCAACACCTAAATCCAAAGCTTTAAAAGGTTAGAACTTCATTCTTTCATCTATTATTGCTACTTTAGCTCTATAATACTCTAGAAGTATAGAGATATGGATCAATGCATGCATGCTCCAGAAGTAGCTAGAAGGATTTTGATACATATATGTGTAACAAATTTTGATTAGGCTCATAGTTACTGAAAATTGAAATGTGTAATTTTAGAGTTTCAGAGCTTAGAATGGAATGAAGTTTTCACTGATAGAACAATAATAAAAAACTCCACATTTATCATGTTGATTGTTTTCTCCAATTCACAAATTGGTGCATGTAAATTTTTCAAAATTCAAAATTAATGCTCTAGAAGCTCTCAATATAACCTGTAATAATTTTATCATGTTGTGTAATGGTTTTTGATATACTTTTACTATAATGCAGATGGTCCGGGAATGGATGTACGGTACTGACCGATGCTCTGGTGAGCTCATTAATGGCATGCATGAATTCATTTGTGTTGCTGATGCAAACAAGAGCAATGGTTTTGTATTCTGTCCATGTAATGGATGTAGGAATCAGAAGGATTACTCTGACTCAAAAACCCTTCACAGCCACCTGTTGAAGTCTGGCTTCATGCCCAGTTATAATTGTTGGACCAAGCACGGATAGAGAGGGGTTATAATGGAAGACAATGAAGAAGAGGAGGAGGATGAAAACTATCATGGTTTCCCTGAGTACGGAGACACTTCCATGGGGGATGCTGAAGGGGAGGATGAAGAAGAGACACATGATGAACCCACTGATGATCTTGGTCGAACCATTGCCGATGCACGAAGAGATTGTGAAACTGAAAAGGATAGGGAGAAGTTCAATCACATGTTAGAGGATCACAAAAAGTTGTTGTACCCAAATTGCGAAAATGGTCTGAAAAAGCTAGGCAGCACACTGGAATTGCTGCGATGGAAGGCTGAGTGTGCTATACCTGACTCCTCATTTGAAAAGTTGCTGAAAATGATGAAGAATATGCTTCTAAAAGATAACGTATTGCCCACCAGTACGTACGCAGCAAAGAAGGTTGTCTGCCCTCTAGGTTTAGAGGTTCAGAAGATACATGCATGCCCTAATTACTGCATCCTCTACCGCGGTGAGGAGTATGATAATTTGGATGCATGCCCGGTATGCACTTCACTTCGGTATAAGATTAGACGAGATGACCCTGGCGACGTTGAGGGCGAGCCCCCCTGGAAGAGGGTTCCTGCCAAGGTGATATGGTATGCTCCTATAATACCACGGTTGAAACGCTTATTTATAAACAAAGAGCACGCCAAGTTGTTACGATGGCATAAAGAGGAACGTAAGTCAGACGGGATGTTGAGACACCCCGCTGATGGGTCGCAATGGAGAAAAATCAATAGAAAGTACCCGGACTTTGCAGATGAAGCGAGGAATTTAAGGTTTGGTCTAAGTACAGATGGCATGAATCCCTTTGGGGAGCAGAGCTCGACAAAGACTGCCCATGACTCTATGCATCTATAACCTTCCTCCTTGGTTGTGCATGAAGCGGAAGTTCATTATGATACCAGTGTTGATCCAAGGTCCGAAGCAACCCGGCAACGACATTGATGTGTACCTAAGGCCATTAGTGGAAGAACTTTTACAGTTGTGGCACGAACCCGAGATACGTGTGTGGGATGAGCACAAGCAGGAAGAATTTAACCTCCGAGCATTGCTTTTCTTAACAATCAATGATTGGCCTGCTCTTACTAACCTTTCAGGATAGTCAAACAAGGGATACAATGCATGCATACACTGTTTAGATGAGACTGAAAGTATATATTTGGAACATTGTAAGAAGAATGTATACAATGAGCATCGTTGATTTCTTTTGGCTAAGCATCCCTTAAGAAAGAAAGGCAAGCATTTCAACGGTCTGGCATGTCACCAGATGAAGCCTAAGGAGCATACTAGTGCTGATATATTTGATATGGTCAAATATTTGGATCAAATGGTAACCTTTGGAAAGGGTCCTGGCGGAAAATCTGTTCCGAAGGACGCTGAAGGACATGCACCCATGTGGAAGAAGAAATCTATATTTTGGGAGCTACCATATTGGAAATTCTTAGAGGTACGCTCTGAAATCGATGTGATTCATGTGACGAAGAATCTTTGCGTGAACCTGCTAGGCTTCTTGGGCGTGTATGGGAAGACAAAAGATACACCGGAAGCACGAAAGGACAATCAACGTATGAAAGACCCAGATGGCCTGCATCCAGAATGGTTTCAAGGTCATGCCAGCTACGCTCTTACCAAACAAGAGAAGGAAATATTTTTTGAATGCCTAAGCAGTATTAAGGTCCCGTCTGGCTTCTCGTCGAATATAAAGGGAATAATAAATATGGCAGAAAAAAGTTCCAAAACCTAAAGTCTCATGACTGCCACGTGATTATGACGCAAATGCTTCCGATTGCATTGAGGGGGCTTCTACCAGATAATGTTCGAGTACCCATTGTGAAGCTATGTGCATTTCTCAATGCAATCTCTCAGAAGATAATCAATCCTGAAGATCTACCACGGTTACAGAATGATGTGGTCCAATGTCTTGTCAGTTTTGAGTTGGTGTTCCCACCATCCTTCTTCAATATTATGACGCACCTTCCGGTTCACCTAGTCGAAGAGATTTCCATTCTCGGTCCTGTATTTCTACACAATATGTTTCCCTTTGAGAGGTTCATGGTAATCTTAAAGAAATATGTTCATAACCGTGCTAGGCCAGAAGGAAGCATCTCCAAGGGCTATGGAACAGAGGAGGTCATTGAATTTTGTGTTGACTTCGTTCCTGACCTTAGGCCGATTGGTATTCCTCAATCGCGATATGAGGGGAGACTGAGTGGAAAGGGTACTCTAGGAAGTAAATCAATAATATGTAGGGACGGACATTCTTACACCAAAGCACATTACACCGTTCTACAGAATTCTATCTTGGCAGCCCCATATATCGAGGAAGACAAGAAAATCTTACGCTCCAACAACCCTGGAAAGCATGACTCTTGGATTAGAGATGAACAGATGAAGAGTTTTGGCGGTTGGTTGCAACATCTCATCAAAAACAACACTCTTGGAGATCAGCTAGTTTTGTTGTCTAGGTCACCATCTTCGACTATATCGACTTTCCAAGGGTACGAGATAAATGGTTATACATTTTACACGATAGCCCAAGATAAAAAGAGCACCAACCAAAACAGTGGTGTCCGCTTTGATGCAACAGACAACAATGGGTCAAAGACCACATATTATGGTTACATAGAGGAGATATGGGAACTTGACTATGGACCTACTTTTAAGGTCCCCTTGTTTCAGTGCAAATGGGTCAAGCTGACAGGAGGAGTGTTTGAGGTAGACAAGAAATACGGAATGACATCGTTCGATCTCAACAATCTTGGGTACTTAGACGAACCATTCATCCTAGCCAATGATGTGGCTTAGGTTTTCTATGTGAAGGACATTTCTACCAAACCTAGAAAAGGAAAAAATAAGAAAAATAATACATCAGACGATGAGCCAAAGCGCCACATAGTTCTTTCAGGAAAAAGAAACATCGTGGGATTGGAGGACAAGACAGACATGTCAGAAGATTGTGATTAGTTTCATGAAATTCTGCCCTTCGCGGTGAAGGATGACCCAAGCATCATGTTAATGAATGAAGATGCTCCATGGATACGGCGGGATCAGAAAGGAACACACTCGAAGAAATGATGTGTAATAATTGTAACATTTTATGAGGGAAGATGCTCCATGTGTCCATTTTTATAGTGTTGTCTGCAAATAATCTTGAGTGACCAGTTTCTTGGAGATGCCTCTATGACCAGATTCATACTTACCATTAAGATCTGATCTCCAAACGCGTGAGGTCACATATTAGGGAGTGCCTCTATGACCAGTTTCTTGGAGATGCCGGAGGATTGGGCTCCGGCGGCATCTCCCTGAAACTGGCCGTAGTCGTGTCCCTGCTCTCGAAAACCATCTTGCAGCTTGTAACTTCTCTAACTAGATCAATACGCCTGGGAGCTAACTAATTTCACATATTAGGGAGTGCCTCTGTGACCAGTTTCTTGGAGATGCCGGAGGACTGGGCTTCGGCGACATCTCCCTGAAACTGGTCGTAGTGGTGTCCCTTCTCTCGAAAACCATCTTCGAGATGCCTCAAACTGGCTGGAGGACTGGACTCACAAGGATGCCTATTTATAGTACAAGCAGCTCGGCATAATGTCGACACTCACGACATAATGTCGACACTCAGCCCTATTATTAGTGCTGACTCATGTTTTGTCCCGGTTGGTGTCTCCAACCGGGAGACTAAAGGTTCATCTTTAGTCCCGGTTGGTGACACAATCCGGGACAAGGTACAAGCTGCACGACATAATGTCGACACTCACCCCTATTATTAGTGCTGCCTGGCCCAGTCTGCCGCAATCCCTTCAGTCGCAGTTGGTTTCTCCAACCGGGACTAAAGATGAACCCTCTGTTTATAGGCATTTTCCTCTATTTATAGGCTGCTCGATCCAGCCTGCTCTATTTATAGGCCTTTTCCTCTAAATACAACATCTTCATATTTAGGTAACACTCAAGACATTTATTAATATTAAAAACTAGGACAAACCGGGACTAGCTAACACTCAGGACTAAAGCCGCCCCCTTTAGTCATAATCATGCCTAGTCCTATAGTACACAGCTTCAGGGTCTTCTTCGTCATCGTCATCATCATCATCATCATCGTCACCTGCCACTCCGGGGATCCTCAGCCCAGCCATGGCATATACCAGGGGCCATTCCGGCCTCGAATTCACGGTGGGTGGGGGAGGGGTCTCTTGGAAGACGATGCCGCTACCGCCGGGCGGGGGTGGGGCCTTTTTGTGGCTCTATGGCGGGTGGACTTGTGGGCACCGCAGGCGAGGATGGTCTCCCCCGGTGATGTAGCGCATCACTCCGATGATAGTACGGTTCGCCCACCACAGACGACGGCCGGCTTCGTTGTGGTTCACCAAGGGCGGGCCATCACCCTCGTACCTGGCGAGCTCCCTTTCCCGCCTATTAGCGAAGAAGGCATTCTAGGTGTCGTAGTTGTCGGGATCCCACTAGGGATCCATCCGCTGCTCCGGCGTGAGCTCGTGGTAGAAGTGGTTCGTGATGGCCGCCTGGCGTGCGGAACCTTGAGGGACAGGAGGGACAGGAACCCCTCTAGCGCCAAAGATCCAGTGATCGGCGGTAGCCCGCGGACAAGGGTAGTTGGAGGCGCCTCGGTCTCCTCGAGGGTCAGAATGGCCCAGTAGGCGTTGTCCATTATTCTAAGAGAGGAAGGTGTGGATGTGTGGATAGCCATGGCGCGATCGCCCTAGATATAGAGGGAAAGGGCGGGAAAACTTGGCGTGAAGCTTTGGGAAATGGCGGGAATTATCTTTAGTCCCGGTTAGTGACTACAACCGGGACTAAAAGCTCTCGTAGAAAGGAAAGGGCGGGAAAACTTGGCGGGAAGCGGTGGGAAATGGCGGGAAATATCTTTAGTCCCGGTTTGTGACTACAACCGGGACTAAATGGATATTATATTAAGATTCTTTATATTTTTTGATAATAATAGACATATTATTTGTTTTATTTCGAGTTTTACAATAAAAGATATGATTTTCCAAAGTTTTATATTTGATTTGAATTAAAAAAATAAATTTACAAGTGAAATAATTTATAAATGATGCAAATAGATAAATGGATATTATATTAAGATTCTTTATTTTTTTCTAATAATAATAGACATATTATTTGTTTTATTTGGTTTTTTACAATAAAAGATATGATTTTCCAAAGTTTTATATCTGATTTGAATTAAAAAAGAAATTTACAATGAAATAATTTATAAATCATGCAAACAGATAAATGGATATTATATTAAGATTCTTTATTTTTTTCTGATAATAATAGACATATTATTTGTTTTATTTAGATTTTTACAATAAAAGATATGATTTTCCAAAGTTTTATATTTGATTTGAATTAAAAAAATACAAATGAAATAATTTATAAATGATGCAAACAGATAAATGGATATTATATTAAGATACTTTATATTTTTCTGATAATAATACACATATTATTTGTTTTATTTGGATTTTTACAATAAAAGATATGATTTTCCAAAGTTTTATATTTGATTTGAATTAAAAAAAGAAAATTTACAAAAAGTAAACTAGTCGCGGGTCGTGGCTGGACCCGGGACTAGAGGGTGCGTGCGCGCGCGAAAACCAAGCGGCCGAAAAAACACATTAGTCCCGGGCCGTGGCTTAACCCGTGACTAAAGGGGGGTCTTTAGTCGCGGGTTAAGCCACGGCCTAGGACTAATGACCCTCTAGTCCCGTCCCGTGGCTCAGCCCGGCACTAAAGGGGTGGGGGTACAAGTAACCTGTGCCCGCCCCTGGCCTCTCCCACGCAGCACTTGGTGAAATCGACGAGGAGATGAACAGACGACGGCGAGAGCTCGATCGACGCATGGGAGGTGCTGCCGGATTCCATCGCGCCGCCGCCTCTCCGCGCCACGCCCGCCGCGCCTCACTGCGTGCCGCCACGCGCCTTGCCGTGCCTCCACGCCATCATACCGCCACGCCTCATGATCCGCCTCGGCCGTGCATACGCCTCGTATGCGTTTTTAGGAATTTTTAGTTTCTTTTTTAGTATATATCTTAGCATTTAGTTTCTTTTTTTAGGAATATATAATTGTTTTTAGTAGTTTTTAGGAATATATAATTGTTTTTAGTTTCTTTTTTTAGGAATATATAATTGTTTATATAATTGTTTTTAGTTTCTTTTTTAGGAATATATAATTGTTTATAAAATTGTTTTAAGTTGTTTTTAGGAATATATAATTGTTTTTACTTGTTTTTAGGAATATATAATTGTTTATATAATTGTTTTTAGTTGGTTTTAGGAATATATAATTGTTTATATATTTGTTTTAGTTGTTTTTAGGAATATATAATTGTTTATATAATTGTTTTTACTTGTTTTTAGGAATATATAATTGTTTATATAATTTTTTAGGAATATATAAATGTTTATATAATTGTTTTTAGTAGTTTTTAGGAATATATAATTGTTTATATAATTGTTTTTAGGAATATATAATTGTTTATTAGGTTTATTAGGAATATTAATTGTTTTAGTAGTTTTTTAGGAATATATAATTGTTTATATAATTGTTTTTAGTTGTTTTTTGGATTATTAATTAGTGTTATTAGGGTTATTAATTATATAATTATTAGGGTTATTAATTTGTGTTATTAGGGTTATTGTTTTTTGTTTTAATTATTAGGTTATTGTTTTTTCTAACCTTTTTAACTCTCTTTTTGCTATAGTTAATTAAGTCATGGATCCATCCGAAGATCCTGGTCGCATTGGTGAAGGTTTTCTTCAGGGCATGATAAGAGTTGAAATTCCTCTTAATATTAATACCGGTGAAGATATTTTTCTCGAGGAAGAGATATCCTCATATCTGAATCCATCCGGTGATGGACTAGAGGAAAACCTAATGTACCAAGGGGAAGACCGGATGGACGAAGGGCAAACAAATAACAACAATAATGATGGCCCCTCGACAGGATCAGGCGAGGTACATATATATATATATATATATATATATAAAGTCTCGTGTTACCTCTATTCATTAACTGATCAAGATATATATTAATCACTCTCTCTTCTTCTTTTAGCCCACCAGATCGAAGCAATCGACAGCTCGAACGAAACGAGGGCCAAACAAAAAGTTGGATGGTAATCAGAGGTTCACCATCGAAGAAATAGATGATGATGGTGAACCGATTGCTCCAGAGAAGCACCGGAGGATGTTTATAAATCAATGCGGGGTGCTTGTTAGGGACAACCTGCCGATCACCATCCAAGAATGGAATCAGTCAAAAAACCAGGTGAAGAATCTAGCTATGTCACCGATGATGCCAAAGATTACCTTTGGCAGAAGCTCATAGCGCATTTCATACTACCTCCAGAGTACGAAGAATTTGAGGTTGATGGTATTACCCCAAGGCCGGGTGGGCTTGAAAATAGAGCGAAAGTGAAGGAGTGGGCTCTAAACAAGATAGCTGAACTGTACCGGAACCACAAGAAAAGTTTATACGCGAAATATGTCGCGAAAAAGAAAACTCCAGACTTCAAAGGAGTAAACGAGAAGTTGAGAGAATAGTGGCCCGATTTTGTACAGTACAAGCAATCTGATAAAGCAAAGGCAAAGTCGGCAAAGAACGCGTTAAATGCTGCCAACAAGAAATACCATCATAAAATGGGGACATGTGGCTACAAGAGTGTCGTCCCTAAGTGGGAAACTATGGAGAAGAACATGAGGGCTAGAGGCGTCACTCACGAATGCAGATGGATGGCCCGAGAGGTCAAAGCACTGGTGGTACAGGCACTGGGGATCCTTGGACCCAGAAACACGGAAGACATTATTTCATGATAAAATTCTAAAATCCTCCCAAGACCTTATTCAAGCAATGAACGATGCTCAATTGGGATTGTTCCGTCCCGAGAGAGAGGCGGCAGTGACACGCCCTAGGGAATCCTGAAAAGGAGGACAAACACGAGGCAAAGGCGGGTGTCTCGTGGAAGAAAGGGTTTCAAGACGATGCCGCCATAAAAGCCGCCGAGAAAGAAGGATCGGAGGCGACGGATCCCTGTGGTAGAGCAGGACCTAGCTGATCTGAAGAACCTCATGCATGAAATTAGCCAAAGGCCACCGTCGTCAACTCACCCGCGGGCTGATGATCCTGCATAGGATCTTAGCCAGCGGAGAAGCAGCATGGCTTCCACGGAGGTCCGGGCTGATGATCAAGCACTGCTGGATGATGCACCGACTCCACACTACCCCGTGGATGATGTTAGAGAGATGGCACAATGTGAGCTACATTAGCCAATGAACAACATGTCCTTCAAGGTGGCGATCGGCACTGCTTTTCCTTGTCTACCTGGAGCACTCCACCATTCACTTCCGATTCCAATAGGCTATGCTCGTGTCACGGTGGATGACATAGTGGAGGATTTTGCGGACCTATAGATTGAAATCGCTATGCCTGAAGGCCTTATGAAACTAGGAGATGTCAAGCGCAACATCATTCTATGGAATAAGAAGTACATCAAGTTTCTAGGCTCGGCGCCAAGGCCACCGACTCCGAGGAATCCAAGTCCACCCCGCATTGAATATCGTCAACCTCCAAGTCCACCCCAACCCGATTATCGCCAACCTCCAAGTCCACCCTGCCCCACTGACGATCGCCGCCGCAGGAGTACATCAACTCGATCTCCGCCTCCGCCTCCGTGCAATACTACTACCTCGTCGATGAAACGGAAGTTCGACGGTCCCACATCGAAGAAAGGTCAAATAGAGAAGATAGTCGACATCCCGCCGACTCTTCCAAAGAGACCTTATGAAAAGACCGGTGAGGAAACTAACGTGGATTTGGCTGCCCAAGTTAAGGCGCATTTTGCACCAAAAAAGCCTGAGCCAAAGCCGGTATATAATGAAAAAACCAAAAAGTGGGCTAAGTCCTTTGTTGAGCAACCATCCCAGATATCGATGAATCTGGAATCAGACTATGACCGGGAGATTATTAAGCAAGCACAGAAGAAAAAAATCACAAGTTCAAAAAGAGGAAAGCAAGTTGCTCAGCTCGGAGCATAGAAGAATCAATCGGTCGCCCCACTCAAAGTCATTTTAGACCTCGACAAGGCCTTCAGAGCTGAAATGGATATGGACATGCAAATAATGGACCCCAGAGCCCGTAATAATGCTGCACTTATGGGAATCACTCTATCGCAGTCCAAAACACTTGCTACCGAAGCAAATATGTCTGTTGGTCAATATTTAGGCTATGAAGATACACCAGTGGGTCAGATAGTACGACAGTATGTCCAAGGGGAGCCTCTAGTCAGTAATGAGGAGCTCGCGCATCTATCCACACATATGCGAAATCTGCACGAATGGTACATGTCGCAAGCAGAGAAAAAGCATCAGAAAGATTGGTTTTCGGTGGACGTTAGAAAGGAGCATCACTTCAAACCATACTCTATACAGGTTCAAATGACCGAACTGTTTCAGTTATACAACCAGCGCGCCCTCGACCAATCTATCATTGGTTGCTACTTTCAGTAAGTGATTTATTTCTATAATTAAGTTTGTAGCTCAGCTCGTTCATTGCATTTAATATATTATCCTAACTATATATGCTTTTGTATGATGATATTATATTCTGCAGAATGAAGATGCTTGAATGCAAAAGCGCTAGAAGATACGACGTTGGGTTCATTGACCCATATATCGTTAATGAATATACGTTAAAGAATCACCCCAAGGACGTGGAGGAAGACACATGCGGTTCTTAACCGAGAATAATTTTGTTAAGGAAATACTATTTCCTTACAACTTCAAGTGAGTGTTTATATCTTGTACACATTTTATTTTTGCTTACTGGATGAGCTATGCATGTATGCTTATGTAAACGTCCCCAGATTCCACTGGATCTTGCTAAACATTCAAGTTGACAACTCCCTAGTTGAAGTGCACGACTCATTAAGTTGGGACCAAGAGCAGTGGAGCGACATGAAAGCAATGCTCCATAAGTAATTTCAATCATTATCGCATTATATCGTCCTCTTTCATTCATTTCCTGATATCAAGCAGGATTTCTAGGAGGAGATCGTATTTCCCACGCCGGCATCGCGCTTTCGGGAACGGAGATCGCTGTCGCCATTGGGTGGGACTATGTCGCCAAAGTCTCCTATCCAGCGTTGGAGATCGTCATCGCCAGGGAACCTTGATGCAGTTGCTGCTCCGTCGGGATTGAGGATCGCTAGGAGCTCGAAGGTCAAGCCATGGCATGGTCCACTGCCTCCTCGGCAGATGTCTGCGCCGCCAATTTTCGCTGACTTTGCGGCAGCGGTGGTGGTTCGCGCGCGTGAAGACTGGCCCTCTGATCCGGTTCACGCGTGATCGATCCCTGGTCGTTTGTGTGTGGGTGGGGTGGAGGCTGAGGTGGCACTTGTGGTGGGGCTGAGTCCGATCATGGACGTGAAGGAGTTCTCCTGGACAACGATCGCGTGAAGGCTTTTGACTCGGTTTTGGACTGCCTCTCGTCCGATGCTACGTACCCTTCGCCCGTGTCGTCTGCATCGCCTTGCTCTTTCGATCCAGATCGCCAGGTTCTACCACCGCCGCTCCCTCGAGTACTGCTAAGATCGCCTTGCTAAGATGGCTGGATGGGGCCTTGGTGCTAACCCTAGGGGGCCTCCATCTGCGCCTGTGCCACGCGTGGCTCCGAGGCCTCCCGCCTAGGCGGTAACCGATTGTGGCCGATGCGGGTAAGAAGAATAAGAAATTTGTTCGTTGTTGGAAGTGTGTCGTTAATACTCATGCGACCAAGGATTGTAAGGCGGTCCACTATTGTTGCATTTGTGATTCAGTTGCACATCCCACCTTGAGGTGTCCAGTGCTGAAGCAGCCACGCTTGACTCCGTATATGCTGGTATTGGCAGCGAGCAGACTCTATTCACTCAGATTCCGGATGTGGTAACTCGGGATCATCTCGCGCGCAGTCAGACCCCTATTGCTCTGGTACGAGTTTCTGGCCCGATGGTTTCTGCGGAGGTCGTTCAGAGGCAGATTGCCAGGCGGTGCCAGGTGCATGTTCAGTGGAAGTGGGAGGCGTTGCCTTATGGAGATTCGGCTTTCTTGGTGAACTTCCTGACGTTTGATGATTTGGACAGGGTGGATGGAATCCCGATGACAGTACCGCTCAGTACCGCTTAGCTGACCTTCTCGGTTTACAGGATGGAGGAGGTGCCACATAAGTTTTAGATGCAGCAGGTTTGTCTCCATGTTGAGGGGGTACCCCATATACTGCGTTCTTTTCAGGGCTTGTGGGCTGTTGGAGGACTCATGGGGAACACTCTTGATGTCGATTTATTCAGTCTGCGGAAGCGGGGGTGGTCCGTATTCTTGTGGAGATGTTTGATACGAAGGTGTTTCTAAAGCTGAAGGAGTCCCTTGGCCACTATATTTTGTCTGATGGTCTGGTCAAGCATAAGGTATTTGAGTTTCGTTTCCGGATTGAACCAGAGGGTTATATTCCAGAACTAGAGTTTGTCCCTTTCTTGTGGAGAAAAGAAGATGATGACGCAAATGATGATGCAAATGGGAATTTTTTTGAGGATTCTATGGATACTTCTGAGGATGCTACTGTCATTCAGGGGGTGGGTTTTGGCTCTTCCTCGGTTGCGCAAGGTACTTCCGCACCTGCAGCTTCTGGTCAGGGGGTGCAGAGGGTGTTTGATGTCACCCCTTTCAATGCTAATCCGATTACTCCGCGGGCACGACAACTTCTAGATGCTCTTACTTTGTATTCCCCTCTTCGCGGGAAGGGTTCTACTTCGGCGTCTCATGTTTCTCCGGCTCAGTTACATGAGGCTCTTCATTCTGTTTCCATTCCTGTGTTGTGATCTTGCTCAGCTTTGCCAGCAAGGTCCAGAACACATATTTTGGGCAGATCCATTCCTGTTTCCACTCCTGTGCTTGATGAGGTTGTTCCTTCAGTGTGTTTGCGGAAGCTGGCCTAGGAGGGGTCGGCTAACCGTGACATTCATGACCAGCTGCAGTATGATGTTGTGCTTGGTCCGACCCAGGAGGGTTTGATCGACCGCGACATGGTGGATGACCGCGTCTCCCTAGTCAGGAAGGACCTGGGGACGCTTCGAGACGTCTCACCTCCTTTGGTGGGTCATGGGACCTCGTTGGTCGATGGGGGTGACTGGATCCAGGAGGGGTCTGAGTTGTCTCGGTCTCCAGCACGGGTTTCTTCTCCAGGTGACGCTTCACCAGTTGTTGTGCAGGCATGGAGTCGATTCCTTTGGGGCATCTGTGACTGATAAGGACTCCATGGTCAAGGCCATGCGACATAAGGCGGAGAAGAACTTAGATTTGTCAGGTATAACAAGTTCTTCGAAATCCTTTTTGTCCTTTTCTACTCCTATTATTTCTTCTAAACTAGCCAATGTTGGCATTAGTTTGGGTAGCTCTGTACAGGAGGTATCTTTTTCTTCTAATGTTTTGCGACACATGAAGGTTGGCCGTCTAACGGTTACTCCTAAGGGCGGTGTTCTTCCTGATGCTTCACTAACCGAGGAGGAGTTGCATGCCACAGTAGATGGTCAACTCCTCTCTCACTTAGTCGGTGAAGTGTCGGAGGTGGACTTTGATGAGAATGGGCTTGCTTCTATGTATGAGCTGAAAGCTTCTGGTCGGAAATCAAAGAGCCAGCGGTCGCGCAAGAGATCCCGTGTATCCAAAACTCCAATAGTTTCTCAATGAATGGAATGTTTTCAAATAGCAGAGGTCTTCGGGACTTGGTTAAACATTTATTCTTTGCTGATTGTGTGAGAGACCATAATTTGGATTTTCTAGGTATTTCTGAGACTGGTAGACGAGATTTTTCACAAGCTCTACTCAATCGCCTATTTGGTGGAGTGGACTTTACGTGGATATCACGTCCGGCGCGTGGTCGATCTGGGGGATCCTGTTAGGCGTTCGAGATGAGACTATGGAAGTTTTAGCTAGTTCAGTGGGAGATTTTTTTATAAAACTCCATATCTGTAACAAGGCTGACAATTTCACATGTTCTTTAGTCGCGGTATATGGGGCCACCCAAGATGTTTATAAGGCTGACTTTTTATGCGACCTTGTGAATTTGACAAAGGACAATCCATATCCTATTCTTATAGGAGGGGATTTTAATTTGCTCAGATTCCCTCACGAGAAAAGCCGGGGCTGGTTTGACGAACATTGGCCTTTTCTGTTCAATGTTGTTATAGATAGTCTGGACTTGAGAGAGGTTACAATGTTAGGAAGACAATTTACATGGGCTAATAGTCTTCCGGAGCCAACATACGAAAAGCTGGATAGAGTTCTTATGGATACTGAATGGGAACAAAAGTTCCCTATGGTAACTGTTCACGCTCTAGAGCGTATTGAGGCTTTGTCAGATCATGCTCCTTTACTTTTATCTTTTGGATCACCTCCACGGAAGTCTGCAAATGAGTTTAAATTTGAACTCAGATGGATCATCCGTGATGGTTTTTACGAGATGGTTAAGGCTATTTGGGAGAAACCGGTCGGTGCCCAAACGCCTATCTTACGATGGAATAACAAAATGCGTGTTTTACGCAAGTTTCTTCGGGGTTGGGCCAGGAACACAACTAGTATCCTTAAAAACGAAAAACTACTTAGAGGCTTCCGCGGATGTCAGGCCGTTAACTGCACAATAAATTGAGCTTAAATTCCAATCGAATGCAAGGATAGCCCGACTTGTGCGCGAGGACGAACTCAAATGGTACCAACGCTCTAAAGCAAAATTCATTCTGGAAGGAGATGCGAATACTAGGTACTTCCATGCTGTTGCCAATGGCAAGCATAAGAATAAACTTATTCACTCTCTGATTCAGGATGAAGGTATGATTGAGGGACAGGAGCATCTGAACTCATATATCACTACTTACTATAAATCCTTGTTTGGGGCCCAGCAGAAAATTCTTTCTCTCTGGATGAGTCCCAAATGACCGATATACCCCAGGTTTTTGATGAAGAAAATAGCTTTCTAACTGCCTCATATACCGAGGAAGTAGTTAAGAAAGCTTTTTTCAAATGGAACATAACAAAGCACCAGGACCTGATGGCTTCCCAGTGGAATTTTATCAAAAAAATTGGGACGTTATCAAGGAGGACCTGATGAATTTGTTTCGGTTTTTACAAGTCGGTCAATTGGATCTCTTTAGACTTAACTTTGGCAATATAATTTTACTGCCTAAGGTTAACAATGCAGAACGTATACAACAATATCGTTCAATATGCTTGCTTAACGTTAGCTTTAAGATTTTTACTAAAGTTGTCACGATTAGACTAAACTCAGTTGCTGACAATGTTGTTAGTCCGTCTTAAACTGCGTTCATGCAAGGAAGAAATATCCTAGATGGTGTTGTAATTCTGCATGAAACAATCCATGAACTACACTCAAAAAAATTAAATGGTGTACTGTTCAAGATTGACTTTGAGAAGGCATATGACAAATTTAATTGGTCTTTCCTCCAGCAAACACTCCACATGAAAGGTTTTCCTGAGGAGTGGCGCTCTCTTATTCAGTCGTTTGTGTCTGGGGGTAGTGTTCCCATTAAAGTAAATGAAGATACTAGCAAATACTTCCAGACCAAGAAAGGACTGAGACAAGGGGGTCCATTATCACCTTTACTATTTAATATAGTGGCTGATATGTTGGCTATCCTTATTGAGAGAGCAAAGGCTGATGGTCAAATTGAAGGATTAGTTCCACATCTTATTGATGGTAGACTTTCTATTCTTCAATACGCTGATGACACAATACTTTTTATGGAACATGATCTGGAGAAGACGAAGAACCTGAAATTAATATTATCAACCTTCGAGCAGCTATCCGGGCTTAAAATAAACTTCCATAAGAGTGATTTGTATTGTTTTGGCGAGGCCCAAAACGAGGCCCACCTATATGCTGAACTTTTCGGCTGTGGTCAGGGTCAGTTTCCGATAAACTATTTGGGAATACCAATTCATTATCGGCGTCTCACAATTGCTGAATGGAAACTTGTTGAGGAAAGGCTACAAAAACATCTTAATAGTTGGAAAGGTAAATTATTATCCCTTGGTGAAAGACTAGTACTTATAAATTTAGTACTTACTAATATGGTACTGTATATGATCTCGTTTTTCCAATTACCAAAAGGGGTATTGAACAAAGTGGATTATTTCCGTTCATGATTCTTTTGGCAAGGGGATAGTGAGAAAAATAAATATCGACTGGCCAGATGGAATGTGGTTTGCCGCCCGAAGGAGTTTGGTGGACTGGGCATACACGGTTTACAAGTCAAAAACACAGCGATTCTGGGCAAATGTCTTTTTAAACTACTTACAGAAGATGGTTTTTCACAAACCATGTTATGGAGGAAATATGTGGGGTCCAAAGCTGTGTCTCAAGTGGTTTGGAAACCCAAGGATTCACATTTTTGGACGGGTCTTATGGCCACCAAGAAACATTTCTTTCGTTTTGGTGCTTTCGAGATTAAGGATGGATCACATATTAGGTTTTGGAAAGATAAGTGGCTTGGCCAAACTACTCTTCGCAAACAATATCCAACTTTATATTCGATTGTTAGACACAAAGGAGATACAATTTCCACAGTGATGGAAGACTATCCTCCTAATGTGTCTTTCAGAAGAAGTCCCATTGGACCGAGACTGTTATCTTGGAATAATCTACTATTACGATTATCCATGATACAATTGTTGGACGGTGTTGACGTGTTCAAATGGAAATTACTAGAAAGTGGTAAATTTTCTGTTGGCACGTTATATAAAGCTTTGGTCCAACCTGATATCCCGGTCGATGATAATAATAAAATTTGGAAAATGAAAATACCCCTTAAGACGAAGATATTTGCATGGTATCTACGAAAAGGGGTAATTCTTACAAAAGATAATCTTGCAAAGAGGAATTGGCATGGAAGTGCACAATGTGTTTTTGGTCATCAAGATGAGACAATTCGCCATTTATTCTTCCATTCCAAATTTGCTCGCTCTATATGGTGATTCATCCAAATAGCTTCTGGTTTATCTCCTCCACGTTCTGTAACCAATGTTTTTGGTAATTGGTAGCATGTAATTGTTGTTAAGTACAGAACTTTGTTTAGGGTGGTAGCGCTTGCCATTATATGGTCGCTATGACTTTATAGAAATGACAAGATTTTTAATAACATTGTGTCTTCTCCAATACAGGTTATTTATCGTGCCACGGATATCCTCCGATTATGGAATATTCTCCAACGCATGGAGTTTCGTGACTTATTTGTGGAGGGATGTACGCGATTGGAGGACACGGCGAGGGATATTTTCTCCCGGCATGGATGGCCGCGTGATCTGAGGATTGATCTACCTTAGATTATGGACATTTATTTCTATAATGCCCTTTTGTAATGCTTGTCTACTTTTTGCCTTAGTTTCTGTCATTTGTGTGGCTGTGTGCATGTTGGTTATGCAGAGGCCGGGTGTAAACATTAAACAGTTTCCTATAGAATTCTGTGGAAAGCCGTATTCGATGAAAGTCGTATGTATGGCTTGGAGGGAGATCTTTCCTATCTTTCGAGATCCACCCTACAATATGGGGTAAAAAAGCCAAAAAAAAATAAGTGATTTTAGCCCTTATAAAAAGAAAACGGATTCTTGAACCTCTTTCACGCTCTAAATCATCCACACTAACAATCCACCCTTCTCCCCCAAGAGGGGATTTTAGTAAATAACCAAATATAACACTGGGGTTAAGGGTCAAATTGTGTTAATAAATGCGCCCATTTCCAAAAAAAATGGATTATGGTTTTCTTTCGATCCTAGTGCTTCGATCGAGGCTTTTATAGTCATCGGACTTGCTTGCTGGGCACATACAAAGGCAACAATAATATATGAGGGGAGATCACGAACAATAGCAGTGCCCCCTTTACCGACAGAAAATTATCTGATCAATTTGCAAAATGGATGCCCCCTTCATCTAATTTTAAGATGAGACATATAAGTTTAACACTCAAGATCAATATATGCATACACTACAAAATCTTCATGTCCTCTTATCTATATATGATAATGGCAACCTCGTATGTGTTTAAATTGTTACAATTGCGACAAGAAGATAACGAAGAACGAAAACGAAAAACACAGCAAGGGGACACAGATTTAACGTGGAAAAACCTCTCCAACAAAGAGAGGAAAAAACCACGGGCGCCAGCCAGCAAAACTTCACTATATCGAGGAGTGTTTACAAACGCTGAGGATTTCACAGATGCAACTCATCCCAACCGGTGGCTTACACGGGGTTTATATATCGGTGGAAACCTAGGTCTTCGACGATCTGTACCGTACCGCGGGGGGCCTCGCTCCACTCGTCAGAAGTTGGCCTATACTTTGTAGAATTTGGATCAACATATAACAAACTCTACCTTGAGACAAATTCCTCCTTGTAGCATCAACAACAACCATCTCCCTAAACAAACAAAGCAAATACTTTCGGCGCCAATAGCCACTTGGGCTAATCAGTTAAACCAACTAAGTTCGAGCAAATCTCAAACTTAGCAACAGGAACAGGTTTAGTCATCATATCAGCAGGATTATCATGAGTGCTGATCTTGCATACCTTTAATTTACCTTGAGAAACAATGTCTCTAACAAAATGGTAATTGACATCAATGTGCTTAGTTCTCTCATAGAACATCTGATCTTTTGTAAGGTATATGGCACTTTGACTGTCACAAAACAAAGTAATGCAAGAATCATCTCCACAAAGCTCAGCAAACAAACCTTTCAACCAAATAGATTCTTTGCAAGCTTCAGCAATAGCCATGTATTCAGCTTCAGTAGTGTCACATCCCAAGATTTTCCAAATCTTGTTATGTGAAAAATAAATGAATAAAATAAAATTTTGTTGATTTTTTAGGGTGAAAAGAAACTTTTAAATCCAATTGGAACTTTCAAAACCTATTTGGATCAAATAAAATCCGAAAAGGGATTTTTAATAGTTAAATAAAACAATAAAATTAAAAATATTTGGGATTACTATTTTTGAATCTTTTAATAAAAAGATTTGTTTTCAAATGAAAAGGTAGAAATATAAATAAAGATTATTTATATTGAGCCAAATTAAATCTTGGCCAAGCTTTTGGAAATAAAATATTTTGTTGTTATTAATGGAGTCAAAGGTGTATTTAAATAAAATAATAAGGATTTATCAATATCCAATTTTATTAAAATAAAGGCTTTGCCATTTTAATTAAACACTAAAACTTATTAATTTATTTTAAATAATAAGTTTTCCAAGTATTTTATATTTTCAAATAAAACCTACTGATTTGATTTTGATATTGTTGGGATTTCAAATGAAGATTTTAAATCAATCAAATTCTATTTTATTAACTAAGGGCTATTTTATTTAATTATTAAATAGATCCTAAAAGAATAAAGTTTTTATTACAAATTTGATTACAGAATGAGCTACTAATCCATATTTAAAGCTACACAAATTTTGGCAAAGTTTTGAATTCAAATGAGTGTTTGAATTAAATAAACAAAACCAAAATAGAATAAAAGGAAAAGGAAAAAGAAAAACAGAATCAGTACAAAAAAAAGAGTCAAACCGACCTAGCCCAACTAGCCATAAGGCCCAACCAGCCCACTCCCTCTTCCTCTCTCTCGCTGACCAACCGACCCCACAGCACTGTTCGTCGTTTCCACCCGCGAAGACCACGCCCTGGCCGTTTACTACCGATGAATTCTCGCTATCAATTCTCCTAAATGTCGCGCTTAATCCTCGTCGTGACCCTGCAGTATTAATCACCACGATCTCCTCTTCCCTTCCCCTCAAACCCCGCTTCCCCGGAGCCACCAGGCTGCCCCCAATTCCCTTTGCTTTGCCACTGCTCCGACGACGTCTCCGACCAAATTCCGGCGCCGTCCAACCTTGCCTCGCCTTCCCAAGCACACGAGCTCGCTCCTCACCTCCTGGCGCATCTCCCTGTGCCACTCATTCACTCGCGGGCGCCCCAGAACCTCGGCTTCGACAAACATCTGAGCGTCGCCGCGTCTGCTTCTTTTCCGGCGACCTCCCCTGGTAAGTTTCGACCGCCCCGGCACCTCCTATAGATGCTCACTTCATCAGCAGATCAAACCGTGTCTAACCATGCCCTTATTCTTCCTTGGGGGGGATCTACAGCGTCGCCCTCGACGACCTCCAGAGCCGCCTGACGCTGCCACCTACTCCGGCGAGGAATCCCCGTCGCGTCTGAGCGCCCCTTGCCAAGTTTACCACGCGTTGAGCATCACCTCAACCTCGCGAGAACGGTGAGCATTCCCGTTTCCTTATTTGCTTCTTGTAACCATCGCAACGCCGCTAGCCGAGCGTCGCCGCCGTCTGCCGCCGCGCAGCGCCGCCAGTTCTTGGCAAAGTGATAGGAACCGTTCGATCCAGATCGTAGTGACGCGATAGAGTCACTTAACGACGAAGGGGTACGCAACCTGAGCCGCGCGATCTATTTAAATCCAACACCCCGCAGAGGTTGATCCGCACGAAGCGGTACCGCCCAATAAGAACACGCCGCGTGGCATTGGATCTGTTTAAAACAAATTTTGAATCTGATTTAGATGCAAATTTGTAAACCTTGTAACTTTTGATCCACACGTCCAAAAATTACAAACTTTATATCAATGGAATCAGTGGAACAAGCCCTAGCCAACCATGCAATTTGTTTAGTAAAAAGCTTCTGGTAAAATGTTGGTTTTTGCAGAAACATTTGTATGATTGTTTAGGTTATAAAAATTATTCCAAAATGATTTTGAGGATGAAATCTTTGCAAATTGGTGTGTTGTGAACATACTGACCCTAGGAAACAACCTATGGATTTGAAAATGTATTTTGTGAAGTTTCGAATTGATTAATTGAATTAACTCATTTCTAGTCAAATAAAAATATTGATTTTGGTATGGAAATGATTTTTGAGAAAAACCTTTGGAAAATGTGTTGATTCAAACCTACTGACCCTAAAACACCAAGTTTTGTGATTAAAAAACTTATTTGGTGAACATTATAAGATTGTTGCTTTGCTAAAAACATTTTCCACCACATGAAATAATGATCTGATTTAAAAATGGTTTATAGATAAAACCCTTTTGCAAATGACTTTGCCACTTTAGAAAATGACCACCTTTAAGCCTTACAATGTTTAGAGCATAGTAGAAACCACCTTTGCAAATAAAACTATCTTTTGGCATGCTTGCATGCAATACTTGGTTTCTATGATTTTATGTGTGATTTATTTGTTTGATTATGGTTTGGAATGTTAGTTGAATTTGTGTTTGCTTGATTGACTTGTAGTGAAGTTAAAAGAGTGTGAGATTAAGATCAAGAAGTGAACCAACATTCCCTACCAAAAAAAAGGAAAGTGACACTATCATCCAAAGTCCTATTATTTTCATTACACTTAGTGGATTTTAAAACATGCATGATAAGTTCTAAAATATTTTGCTATGCTAAAAATCCTAATAGGATACCCTTATTTATTCCTTAGTGAAAACAATGTAGTTGAATTATGCTTAGCCCTGCTAAAATTCTTGAAAAGATTTACATGTTAAGTTTTTATGAAGTTGAGAAAAGACTTATGTTTTATATAATAAAACAAGTACTCAATGAACCACCTGGGTGGACAAGGATATTCAAGATTGGACAAGGTGGCAACAAAAGGAACCATGTTTATATGGCTATCTCTTTTTGTATGTGCACTAGAAGAAAACCACCCAGGGACTTAGAGATTGAACATGTTTCTCCAACAGTGGCTTCCGTGTATAGCCACATGCTATTATGGCTCTGGCTTAGTCAACTACATTTGGAAGACACATGCATTGGTCTTCAGGTTAACTGGAAATGAGGGAACTAGGAACCCTACACTGGTGCCTGAAGACAAGATAGCATTGTGTATGGGAGGACCCTATGGAAAGACTTCGTCACATTCTCAATCTGCCAGTATTCCATCTTGGTGAGTACTTATCCAGCGGCCACTGGTGGCAACAAGATGAGATTGTGTCATGTGGGTAAAGTGTGCAACTTCTGCAGAAGATAAAAATTCTAAGTACTTAGCCGTGTCCCCGGTTATGGACAATACTGAGCAACTAAAGGCCTAAAGCTATGGGAAATCTCGACATTCCAATTTCTAAAAGCAAAACTTTAAAGTGACAACAAAACACTTGAAGCACTTGGGGTGTACCAAGGAGCTCAAGAGAATTTTAACAAAAACTTGAAGCACTTGGGGTGTACCAAGGAGCTCAGAATTTTTTGACAAAAGATCAAAACTACTTTGAAAATATAGGATAAATTATTGCTTTCTGCAAATGAGCCTAAAACCCTACTTAGCCAGATATGCATGTAATGATAGGATCCACTTACTTCTACATAGTAGTGAAACTTGCCAATACAATTCAAATGTATTGACCCTTGTGGCTGTAACTTGTTATGTTGCAGGTTTGTTTGATATTAGTGAAGTTGATTGATTAGGATTACAAGTCTACAACCAACATGTTTGCCTGTGGCACCTTGAAGATGAAGGACCCCATGCTTATAGATATTCTGCTGCATTGTAATGTAATAGACAAATGAGCTATGTAAGATGTAATAAAATTATGTTATTCATGGTTATAAAGTTATATTATGACCTTTGTTTCTTGATATTACATCTTAACTGTGGATGCTAGCTATTGATCCAGGGACTAGCATTGTAAACACAGGGATCTCTACCTTATTAAAGGTTAGGAACCTTACAAGTAGTAGATTGTGCAACAACAGCCTGCAATGTAGCCTTCCAGCTAACAGCACAACCACCAACATTAAACACATAACCTGTGAGGGATCTTCTCTTATCCAAATCGGCAGCAAAATCTGAATCCACATAGCCAACGAGTCCCTTACCGGTCCTGCCAAACTTCAAACAAGCATTGGAAGTGCCAAGAAGGTACCTGAAAACCCACTGAACAGCCTTCCAATGTTCTTTACCAGGATTAGCCATGTATCTACTTATCAAACTCATAGCATATGACAAATCAGGACGAGAACAAACCATGGCATACATCAAAGAACCAACAGCACTAGAATATGGCACCTTTGACATGTACTCAAACTCTTCATCAGTAGTAGGACATTGAGAAACTGACAATTTAAAATGAGGAGCAATAGGAGTACTAACTGAGTTGGCACCATACATATTAAAACGATGAAGAACTTTCTTAATGTAACTTTTCTGACTAAGAAATAACAAACCAGATTTTCTATCTCGGGTAATCTCCATACCTAAGATCTTCTTAGAAGTACCAAGATCCTTCATCTCAAACTCACTACTTAGGTGTTTCTTCAAAGTACTGATTTCTTTCATGCCCTTAGCAGCAATTAATATATCATCAACATATAGCAGCAAGTATATAGGTGACCCATCAACAAACTTGATATAAACACAACTATCATATTTTGACCTCTCAAAACCATGTGAGATCATAAATGAATCAAACCTTTTATACCACTATCTTGGAGATTGCTTTAAGCCATAAAGAGACTTCTTTAATTTCCACACAAAATCTTCTTTACCAGGCACTATGAACCCTTCTGGTTGGTCCATGTATATTTCCTCATCAAGCTCTCCATACAGAAAAGCAGTCTTGACATCTAACTGCTCAAGCTCAAGATCACGCATATCCACAATACTAAAGAAAGTACGAATGGAACTATGCTTCACAACCGGAGAGAACACATCATTGTAATCAATACCTGGAATCTGGCTGAACCCTTTTGCTACTAACCTTTCCTTGTACCTGGAAGGCTCTTTGGGAGACATACCTTCCTTTTTCTTGAAGATACACTTGCAGCGGACCGCCTTATTTTGTTTAGGCAAGCGCACAACATCCCATGTGCCATTTTTCTCAAGCGATTGCATCTCTTCTTGCATAGTAGAAACCCACTTCTCGCGGTCAACGGATGCAATGGCTTCATTATATGTAGCAGGTTCAGAATCGTTCTCCACCTGTTCAGCACAACTCAAAGCATAATGTACAAGATTACACTCTTCAATTAAATGAGGACGAGGACCACAGTTACGCCTCGGTCTATCAACAGCAATGGACTCATGTGGCTACTGCAAAACAGTAGGTGAGTGCTGAACAACAATATCATCATTGTTTTCCTCATGTGTATCTTCGACGATAGCATCATTATCAACAGTTTTCTGCAGGTTCTCCACCTGCACACTAATTCCCTCCTCTCCAACAGCAACAGGAGAGGTATCTGATGGCAAGCTATCATGATACATAACGGACTCATTGAAAAGAATGTTTCTACTTAGAAAAATCTTTTTATATGCTTTAACTCCTGAACCATAACCAAGGAATATGCACTTAACAGCCCTAGGCTCTAACTTTCCATTATCAACATGAGCATATGCAGTGCAGCCAAAAACTCTCAACTGTGAATAATCAGCAGGCGAGCCTAACCATACCTCAATGGGAGTTTTCTTCTCAAGTGGAATAGAAGGTGACCTGTTGATGAGGTAACACGCTGTGTTGGCTCACTACTGGAAAATCCATCTTCGGTTCGATCACTGGAAGCCCAGCAGTCCTGGCCCGTCAAGAACCGCGACTAGTGCTAGCACTAGTCCCGGTCTGTGAGGGCTCCAACGGCTAGAAATGGCCATAAGCATTAGTCCCGGGCCGGACCAGAGCATTAGTCCCGGTCCGTAACACGGCCCGGGACTAATAAGCTGGAGAGGGGCAACAGCTCTTTTCGGGGACTATTAGTCCCGGGTCGTATCACGGCCCGGGACTAATTGTCCATCACTATATATACAGCTCCCTGGCCAGCTGCCCTAAAGCATATATGGTGGCCATTTTTCTCAAAGAAAGCAAGAGAGTTCATGCCATTTTTTTTCTTAACATTTGTATAGATTTAGTTTGCAACACCTAAATCCAAAGCTTTAAAAGGTTAGAACTTCATTCTTTCATCTCTTATTGCTACTTTAGCTCTATATAATGCTCTATAAGTATAGAGATATGGATCAATGCATGCATGCTCTAGAAGTAGCTAGAAGGATTTTGATATATATGTGTAACAAATTTTGATTAGGCACATAGTTACTGAAAATTGAAATGTGTAATTTTAGAGTTTCAGAGCTTAGAATGGAATGAGGTTTTCACTGATGGAACAATAACAAAAAACTCCACATTTATCATGTTGATTGTTTTCTCCAATTCAAAAATTGGTGCATGTAAATTTTTCAAAATTCAAAATTAATGCTCTAGAAGCTCTCAATATAACTTGTAATAATTTTATCTTGTTGTGTAATGGTTTTTGATATACTTTTACTATAATGCAGATGGTCCGGGAATGGATGTGCAGATGTCGACCGGCCTCTGGCGAGTTCATTAATGGCGTGCATGAATTCATCCGTGTTCTTGATGCAAACAAGCACAATGGTTTTGTATTACATCCATGTAATGGATGTAAGAATCGAAGGATTACTCGACTCAAAAACCCTTCATAGCCACTGTTGAAGTCCGGCTTCATGCCATTATAATTGTTGGACCAAGCACGGAGAGAGGGGTTATAATGGAAGACAATGAAGAAGAGGAGGAGGATGACAACTATCATGGTTTCCACGTATGCGGAGATACTTCCATGGGGGATGCTGAAGGGAGGATGAAGAAGAGACACATGATGAACCCGCTGATGATCTTGGTCGGACCATTGCCGATGCACGAAGAGATTGTGAAACTGAAAAGGATAGGGAGAAGTTCAATCACATGCTAGAGGATCACAAAAAGTTGTTGTACCCAAATTGCGAAAATGGTCTGAAAAAGCTGGGCAGCACACTGGAATTGCTGCGATGGAAGGCTGGGTGTGCTATACCTGACTCCTCAATTGAAAAGTTGCTGAAAATGATGAAGAATATGCTTCCAAAAGATAACGTTGAGGGCGAGCCCCCCCGGAAGAGGGTTCCTGCGAAGGTGATGTGGTATGCTCCTATAATACCACGGTTGAAACGCTTATTCAGAAACAAAGAGCACGCCAAGTTGTTGCGATGGCATAAAGAGAAACGTAAGTCAGACGGGATGTTGAGACACCCCGCTGATGGGTCGCAATGGAGAAAAATCGATAGAAAGTACCCGGACTTTGCAGATGACGCAAGGAGTTTAAGGTTTGGTCTAAGTACAGATGGCATGAATCCCTTTGGGGCGAGCTCGATCCTTGCACACGGCCCGTGACTCTATGCATCTATAACCTTCCTCCTTGGTTGTGCATGAAGCGGAAGTTCATTATGATGCCGGTGTTGATCCAAGGTGCGAAGCAACCCGGAACGACATTGATGTGTACCTAAGGCCATTAGTGGAAGAACTTTTACGATTATGGCACGAACCCGGGATCTGGCGTGTGGGATGAGCACAAGCGGGAAGAATTTAACCTCCGAGCATTGCTTTCGTAACAATCAATGATTGACCTGCTCTTAGTAACCTTCAGACGGTCAAACAAGGGATACAATGCATGCACACCTTTGTTTAGATGAGGCTGCAAGTATATATTTGGAACATTGTAAGAAGAATGTATACAATGAGCATCGTCGATTTCTTTTGGCCAAGCATCCCTTAAGAAAGAAAGGCAAGCATTTCAACGGTCTGGCATGTCACCAGACGAAGCCTAAGGAGCGTACTGGTGCTGATATATTTGATATGGTCAAAGATTTGGATCAACTGGTAACCTTCGGAAATGGTCCTGGAGGAAAATTTGTTCCGAAAGACGCTGAAGGACACGCACCCATGTGGAAGAAGAAATCTATATTTTGGGAGCTACCATATTGGAAATTCTTAGAGGCGCTCTGCAATCGATGTGATGCATGTGACAAAGAATCTTTGCGTGAACGTGCTAGGCTTCTTGGGCGTGTATGGGAAGACAAAAGATACACCGGAAGCACGAAAGGACCATCAACGTATGAAAGACCCAGATGGCCTGCATCCAGAATGGTTTCAAGGTCATGCCAGCTACGCTCTTACCAAACAAGAGAAGGAAATATTTTTTGAATGCCTAAGCAGTATTAAGGTCCTGTCTGGCTTCTTGTCAAATATAAAGGGGATAATAAATATGGCAGAAAAAAAGTTCCAAAATCTAAAGTCTCATGACTGCCATGTGATTATGACGCAAATGCTTCCAATTGCATTGAGGGGGCTTCTACCAGATAATGTTCGAGTACCCATTGTGAAGCTATGTGCATTTCTCAATGCAATCTCTCAGAAGATAATCAATCCTGAAGATCTACCACGGTTACAGAATGATGTGGTCCAATGTATTATCAGTTTTGAGTTGGTGTTCCCACCATCCTTCTTCAATATTATGACGCACCTACTGGTTCACCTAGTCGAAGAGATTTCCATTCTCGGTCCTATATTTCTACACAATATGTTTCCCTTTGAGAGGTTCATGGGAATATTAAAGAAATATGTTCGTAACCGTGGTAGGCCATAAGGAAGCATCTCCAAGGGCTATGGAACAAAGGAGGTCATTGAATTTTGTGTTGACTTTGTTCCTGACCTTAAGCCGATTGGTATTCCTCAATCGCGGTATGAGGGGAGACTGAGTGGAAAGGGTACTCTAGGAAGGAAATCAATAATATGTAGAGACGGACATTCTTACCCCGAAGCACATTACACCGTTCTACAGAATTCTATCTTGGCAGCCCCATATATCGAGGAACACAAGAAATCTTACGCTCCAACAACCCTGGAAAGCATTAATCTTGGATTAGAGACGAACACATGAAGAGTTTCGGCGGTTGGTTGCAACATCTCATCAAAAACAACACTCTTGGATATCAGCTATACTTGTTGTCTAGGTCACCATCTTCGACTATATCGACTTTCCAAGGGTACGAGATAAATGGGTATACATTTTACATGATAGCCCAAGATAAAAATAACACCAACCAAAACAGTGGTGTCCGCTTTGATGCAATAGACAACAATGGGTCAAAGAACACATATTATGGTTACATAGAGGAGATATGGGAACTTGACTATGGACCTACTTTTAAGGTCCCCTTGTTTCGGTGCAAATGGGTCAAGCTGACGGGAGGAGGGGTTGAGGTAGACAAGAAATACGGAATGACATCGTTGGATCTCAACAATCTTGGGTACTTAGACGAACCATTCGTCCTAGCCAATGATGTGGCCTAGATTTTCTATGTGAAGGACATGTCTACCAAACCTAGAAAACGAAAAAATAAGAAAAAGAATACATCAGACGATGAGCCAAAGTGCCACATAGTTCTTTCAGGAAAAAGAAACATCGTGGGAGTGGAGGACAAGACAGACATGTCAGAAGATTGTGATAAGTTCCATGAAATTCCGCCCTTCGCGGTGAAGGATGACCCAACCATCATGTTAATGAATGAAGATGCTCCATGGATACGATGGGATCAGAAAGGAACACATGCGAAGAAATGATATGTAATAATTGTAACATTTTATGAGTTAAGATGTTCCATCCATGTGTCTATTTTTATAGTATTGTCTGCAAACAATCTTGAGTGTGTTAGTCCCGTTTTGTGGCTGGACGCGTGATGTCACATATTAGGGAGTGCCTCTATGACCAGTTTCTCGGAGATGCCGGAGGGCTGGGCTCCGTCGGCATCTCCCTGAAACTGGCCGTAGTGGTGTCCCTGCTCTCGAAAACCATCTTGCAGCTTGTAACTTCTCTAACTAGATCAATACGCCTTGGAGCTAATTAATTTCACATATTAGGGAGTGCCTCTATGACCAGTTTCTCAGATATGCCGGAGGAATGGGCTCCGTCGGCATCTCCCTGAAACTAGCCGTAGTGGTGCCCTGCTCTCTAAAACCATCTTGGAGATGCCTCAAACTGGCTGGAGGACTGGACTCACAAGGATGCCTATTTATAGTACAAGCAGCTCGGCATAATGTCGACACTCACCCCTATTATTAGTGCTGACTCATCTTTAGTCCCGGTTGGTGTCTCCAACCGGGACTAAAGGTTCATCTTTAGTCCCGGTTGGTGACACCATCCGGGGCAAGGTACAAGCCGCACGACATAATGTCGACACTCACCCCTATTATTAGTGTTGCCTGGCCCAGTCTGCCGCAATCCCTTCAGTCGCGGTTGGTTTCCCCAACCGGGACTAAAGATGAACCCTCTCTTTATATAGGCATTTCCCTCTATTTATTAGGTAACAATCAAGACATTTATTAATATTAAAACCGGGACAAACCGGGACTAGCTAACACTCAGGACTAAAGCCGCCCCCTTTAGTCATAATCATGCCTAGTCCTATAGTACGCAGCTTCAGGGTCTTCATCGTCATCGTCATCATCATCGTCATCGTCACCTGCCACTCCGGGGATCCTCAGCCCATCCATGTCATCGTCTCCCCCGACGATGTAGCGCATCACTCCGGTGATAGTACGGTTCGCCCACCACAGACGACGGCCGGCTTCGTTGTGGTTCACCGGTGGCGGGCCATCACCCTCGTACCTGGCGAGCTCCCTTTCCCGCCTATTAGCGAAGAAGGCATTCCAGGTGTCGTAGTTGTCGGGATCCCACTGGGGATCCATCCGCTGCTCCGGCGTGAGCTCGTGGTAGAAGTGGTTTGTGATGGCCGCCTGGCATGCGGAACCTTGAGGCGGAGGGCGAGAACCCCTCGGCGCTCGGCATCCGGCCGTGGCGGGCGTAGCCGGAGGACAAGGGTAGTTGGGCGCCTGGCCTCGGTCTCCTCGAGGGTCAGAATGGCCCAGTAGGCATTGTCCATTGTTCTAAGATAGGAAGGTGTGGATGTGTGGATAGCCATGGCACGATCACCCTAAATATAGAGGGAAAGGTCGGGAAAACTTGGCGTGAAGCTTTGGGAAATGGCGGGAAATATCTTTAGTCCCGGTTAGTGACTACATCCGGGACTAAAAGCTCTCGTAGAAAGGAAAGGGCGGGAAAACTTGGCGGGAAGAGGTGGGAAAGGGCGGGAAAATTTGTTTTAATTGGATTATCACAATAAAAGATATGATTTTTCAAAGTTTTTATATTTGATTTGAATTAAAAAAAGAAAATTTAAAAATGAAATAATTTATAAATGATGCAAACAGATAAATGGATATTATATTAAGATTCTTTATATTTTTCTGATAATAATAGACATATTATTTGTTTTCTTTGGATTATTACAATAAAAGATATGATTTTTCAAAGTTTTTATATTAGTTTTGAATTAAAAAAGAAAATTTACAAATTAAATAATTTATAAATGATGCAAACAGATAAATGGATATTATATTAAGATTCATTATATTTTTCTGATAATAATAGACATATTATTTGTTTTCTTTGGATTATTACAATAAAAGATATGATTTTTCAAAGTTTTTATATTAGTTTTGAATTAAAAAAGAAAAATTACAAATGAAATAATTTATAAATGATGCAAACAGATAAATGGATATTATATTAAGATTCATTATATTTTTCTGATAATAATAGACATATTATTTGTTTTCTTTTATTACAATAAAAGATACGATTTTTCAAAGTTTTTATATTAGTTTTGAATTAAAAAAGAAAACTTACAAATGAAATAATTTATAAATGATGCACACAGGTAAATGGATATTATATTAAGATTCATTTTATTTTTCTGATAATAATAGACATATTATTTGTTTTCTTTGGATTATTACAATAAAAGATATGATTTTTCAAAGTTTTTATATTAGTTTTGAATTAAAAAAGAAAATTTACAAATGAAATAATTTATAAATAATGCAAACAGATAAATGGATATTATATGAAGATTCTTTATATTTTTTGATAATAATAGACATATTATTTGTTTTATTTGGATTATTACAATAAAAGATATGATTTTTCAAAGTTTTTATATTAGTTTTGAATTAAAAAAGAAAATTTACAAATGAAATAATTTATAAATGATGCAAACAGATAAATGGATATTATATTAAGATTCTTTATATTTTTCTGATAATAATAGACATATTATTTGTTTTCTTTGGATTATTACAATAAAAGATATGATTTTTCAAAGTTTTTATATTAGTTTTGAATTAAAAAAGAAAACTTACAAAAAAACAAACAGTTGCGGGTCGTGGCTGGACCCGGGACTAAAGGGTCAGTGCGCGCGCGAAAACTTAGCGGCCGAAAAAGACCTTTAGTCCCGGGCCGTGGCTTAGCCCGCGACTAAAGGGCGTCTTTAGTCGCGGGTTAAGCCACGGCCCGTGACTAAAGACCCTTTAGTCGCGGGCGGTGGCTTAGCCCGGGACTAAAGGGGTGGAGGTATAAGTAAGTTGCGCCCACCCCCTGGCCTCCCCCACCCAGCACTTGGCAAAATCGACGAGAGGCAGACCAGCGGCGAGAGCTCGGCAGGGAGGTCTTGCGGATTCCACCGCGCCGTCGCCCTCATCTCCGGCCACCACCCCGCCGTGCCGCCAAGTGCCGTACCGCAGAGCTCCCCGTCCGCCATCGAAGGAATCGAAGCCCCGCGCCCCCAGTCGACGAGCTCCCCGTCCGCTCCTTCCCCGTCTCTAGCCGCCGTGTCCGTCGCCGATTCCGGCCACTGCACCCTCGACCTTCCTCGGCCTCGCTGACCTCAGGCACCCTCCTGCCTCCTTCCTCTTCCAGGATTCGCCATCCCGCTGCCGTCTCGCCCGTCTCATGGCCGTCAGCTCGAAAATAATCAACCCCCCCGGTCCCTCTTCCTTGCGTGGCATGCTGAGGTGGCCAGTACCCCAGCCCACTGGTCAGTCATAGTGGCTAGGCTTAGTAGCGGTAGAAAAAGTTTAACCCCCTCTGCTGATGTCATAATGATGACATAACCCTTTTTAGTAATTCCAGAATTTGATTAAATATTGTAAATTCAATAACTTTTAATTTATAAGTCAGAAAAATACAAATAATATATCAAAATGTTCAGAAAATTGAAACCTATCTATTTAACCTATAATCATGAATTGTTCAACAACTTAAATGACAAGTATAATTATAAGAACAAATGCACCCCTCTCATATGTTCCGGAGTTTTCCCGAGTTAGGGTTTCCCCTTTATTTTTTTCTGGTGTTTGGTGCTTCTCGGTAGAATACAATATCGAGATCGAGATCAAGATCGAAGCCCTTTAGGATTAGGGTTATTTTTTTGTTTAAGTTATTATAATTAGGATTATATTGTTTTAGTTATTTGGATTATTGTTTTTTCTGACCTGTTTATCTCTATTTTTGTTATAGATAATTAAGTCATGGATCCATCCGAAGATCCTGGTCGCATCGGTGAAGGTTTTCTTCAGGGCATGATAAGAGGTGAAATTTCTCTTATTACGGGCACGGCCGAAGATATTTTGCTCGAGGAAGAGATATCCTCATATCTGAATCCATCCGGTGATGGACTAGAGGAAAACCAAGGGGAAGACCAGATGGACAAAGGGCAAACAAATGACAACAATAATGATGGCCCCTCGACAGGATCCGACGAGGTACATATATATATATATAAAGTCTCGTGTTACCTCTATTCATTAACTGGTCTAGATATATATTAATCACTCTCTCTTCTTCTTTTAGCCCACCGGATCGAAGCAATCGACAGCTCGAACAAAACGAGGGTCGAACAAAAAGTTGGATGGTAATCAGAGGTTCACCATCGAAGAAATAGCTGATGATGGTGAACCGATTGCTCCAGAGAAGCACCGGAGGATGTTTATAAATCAATGCGGGGTGCTGGTTAGGGACAACCTACCGATCACCATCCAAGAATGGAATAAGTCAAAGAAACCCGGTGAAGAATCCAACAGCTATGTCACCGATGATGCCAAAGATGACCTTTGGCAGAAGCTCATAGCTCATTTCATACTACCTCCAGAGTATGAGGAATTTGAGGTAGATGGTATTACCCCAAGGCCGGTTGGGCTTGAAAATAGAGCGAAAGTCAAGGAGTGGGCACTAAGCAAGATGGCTGAACTGCAAGAAACCACAAGAAAAATTTATACGCGAAATATGTCGCGAAAAAGAAAATCCAGACTTCACGAGTAAGCGAAGTTGAGAGAACGATGGCCCGATTTTGTACGGTACAAGCAATCGATAAAGCAAAGGCAAAGTCTGCAAAGAACACGTTAAATCTGCCAACAAGAAATACCATCATAAAATGGGGACGGTGGCTACAAGAGTGCCATCCCTAAGTGGGAAACTATGGAGAAGGATATGAGGGCTAGAGGCATCACTCACTGCATGATGGATGGCCCGAGAGGTCAAAGCACTGGTGAATGCAGACGCAGGGGATCCTTGGACCCAGAAACAGGGAAGACATTATTTCATGATAAAATTCTAATACCCTCCCAAGACCTTATTCAAGCAATGAACGATGCTCAATTGGGATTGTTCCGTCCCGAGAGAGAGAACGATGAGCTGACATGCGCCCTAGGGAATCCTGAAAAGGGAGGACGAAGACGAGGCAAAGGCACCGGTGTCTCGTGGAAGAAAGGGTTTCCTCAGTACGATGCCAGTTACAGAAGGCGTCAGAGAAAGAAGGACCGGGAGGCAAACCGGATCTCCAGGGTAGAGAAGGACCTAGCTGATCTAAAGAACCTCATGCATGAAATTATCCAAAGGCCGCCATCGTCAACTCACCCGCGGTCTGATGATCCTGCATTGGATCTTAGCCAACGGAGAAGCAGTGTGGCTTCCACGGAGGTCTATGCTGATGATCAAGAACTGTTGGATGATGCACCAGCTCCTCACTACCCCGTGGATGATGTCAGAGAGATGGCACAATGTGAGCTACATCATCCAATGAACAACCTGTCCTTCAAGGTGGCGATCGGCACTGCTTTACCTTGTCTACCTGGAGCACTCCACCATTCACTTCCAATTCCACCAGGCTATGCTCGTGTCACGGTGGATGACATAGTGGAGGATTTTGCGGACATAGAGATTGAAATCACTACGCCTGAAGGCCTTACGAAACTAGGAGATGTCAAGCGCAACATCATTCTATGGAATAAGAAGTACATCAAGTTTCCAGGCTCGGCGCCAAGGCCACCGACTCCAAGGAATCCAAATCCACCCTGCATCGAATATCGTCAACCTCCAAGTCCACCCCAACCCGATTATCGCCAACTTCCAAGTCCACCCCAACCCTGATTATCGCCAACCTCCAAGTCCACCCCGCCCCGCTGACGATCACCATAGCAGGAGTACATCAACTCGATCTCCGCCTCCGCCTCCGTGCAATACTACTACCTCGTCGAAGAAACGGAAGTTCGACGGTCCCCCGCGCCCCACATAGAAGAAAGGTCAAACGCCGAAGATAGTCGATATCCCGCCGGCTCTTCCAAAGAGACCTTATGACAAGACCGACGAGGAAAGTAACGCGGATGTGGCTGCCCAAGTTAAGGTGCATTTTGCACCCAAAAAGCCTGAGCCAAAGACGGTATATAACGAAAAAACAAAAAGTGCGCTAAGTCCTTTATTGAGCAACCATCCCAGATATCGATGAATCTGGAATCAGACTATGACCAGGAGATTATTAAGCAAGCACAGAAGAAAAAAATCACAAGTGCAAAAAGCGGGAAGCAAGTTGCCCAGCTCGGAGCACAGAAGAATCAATCGGTCGCCCCGCTCAAAGTCATTGCAGACCTCGACAAGGCCTTCAGAGCTGAAATGGATATGGACATGCAAATAATGGACCCTAGAGCCCGAAATAATGTTGCACTTATGGGAATCACTGTATCGGAGTCCAAAGCACTTGCTAACGAAGCAAATATGTGTCTTGGTCAATATTTAGGCTATGAAGATACGCCAGTGGGTCAGATAGTACGGAAGTATGTCCAAGGGCAGCCTCTAGTCAGTAATGAGGAGCTCGCGCGTCTATCCACACATGTGCGAAATCTGCATGAATGGTACATGTCGCAAGCAGAAAAAAAGCATCATAAAGATTGGTTTCCGGTGGACGTTAGAAAGGAGCATCACTTCAAACCATACTCGATACAGGTTCAAATGACCGAACTGTTTCAGTTATACAACCAGCGCGCCCTCGACAAATCTATCATTGGTTGCTAATGTCTGTAAGTTATTTATTTCTATAATTAAGTTTGTAGCTTTAGCTCATTCATTGCATTTAATATATTATCCTAACTATATATCCTTTTGTATGATGATATTATATTCCGCAGAATGAAGATGCTTGAATGCAAAAGAGCTAGAAGATACGACGTTGGGTTCATTGACCCATATATCATTAATGAATATACGTCAAAGAATCACCCCAAAGACGTGGAGGAAGACCTGTCCAGGTTCTTAACCGAGCATAATTTTGTTAAGGAAATACTATTTCCTTACAACTTCAAGTGAGTGTTTATATATTGTACACATTTTATTTTTTCTTACTGGATGAGCTATGCATGTATGCTTATGTAAATGTCCGCAGATTCCACTGGATCTTGCTAAACATTCAAGTTGACAAGTCCCTAGTCGAAGTCCACGACTCATTAAGTTGGGACCAAGAGAAGTGGAGCGACATGAAAGAAATGCTGCATAAGTAATTTCAATCATTATCGCATTATATCGTCCTCTTTCATTCATTTCCTGATATCAAGTAACTAATAACTCCTTTGTTCATTTTCTTTGCCGAGCAGGTGTTGGACACGGTTCAGACAAAAAATACCAGGTCCATTCAAAGAGGAGCTAACTTATAAAATGGCGAAGAGTTTACAGCAGCCACCGGGAACTCATTTATGTGGATACTACGTCTGCGAGTACATCCGCGAGTTGACCAGTGAGTAGAAAGTTGACTCACATTATATTTATGATTTGCGGGAGACACTAGAGCCAGACCAACGCATAAGAGCAATTCAAGAGGAGCTGGCGGGATTTATGATGAAGGAAGTGCTTGATGTACATGGAGAGCATTATGCGGATGACGTAGAACTCGATTTGCCTTAGTCATCTCCATGTAGCTCATATGATATATATATTCATCAATGACCATGTAATTTTTAAAACATTTCTTCCTTTTGATATGATTGATTATATGTATGCTTGCAAGGGATCGATCTTATATAAATGCATCGACGTGTAGTGTGTATGTAGTAGCGTATAATATGTCTACTGAAATATATGTTTGTTATAGTGAAACACAAAACGAAAAAGGAACAAAATTGCAAAAAAAAGGAAATACACAATCTCTGTCGCGGCAGAGAAATGTGGTGTTTCTCTGCCGCGGCAGGAAACCTTTTAGTCCCGGGTGGTGTTACAGCCCGGCCCCCCCCCCCCCCCCCCCAGCGCTGAAACAGCCACGTGGCTGTTATCAGTCGCGGGCCTTTGCGAGCCGGGACTAGAGGGGAGGCCTCTAGTCCCGTTTTCGCAGTCTCGGGCCTAAAACCGGGACTAGAGCCCCTTTTTCCACCAGTGGCTGCTTCAGCCCAGAAACGCCTATGCATACCTGCATTAGACAACATACAACCTCCGAGATGATGGTTCTGTTCATGCGCTCAGCCACGCCATTCTGCGGAGGAGTATATGGGATGGTGTGATGCCTGATCATACCATCGTTACTAAAAAACTCCTCAAACTCATTAGAACAGAATTCCATACCATTATCAGTACGTAGTACCTTTACCTTCTTCTCAGTTTGCTTTTCAACCATAACTTTCCACTTCTTAAAAGCATCAAAAACATCAGATTTATGCTTCAGAAAATAAGGCCACACTTTTCTTGAGTAATCAACAATAATAGTAAGCATGTAATTAGCACCACCAATAGTAATCAACAATAATAGTAAGTATGTGCTTCACCTCACTCAACGTGCATGTCACGCCATCATGTGTCCTGATCTTAACAGATCCAACACCAATAATATGGCATGGGTTGTCATTCCCCATACGCACAAAATCTCCAGTCTGCACAGACTCATATGAACTGAACCAATCTTTGTTACAGCAAATATGAAACGAAATGCAGTATCAAGTATCCATTCATCATCACGAGAAGCACAAGCAACAAAAATAGCTAAGCATTCACCATCAGAACTATCAAAAACAACAGCAGCCTTACCAGTACCTTCAGCCCTATCTTTCGGTTGGTAAGTTCCGTTTCTTTCTCCTTATTCTGCAACTTCCAACAATCATCAATAACATGATTAGATTTCTTACAATACCTACAGAATTTATCCTTTCCCTTGGACTTTGAACGACTTCTACCGTCCTTGCTCTTATCTTTGTTGCCATAGTTGTTGTATCTCTGCTCGGTCCTGCCACGAACCTGCAGAGCCTTAGCCTTGGATGACGTACCATCTGACCCTACCATATTTTTCATCTTTTCTCTCTGTTTGAGGGCGTCGTGTACTTCGGCAAGGGTTAGTTTATCAAGGCTCAACAATATTGTATCACGAAAATATGTATAGGAACTAGGCAACGAGCATAAGAGTAGAAGAGATAAATCCTCATCATCATATTTTACCTCCATAGACTGCAAGTCTGAAACAATCTCTTTCAAAACAGATATGTGATTCATTACCGATCCAACTTCTTGCAGCCTGTGCGAAAACAACTTCATCTTCACGTTCATCTTACTGGTTAGATCCTTTGACACACAGATCGTTTCCAGTTTTTCCCATAGGGCAGCAGCAAATTTCATCTCCAGTACTTCCTGCAAAATATTATTGGACAGATAAAGTTGAATCAAAGACAAAGCCCTACGGTCCTTTCGCTTCTCTTCGGCGGACCAGGTCTTAGCATCCTTTTCACCGAATCCATCCAGCGCTTCATCCAGATCAGAAGTTTGGACGAGAATCGCCTGCATCTTCACCTGCCACAAGGAGAATCTTGTGGTGTAGTCCAGTTGTGGTAGATCGAACTTCAATGACTACATGTCGCAAACCCTAGCTTAGAACCTGGGGCTCTGATACCACTTGTTACAATTGCGACAAGAAGATAACGAAGAACGAAAACGAAAAACAGAGCAAGGGGACACAGATTTAACGTGGAAAAACCTCTCCAACAAAGAGAGGAAAAAACCACGGGCGCCAGCCAGCGAAACTTCACTATATCAAGGAGTTTTTACAAACGCCGGGGATTTCACAGATGCAACTCATCCCAACTGGTGGCTTACAAGGGGTTTATATATCGGTGGAAACCTAGGTCTTCGACGATCGTTACACTCGGCCCAAGCCTCCGGCGACAGGCCTCGCTCCACTCGTCAGAAGTTGGCCTATACTTTGTAGAATTTGGATCAACATATAACATAAATAAGTTTGTTTAATCGTGATAACTCCAGCCAACTTTCTTATGCCAGTATGCATGGTAACTGTCCTGCACATCTACTGACGACATACCATAATGAAGCCATGTAGGTAAAGCATAAATTCACCACCTTTAGAGTGTACTACAATACTTCGATTGTAAAAACAACATGCATGCATACATGTAGCTAGCAAGAAGAACAGACTGCAACTACAAAGAATTTACACAAACCAACAATGTATACCAAATACTAGATCGAGCTAATGGTAGGTAAAAATGGCAAGGAAATGAACAAGGATGATGCATGGCCCTTCAGGACGAGCGTTGTTTCACTTCCTCCAGCTTTACAACTGGTTTCTTTGGATGCTTGGCAAGCTGGTTCTCAAGCTGGTTCTTCATTGGTTCATCGCTGGTGGTGGTACCCTTAAGCAAGACTTGCTTCAGTTCACAAAGGTCATTCAGGCCGGTAAGCTGATATAACGCACTAGAGCAGTCAATCGCGAGCACTTCTAGATTCTTCATCGATTTTGATCCAAAGATTACATGTAACCTACTGGAGCTGCAAGAAATCTCAACAATCTTCACATTTTCGAATGTGAGCAACTCACATCCAACCAGCTGGGCATAAAAATGTAGCTTACCATCCTGAAGCTGCTTTACTTGAAGGCGTAGGATGCATAGTTCTGGTAGCATTGCAAGGAACTTAATGTCGTTATTGTGTAAAGTGGCCATCTCCAGGTCTAATTTCCTGAGCTTGCTAGGATAGGAACTAAATAGTGGCAGCTTGTCTTGAAGCCCGAATAGTTTAAGACTTTGTAGATTCTCACAATGCAGGGAGGTGTCATCCAGGCAACCTTGATTGTCCTTGTCAATCTGCACTAACAAGGATTCCAGATTGACATGACCTGAGATTGCAGAAACAAAATCAGTCTTGTTCTTCATGTTGATGCCAGACACACCAAGCTTGCGTAACTGGGTAAGCTTCCTGAGCTCTTCCAATATAGCCTTCCCTCCCGAAGCAGCAACATTCACTACACCAAGCGTATGCAACACTGTTAGTTTCTCAATCCCTCTAGGCATCACAACACCAACTAGGCTGCGCCGATGTTTGCAGAACTTGGGCAACCATTTAGACGAAGCTGGTGGTATTGATGCTTCGACGTTGTTGGTGCCGGCACGAATGTACTGCAGCTTTTGTAACTTGGTGATGTTATCAGGAAGTGTTACTATGGAGGTGCCCCTTACATCCAGAGTTTGGAGCTGCCTCAGATCACCAAGTGAACTGGAAATATGACAGATCTCACGCCGTCCTCTTAATGAGAGGAACTTGAGGCGATGGAATAGCTTCACCATCTTATCGAGATCTCCATCTGTTACACCCTTTGAATCCTCTAGATCAAGCACCCGAAGCATCTTCATAGTTTCAGACATGAAGAATGATTTCCACTCCCCAAATACCGTGAGCGACCGTAGTCGTGAGAAGTCCATGCTCTCAAACACAATTCTGTCTCTGGCCCAACTTTCCAATATGATGAGATGACGCCCTGTGCGCTGGGTGGTTAGGATGCATTTTTCACCCAGTTCAAACACAAGGTTCTCTCCCATTCGTTGTGATATGATGTACTCACGTATGAAACCATTGACCTGGCACGAGACCATCCTTGAGTCACTGAATGCAGTGGTCACTAACTGGGGTGGCTGCTGGATTATGCTTAGTTCTAGGAGATCCGAGAAGTGCTTCTCCCCATTCTCTTCTGCTGATTCATCATGGCCATCCCTAGAGTATCCCTCGGCAATCCATCGCCTCACTAGCCGCCTCCGGCGAACAATCTGATCTCGAGGAAAAATTGAGAGATAGAAGATGCATGGCTTCAGTGAATCCGGGCAAGTACGGAAGTAGGAATGCATCCAACCAAATAGATCTTGGAGACTATCATACTCCGGGTTGGTCTCAAGATGGTGCATGAATTTGCTGTTCAAAGAACGTACAATGTCCATCCTCTTATCAATCTTTCTGGCCAGCAAGCCAGCTATAGCAGCTATTACTTTTGGAAGGCCTCCACACTTCAAAAGAAGTTCTCCTACCTCCAAATCTTTGTGTACCTGTTATATTTTTTTAACAATATAATTAATGTTGGCACAATAGAAGTTGTGTTTAATTATCTAGTTTAATTTATTATCGAATACAATGATAGATACTACTCTAGGGACAATAGAGTATATAGTTTCTTTTAGAGTACAGAATGGTCGTTTACGCGTTGTTACAAGTGCAGTTGCTAGACTAGTCACAATGGGGGTATCATATAGTAGTATCATGTATATGATCCTAGTATATCATATCATCTCTACAATGCATATTATCATGTAGTAGTACCATAGTCTTAGTGTATTTATTGTTTTATATAATCTCAATGTAAAATCGTGTACAAGATTTATTTGAGATTAATTTTTCTAGTTCTATGTGCTATGATACAGTATCTACCTATGACACCAATACAATCTTTTTCATTATTAATTGCGGTGATACATAAGCATTTTGCATGCATGTAGTCTTATACCTAGTCTTGGTTTATGAAGTTCCGCATATCATTAATATGCATCTATATATAATTAAGGTGGAAATTAAATATGCAGTGAGACCGATTTAAGCAAGTTGATACTACATGTGTTTGTTCCTGTCCCTGAATAGGTGGGAACAAATAGAACTTGTTCATGCATAAGGTTTAAGTTTGGATAAAGTAAATGTGTGTGGACAACCGATATTCCCTCCGTTCACAAACAAGTGTCCAAAGAAAAAAATAGCATCACTTATAACGATGTCTTTTTTTCATGGACAGTATATCCGCTATCTCGTCGAAAACCGGTGTTTCCGATTACCCCTAGAAAATTTCTAACAGACGAAAGTTGCTGATATCTAAATAGTTTTTCTCAAACTTTTTGATAAATGTTGAATGAATTTATAAATTGGTTTTGAACAATTATTAAAGTGGTATTACTAAAATACCAGTAATACCGTTGGCCACTGGTATTCTTCCCCTAGCGAGAAAAATATATATGTTTGTAACACAAAATTAAATATCATTAGACCCATCTCAAAATATGGGTTCACAATACTAGTTTTCATATAGTTGGCCAAACATAGAATGTGGGCGAGTATAAATTGCCAGGGTACCTGCGTTTTGAATAGATATTTGGCTGCAGCCGCTTCTAGAGCTTTGACATTAAACACGAGGTCTTCGTTTTTTGTGCAGTACTTGGCGATGCTTGCCTCAGTTGTGATAACAATGATGGCGCTCTTGGAATTTTTGTGTACCAAGCTAGCTTGTATCAAGTCCCATTCTTGTTTGGATCGGATATCATCAATGACAATAAGGCACTGACGTTCAAGAAGATGGTGACACTCTTCAATAGGGTCTTCTTCTGGATGAAAATCTGGAAGTAACCTCTGATAGAAATCCCTTAAATCGAAAGGCCGGGATACATCCACCCAACGGTAAGTGTTGAAATTTTCACCGTTATCAGTTCTATCGTCATATAAGTTCTTCACCAGAGCTGACTTTCCGACGCCGGCAATTCCCCACACAGACATAACAGAGGGAGGGTTGATCCGTGCGTTGGCTGGGTATTTACGAAGTGCATTCATTTCTGACTCACGGCCAAAAAGGGTGGAATTCTTCATCAGTTCGTCGGATGGTATTTTATTTCTATACGAGAAAGCCACAGACCTCGTCAGTTTCAGGTCTTTGTCTTCATCGGCTTGAGAATCCTGTACGTGGTGAGAGATACATTAATAACATCATATAAATTAACACACGCTAGAGAGAGAGAGAGAGAGAGAGAGAGAGAGAGAGAGAGAGAGAGAGAGAGAGAGATGGATGGTAAGTTGTACCATTGGTTTCTTTCCTCTGCCTTCATCGCCGTGAGAACCCTGTATATACAAAAGGATATCAACACAAGAAGACAGGTGGAGAGGGATGAAAGTTGCATAAATAGCTTAGGGTCATTTCTTGGCGCGCGCTATCTTACCATTTGTGCCATTCTTTTATTTCCATCGCCTTGAGAACCCTGTAGTACACCGAAGTATTATTAACGCACATAGAGGCAAGGCAACTACACGTAAATATTATTATTTTTTGTTTGGAAATGAGCGAGCGTTTTTATTACTCAAAAGTAATATTTACACCCGGCCTTTGCATAGGTAGGATACACACAGCCGATCAAATCACACGACTAGACAACAAAGTAAGTAGACGAACATTACACAAAGCAATATCAAAATAAACGGCCCCGAGCTATGGACACACATAAATATTTAGTGTGTGTGACGACGGTAAAAATGCTGTAAAAAAAATACTACTACACGTAAGTACTATTAATGATGCTGGTATAAATATACTTAATATGCTACACGTAGTATGTGATTGTACATATATATGGCACGGAATGTAAAAAAACATGTTGTAAACTTAATGAGCCCAGGAGGATTATAGCTTGGTGTTTTTTGTGGCTTAAGAACATACGTACCTTGAAGAGAGCACAAACTGAATGTTGGTCAGAAAACCTCTTGAGCTCCAATATCTGGTACGACGAGTGCCCGATGCACAAGCTTGCTATTTCAGGTTGCTGCGTGGTGACGATGATATGTTGGCCACCGTTCCCCCGGCCGTGAGGAAGGAACGTCCTAATAGCATCCCACTCAACCATGTTTGAGAGGCCTTCCAAGACAACGATGTACCTCTCCTTTGTGACAATGTCCATGAACTCCTTGAAGAGAACGTCCTGGGTGGCCTTCATCTTGTGTCGGACATTCATCCCTACCAGGGTCGCATCATCCTGTTCTTTGCTGGAATTTGCACAGAACTGGACCATGGCGTTGGCGATGAGGTCGTCGGGATTGAAGGGATGAGTGAGCTTCACCCAGCAGCGGTTGGGGAATTTTCTGCAGATTTCAGGGTCACTGTAGGTCTTGCGAATGACAGATGTGGTTCCATGGTCACCGCATGCTCCCCACACCGAGATCACTTGGATGCTGTCTTTATTATCTTCTTGTGTCTGCATGATTAACTTGGTAAGATCCCCAAATCCTTGTTGCTGCTGCTGCTGCCCCTTTTTGGTGCTGTCCCTTGCCTCCGTGAGCATGTTGGATGCGGCGGTTGCGACGACAGCAGCCGCCGCCGCCGCAGTGGCCTGATGGTGGTGAGGTTGCTGGGGATGCATAATAATGGATTTAGAGCCAGAGTCGCTGATGAGGTTGTAGCGTGCATTCCTCTGGCTCACGTCCTGGACCCTGGCCTTGAGCTGCTCTATCTCGTTGACCGCCTCGTCCAGCGGCAGCGGCGCCGATGGCTGCGCCATCATGCACATCATCATCTTCCCAGGCAAGGGGATGTGGGAGCGGAAGCGCCCCCACCAGCTAGTCTTGGTGTCCAAGTGGATGACGAACTCGATGCAGTCTTCAACATCATAGGCAAGCTCGCGGACCTGCCTCACCCAGGTCCTCACCACTCGATTGCCAACTCGCTCCTCGTTGGCCACGTTCAGGAACGCGTGCATCATCTCAATCTCCCCGGTGATGAACACCAGGTCGCGCTGCGCGCTCTGACGCAGCTTCTTTTCCTCTTCAATGGCCGCCTGGGCCTTGGTCAGCGCACCCTCCACCACGGACTTGGCTAACCCTACTACCAGGTCCGCCATGGCGCGGCTCAATGCAAGTGCTACCTCTTTCTTCTCTACCTCGCTCTCTTGTGTGTTGTGTGTCTGCTACCTCGGCTCAAGTGCTAGCTAGCTGCTCAGTAGTCAGTAGACATATATGGATGTAATATAGCAAATTCTTAAACAGGATCGAGACGTGGATGTGATCCAATCGAACAGCTAGCAAGTTGGATTTTTTTAAAGACAGGACGACTAATTAATTGGATTAGATCTATATATGAGACGATCAAGTCTCTTCTGCTAATTAATGCACATATATTTGTATACTCCTACCTTTTCAGATTACCTACTAGACGTATATATTATGACAAAACGTACTGTTACGAGCAACTCCAAATGGATGCCCCAAAACAGACCTGTGCCCAATAATAAACTGTTTTTATAGGGCAGCAGAGACTAAAATAACGCCATCCAACGGATGCCACATAGCCCCTCTGTCCTATATTTTGTTTCGTTCTACCCAAAAGAATTGCCCCCACACTACGGGAATAACTAAATAGGCCGACGGCCTTTTTTATACGCCGACGGCAAAATGTCGGGGCCGTCGGTGTATCTTGACGGGCCGTCGGCCCAGTTTGACCGTCGGCGTAGAATAAATACCGACGGCCACCGTCGGCGTAAACATGACCGTCGGCGTGGCCCATTGGGCTAACGGCAGAGCAACGGCGAGGTTTCAGACCTATGCCGACGGCTTTGCCGTCGGCGTAGCTTTTTTTTTTTGCCACATTAATCTTAGGAAAATCATAACTAAATCATTTAAATTCAGAAAAATACATATAATATATCAAAATTTGCAGAAAACTAAGATATATCTATATAAACTCAAATATTATATATTTTTATTCAAAAAAATACTTAAAAAATACAAATACTTTCGTATAACATATTTTTCATTTTCCGAGTGCAAAAAAGGGGATGTTTTTGTGAAGCAACCACCAAATGAAAGTTTTAAAATGATAATACCACATTTTTCAAAAATACTAGACCATATTGAATGGACAATTTCCCAACATAGGAATTTCAAACCTTTCCGTTCACCTCTCGTGAAAAAGACAAATTCCTGCTGAATCGGTAGGAAATGAGTTAGATTTGAACTACAGGTACATGATATATTGCTCATGATTTTTGTAAAAATCATTGTTTTTATAAGCAAAGGAAGAAATAATAAATAAGGACTATTTTAAAAGAGCCAAATTAAAACTTGGCCAAGCAAATAAAATAAAATATTTTTTTTAATAAAAAGAGTAAAGGATTATTTAAATAAAATCATGAGGATTTATTATTATCCAATTTCATTTAAGTAAAGACATTTCCCATTTTGATGAACATTAAGAACTTATTAAAGTATTTTAAATTATAATTCAAAATGAATTATTTTTAAATAAAACCTACTGAAAAAGGTTTGGTAAAGTTTAGAATTCAAATAGAGTTTTAAAACGTATTTAAATCCTATTTGAAACAAAGACAAATATCTATTTTTAAAATTAATAATATTCACTAAAAGAATAAAAGTATTATTCTAAAATGGACTTTGGAATATGTTAATAAACAGTATTAAAAATATACTCAAGTTTGGTCAAGGTTTGAATTTAAATGGAGTTTGAATTATTTGAATAAAAAATCAAAACAGAATAATAGAAAAGGAAAAAGGAAAAGAATCAGAACAAAAAAAATGAAAGCAGCCAAACCAGCCCAGCAAGCCCAGCATCAGCCCACTCCCTATCTCCCCGCGAGAAAACGATTCACACCTACAAACTTACCCGCACATTCGATGACGTTTGGATCCCACCTCTCCTCTCTCTCTCTCTCTCTCTCTCTCTTGCTGACCAGGCAACCCCACTTGTCAGACCTTCTTCCTCACCCCGCGGTGACCACGCCGGCCGTTTCCTGCCGATGAATGCCAATGTTTAATTCGCATCAATGCCGCTTAAACCTCGCCGCGGTGTAGGGGTTCGTAGCATGGAAAACAAAAAATTTCTATCGCATACAAACAAACAAGCCAAGATCTATCTACTAGATTGTAGCAACGAGTCGATGGTATAACTTACCCTCGAAGATTCCAAAGCATTTAACGAGAGCGGATTCTCGTGGGTGATGTAGTCGTACTCTTTCCGATCTCAAGATCGTGTAGACGATCCTTCCGGCGCCACGTTCCTAAGCTCCATGATCGGGTCACATCGTTCGATTTCGACGAAGACCTTCCTCTCCTTGTTCCAAAGAAAATGGAGGTTGTAGCACTCTCCTTGCGATTCAAGAAGACAACGGCGTGGTACCTAAGTAGAGGGAAATCATGAGGCTTCGCTTAAGCTGCAAGTATGGTGGAGCTTATGAGAGAGGCTATTAGTGGTCTAGTAATTAGACACACCAATTAGAGGGCTCTAAACCAATTAGAAGGCTCTAAACCGTGGCTAAAGCAATTAGAAGCTCTAAACCAAAACGGCTCTAAACCGGAGATTTAGAGGTGGAAACTTGTGTGTCTAGAGGAGGGGGCCTTGCCCCTCCTTTTATAGGTGGGGAGGCGCGGCCAGGGGAGGGGAGTCCCTCCCCAAGTCGGCCTTGGGTGCTTGGCTTGGGGAGGAGCCTCCTCCCTCAAGTCGGTTCCCAACTCCTCTTTCTTCTTTCCCACAGTTTCTTGTTTTAGCCGTTTGACTTTCAAACTGGACATTTGACTTTTCTGTTTTAGGATTCAATTTAATCCTTTATTTGGGACAACAAGAACACTTAGTACATGATGCAATCATTCCAATATGTATTGACACATTCATGTACCCTTCCCTTGAGTGCCGGACAATCCGAACCTTCTAGAACATTCCCGATGAAAACACCTAATCATTCCGCAACTCAAATGGGACTTTCCTTATATGAATCTTATTCTCCGGACCATTCCGGATCACCTCGTGATATCCGGATCCCATCCGAGACTCGAACAACATTCGGTCTCTTTCTCATAATACCATAACTACTCAAACAACGTCGAATCCTTAAGTGTGTCTCCCTACGGTTCGTGAATTATGCGGACATGATCGAGACACTTCTCGAACAATAACCAATAGAGGAATCTGAAATTCATATGGCTCCCACATATTTCTACGATTACTTTGATCGAATGAACCACTTACATACGATACCAATTTCCCTTTGTCTCACGATATGTTACTTATCCGAGGTTATGATCGCTCGGTATCTCCGCATACCTAGTTCAACCTCGCATCGATAAGTACTCTTTTCTCGTTCGTGATATGTGATCCCTTGTGACCAAGTCACATGCTTGCAAGCTAATTGGATGACATTCCACCGAGAGGGCCCAGAGTATATCTATCCGTCATGTGGATGGACAAATCCCACTCTTGATCCATGTGTCTCAACCAATACTTTCCAAACACTCAATGCCACCTTTATAACCACCCAGTTACGGTGTGGTGTTTGATGTCATCAAAGCATCCATCCGGTAAAGGTGATATGCATGATCTCATGGTCGAAGGAATCAGGTTACTATGTATCAGAAAGCATATAGCAATTGAACTATTGAAATGACTTGATCTTTATGCTACGCTTGTCTATAGGAGTATGTTCACCATATCATTCTCCTAACGATATGATCTTGTTGTTGATAACATCTCAATGTTCATGATAGGGAAACCACAATCATTAATCAACCAACAAGCTAGTGAAGTATAGAGGCTATACTAGGGACTTCAAATTAAGTTTACAAATCACACAAGTATTAATGGTTTCCTTGTTAATACTATTATAGCATGAATGTAAACATTTATCATAAACACAAAGATATAATAATAACTATATTTATTATTGCCTCTAGGGAATATCTCCAACAGTCTCCCACTTGCACTAGAGTCATCTAATCTAGATTACATGGTAATATACCGAACACCCATGGCAGTTTGGTGTTGGTCATGTTTTGCCCTCGGGAGAGGTTTAGTCAATGGATCCACCACATTCAGATCTGTGTGTACTTTGCAAATCTTTATATCCCCATCCTGGATATGTTCTCGAATAGCGTGAAAACGTAGCTTGATATGCTTCAGCTTCTTGTGTGACCTTGGTTCTTGCGCATTGGCTATGGCGCCCATGTTATCACAGTAGATAGACATTGGGTCCAGCGCACTAGGAACCACACCCAGCTCTGTAATGAACTCTTTCATCCATATCGCTTGTGAAGCCTCAAGCAGCCATGTATTCCGATTCATTGAAGATCTCGCCACAACGCTTTGCTTTGCACTCCTCCAGCTAATCGCTGCACCATTCAAAATAAATACGATCCGGATTGTGATTTAGAATCATCCGGATCGGTGTTCCAACTAGCATCGGTGTAACCATTAACAACGAGTTGTTCATCACCTCCATAAGAAAGAACCATATCCTTAGTTCTTCTCAAGTACTTAAGGATGTTTTTGATCATTGTCCAATGATCCACTCTGGATCACTTTGATATCTGCTAGTTAGACTAACGATATGCGATGTCGGGTCTAGTACATAGCATGGCATACATTAGAGATCCTATGGCTGAGGCATAGGAGTCTTACTCATCCTTTCTCTATCTTCGCCCGATGTCGGACTTTGAGTTTTACTCAAGGTCGTATTGAGCAACATGGGCAAGAACCCTTTCTTGCTTTCTTCCATTCCAAACCTCTTTAGAACTTTGTCCAAATATGTACTCTGTGACAATGATATTTGGCGATCGATCTATCTCTATAAATCTTTATGCCTAATATGTAAGTCGCTTCGCCAAGATCCTTCATTGAAAAACTATTATTCAAACATTCCTTGACACTATTAAGAAGGTCTACATCATTCCCAATCAACAATATGTCATCCACATACAGTATTAAGAATGCTACAGAGCTCCCACTCACTTTCTTGTAAATACAAGCTTCTCCATAAGTTTGTATAAAACCAAAACTTTTGATTACCTTATCAAAACGTTGATTCCAACTTCGGGATGCTTGCTTCAATCCATAGATGGACCGTTGAAGTTTGCATACCTTGTTAGCATCCTTAGGATCGACAAAACCTTTGGGTTGCATCATATACAACTCTTCATCAATGTCTCCATTGAGGAATGCTGTTTTGACATCCATCTGCCATATCTCATAATCATAATATGCAGCGATTGCTAACATAATCCTCACAGACTTTAGCTTCGCTACCGGTGAGAAAGTCTCATCGTAGTCAACTCCTTGAATTTGTCGAAACCCTTTTGCGACAAGTCGAGCTTTATAGTGTAGGGGTTCGTAGCATGGAAAACAAAAATTTTCTATCGCATACAAACAAACAAGCCAAGATCTATCTACTAGATTGTAGCAACGAGTCGATAGAGGAACTCACCCTCGAAGATTCCAAAGTGGTTAACGAGAGCGGATTCTCGTGGGTGATGTAGTCGTACTCTTCCCGATCTCAAGATCGTGTAGACGATCCTTCCAGCCACGTTAAGCGCTCATTGATCGGTCACTGCGTTCGGTACTCGACGAAGACCTTCCTCTCCTTGTTCCAGCAGTGAGCGGAGGTTGTAGCACTCTCCTCGCGATTCCGAAGACAACTGTGGCGGCAAGGAAGTAGAGGGAGATCCCGCAGGCTTCGCCTTAAGCCGGTGCGAGTATGGTGGAGCTTATGAGAGAGAGGATTAGTGGCCTAGTAATTAGACACACCAATTAGAGGGCTCTAAACCAATTAGAAGGCTCTAAACTGGCTAAAGCAATTAGAAGCTCTAAACCAAAACAGCTCTAACCGGAGATCTAGAGTAGAAAGTTATGTGTCTATGGGAGAGCCCTGCCTCCTTTTATGGGAGGAGGTCCTTGGCCAGGAGGGAGGAGTCCTCCCAAACTCGGCCTAGGGCTGGCGCCGGCCTGGAGGAGTCCAACTCCTCCTCCAGGTTGGTTCCAACTCCTCTTGCTTGTTTCCCACAGTTTCTTGTTTTGGCAGTTTGACTTTCAAACTGGACATTTGACTTTTCTGTTTTAGGATTCAATTTAATCCTTTATTTGGGACAGCAATAACACATAGTACATGATGCAATCATTCAATGAGCAATGACACATTCATGTACCCTTCCCCCCCGGAGTGCCGGACAATCCGGAACCTTCTAGAACATTCCCGATGAAAACACCGGAATCATTCCCGAACTCCGAAACGGGACTTTCCTTATATGAATCTTATTCTCCGGACCATTCCGGATCACCTCGTGATATCCCGGATCCCATCCGAGACTCCGAACAACATTCGGTCTCTTTCTCATAATACCATAACTACTCAAAACAACGTCGAATCCTTAAGTGTGTCTCCCTACGGTTCGTGAATTATGCGGACATGATCGAGACACTTCTCCGAACAATAACCAATAGAGGAATCTGGAAATTCATATGGCTCCCACATATTTCTACGATTACTTTGCGATCGAATGAACCACTTACATACGATACCAATTTCCCTTTGTCTCACGATATGTTACTTACCCAAGGTTATGATCGTTGGTATCTCTGCATACCTAGTTCAACCTTGTTCTTGATAAGTACTCTTTTCTCGTTCCCGTGATATGTGATCCCTTGTGACCAAGTCACATGCTTGCAAGCTAATTGGATGACATTTCACCGAGAGGGCCCAGAGTATATCTATCCGTCATATGGATGGACAAATCCCACTCTTGATCCATGTGTTTCAACCAATACTTTCTGAACACTTAATGCCACCTTTATAACCACCCAGTTACGGTGTGGTGTTTGATGTCATCAAAGCATCCATCCGGTAAAGGTGATATGCATGATCTCATGGTCGAAGGAATTAGGTTACTATGTATCAGAAAGCATATAGCAATTGAACTAATGAAATGACTTGATCTTTATGCTACGCTTATCTATAGGAGTATGTCCACCATATCATTCTCCTAACGATATGATCTTGTTGTTGATAACATCTCAATGTTCATGATAGGGAAACCACAATCATTAATCAACCAACAAGCTAGTGAAGTATAGAGGCTATACTAGGGACTTCAAATTAAGTTTACAAATCACACAAGTATTAATGGTTTCCTTGTCAATACTATTATAGCATGAATGTAAACATTTATCATAAACACAAAGATATAATAATAACTACATTTATTATTGCCTCTAGGGCATATCTCCAACAGTCTCCCACTTGCACTAGAGTCATCTAATCTAGATTACATGGTAATATACTGAACACCCATGGCAGTTTGGTGTTGGTCATGTTTTGCCCTCGGGAGAGGTTTAGTCAACGGATCCGCCACATTCAGATCTGTGTGTACTTTGCAAATCTTTATATCCCCATCCTGGATATGTTCTCGAATAGCGTGAAAACGCACTTGATATGCTTGACTTCTTGTGTGACCTTGGTTCTTGCGCATTGGCTATGGCGCCCATGTTATCACGAGAGATAGACATTGGGTCCAGCGCACTTGGAACCACACCCAGCTCAGTAATGAACTCCTTCATCCATATCGCTTCTTGTGAAGCCTCCGGGCGACCATGTATTCCGATTCAGTTGAAGATCTCGCCACAACGCTTTGCTTTGCACTCCTCCGCCTAAGCTGCACCATTCAAAATAAATACGATCCGGATTGTGATTTAGAATCATCGGATCGGTGTTCCAACTAGCATCGGTGTAACCATTAACAACGAAATGTTCATCACCTCCATAAGAAAGAACCATATCCTTAGTTCTTCTCAAGTACTTAAGGATGTTTTTGATCATTGTCAATGATCCACTCTGGATCACTTTGATATCTGCTAGTTAAACTAACAAATATGCAATGTCGGGTCTAGTACATAGCATGGCATACATTAGAGATCCTATGGCTGAGGCATGGGAGTCTTACTCATCCTTTCTCTATCTTACGCCGATGTCGGACTTTGAGTTTTACTCAAGGTCGTATTAGCAATCATGGGCAAGAACCCTTTCTTGCTTTCCTCCATTCCAAATCTCTTTAGAACTTTGTCCAAATATGTACTGTGACAATGATATTTGGCGTTTCGATCTATCTCTATAAATCTTTATGCCTAATATGTAAGCTTCGCCAAGATCCTTCATTGAAAACTATTATTCAAATATTCCTTGACACTATTAAGAAGGTCTACATCATTCCCAATCAACAATATGTCATCCACATACAGTATTAAGAATGCTACAGAGCTCCCACTCACTTTCTTGTAAATACAAGCTTCTCCATAAGTTTGTATAAAACCAAAACTTTTGATTACCTTATCAATACATTTATTCCAACTGCGGGATTCTTTCTTCAATCCATAGATGGACCGTTGAAGTTTGCATACCTTGTTAGCACCTTTAGGATCGACAAAACCTTTGGGTTGCATCATATACAACTCTTCATCAATGTCTCCATTGAGGAACTGCATTTTGACATCCATCCGCCATATCTCATAATCATAATATGCAGCGATTGCTAACATAATCCTCACAGACTTTAGCTTCGCTCTTGGTGAGAAAGTCTCATCGTAGTCAACTCCTTGAATTTGTCGAAACCCTTTTGCGACAAGTCGAGCTTTATAGACGATAACATTACCATCAACATCTGTTTTCTTCTTGAAAATCCATTTGTTCTCGTGACCTTCCGGCCATCCGTAAGTCCACCAAAGTCCATACTTGGTTTTCGTACATGGATCCAATCTCGGATTTCATGGCTTCTTGCCATTTATTGGAATCTGGGCTCATCATCGCTTCCTCATATGTCTCGGGGTCATCGGTGTTGTCCACCACCATGACATTCATAACGGAATCATACCAACTGGAGTGGTACGAGTTCTCGTTGATCTCCGAGGCTCAGAGTAGCAACTTCAACGAAGTTTCATGATCATCATCATTAGCTTCCTCCTTATTGGTGCAGGCACCACAGAACTTCTTCCTGTTGCGCTACTTGCAATTCGAGAGAAGGTTCAACAACCTCGTCAAGTTCTACTTTCCTTCCGTCACTTCTTTCGAGAGAAATTCCTTCTCTAGAAAGGATCCATTCTTAACCGAATATTTTGCCTTCGGATCTATGATAGAAGGTATACCCAATAGTTTCCTTGGGTATCCTATGAAGACGCATTTTCCGCTTTGGGTTCAAGCTTGTCCTACTGTAACTTCTTTACATAGGCTTCACATCCCCAAACTTTAAGGAACGACAATTTAGGTTTCTTCCCAAACCATAATTCATACGTGTCGTTTCAACGGATTTAGACGGTGCCCTATTTAAAGTGAATGCGGTGTTTCTAATGCATAACCCCAAAATGATAGCGGTAAATCTGTAAGTGACATCATAGAACGAACCATATCTAAGAGAGTTCGATTGACGTTCGGACACACCATTACGCTGTGGTGTTCCCGGTGTCAATTGTGAAAGTATTCCGCACTTCTTTAAATGCTCGCCAAACTCGTAACTTAGATATTCACCTCCACGATCAGAACGCAGAAACTTAATCTTCTTGTTACGTTGATTCTCTACCTCACTTTGAAACTCCTTAAACTTCTCGAAAGTTTCGGACTTGTGTTTCATGAAATAGATATACCCATATCTACTCAAGTCATCCGTGAAGGTAAGAACATAACGATAACCATCAGCGATGCTACACTCATTGGACCACACACATCGGTATGTATGATTTCCAATAAGTCCGTAGCTCGCTCCATCATACCGTAAAATGGAGTCTTAGTCATTTTTCCCATCGGACATGCTTCGCATCTTTCAAGTGATTCAAAATCAAGTGATTCAAGAAGTCCATCGAATGGAGTTTCTTCATACGTTTCACTCGATGTGACCAAGACGATTGCCACATATAGGTCGAATTATCGCTGATTTCAAACGTTTAGCCTCAATATTATTGATATGTGTATTTCCACTATCGAGATTCAATAAGAATAGACCATCTATCAAAGGTGCATGTGCGTAAAACATATTACTCATATAAATCGAACAACCATTATTCTCTGACTTAAACAAGTAACCGTCTCGCAATAAACAAGATCCTGAGATAATGTTCATGCTCAACGCAGGCACTAAATAACAATTATTTAAGTATAAAACTAATCCCGATGGTAGATGAAGAGGTAGTGTGCCGACCGCGATCACATCAACCTTTGATCCGTTTCCCACGCGCATCGTCACCTCGTTCTTCGCTAGCTTCCGTTTATTCTGCAGCACCTGTTTCGAGTTACAAATATGAGCAACCGAACCAGTATCAAATACCCAGGCACTACTACGAGTACTAGTGAGATACACATCAATAACATGTATATCAAATATACCTTTCTTCTTGATGTTGCCGTTCTTCAGATCCGCCATGTACTTTGGGCAATTCCGCTTCCAGTGACCTTGTCCCTTGCAGTAAAAGCACTCAGTATCAGGCTTAGGTCCAGCCCTGGTCTTCTTCGTTGGCGTGGTAGCTTTCTTACCACCCTTCTTGAAGTGTCCCTTTTGCTTAGACTTGCCTTTCTTGAATTTGGTGGTCTTATTGACCAACAACACTTGGTGCTCTTTCTTGATCTCCACTTCTGCAGATTTCAACATGGCAAAGAGTTCTGGCAACGTCTTGTTCATGTTCTGCATGTTGTAGTTCATCACAAAGTTCTTGTAACTTGGTGGTAGTGATTGGAGGACACGGTAAATCCCCAAAGCATTAGGAATCACTATACCCAAGCTTTGAAGTTTGTTTGCGTGCCCAGACATCTTAAGCACATGCTCACTGACGGAGCTGCCCTCTTCCATCTTGCAGTTAAAGAACTTTTCAGAAGCCTCATAGCTTTCAATTGCCGCATGAGTCTCAAAAATTAATTTGAGATCCTCGACAATATCATATGGGTCTGAATCCTCAAACCTTTTCTGAAGCTCCGATTCTAAACCATACAAGATAGCACACTGAACTATGGAGTACTGATTCTTCCGAGCGAGGTAAACGTTCTTTACTTCATCGGGAGCATCAGCTGCAGGTGGGTCACCCAATGTGCATCCAAAGACATAGGTCAAATTACCATTGTGAGGACAATCCTCAAATTGCGGAACCAATCCGTGAAGTTGCTTCCATTGTTTTTCAACTTTTCTTTCTCTAGGAACGCATTAAAATTGATGGTAGGGGCTGCCATTGATCTACAACATATTTGCAATAGTTTAGACTAAGTTTATGACAAATTGAGTTCAAATTAATTAATGAAATTAAACTAGGTGAACTCCCACTCAAAACAATATCCCTCACATTGTTTTAGTGATCACATGAACCAAATCCACTATATCAACACCGATCATCACGAGAGTTGACATAGTTTCAATGGCGAACAATCGTCATGTTCATCATATCTACTATATGACTCATGCTTTACCTTTCGGTGATCCGTGTTCGAGACCATGTCTGCGTACATGCTAGGCTCGTCAAGATCAAACCTTAGTTTCGCATGAGCAAATCTTGCTCACGTTGTATACACTTGCAGAATCTAGAACACCCGATCATCACGTGGTGCTTCAAACAACAAGCTTTAGCGGTGCTAACTAAGGGTGAACACTTTATGATTTGAAATTGATGTGCATGAGGGATCATCTTATAATGCTACCGCTGCCTACTAAGCAATACAAGATGCATAAAGGATTAACATCACATGCAATTCAATATATATGTGATATGATATGGCCTTTCTTCTTCGTGCCTCCGATCTCCATCTTCAAGCACGAACATGATCTCCATCATCACCGGCATTGCATCAAGGTCAATGACGCTTCTCCATGGTTGTCGTCCACGGCTTCAACTATTACAACTATTTGAATAGACACGCAGGTCTTAACATAAATTAAAGACAACCATATGGCTCGCCGGTTGTCGACTTACAATAAGGAACATTGCATACATCGAATATAATCACAATCATGGCCATATCACATCATCACACCCGCAAAACAAAGTTAGACGCTTCTACTTTCTTTGCATATTTTACGTGGTTTGGGGCTTTCAATAAGTGTTGTTCTAACTTACGAACAAGAACCACAACATTGATACTAGCATTGTTGATCACCCGTTGTAAATTGGATCTTAACTATGCTAGGAGAAACATGCACCATAAAGCCACTTATGCAATACAAGTTACATGTCAAGCGTGGAGCAAGTCTCATGAACGATGTCATGTAAGGTTAGCCGGCCGCTTCATCCCAACATACCGCAAGATGCAAAGTACACAAAAGCAATCTACAATAAAGCATCAACGCCCACAATGACCATTGTGTTCTACTCAGGCAATGAGATCTACATATAGACACGGCTCGATACCCTTTGTAGGGGTTCGTAGCATGGAAAACAAAAATTTTCTATCGCATACAAACAAACAAGCCAAGATCTATCTACTAGATTGTAGCAACGAGTCGATAGAGGAACTCACCTCGAAGATTCCAAAGTGGTTAACGAGCGGATTCTCGTGGGTGATGTAGTCGTACTCTTCCCGATCTCAAGATCGTGTGACGATCCTTCCAGCCACGTTCGGCAGCGCTCCCGCGATCGGTCACGTTGTACTCGACGAAGACCTTCCTCTCCCTTGTTCCAGCAGAGCGGAGGTTGTAGCACTCTCCTCGCGATTCCGGCTGGCAAGACGTAATACCAAGTAGAGGGAGATCCCGAGGCTTCGCCTTAAGCGGTGCAGTATGGTGGAGCTTATGAGAGAGGATTAGTGGCCTAGTAATTAGACACACCAATTAGAGGGCTCTAAACCAATTAGAAGGCTCTAAACTTGGCTAAAGCAATTAGAAGCTCTAAACCAAAACAGCTCTAACCGGAGATCTAGAGTAGAAAGTTATGTGTCTATGGAGGAGCCCTGCCTCCTTTTATGGGAGGGAGGTCCTTGGCCAGGAGGGAGGAGTCCTCCCCAACTCGGCCTAGGGCTGGCGCCCGGCTGAGGAGTCCAACTCCTCCAAAGTTGGTTCCAACTCCTCTTGCTTGTTTCCCACAGTTTCTTGTTTTGGCGTTTGACTTTCAAACTGGACATTTGACTTTTCTGTTTTAGGATTCAATTTAATCCTTTATTTGGGACAGCAATAACACATAGTACATGATGCAATCATTCAATGAGCAATGACACATTCATGTACCCTTCCCCGGTCTTGACAATCGGAACCTTCTAGAACATTCCGATGAAAACACGGAATCATTCCCGAACTCCAAACGGACTTTCCTTATATGAATCTTATTCTCCGGACCATTCCGGATCACCTCGTGATATCCGGATCCCATCCGAGACTCAACAACATTCGGTCTCTTTCTCATAATACCATAACTACTCAAAACAACGTCGAATCCTTAAGTGTGTCTCCCTACGGTTCGTGAATTATGCGGACATGATCGAGACACTTCTCCGAACAATAACCAATAGAGGAATCTGGAAATTCATATGGCTCCACATATTTCTCGATTACTTTGCGATCGAATGAACCACTTACATACGATACCAATTTCCCTTTGTCTCACGATATGTTACTTACCCAAGGTTATGATCGTGGTATCTCTGCATACCTAGTTCAACCTTGTTCTTGATAAGTACTCTTTTCGTTCCGTGATATGTGATCCCTTGTGACCAAGTCACATGCTTGCAAGCTAATTGGATGACATTTCACCGAGAGGGCCCAGAGTATATCTATCCGTCATATGGATGGACAAATCCCTCTTGATCCATGTGTTTCAACCAATACTTTCGAACACTTAATGCCACCTTTATAACCACCCGATTCACGGTGTGGTGTTTGATGTCATCAAAGCATCCATCCGGTAAAGGTGATATGCATGATCTCATGGTCGAAGGAATTAGGTTACTATGTATCAGAAAGCATATAGCAATTGAACTAATGAAATGACTTGATCTTTATGCTACGCTTATCTATAGGAGTATGTCCACCATATCATTCTCCTAACGATATGATCTTGTTGTTGATAACATCTCAATGTTCATGATAGGGAAACCACAATCATTAATCAACCAACAAGCTAGTGAAGTATAGAGGCTATACTAGGGACTTCAAATTAAGTTTACAAATCACACAAGTATTAATGGTTTCCTTGTCAATACTATTATAGCATGAATGTAAACATTTATCATAAACACAAAGATATAATAATAACTACATTTATTATTGCCTCTAGGGCATATCTCCAACATATAGACAGTAACATTACCATCAGCATCTGTTTTCTTCTTGAAAATCCATTTGTTCTTGACAGCCTTCCGGCCATCCGGTAAGTCCACCAAAGTCCATACTTGGTTTTCGTACATGGATCCAATCTCGGATTTCATGGCTTCTTGCCATTTATTGGAATCTGGGCTCATCATTGCTTCCTCATATGTCTCGGGGTCATCGGTGTTGTCCACCAACATGACACTCATAACGGAATCATACCAATCTGGAGTGGTACGAGTTCTCGTTGACCTCCGAGGTTCTGTAGTAACTTCAACCGAAGTTTCATGATCACCATCATTAGCTTCCTCTCTTATTGGTGCAGGCACCACAGGAACTTCTTCCGGTGCTGCGCTACTCGCAATTTCGAGAGAAGGTTCGACAACCTCGTCGAGTTCTACTTTCCTTCCAGTCACTTCTTTCGAGAGAAATTCCTTCTCTAGAAAGGATCCATTCTTGGCAACAAATGTTTTGCCTTCGGATCTATGATAGAAGGTATACCCAATAGTTACCTTCGGGTATCCTATGAAGACGCATTTTTCCGCTTTGGGTTCAAGCTTGTCTGGCTGTAACTTCTTTACATAGGCTTCGCATCCCCAAACTTTAAGGAACGACAATTTAGGTTTCTTCCCAAACCATAATTCATACGGTGTCGTTTCAACGGATTTAGACGGTGCCCTATTTAAAGTGAATGCGGCTGTTTCTAATGCATAACCCCAAAATGATAGCAGTAAATCTGTAAGTGACATCATAGAACGAACCATATCTAAGAGAGTTCGATTACGACGTTCGGACACACCATTACGCTGTGGTGTTCCCGGCGGTGTCAATTGTGAAAGTATTCCACATTTCTTCAAATGCTCGCCAAACTCGTAACTTAGATATTCACCTCCACGATCAGAACGTAGAAATTTAATCTTCTTGTTACGTTGATTCTCTACCTCACTTTGAAACTCCTTAAACTTCTCGAAAGTCTTGGACTTATGTTTCATGAAATAGATATACCCATATCTACTCAAGTCATCCGTGAAGGTAAGAACATAACGATAACCATCACATGATGCTACACTCATTGGACCACACACATCGGTATGTATGATTTCCAATAAGTCCGTAGCTCGCTCCATCATACCTGAAAATGGAGTCTTAGTCATTTTGCCCATCGACATGCTTCGCATCTTTCAAGTGATTCAAAATCAAGTGATTCAAGAAGTCCATCGAATGGAGTTTCTTCATACGTTTCACTCGATGTGACCAAGACGACGATGCCACATATAGGTCGAATTATCGCTTGATTTCAAACGCGTTTAGCCTCAATGTTCTTGATATGTGTATTTCCACTATCGAGATTCAATAAGAATAGACCATCTATAAAAGGTGCATGTGCATAAAACATATTACTCATATAAATAGAACAACCATTATTCTCGATTTAAACAAGTAACCGTCGCAATAAACAAGATCACGATATAATGTTCATGCTCAACGCAGCACCAAATAACAATTATTTAAGTATAAAACTAATCCCGATGGTAGATGAAGGGGTAGCGTGCGACCGCGATCACATCAACCTTTGATCCGTTTCCCAGCGCATCGTCACCTCGTTCTTCGCTAGCTTCCGTTTATTCTGCAAAGACCTGTTTCGAGTTACAAATATGAGCAACCAACCAAGATCAAATACCTGAGCACTACTACGAGTACTAGTGAGATACACATCAATAACATGTATATCGATATACCTTTCTTCTTGATGTTGCCGTTCTTCAAATCCGCCAAGTACTTTGGGCAATTCCGCTTCCGATGACCTACTCCCTTGCGGTAAAAGCACTCGATGTCGGGCTTAGGTCCAGCCCGGTCTTCTTCCGGGCGTGGTAGCTTTCTTACCACCCTTCTTGAAGTGTCCTTTTGCTTAGACTTGCCTTTCTTGAATTTGGTGGTCTTATTGACCAACAACACTTGGTGCTCTTTCTTGATCTCCACTTCGCAGATTTTAACATGGCAAAGTTCGCAACGCGTCTTGTTCATGTTCTGCATGTTGTAGTTCATCACAAAGTTCTTGTAACTTGGTGGTAGTGATTGGAGGACACGGTAAATCCCCAAAGCATTAGGAATCACAATACCCAAGCTTTGAAGTTTGTTCGGCGTGCCTGGACATCTTAAGCACATGCTCAACGAGCTGCCCTCTTCCATCTTGCAGTTAAAGAACTTTTCAGAAGTCTCATAACTTTCAATTGCCGCATGAGTCTCAAAAATCAATTTGAGATCCTCGACAATATCATATGGGTCCGAATTCTCAAACCTTTTCTGAAGCTCCGATTCCAAACCATACAAGATAGCACACTGAACTATGGAGATCGATTCTTCCGAGGCGAGGTAAACATTCTTTACTTCATCGGGAGCATCACCGCAGTGGGTCACCAGTGCATCCAGACATAGGTCAAATTACCAGTGTGAGGACAATCCTCAAATTGCGGAACCAATCCATGAGTTGCTTCCATTGTTTTTCAACTTTTCTTTCTCTAGGAACGCATTAAAATTGATGGTAGGGGCTGCCATTGATCTACAACATATTTGCAATAGTTTAGACTAAGTTTATGACAAATTGAGTTCAAATTAATTAATGAAATTAAACTAGGTGAACTCCCACTCAAAACAATATCCCTCACATTGTTTTAGTGATCACACGAACCAAATCCACCATATCAACACCGATCATCACGAGAGTTGACATAGTTTCAATGGCGAACAATCGACATGTTCATCACATCTACTATATGATTCATGCTTTACCTTTCGGTGATCCGTGTTCGAGACCATGTGCACATGCTAGGCTCGTCAAGATCAAACCTTAGTTTCTGCATGAGCAAATCTGGCTTGCTCACGTTGTATACACTTGCAGAATCTAACACACCCGATCATCACGTGGTGCTTCAAAACAACAAGCTTTAGCAACGGTGCTAACTAAGGGTGAACACTTTATGATTTGAAATTGATGTGCATGAGGGATCATCTTATAATGCTACCGTCGTCTACTAAGCAAAACAAGATGCATAAAGGATTAACATCACATGCAATTCAATATATATGTGATATGATATGGCCTTTCTTCTTTGTGCTTCCGATCTCCATCTTCAAGCACGAACATGATCTCCATCATCACCGGCATTGCATCAAGGTCAATGACGCTTCTCCATGGTTGTCGTCCACCGGCTTCAACTATTACAACTACTTTGAATAGACACGCGGGTCTTAACATAAATTAAAGACAACCATATGGATCCTGCCGGTTGCCGACTTACAATAAGGAACATTGCATACATCAAATATAATCACAATCATGGCCATATCACATCATCACACCACCGCAAAACAAAGTTAGACGCCTCTACTTTCTTTGCATATTTTACGTGGTTTGGGGCTTTCAATAAGTGTCGTTCTAACTTACGAACAAGAACCACAACATTGATACTAGCATTGTTGATTACCCGTTGTAAATTGGATCTTAACTATGCTAGGAGAAACAGGCACCATAAAGCCACTTATGCAATACAAGTTGCATGTCAAGCGTGGAGCAAGTCTCATGAACGATGTCATGTAAGGTTAGCCCGGGCCGCTTCATCCCAACATATCGCAAGATGCAAAGTACACAAGAAGCAATCGACAATAAAAGCATCAACGCCCATAATGACCATTGTGTTCTACTCGTGCAAGATCTACATATAGACACGGCTCGATACCTTGTAGGGGTTCGTAGCATGGAAAACAAAAATTTTCTATCGCATACAAACAAACAAGCCAAGATCTATCTACTAGATTGTAGCAACGAGTCGATGGTATAACTTACCTCGAAGATTCCAAAGCGTTTAACGAGAGCGGATTCGTGGGTGATGTAGTCGTACTCTTTCCGATCTCAAGATCGTAGACGATCCTTCCGGCGCCCGCGTTAGGCGCTCCATGATCGGTCACACGTTGGTACTCGACGAAGACCTTCCTCTCCTTGTTCCAAAGCAGCGGAGGTTGTAGCACTCTCCTCGCGATTCGGCAAACGGCGTGGTACCTGAAGTAGAGGGAAATCCCGAGGCTTCGCCTTAAGCCGTGCAGTATGGTGGAGCTTATGAGAGAGGCTATTAGTGGTCTAGTAATTAGACACACCAATTAGAAGGCTCTAAACCAATTAGAAGGCTCTAAACATTTGGCTAAAGCAATTAGAATCTCTAAACCAAACGGCTCTAACCGGAGATTTAGAGGTGGAAACTTGTGTGTCTAGGAGGGGAGCCTGCCTCCTTTTATAGGTGGGAGGCGCGGCCGGGAGGAGTCCCTCCCAAGTCGGCCTTGGTGGCGCCGGCTTGGGGAGACTCCTCCCTCAAGTCGGTTCCCAACTCCTCTTTCTTGTTTCCCACAGTTTCTTGTTTTAGCCGTTTGACTTTCAAACTGGACATTTGACTTTTCTGTTTTAGGATTCAATTTAATCCTTTATTTGGGACAGCAAGAACACTTAGTACATGATCCAATAATTCCAATATGTAATGACACATTCATGTACCCTTCCCCCCGGAGTGCCGGACAATCCGGAACCTTCTAGAACATTCCCGATGAAAACACCGGAATCATTCCGCAACTCCGAAATGGGACTTTCCTTATATGAATCTTATTCTCCGGACCATTCCGGATCACCTCGTGATATCCCGGATCCCATCCGAGACTCCGAACAACATTCGGTCTCTTTCTCATAATACCATAACTACTCAAACAACGTCGAATCCTTAAGTGTGTCTCCCTACGGTTCGTGAATTATGCGGACATGATCGAGACACTTCTCCGAACAATAACCAATAGAGGAATCTGGAAATTCATATGGCTCCCACATATTTCTACGATTACTTTGCGATCGAATGAACCACTTACATACGATACCAATTTCCCTTTGTCTCACGATATGTTACTTATTCGAGGTTATGATCGTCGGTATCTCCGCATACCTAGTTCAACCTCGTTACTGATAAGTACTCTTTTCTCGTTCCCGTGATATGTGATCCCTTGTGACCAAGTCACATGCTTGCAAGCTAATTGGATGACATTCCACCGAGAGGGCCCAGAGTATATCTATCCGTCATGTGGATGGACAAATCCCACTCTTGATCCATGTGTCTCAACCAATACTTTCCAAACACTCAATGCCACCTTTATAACCACCCAGTTACGGTGTGGTGTTTGATGTCATCAAAGCATCCATCCGGTAAAGGTGATATGCATGATCTCATGGTCGAAGGAATCAGGTTACTATGTATCAGAAAGCATATAGCAATTGAACTATTGAAATGACTTGATCTTTATGCTACGCTTGTCTATAGGAGTATGTTCACCATATCATTCTCCTAACGATATGATCTTGTTGTTGATAACATCTCAATGTTCATGATAGGGAAACCACAATCATTAATCAACCAACAAGCTAGTGAAGTATAGAGGCTATACTAGGGACTTCAAATTAACTTTACAAATCACACAAGTATTAATGGTTTCCTTGTTAATACTATTATAGCATGAATGTAAACATTTATCATAAACACAAAGATATAATAATAACTATATTTATTATTGCCTCTAGGGAATATCTCCAACACGCGGCCATGCTCGATTAAACGCCTGCTCCCTCTCTCCATTTCCCCCCAGAAGCCACCCACCCTCTACCACCAGGCTCCTCAGATTTTGCTCGAGAACGCCCACTGCTCTGGCGAGCATTTCCTTCGATTCCGGCCATCCACCGTCGCGCCTTGCTCCCTCGACCATGCGACCCTGTTACCCATCTCCTGGCGAACCCCTCCATAGTGCCAGCTCACCTGCGCGTGCTCTACAAAGTCGTCAACGTCAACACTAAGCACCGCCGTTGTCTGTTTCCACTCCGACGAGTTCCCAGGTAGCGTCTGACCGCCCCTCTTCCTCTAGTTGATATGAATATGATCCCCAGCACTGTACGCATCTAACCCTACTCTCTGTTTGCCTTAGCGCACCCTCAAACCTCGCCTTTTCAACAACCAGACGGACCCGACACCGACGTCTACTCTGGCGAGCGATTCGAGCCAGCATCGTGCGCCCCTCCATCGGCAGAGACCACCTTGAGCATCAGCATCGCCCTGCGACCTCGGTGAGCTACCTCTCTCCCTCTCTTGCTTCCTGAATCGCCGGGAATACGACCGACCGACCGCGCTACCGCCAACCAGCGTGCCAGCGCCGCCCATTCGTGGTCACTCGCACCACGGCCGTTGGATCTTGATCCTGTGGCGTAGATAGAGTCATTTAAACGAACCGGTACGCAACATCTGCATCGTGTGATTACATTTAGATCCAACGCTCCACAGCAGCCGATCCGCGCGAACCGTTTTCGCCCAATCAGAACACGCTCGTGGCCAGTGCTTCGATTTAAAACCTAGTTTTATTCTATTGAATGTTCAAATTTGTAAATTGCATAACTTTAAATCTACACGTCCAAATTTTGCAAATTTTATATCAATGGAATCAGCAAAACAAACACTTTCCAACCATGTACTTTGTTTAGTAAATTTATTCTGTTAAATTGGTTGTTTTTGCATAAACTTATGTAGGCATAATTTGGATATAAAATTTATTCTAGAAATATTTTTAAGGTAAAATCTTTGGCAATTGGATTGTTTTGAACCTACTGACCATAGAAACCAATTTTTGGATTCAAAAACATATTTTGTGAAGCAAAAGAATGAATCTTTGAATTAAAGCATTTCTAGTTAAACAAAAATATTGCTTATGTGTTAAAAATGCTTTTTGAGTAAAACCTTTGAAAAATGATTAGATTTAAACTCTCTGACCCTAAACACCAAGTTTTGAGATTTAAAAATATATTTGATGAACCCTATAAAATTATTACTTTGCTAAAAGGCATTTCTAACAACATAAAATATTATTTTGGTATAAAAATGGTTTATAGATAAAACCTTCTGCAAATGGTTTTAATATTAAACACTTGACCTTAAAACACTAACATTGCAAGAATGATATATTGAATTTGTGCCTTGCTTGATTGAATTGTAGTGACATTTGAAGAGTGTGACTATTACAAGATCAAGGAGTGAACTTATAATCTCTACCAAAAAGGCAAGTGGTGCTTCATACTTTTGTCCCATTATTTTCACTATGCATTAGTGTTATTTCCATGTAGGACTTGCATGGAATTTTTGCTAAGTATAAACTATGCCATGGGAAATCCTAGTAGATGAAACCTTAGTAGATTTTTCCTAAGTCAAGATTCCTACTACTATCATGCTTATCTTATCTAGTAGGAAACAAGGGTGGATTATATTCATGCTATGGAATATTTCTAAGTCTTTGACTTATGTTTTTGTTTAATAAAACAACTAAGTGAATGAATCACCTGGGTGGAAAGGGACTTGCTTGGTGGTTTTTGGTTGAGTGGTTACACAAGGCCCATTTCTATGGTTTAACTTGTGTATCTCACTTGTGGAATGTCACCCAGGAACAAAGAGATTTGAGATGTCAAATGTTGAGAAGCTTCAAGTGCAGCCACATGGCATTATGGGCTCTGCCTGGATCATATAGGTTGCAATAACTTAGCCAAATGGACAGTTGCTGGTAAGGGATGATAGGTTGGAACGCGTCCATTATGGTCTAAGGGAAGGCTTCTGAAAGATCTTGTCTTGATGAAAATCAAGTCTTGTGGGGAAAGTGCACCACCTCTGCGGAGTGTAAAATCTAAGTACTTAGCCGTGTCCCCGATAATGGACAATTTGAGCATCAAGACATGGAAGATATCAAGAATCTCCTCATCCCAATTTTCTAAGTTAAAACTTGTGGTTGAACAAGGGTGAAGGTTCACCAATTTCTATTGGTGGTTCCTTGGGAGTTTTTGCTAAACAAAAACTTAGTGTTTTTCAAAAGGTAAGGAAAAATTTATTTTGAGCAAAGCAAGCCTAAGCTCCACTTAGCCAAATGCATATAGATGATAGTCACCACTATACTACCATAGTATCACTTGCCAATATAATTCAAATGTACTGACCCTTGTGGTTGTAACTTATTATGTTGCAGGTTTGTTTGATGTTAGTGAAGTGTATTGATTAGGATTACAAGTCTACAACCAACATGATCGCCCGTGGCACTTTGAAGATGAAGGAGTCCATGCTATAGTTATTTCTGTTGCATTGTAATGTGATATCCAAATGAGATATGTAAGATGTAATAAATTATTTTATTACTGATTATAAAGTTGTATTATGACCTTTGTTTCTTGATATTACATCTTAACTATGGATGCTAGCTATTTATCCAGGGACTAGCATTGTAAACACAGGGATCTCTACCTTATTAAAGGTTGGAACCTCTATAGATGGTATCAGAGCACTATGTTGCCTGTAGGATTGTAACCCTAGGATTGGACAAAACCCCTTAGAAAAATACGAGTTGTATTTGTTCCAAAACTTATTTACAAACAATCTTGTAAACTCTTTCCTCAACCATTTTTGGTTTTGATTCTACATCTCTTCTATTTCAACTTGATGGACAAGGACCTCACCCATGAGAAAATACCTCAACATGAGCAAAGGACTTCACCAACTCAAAGGACTTCAACTTCATCAACTCAAATGACTTCAACTTCAACATCATCAAAGACTTCAACTTTATTTTCACCAAGGACTTCAACTTGGACATCACTAAGGACTACAAGTGAGACAAGAAATATTACTCAAGACTTGAAGAGTAAGGAAACACAACTTAGAAGGAACCATCATCACCTTTGAAGTTGTGACCAAGACACAAAAATTTCCCCAAGGATACAATGATCTCATTCAAGAAGGAACACCTAAGAAGCATGGAATGATCTCAAGTGAACCATATAGTTGGACCGCCATATTTAGTTTAGATCAAACCCACCAACTTATGGGGTGTAGCAAAACTATTTTGTTTCCTAAAATGTGCTTGAACCCGTTGTTTGATTGGAATGTTTGTTTGTGATTGCTTGCACATTGCTTGTATGAATTGTGATGTGTGTGATAGACTTCTTCCTTAGAAATATTTTGCCTATTCTAATCCCAATCCAACCCAAACAGATGACTTCCCCAAGAAACTCCAACATTAAGAATAGTGACAACAACAACCAAGAGATGCACATGAGAGAACTCATAGTAACCCAAACCCAGTTAAACCAACTGACCAGTCAATTTTGGGCCAACAACAATGAGTTAGACCCAACCATGCAAAGGTTTATGAAAACCCAAACCGAATTGTTGCAAAGGATGACAAATCAAATAATCAACATGGGATACAGCCCTTCCCAAGGAGTTTGTGACAACAATGATCTCAAGGATGATATTATAGAAGGAACCCAAGCTTGCAATATTTGTGGAGACATGGATCACACTTCCAAGGATCATGAAGATCAATGCCCCAATTGTGAAGAGAAACATCCAACTAAACAATGCCCCACATCTCAAGTGACTTGCTTCCTATGTGAAGGAAATAATCATATCCCTATCCAATGCCCCATCTATTCCATAATTCAACAAAGGAAACAAGGTGGAGTGCATCAACAGTTTGTAAACCCCCATGAGGAAACAACTTCTACCAAGAAGGATGAAGACAAAGGAAAATCTCATCCTGCACCTCCATGCACTATGACTCACATTGATGGACAGAAGAAGAAACATATGTATTATCGAAGGAAACGATTAAGGAGACCAGGAGACTTTCCCACCCTTGAGGTGAGATATGAAGAGCATGAACTAGAAGAACTCCTAGATTTGGAGAAACCCAAGAAGAAGAAAGACAAAAGCCAAGTGCAATGTTGCAATTGCAAAGAGATGGGACACTATGCCAATGAATGTCCAGAGAAGAAGAAGAAGTATAAGGAAATTAGCCAAGTGTGGTGCAATAACTGCAAAGATCTAGGCCATTATGTATCAACTTGTCCACAGAAGATACGTGAAGAACTCTACCTTGTCACATGTTACAATTGTGGTGATCAAGGACATTATGCAAGCAATTGTCCAGAAAAGATGAAGTACAAGACACGCAAGCCTATGAGAGATCTCAGCCTTGTCACATGTTTCAAGTGTGGAAACAAAGGACACTATGCAGATGTCTGCCCAGAGAAGATTCATCAAGATCCCAAGCAAACCAAGATGTAATCTAGTTGGAAATTTTAAGGGTGGTAGTACCCTAGTTGCTTTGAAGCCAACTTGTAACCTCTAGCTTTCCCAAATCTCGGGACGAGATTTCTTTTAAGGGTGGTAGCCTTTCACATCCCAAAATTTTCCAAATTTTGTAATGTGAAAAATAAATAAACAAAATAAATAATTGTTGAAATTTAGGGTGAAAAGAAACTTTTATTTCTAAATGGAAACTTAAAATCCCATCTTGAACAAACTTGAATAATGTTTGAATCCAACTAAATTCAAATCAAGTGAAATGCATTCTTCATAAATGCATCTGGAAATTTAAACACTTGGAAAATAAACCAAAATTCTAAAACCCTAATGAAAGAAAATCATTTCAAAGATATCTCTAAGACCATGGATTTGATCCATATAAAATTTGTCAACAAACATTTATAAATGATCAAGAATGACAAATGGAAATATTATAAAACCATAGAAATTGATTTCATTCAATTTGGAACCATAGATAAAATCTTATGAATTTAATAAGATAAGGAAAATGAATTTCCAAAGCTAATAAAGCATCTATCTAAAAATCCATACCAACTTGTGAGCAAAATAATCCTAAAGAGATATAAAAGGATAAACAAATATTAAATAAGATTGGTATCACCATTTTTGGATCCTTAAATAAAAAGATATGGTTTTTATAAGCAAAGGAAGAAATAATAAATAAGGACTATTTTAAAAGAGCCAAATTAAAACTTGGCCAAGCAAATAAAATAAAATATTTTTGTTTAATAAAAAGAGTAAAGTATTATTTAAATAAAATCATGAGGATTTATTATTATCCAATTTCATTTAAGTAAAGACATTTCCCATTTTTAATGAACATAAAGAACTTATTAAAGTATTTTAAATTATAATTCAAAATGAATTATTTTTAAATAAAACCTACTGAAAAAGGTTTGGTAAAGTTTAGAATTCAAATAGAGTTTTAAAACATATTTAAATCCTATTTGAAATAAAGACAAATATCTATTTTTAAAATTAATAATAGACCCTAAAAGAATAAAAGTATTATTCTAAAATGGACTTTGGAATATGTTAATAAAAAGTATTAAAAATATACTCAAGTTTGGTAAAGGTTTGAATTTAAATGGAGTTTGAATTATTTTAATAAAAAAATCAAAACAGAATAATAGAAAAGGAAAAAGGAAAAGAATCAGAACAAAAAAATGAAAGCAGCCAAACCAGCCCATCAAGCCCAGTCCAGCCCAGCATCAGCCCACTCCCTCTCTCCCCGCGAGAAAACAATTCACACCTACGAACTTACCCGCATAGTCGATGACGTCTCGACCCCACCACTCCTCTCTCTCTCTCGCTGACCAGCCAACCCCAGCTGTCAGACCTTCTTCCTCACCCCGTGGTGACCACGCCGGCCGTTTCTTGCCAATGAATGCCGATGTTTAATTCGCATCAATGCCGCTCTTAAACCTCGCCGCGTCCATGCTCGATTAAACGCCTGCCCCCTCTCCATTTCCCCCAGAAGCCACCCACCCTCTACCACCAGGCCGCTTAGATTTTGCTCGAGAACGCCCACTGCTCCGGCGAGCATTTCCTTCGATTTCGGCCATCCACCATCGCACCATGCCTCCTCGACCATGCGAGCATGTTCCCCATATCCTAGCGAACCCCTCCATAGCGCCAGCTCGCTCGCGCGTGATCTGCAACGTCAACACTAAGCATCGCCGTCGTCTGTTTCCACTCCGGCGAGTTCCCCTGGCAGCGTCTGACCGCCCCTCTTCCTCTAGTTGATACGAATATGATCCCCAACACCGTACGCATCTAAGCCTACTCTCTGTTTGCCTTAGCACGCCCTCAAACCTTGCCTTTGTCAACGACCAGACGAACCCGACGCCTACGCCTACTCCCGCGAGCGATTCGAGCCAGCACCGTGCGCCCCTCCATCGACAGAGACCACCTTGAGCATCAGCATCGCCCTGCGACCTCGGTGAGCTACCTCTATCCCTCTCTTGCTTCCTGAGTCGCCGAGAATACCACCGACCGAACGCGCCGCCGCCAACCACCGCCGCCAGCGCCGCCCATTCGTGGTCACTCGCACCGCGACCGTTGGATCTTGATCCTGTGGCGTAGATAGAGTCATTTAAACGAACCGGTACGCTCCATCTGCACCATGCGATTACATTTATATCCAACGCTCCACAACAGCCTATCCTCACGAACCGTTTTCGCCCAATCAGAACACGACGCGTGGCTAGTGCATTGATTTAGAACCCAGATTTTATTCTATTGAATGTTCAAATTTGTAAATTGCATAACTTTAAATCTACACGTCCAAATTTTGCAAATTTTATATCAATGTAATCAGCAAAACAAACACTTTCCAACCATGTACTTTGTTTAGTAAATTGCTTCTGTTAAAATTGGTTGTTTTTGCAGAAACTTGTGTAGGCATAATTTGGATATAAAATTTATTCTAGAAATATTTTTAAGGTAAAATCTTTGGCAATTGGATTGTTTTTAACCTACTGACCATAGAAACCAACTTGTGGATTCAAAAACATATTTTTTGAAGCAAAAGAATGAATCTTTGAATTAGAGCATTTCTAGTTAAACAAAAATATTGCTTATGTGTTAAAATGCTTTTTGAGTAAAACCTTTGAAAATGATTAGATTTAAACTCTCTAACCCTAAACACCAGGTTTTGAGATTTAAAAATATATTTTATGAACCCTGTAAAATTATTACTTTGCTAAAAGGCATTTCCAACAACATAAAATATTATTTTGGTATAAAAATGGTTTATAGATAAAACCTTCTGCAAATGGTTTTAATATTAAACACTTGACCTTAAAACACTATCATCTGTGTTTAATAATATCTTTGTCAAAAACTAGGAATTATTACCTTGATTTAAATCATTTCTAACAAAACAAAAATGATTAAAGTAGCCATTTTACTAACTTATTTCCAAATGGCTTTACCACTTTTATAAATGACCAATAGGTGTTTTATAATGTTTATAGCCTATTAGAAACCACTTTTCCAAATAAAACAAACTTTGGTATTCTTGCATGCATTGCTTTGTTTTTATTATTCTATGTGTTGATTGCTTGAATGATAGATTGAATTTGTGCCTTGCTTGATTGAATTGTAGTGACATTTGAAGAGTGTGACTATTGCAAGATCAAGGAGTGAACTTATAACCTCTACCAAAAAGGCAAGTGGTGCTTCATACTTTTGTCCCATTATTTTCACTATGCATTAGTGTTATTTCCAAGTAGGACTTGCATGGATTTTTTGCTAAGTATAAACTATGCCATGGGAAATCCTAGTAGATGAAACCTTAGTAGATTTTACCTAAGTCAAGATTCCAACTACTATCATGATTAGATTAGCTAGTAGGAAACAAGGGTGGATTATATTCATGCTATGGAATATTTCTAAGTCTTTGACATATGTTTTTGTTTAATAAAACGACTAAGTGAATGAATCACCTGGGTGTAAAGGGACTTGCTTGGTGGTTTTTGGTTGAGTGTTTACACAAGGCCCATTTCTATGGTTTACCTTGTGTATCTCACTTGTGGAATTCCACCTAGGAACAAAGAGATTTGAGATGTCAAATGTTGAGAAACTTCAAGTGCAGCCACATGGCATTATGGGCTCTGCCTGGATCATATAGGTTGCAATAACTTAGCCAAATGGACAGTTGGTGGTAGGGGATGATAGGTTGGAACCCGTCCATTCTAGTCTAAGGGAAGGCTTCTGAAAGATCTTGTCTTGATGAAAATCAAGTCTTGTGGGGAAAGTGCGCCACCTCTGCAGAGTGTAAAATCTAAGTACTTAGCCGTGTCCCCGGTAATGGACAATTGGAGCATCAATACATGGAAGCTATCAAGAATCTCCTCATCCCAATTTTCTAAGTTAAAACTTGTGGTTGAAAAAGGGTGAAGATTCACCAATTTCTATTGGTGGTTCCTTGGGAGTTTTTGCTAAACAAAAACTTAGTGTTTTTAAAAAGGTAAGGAAAAATCTATTTTGAGCAAAGCAAGCCTAAGCTCCACTTAGCCAAATGCATATAGATGATAGTCACCACTATACTACCATAGTATCACTTGCCAATACAATTCAAATGTATTGACCCTTGTGGTTGTAACTTATTATGTTGCAGGTTTGTTTGATGTTAGTGAAGTGTATTGATTAGGATTACAAGTCTACAACCAACATGATCGCATGTGGCACTTTGAAGATGAAGGACTCCATGCTATAGTTATTTCTGCTACATTGTAATGTGATAGCCAAATGAGCTATATAAGATGTAATAAATTATTTTATTCCTGGTTATAAAGTTGTATTATGACCTTTGTTTCTTGATATTACATCTTAACTGTGGATGATAGCTATTGATCCAGGGACTAGCATTGTAAACACAGGGATCTCTACCTTATTAAAGGTTGGGACCTCTACAAAAGTATAAAGTAATGTGTTTACTATTAATTGTCATATGTTGATTGAAGTGGCAAAATGAATAACTTTTGAAGAAAATCTTACTCAACTAAGCAGAAGCATTTAAGCTTTTAAGTTAACCTTATGAGGTGTTCTTTCTAGTTATAGTCTTGAAGTCAGAAAGAATTGCCTTTACTGGAATAATGCAATTAGTAGTATTGAGACTTATCTATCTTGGTTTTTGACTAGGTTGGTTTGGTATTAAGATGCTTTATAAATTAATTATAACAGAACAAAGTTAACTATAAAGCATATAATAAAGTCTTTAGCATTATACTTAAAGCTTGGTAACTATAATTAATTTCAAGAATGTAGATAGACTTAGGTTGTATTACTTATGATACTTGTATCTTGTTTACTTTATATTGTTTCCTAAGAGTTACTTGAGAATGGTGTTACTTTTATTTGGTAGTGGTTTCTTTACATTATAAATGTATTAAGAGATTTATCTCCCAATAAGGGTGTGGTTAAGGTTTGTGAATAAATAAACAATATTATTTACTACTTATGAATTCACTTATAGTGTTTTGATTTGTTTATAATCTTGTGGTTAAAGTGAAGGAATAGGTTTTATTTCATTACAATTATTCTTGGAGATTTTATATTAAATAGGAATCCTTTTGTAAAAGAATCTACATTTATGGTTGAAGGATAACTTAATAAAATTATATTTAAAATGTGTTAAACCATTTTGACTTCATAAAATTAGTATTTAAGGATAATACTATTTATTACATTTAATTGATTATTTTAAGAAATATTAACAAATTTTATTTGACATTATATGATTTATTAACTAAAGAAATAGGTCTAAATTTAAGTTATTAAAGTGTTTAACTTTTTATTTAACTTTAAAAGTGGAATATTATGATTTTAACATGTAGTTATTATCTTTGTGATCATTTTGGTATATAACATTTATTTTTGTGATTTAAAAATAATAAGATATAATTTTAATATGGTTTATTACTTTATAAATACTTAATAAATAATAAATATTTAATTAAGTGAAGTAATAATGTATAATTATAATTTTAAAGTATAATTCTTATTTTTCTAAGATTTTTAGTATTTTATTTATATTGTTTACATCTACTATTATTAAAATATGAATTATCAAAGTTTTATTACTTATAAAACCTTTATTAAATAATTAACATAATAATATTTGATAATAGTTTTAAGTTGTAGATTTTATTTTTCCAAACATTTTCATATGTTATAAGTATTTTTCTGATTTATAAAACAAAAGTTATTAATGAAACAAGATTTAATCATTTTAGTGTATTGGAATTAATAGTGTTTTATTTAATTCCTGAAGAGTAAATACTTTTATTACTTAGAGAGGGTATACCCCAAGTCACAGACAGGTGAGCCATGGCCACGTCAGATGCCACATGGGCTTAGACGGAGTCAAACTCTAGACCAGGTTAATGATGATGTCACCTCGTCAGAGTTTGACGTCATCACGCTAGAACTCGACGGCGCCACCAGAATATGGCACGAGGATTCAATTGAAAGGGTGTGTTCGAAGAGGCTGGATGCGGTGGGTAAAATAGGGTGCTATCCCGATGCTCAGAACCATGGTGGTAACTCTGGTGAGTTGAAATACGGCGGCACTCGTCGGCCTCACGACGAACTCTTGCTAGAGAATGAAATAGGAAACAACAATAGGTCCAGAGATGCGTGAATGTACCCTGAGTGTAGCTGCGTGATAGTTGTCGACGATGGTGAATGGAGATGGGCACAGTTTCATGGATTCCGGCGATCACCGTGGAAAGGGAATTGAGAAATTCACTTCAATCCGAGCTCCACTTACTGCAGTACTCCACCTGGAGGATCTCGGAGACACGACGCTCCTCCTCCACTACCCCACGATCCTCGAGGTGGCTTGTATCATCGGCTAGCTAGAGCTCACCGGCAGTGACTTCGGGGTTGTGAAAGAAATTAGAGAGAGGGCACGCGGGGAATGGTCAGTAGAAGGATTAGGGCATCACCGTGTCATTCTTATCCTCGTGGAGGCCTCGGTGGCGGAGTGACGTCGACGGCGGCATCGGGTGGTCGTCGACCCTCTAGTGAGCAGCTTGCCAGGGGAGGAAGACGACGGATTAGGCTTCGAAAAGGTATGCGGGCTTGGGCCGTTGCTGGGCTGTAGCGAAGTGAGCGGCTCGTGGCTGCTGCGACCTAGGGAGCGACAAATAGAAAGAAGAGGAAATGGGCCATGGGCAGGTTTATTGTTTCCTCTATTTTTTCCTGGTTTGATTCCTTTTTCATTTTCTGTTTGTTTTCAGGTTTATTTTTATATTTGGTTTGAACTTTTCTTTTTGGAATTTTATTTGCTGAATACTTGCAGCAACAATAAAGTTATTAAAAATCCATTTGTGAACTTTGATTATGTATTGTGATATTTTCTTTATTTCCTTTATATATATTCTTTTCTATAACATTCTTTTCACTTTTATTTGGAGTAATTAAGTTTTAAAATGTTTAATAATATTCATAGGGTTTATTTATATGTATTTAATCACATAGTATAGGGTAGGATGATTTATAATATTGGATCCCCACTTATTCCATGCTCATATGGGATGAGTGGCTAGAGAAATGAATTAAAGACTTTGTCTTATGATTATAGCTAGAATATTTATGAGATGTTTATGAGAAAACTTATTAATAAGTTTAGAGTTCTCAATTGTAATTACTCCCCCTCAGGTTTAAGGTACTTACTATACTTCTTTTCTTTTGTTGATGTGAATAAAGATTAATGGCTAAATATATTGTCTTTATGTTTGAGATTAGAGTGATGTTATCTGGAATGTCTCATGAAAATGATTTGGTAAAGATAACTCCTAAGCACATATGGTTATGATAATTAGAAATGATAGAGATGTGCTTAAGTGTTTTGATATAGGACATTATTCCTATAAAGCATTGTGGAACAAGATAATAGATCAACCATAGAAAGTGGGTATTAGATTTAGGGTTTAGTACTTAACAAGGATTCTATATTCCCTATTTCATAATTCTGGATTTCTGATTAAGGAATTCCTTTCCTAGATATATTACTTCTCTATGTCCATCATCATGTGCTAACATGATGAGCTTTGCTCTACAGAATATTCTTATCCACCTTTTATTCTTCTAAATCCATTGGTAAATCCAATGAGCTTATCATTAAAGCCTTTCATAATCATTTAGATCTATATTGGGCTATATCAACTACTCTATTGCTGATAACCTCCAATCCAACAAGAGGTTACTTCTAACTCCATCCATACTCTTCCTTAATCATCCATTATTAATACTACTTTAGTAGATGCATATATCAAATTCTACTCTCCTTAAGTGTTTAGTATTTCCTAAGAGGAAGATACTACTTTTCTAATCCAATGTTACTCTAACCTCATTTAAATCATACTATCTTGTCTCTACTTGACTCCAATATCTAACATTCCAACATCACATTATATTAATGTGACTTGTAATGACTAATCTAGAATAACATATCTAAACTAGGGTTTAATCATGTTCTACCCACCAATGTCCTTATACATGATATAAGCATTAAATCTTGGTGAATAAGACATGATCATTATAATCCTTTGATCATTTATGGCTTAGGTTTCCAGTTGGCTAATCAAGGCTTCATCAATACAACATTACAGTTGTATTATAATTATCTTCTGTTTAGCTCTATTGGATTAAGAGATATAATTCATTGACTATACCTACTTGATCCAATAGGACTACTCCTGGTAACTTATTTTCAGACTTCATCCTTATAATCTTCTTTATCACCATATAATTATAGGTTCCATATAACTCTTCTATCATTTCAGGAGTGAGTTAACTCCATCAATTACCATATGGATTTAATTCTATTCCAACACTCCCATCCTATAGATGACACCTAGAAGTAGCATCACTATTTACCTCTTCTTACTTCTTATCTAAAGGACTAAAGTGAATGCTATGATAAGGACAAGAGTTGATAGGTCAGGAATTGATAGGTTTAAGAATTGGTGAATCAATAGTTGATTACTCAATATTGATGAACAACAAATATAAGGATAGGATTCAATAAGGATTGATATGGAAAGAAAGATATATGGTGCATGATCTTGACTTGGTTTCTTTCCTACTCAATCACACTAAAGATTTAAGGTTAAGTATTTCCATGATACTCATGGTATAGGTAGATGAGATTAATATAGATCACGAATTAGTTGTTACCTTCTTATTACTTAAGTTATATTCATAACTTAGTATTCATGACTTGTGTAATGAATACTAGGATATGATTAATTAAGGATCAAATGTAAATCACTAGGTATTGTAGTAGGGTTTAATTTTATTACATTTGATCTACCCTTAGATCAAATCTTGTTTACCCAAAATAAGGTTTTCGCAAAGGTCATATTGAAAGTTATCGCAGTCAACTTGATGATCTACTTCAATTCCATCAAGTTAAGAGAAGCTTCAATCTCTTTGACAAGTTTTTATTTAAAAGCGCGAAAATTATTCAGATTTTCTATGCATGAATGCAATGCACACATCTGTGTTCAGCTTATTTCTAAGCTCTAATGCTGGGATGTTACAGAATCCCCCCCTTAAAATAAACTTCGTCCTCGAAGTTCGCACACTCTTCCGTTTCGGAATGAGGAATTGGCTTGCAATGATTACAATATGTCCCAACTCCCCGGTAACCTCAAATGGAAATATTTGTATTATTCCATATCCACATCCTTTCCTCGAATTCCTACCATACTTGGCAATCTTCAACTTGTTGTCTCCAATACTCCAAAGTTCCTTTTACTTTAATCCCTTAGGGATATGTCCTTATTATGAACTTCTTAAATTGGGGTCTCTTCTTTAGTTTATTATTCTTATTAGATATCTAATCCAACTCCTTAACTTGATCATCAATCTTCCTTATTATACTATGTAATGTAACATCCCTAAAATCATGTTTTAAACTCATGCATATCATCCATGCATCCATGATCATATGAGTTTCATTTCAAACAAATCATTTCAAAACAGAAGCATATATGCTTATTATTTCATGTAAAGTTTGCTCTAGCCTTAGTGCTATCTTCCAATAAGAAGAGTACTTGTTTTGGTTCAGTAAGGTTTGAAATTCAAACTTAGGCACCATCAAAAGTTTGAACAAAGTTTCAAAACAAAATGAGTAAATAAAACCAATATTATGATTATTGTATATATATATCATAAAGGCTTGGTTTTATTTTTATTTTCATTGGATCAAAGTGTTTCCAGTAAACAGTAGTGTTTGACACACATTTGAGTGCAAGGTTTGCTGAGTAAATACCTAGAAAAGATTTGAATTCAAACTCATTGTATTTGGATTTGAAAACCATTTCAGAAAATCAAAACAGAAAAAGAAAAGGAGAAAAGAAATGGAAAAAGGCCAGCGCCACCTATCTGGCCCAACTACGAATCCAGCCCAATAAGCCCACCCGGGTTCCCGCTCTCTCTCTCTCTCACTCGCGGCCACACTCACTGAGTGACTGACACCAGGACCCCACCCCCCTCTCTGTTTAACTCGCTGACGAGTGGACCCTGCGACCACGTCGTCGTCGTCAATCACGCGCGGCCGCGACGCTCGCTCCGCCGTTACTCGCCGCAGTCACTGCGGGCATAATTGCCCTTGATTCCGCGCTTAATTGCATCCCTCCTTCTGCCTACATAAACCCCTCTGCACCGTGGCCATTTCCCCTCACCTAGCGCCACCTCTCCGCCACCAGGCTGCCCGCAATCGCCCTTGCGCCCCCGCAGACAGAGCAACTCCGGCGACGAATCTCGGTGAGTACAGACCGCCCCTCTGCCTCTAGTTCAAACCACTGTGATCAGCATGACCTTGCACGTTCGCTAATGCCCTCTGTTTGCTTTCTCATGACCCAGAGCGACACGTTCGTTCTCACCATGAGCACCGAGCCGCTCGATGCCGTTGGACCCACTGCAGTCGACTCGCGAGGTCCCCGGACGCATCGTTCGGTCCTCGATGGTGGTGGCGGGTGTATGAACCCTCGAAGTGCGACGAGGCGTCGCGCATCTCTTCCTGGAGTCGATGCTATCCGCGGGAGTGTTGATCCATCGCCGCCCCTCCATCATCGGGGTAGTGGGCGGCTAGTAGATCGGTGTGGCCGGCGATCCCCATTGCCATGAGGTACGTATCCAACCACACAGAGGGATCGTACGAGGGGTCATACTTATCTATTTCCTTCGGCGCTTTGAAGTTCGCCGGGTATCTTTCGCCTCGGATCATCGGTCCGAAGCACCGGGGCCCGAGTCGTCTTAGCGACCCCCTCAGCTCGCTGTCGTGGCGGTTGGTTAGGGTATGCCACAGGTCGTCAGGCTGGCGTGCGCGCCATCTCTAGTTGTTGATGATGTGGGTGCGGGCGTCGACGGGCTGACCGTTGGCGGCGACGAAGTTGGTCGCCGGCCGGGGGTCGTTGGTGGAGAGTGCCGCGTTCGCGGGTCGGTGTTGGAGCTGCAGTGGTTCGGGTGGCGGGCAGTTCAGGGTGTTTGCCGCCAAGGGGCGGCTGCTTGAGGCTGCTCTGCTGCCCGATGAACGCGAGTACATCCGACCCTGTGAGCCGACGCCTGCGTTTTGTTGCTCAACCGCCTTTGCGAGCAAGGCCTTGACGTACTTGGTCTGTAGGGCGCCGTCACTAGTGGCCGTGATGTTGTCGGCTGCTGCTCGGCCCGTGACGAGGTTGTCCATCGGGGTGGAGAACTGTGGTAGGACGTTCGCGTCTCGCTCCCGTGAGGAGACCACGATCCGCGACTGGTCCCTGGGGGTGCGCGGTTAGGTGGTGGTGGGACGCCATGCGCCGTCGACCCTGGTGGGGGCCGGGCACTTCCTCCTGGTGGCGCATTTTCGCAGATCGCGCGCTCGGCCTCGCGGGCTGAGTCGCTCTCGTCGTTGAAATTCAGGGCGCACCCCTGGACGGTGAGGTTCAGGAGCGACCTGATTCGTTGCTGGTGGTAGCGCGACAGCTCCTGCGCCGTCACTTGCTCGAGGCAAAAAATTTCACGCTCGGCTTGCTCCTTACGGACTGCTTCCGCCAGCTTCAGGCGGAGTTCCTCGACCTCCGTTGCCGTTGCGTTAGGAGGGATCGGAGTGGAGAATGGATCCTCCGGCGGGTCGGCGCCAGTCGCCATATAGGTCGCGGCATGACGGCCGGTTCCGTCACGGAGATCGGCGGAATTCTCCGACCCGGAGTCGAAGTCGAAGATCCCAAGGATGGAGGGATCCTCGAAGTCCCCGACTTTGGAGACCTGGGTGATGGATCCCGCGGGCGATGCGGCGACGATGGATCCGGCGAGTGACGCCGGGGTCGCCGAGTCGGCGTCGTCGTTGAGGGCCGCGTCCTCCGCGGCCGCAGTGGTTTCAGCCACGTCGATGTAGGCTGAGTCGTACTCGGAGGCGAGGCGGTGGATCGTGCGGACCTGACTCTCGGAGAGGCGGTCGCGGGGCGGCGACTCGTGGATGCGAGCCGAGTCCTCCGAGACGATGATGTCGGTGAGGCCGACGAAGAGACTGATCGTGCCAACCGGCAGGATCATGCTATGCGTGACGGGTCGCGCCGCCGGGACGTAGCTGCTCGGCAGGATTTGGAGCATCTCGCCGATCGCTATCATGCGGCCGGTGGCGATCGACTCATTGATGGGCAGATTGGATCTCGCTGCAGAACACCAGCCAGACCGGCCAGGCCCCACGGTGGGCGCCACTGTCGTGGGAATGACCACGGTAGATGCTGAAATCGGCAGCGAGTAGTAGAACATGGGGCAAGGGCGGCCAGCCATCTGCGGTACGAGATGAGGGCAGAGACACAAGGATTTACCCAGGTTCGGCCCCCCGGAGGGTAAAGACCTACTCCTGCTAGATTGTATTATGGTGGAAGTACAATGGGGCGAGCTCGGCGGCTAGGCAGCGATTCGCTTGGGTGGATGATGGGACGTATCCTCTACACGCCCTCTAGGGAGGTTTATATAGACTCACCCCCTAGGGTTTACAGATCTCAACCGAATCAGTTAAGGTTTCAGCAATCGTTTAACCTAATCCGACTGGGCCTATCTACGCTTCTGGGTCTTCATCTTCCAGTCCCTTGAGTCCACGCCAGGTCTTGATCCAGTCGCCGTTACCGCAGGCCCACTCGTAGGTGCCTGGGCCAGTAGGAAACATCCTGCTGGGTATACCCCGGTAGGCATATCCCCATCATGCGTGCCCCCATCTTCGGCAGCTACCTCGACTGAGCGCCACCATCGTCTATCTCATCTCTGACGACCTCTCCCCGGTAAACCCGACCGCCCCTCTCCCCCCTGGTTGACACTCCCGTACTTGCCACGTCTTTGCGCGTCTAATGGAAGCCTCCTTTTCCTCTAGCGGGCACTGTATCTTCACCAACGACAACGTACAGAGAAGCCCGACGCCAGGGATAACTCCGGCGAGCGATTGTCATCCACCCCGAGCGCCCCTTCGACGGAGAAGACCACGTTGAGCATCAGTACGACGTGGCGATTCTGGTGAGCATCTCCCTTCACTCTCTCGCTTCCTGTAATGTCAACACCGTCACCGTCTGACCGCGCGCCGCCACACGCCGCCGCCAGCGCCGCTGCTTCTTGGTCAAAGCATTGAGGTCCGTAGGATCTTGATCTGACGATTGAGATAGAACTAACCCGAAGGGGTATGTATCCACCTGAGCCGTGCGATCCCACTTAAATCCAACGGTTGTCCGCGGTCGATCCAACCGAAACGGTATGGACCAGTAGCAAGCAACCACGTCTCCCTGTCTGTTTTAATAAAAACAGATTTGATCTATTTGTTGTTCAATTTTGTAAAATTCATAACTTTCAAACCACACGTCCAAATTTTGAAAATTTTATATCAATGGAATCAGCAAGACAAGTACTTTGTGACCATGCCCTTTATTTAGTGAATAGCTTCTGATAAAATGACTGTTTTGCAGAAACTTGTGTAGGCATGTTTGGAATATAAAATTCATTCTAAAATTATTTTAGGGATAAAATCTTTGGCAAATAGTTTGTTTTGAACCTACTGACCATAGAAATCAATTTGTGGTTTCAAAAATATATTTGGTGAAGCAAAAGAATAAATCTTTGAATAAAAGCATTTCTAGCCAAATAAAAATGTTGATTATGGTTTAAAAATGATTTTGGAGGAAAACCTTTGGGAAAAGTTTTGATTTAAACTCTCTAACCCCAAACACCAATTTTATGATTTGAAAATGTATTTGGTGTACCCTATAAAAAATTATTACTTTGCTAAAGGCATTTTCAACCACATAAAATATTGGTTTGGTATTAAAATGGTTTATAAGTAAAATCTTTTGCAAATAGTTTTGCTACTTTATAAAATGACCAATAAGTGTTTTAGAATGTTTATAACCTATTAGAAACCACTTTTGTAAATAAAACAATGTTTGGCATGCTTAAATGCATTGTTTTGTTTCTATTATTTTATGTGATGTTTGCTTGAATGGTAGATTGAAATTGTGCCTTGCTTGATTGAATTGTACTGATTTCAAGAGTGTGAATATTGCAAGATCAAGGAGTGAACTTATATTCTCTACCAAAAAGGCAAGTGATGCTTCATACTTTTGACCCATTATTTTCACTATGCATTAGTGATATTTCTAAGTAGGACTTGCATGGAATTTTTGCTAAGTGTAAACTATTCCATGGGAAATCCTAGTAGATGAAACCTTAGTAGAATTTTCCTAAGTTAAGATTCCTACTACTATCATGCTTAGCTTAGCTAGTAGAAAACAAGGGTGGAATATATATTCATACTATAGAATATTTCTAAGTCAAGGACTTGTGTTTTGTTTAATAAAACAACTAAGTGAATGAATCACCTGGGTGGAATGGAAGGAATGGTTTGTGTTGAGTGGTTCACAAGGCCCATTTCTATGGTTTACCTTGTGTATCTCACTTGTGGATGGCCACCCAGGAACAAAGAGATTTGAGATGTCAAATGTTGAGAAGCTTCAAGTGCAGCCACTTGGCATTATGGGCTCTGCCTGGATCATATAGGTTGCAATAACTTAGCCAAATGGACAGTTGGTGGTAGGGGAATGATAGGTTGGAACGCGTCCATTATGGTCTATGGGAAGGCTTCTGAAAGATCTTGTCTTGGTGAAACCAAGTCTTGTGGGGAAAGTGCACCACCTCTACAGAGTGTAAAATCTAAGTACTTAGCCATGTCCCTGGCAAAGGACAATTTGAGCATCAAGACATGGAAGCTATCAAGAATCTCCTCATCCCAATTTCTAAGTTGAAAACTTGTGGTTGAACAAGGGTTGAAGGATCACCAATTTCTATTGGGAGATGCCTTGGGTGATTTTGTCAAGCAAAAAACTTAGTGTTTTCAAATGATAAGGAAAATCTATTTTGAGCAAAGCAATCCTAAGATCCACTTAGCCAAATGCATATAGATGATAGAATCCACTATATTACCATAGTATCACTTGCCAATACAATTCAAATGTATTGACCCTTGTGGCTGTAACTTATTATGTTGCAGGTTTGTTTGAAATTAGAGAAGTTTATTGATTAGGATTACAAGTCTACAACCAACATGACTGCCTGTGGCACTTTGAAGATGAAGGACCCCATGCTATTGTTATATTATGCTGCATTGTAATTGAGATAGCCAAATGAGCTATGTAAGATGTAATAAATTATTTTATTCCTAGTTATAAAGTTGTATTATGACCTTTGTTTCTTGATATTACATCTTAACTGTGGATGCTAGCTAATGATCCAGGGACTAGCATTGTAAACACAGGGATCTCTACCTTATTAAAGGTTGGGAACCTTACAGATGTTTTTCAGAGCATTGTGTTGCCTGTAGGATTGTAACCCTACGATTGGACAAAACCCCTTAGAAAAATAGGAGTTGTATTTGTTCCAAAAACTTATTTACAAACAATCTTGTAAATTCTTTCCTCAACCTTTTGGTTTTGATTCTACATCTCTTCTGTTTCAAACTTGATGGAAAAAGCCTACCCCATGGCCAAAGACTTCAACATGAGCAAAGGACTCCACCAACTCAAGTGATTTCAACCTTATTCTCAACAAGGACTTCAACTTGGATATCACTAAGGACTACAAGTGGGACAAGAAATATTGCTCAAGACTTGAAGACTAAGGAAACACAACTTAGGAATCATCATCACCTTTGAAGTTTTGTGACAAAGACACATGAAATCTTCCCAAGGAAACCATGATCTCATTCAAGAAGAATCAACTAAGAAGGATGAAATGATTTCAAGTGAACCATATAGTTGGACCACCATATTTAGTTTAAGTCAAACCCACCAACTTATGTGGTGTAGCAAAAATATTTTGTTGCTTAAAAATGTGCTTGAAACTTTGTTGTTTGATTGAAATGTTTGTTGCTTGCACATTGCTTGTGTGAAATTGTTGTGTGTGATTAGAATTATTTCCTTAGAAATATTTTGCCTATTCTAATCCCAATCCAACCCAAACAGATGACTACTCGAAGAAACTCCAACATCAAGGATGGCAACAACAACCAAGAGGACAACATGAAAGAACTCATCGTAACCCAAACCCAGCTGAACCAAGTGACAGCTCAATTTTTAGCCAACACCAGTGAGTTAGATCCAACCATGCAAAGGTTTTTGGAAACCCAAACCCAATTGTTGCATAAGGTGACAGATCAAATGATCAACATGTGAGACAACACTTCCCAAGGAGTCTATGATAACAAGGATGTCAAGGATGATATTATAGAAGGAACCCAAGCTTGCAATATTTGTGGAGACAAGGATCACACTTCCAAAGAGCATGAAGATCAATGCCCCAATTGTGAAGAGAAACATACAAATAATCAATGCCTCACATCTCAAGCTACTTGTTTCCTATGTGAAGGAAATAATCATGTCCCTATCTAATGACCCATCTATTCCATAGTTCAACAAAGGAAACAAGGTGGAGTGCAACAACTGATTGCAGACTACCATGAGAAAACAACTTCTACCAAGAAGGATGAAGACAAAGGAAAATCTCAGCTTGCACCTCCATGCAATATGACTCAATTTGAAGGACCAAAGAGGAGACATATGTATTATCCAAGGAAAAGGTCAAGGAGACCAGGAAACTTTCCCACCTTTGAGATAAGATATGAAGAGCATGAACTAGAAGCACTCCTAGCTTTGGAGAAACCCAAGAAGAAGAAAGACAAAAGCCAAGTGCAATGTTGTCATTGCAAAGAGATGGGACACTATGCCAATGAATGTCCAGAGAAGAAGAAAAAAATATAAGGAGATTAACCAAGTGTGGTGCAACAACTGCAAAGAGTTAGGCCATTATGTGTCAACTTTTCCACGGAAGATACGTGAAGAACTCAATCTTATCACATGTTACAATTGTGGTAACCAAGGACATTATGCAAGCAATTGTCCAGAAAAGATGAAGCACAAGATAAAGCCGATGAAGGATCTCAGCCTTGTCACATGTTTCAAGTGTGGAAACAAAGAACACTATGCAGATGTTTGCCTAGAGAAATTTCAACAAGATCCCAAGAAAGCTAAGAAGTAATCTAGTTGGAAAATTTTAAGGGTGGTAGTACCCTAGTTGCTTTGAGCCAACTTGTAACCCTAGCCTCCCCAAATCTCGGGATGAGATTTATTTTAAGGGTGGTAGCCTGTCACATCCCAAGATTTTTCAAATCTTGTAATGTGAAAAATAAATAAACAAAATAAATAATTGTGGAAATTTAGGGTGAAAAGAAACTTTTGTTTCTAAATGGAAACTTAAAATCCCATATAGAACAAACTTTGGCTAATGTTTGAATCCAACTAAATTCAAATCAAGTGAAATGCATTCTTCATAAAATGCATCTTGAAATTTAAACACTTGGAGAATAAACCAAAACTCTAAAACCCTAATGGAAGAAAATCATTTTCAAGTTATCTCTAAGACTATGGATTTGATCCATGTAAAAATTGGTCAAATAAACATTTCAAAATGACCAAGAATGACAAAGGTAAATATTATAAAACCATATAAATTGATTTCATTCAATTTGGAGCCATAGATAAAATCTTATGAATTTAATAAGATAAGGAAATTGAATTTCTAAAGCTAATAAAGCAACCATATAGAAATCCATAACAAATGGTGAGCAAATAATCCTAAAGGAACTTAAAAAGATAAACAAATAATAAATAAAGTTATAATAGTTAGAATCACTAGTTTTGGATCTTTAAATAAAAACATATGGTTTTCATAAGCATAGGTAGAAATATAAATAAGGATTATATTAAAGAGCCAAATTAAATCTTGGCCAAGAAAATGAAATAAATATTTCTATTGGTTAAAAAGAATAAAGGTTTATTTAAATAAAATAATAAGGATTTATTAATATCCAATTTTGTTTAAGTAAAGGCTTTTCCCTTTCAAATAAACATTAAAATTTATTAAAGTTTTTAAAATAAGAATTCCAACTGTTTTAGTTTCTCAAATGAAACCTACTGAAAAGATTTTGATATTATTTGGATTTCAAAAAGAGTTTTAAAATAAATTAAAACCTATTTGAATTAAAGACTAAGGTCTATTTATTTAATTATTAATAGATCCAAAAAGAATAAAAGAATTACTTTATTTTGGACCTTGGAGTATGTTGATAAACAGAATTTAAATCAACACAAAAGTTTGGTGATGGTTTGAATTGAATTAGAGTTTGAATTGTTTGAATGAAAATCAAATCAGAATATTCAAAACAGAAAAGAAAAAGGTTTAGTATAAAAACATGGAAACAAACCCAACCCATCTGGCCAGCCCAGCTAAGCCCATCCGGCCCAGCAGCCACCTTTCTCCTCTCCCCCGAAGCGTTTTCTTTTACTCGCGAATGAACCCGCAAGGTCGCTGACTACTGGACCCCATTCCCCCTCTTCCTCTCTCGCTGACACCAGGACCCACTGCCCCGTCAGCTTCGTCCTCCCCGCGGTGACCACGCCCCCAACCCCTCCTCGCCATTTCTGGCCGTTGAAGCCGGCGTCAATACGCATTACTGCCTCCATTAATCCCTCTCTCGACCACGCCATCTTAAACGCTTGCTCCTCCTCTTCGTTTTCCCCAGAGCCCATTCCTCCTTTGCCACTGGGTTGTTCCCATTTTGCGCTGCACCGCCCGCTGCTCCGACGAGCTCCGCGAGAAATTCCGGCAGCCCCGCATCACCCCTTACCCCCTCGACCACTCTAGCTTGCTCGTCATCACCGTACGCGTCTCCCAGTACCCCCAACCTGCTCGCGCGTGCCCCCCATCGTCGGCAGCTACCTCGACTGAGCGCCACCGCCGTCTATCTTGTCTCTGACGACCTCTCCCCGGTAAACCCGACCGCCCCTCTCCCCCTGGTTGACACTCCCGTACTTGCCACGTCTTTGCGCGTCTAATGGAAGCCTCCTTTTCCTCTAGCGGGCACTGTATTTTCACCAACGACAACGGATAGAGAAGCCCGACGCCAGGGACAACTCCGGCGAGCGATTGCCATCCACCCCGAGCGCCCCTTCGACGGAGAAGACCATGTTGAGCATCAGTACGACGTGGCGATTCTGGTGAGAATCTCCCTTCGCTCTCTCGCTTCCTGTAATGTCGACACCGTCACCGTCTGACCGCGCGCCGCCACACGCTATCGCCAGCGCAGCTGCTTCTTGATCAAAGCATTGAGGTCCGTAGGATCTTGATCTGACGATTGAGATTAGAACTAACCCGAAGGGGTATGTATCCACCTGAGCCGTGCGATCCCACTTAAATCGAACGGCTGTCCGCCATCGATCCAACCGAAACGGTATGGACCAGTAGCAAGCAGCCACATGGCCTTGTCCGTTTTAATAAAAACAGATTTGATCTATTTGTTGTTCAATTTTGTAAAATTCATAACTTTCAAACCACACGTCCAAATTTTGCAAATTTTATATCAATGGAATCAGAAAGACAAGTACTTTCTGGCCATGCCCTTTGTTTAGTGAATTGCTTCAGATAAAATGATTATTTTTGCAGAAACTTGTGTAGGCATGTTTGGAATATAAAATTCATTCTAAAATTATTTTAGGGATAAAATCTTTCGCAAATAGTTTGGTTTGAAACTACTGACCACACAAATCAATTTGTGGTTTCAAAAATATATTTGGTGAAGCAAAAGAATAAATCTTTGAATAAAAGCATTTCTAGCCAAATAAAAATGTTGATTATGGTTTAAAAATGATTTTGGAGGAAAACCTTTGGGAAATGTTTTGATTTAAACTCTCTGACCCCAAACACCAAGTTTATGATTTGAAAATGTATTTGTTGAACCCTATAAATAATTATTACTTTGCTAAAGGCATTTTCAACCACATAAAATATTGATTTGGTATTAAAATGGTTTATAAGTAAAATATTTTGCAAATAGTTTTGCTACTTTATAAAATGACCAAGAAGTTTTTTAGAATGTTTATAACCTATTAGAAACCACTTTTTTAAATAAAACAATGTTTGGCATGCTTGCATGCATTGTTTTGTTTCTATTATTTTATGTGATGTTTGCTTGAATGGTAGATTGAAATTGTGCCTTGCTTGATTGAATTGTAGTGATTTGAAGAGTGTGAATATTGCAGGATCAAGGAGTGAACTTATATTATCTACAAAAAGGCAAGTGATGCTTCATACTTTTGACCCATTATTTTCACTATGCATTAGTGATATTTCTAAGTAGGACTTGCATGGAATTTTTGCTAAGTGTAAACTATGCCATGGGAAATCCTAGTAGATGAAACCTTAGTAGAATTTTCCTAAGTTAAGATTCCTACTACTATCATGCTTAGCTTAGCTAGTAGAAAACAAGGGTGGAATATATATTCTTACTATGGAATATTTCTAAGTCAAGGACTTGTGTTTTGTTTAATAAAACAACTAAGTGAATGAATCACCTTGGTGGAATGGAAGGAATGGTTTGTGTTGAGTGGTTCACAAGGCCCATTTCTATGGTTTACCTTGTGTATCTCACTTGTGGATGGCCACGCAGGAACAAAGAGATTTCAGATGTCAAATGTTGAGAAGCTTCAAGTGCAGCCACTTGACATTATGGGCTCTGCTTGGATCATATATGTTGCAATAACTTAGCCAAATGGAAAGTTGGTGGTAGGGGAATGATAGGTTGGAACACGTCCATTCTGGTCTAAGGGAAGGCTTCTGAAAGATCTTATATTGGTGAAACCAAGTCTTGTGGGGAAAGTCCACCACCTCTACAGAGTGTAAAATCTAAGTACTTAGCCATGTCCCTGGCAAAGGACAATTTGAGCATCAAGACATGGAAGCTATCAAGAATCACCTCATCCCAATTTCTAAGTTAAAAACTTGTGGTTGAACAAGGGTTGAAGGATCACCAATTTCTATTGGGAGATGCCTTGGGTGATTTTGTCAAGCAAAAAAACTTAGTGTTTTCAAATGATAAGGAAAATCTATATTGAGCAAAGCAAGCCTAAGCTCCACTTAGCCAAATGCATATAGATGATAGACTCCACTATATTACCATAGTATCTCTTGCCAATACAATTCAAATGTATTGACCCTTGTGGCTGTAACTTATTATGTTGCAGGTTTATTTGAAATTAGAGAAGTTTATTGATTAGGATTACAAGTCTACAACCAACATGACTGCCTGTGGCACTTTGAAGATGAAGGACCCCATGTTATTGTTATATTCTACTGCATTGTAATTGAGATAGCCAAATGAGCTATGTAAGATGTAATGAATTATTTTATTCCTGGTTATAAAGTTGTATTATGACCTTTGTTTCTTGATATTACATCTTAACTGTGGATGCTAGCTAATGATCCAGGGACTAGCATTGTAAACACAGGGATCTCTACCTTATTAAAGGTTGGGAACCTTACATGTACTTTCCATGCTTGTGGGATCCAGAACTCCCATTATCATCATAATGGGAATGCTTGTGAGACGATCCCGACCTGTGCTTGTCAGAGTTGTGCTTCCTCTTTCTTCTTTCAACTTGTTTCATCTTGTTCTCCAAGATGGTAGCCTTGACACAAAGAGATTGGTAGGTGGGGACATAGGCCACAGATAACTGCAGATTCAGTTCATTGTTCAGTGCTTCGAGGAACTTCTCTTTCCTCTTGGCATCGGTATCAACTTCATCCGGTGCATAACGCGCCAGATTGTTGAACTCTTCAATATATTCAGCCACGCTGCGCTGGCGCTGCTTCAGGATATGGAACTCCTTCTTCTTCAAACTCATCACTCCGGATGAGATGTGAGCTGTACGGAAACCATCTTCAAAGATAGCCCATGTCAGATCCTCAATGGGAGTGGTGATCTAGAAGTTATCCCACCAAGTAGCTGCTGGTCCTTCTAACAGGTGTGCTGCAAACCTGACTTTCTCCTCGTCGGTACAGCCGACAGTTACCAAATCCTTGTTCACTGAAGGTAGCCAATCATTGGCCACCATGGGATCAGTAGTTCCTGAGAACTTTGCAGGCCTTAGTCTTAGGAATCTGGTGAGCATGTCAAAACCTGGTGGATTGTTCTGATTGTTGTTGTTGTTGTTGTTGTTGTTGTTGTTGTTGTTGTTGTTGTTATTGTTGTTTTTGTTGTTGTTATTCTGATTCTGCATGAAGGTGGTCATCATCTGCATCAGCTGTGCATGTGCTATCATCGGCTGTTGCATCTCGGGGGTGACATTGTTGTTGTTCGGGTTGGGGTTGGCACGTCGAGGAGGCATCTGTGGTTTTCAATAAGGATAAGGATAAGAATGAGATACCCATAGATTCTTAACATGCACAATACATCACATAGATAATCACCAAAACAAGCATCAAAATAACATAAGTTCAACGACATAAACAACAAGTTTGAAAAGAAAACATACCAATAGCAAGCCATCCACATGTTGGATGGTCATTGCGACTCAATAATCGTAAGCATGGTAAATGATAGATAAATGAGTAGTCATCACTACTCCTCTACATCAACCTCCTCATCAACAAGTGTAAGACCTGCATTCTCCATCGCGGTCTTATATTCCTCGACATTGGTGGTCAAGGCCTCTACCTTGGCTTTGAGAGCCCTCTTCTGTGAACGAAGTCTCTCAATCACACCCAGCTGATGCTCGAGCTCGAAGTCCTTGGCCTCTAATTCTGCATTCATCTCTCGAATCCTCTTGTTCCTATCTTGGACTATTTTCTCTTGGCTCTTGAACTTCCTGTCCTGGCTCTCAAACTTAGCCTCCATTTCCTTGACTATCTCGTCTTGCTCCGCGAAGAGCTTGTCCTTCTCACGCAGCTGCACCTGGAGCTCGTCATTGCTAAGCATGACGTTGGTCCTATCAGTATCTAGGTGCCTAAGTAGAACCTCTAGGTCCTAAAGGTACAGACGAATCGGCTCTACCATCTCTCTAGCAGCATCCTCGAACTCAATAGCCTCACCATCCTCGTCACGTCTCCCGAAGGCGTGAAAGTGAGTACCTCTAAGCTCCCGAGAGTGCCTCCCTAATAGACGCCCAAGTAAATCCTGCATGACTACCTCTAGGACTCTCTCTCCCGACACCAAATTTGCTATTTTTGGACATATAGATCAAAAGTTATTGATTTTTCAAACTCAAACATCTAATAGACCAATATCTGGATTTTAATTCAAAAGCCTGGCCACGTGTCTTATTTCTACTGGCCGGTACTACATTGGGTCGATCGAGAAACGTGAGCCGTTAGATTTAAGTGGTATCGCATGGCGCAGATCAACTCGTACCGCTTCTATTAGTGATTCTATCCTAACCTTGCGATCTAGATCTAATGGACGAAATTGTTCTAGCCAAGAACTGGCGGCGCTAGTTACTGCGCGCGGCGACGACGCGTCTGTCGACGGTGGTCTGGCGACGCCAAGGGGTAAGGGAGGGGATACAGGGAATTACGAGGTTCGTAGTGGCGAGGGGGTGCTAAACATGGTCGTGGTTGGCGAAGGGGCGCACAGACGGGGCTTGTATTCCTCGCTGGAGTTCGCGTCAGTGTCGGTGGCTAGCAGATGGAGAATTTGCCGAGCCTCTGGAGCTCGAGCAAACAAATGAAATGGTTCATTGGGTGCGCACGAAGATGGCGAATTCGGTAGTGCAAAGCAAGGAACAAGGCAGGGTCGGGGCTCACCTTTGGTCGCCATAGTTGTGCCCGTCGTTGGTGCTTGCTGGTGAAGACAGGGGCGAGACCTACAGAGTGTCCATGGACAAACATTGCTTGTGTGACTTCTGATGTGTGTGATTAGAATTATTCCCTTAGAAATATCTTGCCTATTCTAATCCCAACCCAACCCAAACAGATGACTTCTCCAAGAGACTCCAACATCAAAGTTGATGACACCAACAACAACCAAGAGGACAACATGAGAGAACAACTACTAGCAAACCAAACCCAGTTGAGCCAAGTGACAACTCAGCTTTTAGCCAACAACAATGGATTAGACCCAGCCATACAAAGGATTTTGAAACTTCAATCCCAATTGTTGCGAGGGATGGCTACTCAAATGACCAACTTGGGAGAAAACTCTTCCCAAGGAGCTAATGACAACAAGGATGACAAAGATGTTATTCTAGAAGGAATCCAAGCTTAAAATATTTGTGGAGACAAGGATCACACTTCCAAAGAGCATGGAGATCAATGCCCCAACTGTGAAGAGAAACATCCAGCTAACCAATGCCCCACATCTCAAGCTACTTTCTTTCTATGTGAAGGAAATAGTCATGTCCCTATCCAATGTCCCATCTATACCATAGTTCAACAAAGGAAACAAGGTGGAGTGCAACAACAATTTGTAAACCTTCATGAAAGAACAACTTCTACCAAGAAGGATGAAGGCAAAGTCAACACTATGCATCATAAGGCCAAATCCAAAGTGACCACAAAGTGTTGCTACTCTTGTGAAGAAGAAGGTCATATCTCTAGTAACTGCCCCAAGAAGAGAGAAAGATTTCCCACCTTTGTGGTAAAGTATGAAGAGCATGAATTAGAAGAACTCCTAGCTTTGGAGAGACCCAAGAAGAAGAAGAAGAAATGCCCGAACCCAAACAAGAAGGATATTACCCAAGAGCAATGTTACACTTGCAAAGAGATGGGACACTATGCCAATGAATGCCCAGAAAAGAAGAAGAACCAAGGAAACAAACAAAAGGCAATGATACCAAAGGAAAAGAAAGATATCAGCCGAGTGATGTGTTTCAAATGCAAAGAGCTAGGCCATTATGCAGACAAGTGTCCAGAGAAGTTTCAACAAGATTCCAAGCAAGACATGATGTAATTTAGTTGGAAAATCTTTAAGGGTGGTAGTACCCTAAATGTTTTGAGCCAACTTGTAACCCCTAGCCTTCCCAAATCTCGGGACGAGATTTATTTTAAGGGTGGTAGCTTGTCACATCCCAAGAGTTTCTAAATCTTGTAATGTGAAAAATAAATAAACAAAATAAAATTTTTGTTGAAAATCAGGGTAAAAAGAAACTTTTGTTTCTAAATAGAAACTTAAAATCCCATCTTGAACAAACTTTAATTAAAGTTTGAACTCAACAAATCTAAATCAAGGGAATTGCATTCCTCAATGAATGTATCTGGAAATTTAAACACTTGGAAAATAAAACCAAACCCTAAAACCCTAATGGAATAAAAATCATTTCCAAAGTTATCTCCAAGCATATGGATTTGAACCATATAAAATTTTGTCAACAAACATTTACAAATGATCAAGAATGACAAATAAAAATATTATAAAGCCATATAAATTGGTTTCACCTAATTTGGAACCATAAATAAAATCTTATGAATTTAATAAGATAAGGAAAAGTAAATTCCAAAGCTAGTAAAGAACCTATCTACAAATCCATACCAAATGGTGAGCAAATAATCCTAAAGACATTTAAAAATATAAACAAATATTAAACAAGATTTTACAAATTGGAATCACCAAGTTTGGTTCAATAAATAAAAAGATATGAATTTTATAAGAAAAGAAAGATTTATTAAATAAAGAATATTAAATATCAAACCAAATCTTGTCCAAATCTTTAAACAAATGGAATGAATTATAATCCCAATCCAAATAAAAGTATTGGATAAATAATTGCGAAAATAAAATAAAATGCCTCAAACCAAATCCTATTGGAATAAAGACAAATCCAATTTTATATAATTAATAAATCTTATTAAATTTTTTTCCAAATAACTCAAGTTGAATTATTTGACACCCCTTTAAGTAATTAAAACCTACTGAAAAGATTTTGGAAGGTTTTGGAAGAATCAAATGGTGTTTAGAAATACTACTAAGTCTATTTTGATTTAAAACTACAACCTATTTTGAATAAATAAAAGACCCCAAAATGAATAAGGTTTTATTCAAAAAAATTATATCAGAATACAATACTAATCAGTACTTAAAACCACACAAAATTTGGCAAATATTTGAATTCAAATGGATGCTTGATTTGATTAAATGAAATCAAACAAGAAAATCAGAATTGGAAAAAGAGAAAAGCAACAGAACAAAAAAAGTACAAAAGGGAGCCAGCCCAGCCGGCCAGCCCAACTAGGCCCAGAAAGCCCACCTATTCCCCCTCCCCCGAAAAGTTTTCCTCACTCATGAATCGACCCACACAGACGCTGGCAGATGGACCCCGCTCTCCCTCTCCTTTCTCACTGACGCCAGACGCCACCACCGGGCCTCTTCTTCCTCACCTGCGCGCAAACCTCGCCGGCGGTTTTCTGCCATTAAGCGCTCGCGTGAATATGCGTTATTGCCCGCATTACTCCACCCCGCGACCATGCTGTCTTAAACACCCTCGCCTCCTCTCTGATTCCCCTCAGTCCCCGCTTCCCCGGAGCCACCAGGCTGCGACAATTTGGCCTCGCTTTGCCACTGTCTCCGGCGAGTTCCGCAAACGATTCCGGCCAATAGACACCACCCCTTGCCTCCTCGACCACACGATAAATTTCCCCAGACCCAGGCGCACCTTTCCGTATCGCCAGCTCACCCGCGCGTGCTCTGCAGGCTCGGCAACGACGACGACCACCGTCGCCACCTTCTGCTTCCTCTCCGGCGAGTGCCCCAGGTAACATCTGACCGCCCCGACGCTTCTCATTGATACTCGCATGCTCCCAGGTATCTTGTGCGTCTAACCATACCCCCCCACTTGCCGTAGGGTGACCCGTAGCGCCGCCCTCGACGACGACAGCGCATGGCAGTCGTCAGACGCAACTCCGGTGAGCAATTGCCGTGAACCCCGTGCGCCCCTGCCTCCCCAAGAGCACGTTGAGCATCAGCATCGTCCAGAGAATCAGGTGAGCCCCCCTCTCTCGTTCTCGCTTCCTGAATCGCCGGTGACGCCACTGCCAGGCCGCCTCCGCCGCGCGACAGAGTCCAGCGCCGCCAGTTCTAGGTCATTAGATTAGGACCGTTGGATCTTGATCCTGAGGCTACGATAGAATCACTTAACGCTGAAGAGGTACGCAACTAGAGCCATGCGATGTGACTTGATCCAACGCCTCATGTTGCTGATCCACGCGAAACGTTTTCGACGAATAGAATTAGGACACGTGGCTCATCTCGTTTGAATTAAAACAGAATAGATCTATTAGATGTGCCAATTTGAAAAATCCATAACTTTCAAACCACACGACCAAATTTTGCAAATTTTATATCAATGGATTCAGAAAAACAAGCCCTAGCCAACCATGCACTTTGTTTAGTAAAAAGCTTCTGGTAAAATGTTTGTTTTTGCAGAAACTTATGTATGCTTGTTTAGGTTATAAAAATTATTCTAAAATGATTTTGGGGATAAAATCTTTGGAAAATGGTTTGTTTTGAACGTACTGACCCTAGGAAACAAATTGTGGTTTCAAAAATGTATTTGGTGAAACAAAAGAATAAATCTTTGATTTAAACCATTTCTAGTCAAATAAAAATATGGTTTAATTATTGAAAATGGTTTTGGAAGAAAACCATTGAGAAATGTTTTGGAAATAAACTCTCTGACCCAAAATACAAGGTTATGTGATTTGAAAACATAATTTGTGAAACCTATAGAATTTTGCCTTATTAAAAGCATTTCTACACCACATAAAATAATGACTTGATCAAAAAATGGTTTATGAAGTAAAATCTTATACAAATGATTTTGCCACTTTATAAAATTACCATTAGGTGTTTTCAAATGTTTATGACCCATTAGAAACCAAATATCCAAATAAAACAATCTTTAGCATGCTTGCATGCATTGTTTTGTTATTAATATTTTATGTGTTGAATTGCTTGAATGGTAGTTTAAAATATTGTTTGCTTGATTGAATTGTAGTGACTTGAAGTGTGTGAACATTGCAAAGATCAAGAAGTGAACTTATACCCTCTACCAAAAAGGCAAGTGATGCTTCATACTTTTCTCCCATTACTTTCACTATGCATTAGTGATTTTTCTAAGTAAAACTTGCATGGAATTTTTGCTAAGTATAAACCATGCTATGGGAAAACCTAGTAGATGAAACCTTAGTAAAATTTCCTAAGTTAAGACTCCTACTACTATTATGCTTAGCTTAGCTAATAGAAAACAAGGCTGGAATATATATTCACACTATGGAAAAATTTCTAAGTCTGAGGACTTGTGTTTTGTTTAATAAAACAACTAAATGAATGAATCACCTGGGTGGAATGGAAGGAATGGTTTATGTTGAGTGGTTCACAAGGCCATTTTTATGGTTTACCTTTGTGTATCTCACTTGTGGATGGCCACCCAGGAACAAAGAGATTTGAGATGTCAGATGTTGAGAAGCTTCAAGTGCAGCCACTTGGCATTATGGGCTCTGCCTGGATCATATAGGTTGCAATAACTTAGCCAAATGGACAATTGGTGGTAGGGGATTGATAGGTCGAAGCGCGTCCATTTGGGTCTAAGGGAAGGCTTCTGAAAGATCTTGTCTTGGTGAAACCAAGTCTTGTGGGAAAGTGCACCACCTCTGCAGAGTGTAAAATCTAAGTACTTAGCCATGTCCCTGGCAAAGGACAATTTGAGCATCAAGACATGGAAGCTATCAAGAATCTCCTCATCCCAATTTCTAAGTTAAAATCTTGTGGGTGAACAAGGGTTGATAGGATCACCAATTTTTATTGGGAGATGCCTTGGGAAAGATTTTGTCAAACAAAAACTTAGTGTTTTCAAATGATAAGGAAAATCTAGTTTGAGCAAAGCAAGCCTAAGCTCCACTTAGCCAAATGCATATAGATGATAGACTCCACCATACTACCATAGTATCACTTGCCAATACAATTCAAATGTATTAACCCTTATGGCTGTAACTTGTTATGTTGCAGGTTTGTTTGATATTAGTGAAGTTTAAAGATTAGGATTACAAGTCTACAACCAACATGTTTGCCTGTGGAACTTTGAACATGAAGGACCCCATGCTTATAGATATTCTACTGCAATGTAATGTGATAGCCAAATGAGCTATGTAAGATGTAATGAATTATTTTATTCCTGGTTATAAAATTGTATTATGACCTTTGTTTCCTGATATTATGTCTTAATTGTGGATGCTAGCTATTGTTCCAGGGACTAGCATTGTAAACACAGGGATCTCTACCTTATTAAAGGTTGGGAACCTTACATAGAATTGCTAGGAAATTTCTAAGTTAAGATGCTTATCTATGCCATGCTTAGCCTAGCTAGTAGCAACCAAGGGTGGTGAAATAATCATGCTATGATAAAATATTTCTAAGTCTTTGGACTTGTGTTTTTCCTAATAAAACAACTAAGTTAATGAAACACCTGGGTGGAATGGAAGGAATGGTTTATGTTGAGTGGTTACACAAGGCCCATTTCTATGGTTTACCTTGTGTATCTCACTTGTGGAAAGCCACCCAGGAACAAAGAGATTTTAGAGGACAAATGTTAAGAAGCTTCTAGTGCAGCCACTTGGCAATATGGGCTCTGCCAGGATCACATAGGTTGCTAGAACTTAGCCATTTGGACAGTTGGTGGTAGTGGGTTGATAGGTTGGAACGCGTCCATTTGGTCTAAGGGAAGGCTTCTGAAAGGTCTTGTCTTGGTGAAAATCAAGGCTTGTGGGGAAAGTGCACAACCTCTGCAGATGGAAGAATCTAAGTACTTAGCCATGTCCCTAGAAAAGAACAACTTGAGCATCAAGACATGGAAGCTATCAAGAATCTCCTCATCCCAATTTCTAAGTAAAAACTTGTGGGTGAACAAGGGGTGAAGGACCTCAATGTCTATTGGTGGTTCCTTGGGAAAAGTTTTGACAAAGAAAAACTTAGTGTTTTCAACTAATAGGCAAAATCTATTTTGAGCAAAGCAAGCCAAGCTACACTTAGCCAAATTGCATATAGTATCTAGTCCACCTAAATTATACTAAGGTATCACTTTCCAATACTATTCCAATGTATTGACCCACTGTGGCTGTAACTTGTGATGTTGCAGGTTACTCTGATGAGGATTAGGAGTCATGAGTCTACACTCAACATGTTTGCCTGTGGCACATGAAGATGAAGACTTTTATTTATTTACTTATTCAAACTCTTGTACTAGGCCTGTGGCCTTGGAGTTGTAAAGACTATGTTTGTCTCTGGAATGACTGTAATAATGACCTTTGTTTCTGTGTACTTCATCTTAAACTGTGGATGCTAGCATTGATCCAGGGACTAGCATTGCAATCACAGGGATCCTTTTTCCTTTATAAAGAAGGGATCTTACAGATGGTATCAGAGCACTGTGTTGCCTGTAGGATTATGACCCTAGGATTGGAAACCACTAAGGAAAATTTTCAACAACTTCTACACTTGTCTATTCTTCTCGTAAACTTTTCTCATCTCTATTTGTATATGAACTCCATCAATGAAGCCGTAAGGAAAGGACCACTCATGACAATGACCTTGGAGTGTGAGACAGAATTTCCCAAGGCTCTCAAGGACCTCATGGTTGCAATGGAAATACATGGTGCAGCTGTGTACAAAGGTTTTCCTATGACGGATGAAGGAGTTGAGTACTGGTGGGTGCAACTTCACTTGTATAAAAACAAGGAAGACAACCACAAGGAATCAGGATTCTGCATGTTCACCAATTCAGTGATGCATCCTACATTCTTTGATTCAGCAAGGGATGCATCTTGGAAGACCATCAAAGAACTTGGTGATAGAGTCAAGTGCAGATGCTCAACCTCCAAAATGACCTAAAGGAAGAGAAGAAACATACCCAAGAGTTAGAAGCTACCAACCAAACCTTAAGAGGAGACATTATAAACTTAGTGATGGAGTCATGTGCTCAAGAAAGAGTGATTGCCTCTAGAAATATTGTGTTAGCCAACATATCTAGTGAGATAGGATTATAAGCGTACTTAGTTAGTTGGACCACCACTTATCACCTTATTTTCCAAATGTTGCTTAAAATAAGTTGAACCTTGGTTGTTGTAATGGATCCATGTATGCCATGACTTGTGTGTTTTGATTTCCAAGGATATGTATGTGATGCTTTGCCTTGTGTTTTATCTTAAATTGTGTTGTTCTAACTTTTTCTATCTTATAAATAGATGCCTAACGTTACCATCAGCACTGTTGAGGAGTTCCAGGGAACTCGCTTTGGTCCTCGTATTATTGAGCTCACTACTTTGCTCAATCTCCCTCTTCCTACCATCATGGTGCTTCCCCTCACCAAGTTTGAGAGGAAAGACCTTTGGGGTTTCAAGGTCAATCATCCCGGACGCTAGACTGAGCCTACCACGGAGGCTATCATCTTCAAGCTCATGCACGATGACAAGGAGAGAGGCCTTGAGGTAGTCATGCAGGATCTGATAGGACGTCTGCTAGGGAGACACTCTCGACAGGTTAGAGGTACTCACTTCCACGTCTTTGGTAGACGTGATGAGGATGGAGAGGCCATCGACTTCGAGGACACTTCGAGGGAGACAGCAGAGCCGATTCGTCTATACCTCCAGGACTTAGAGGCTCTCATTAGGCACGTGGACACTGATAGGACCAACGTCATGCTCAACAATGACGAACTCCAGGTGCAGCTTCGTGAGAAGGACAAGCTCTTCGCGGAGCAAGATGAGATAGTCAAGGAGATGGAGGCAAAGTTCGAGAGCCAGGACAGAAAGTTCAAGAGTCAGGAGAAGTGAGTCCAGGATAGAAACAAGAGGATTCGGGACATGACTGAAGAACTGCAGGCCAAGGACTTAGAGCTCGAGCATCAGCAGACGGTGATTGAGAGGCTTCGTTCTCAGAAGAGGGCTCTCAAAGCCAAAGTAGAGACCTTGACCACCAATGTCGAGGAATACAAGACCGCGATGGAGAATGCAGGTCTTACCTTTGTTGAGGAGGAGGTTGATGCCGAGGAGTAGAGTTGACTACTCATTTATCATTTATTTAGCATACTTTATTTGTGTCACAATGACCATCCAACATGTGGATGGCTTGTTATTGGTGTGTTTACTTTGCAAACTTGTCGTTTTTGATGTTGAACTATTATTATTATTATGATGCATTTTTTGTGATTGGTTATGTGATGTATTGTGCATGAAAGCATCTATGGGTATCTCATTCTTATCTCTATTGAACAAACCACAGATGCCTCCCCGTCGAGCCAATCCCAACAACAACAACATCACTCCTGAGATGCAGCAAATGATGACAGCTCAGACTCAGCTGATGCAAATGATGACGACGTTCATCCAGAACCAAAACAACAACAATAACAACAATAAAAACAACAACATCAACAACAAGAACCCACCGGGTTTTGACATGCTTACCAGGTTCTTGAGATTGAGGCCAGCAAAGTTCTCAGGAACAACTGATCCCATGGTGGCCAATGATTGGCTACGCTCTGTGAACAAGGACTTGGTAATCTGGTCTTGATGCGAGAGAAAAGGTCGATTTGCAAGACATTTCTTTGGAAGGACCAGCCGCCACTTGGTGGGATAACTTCCAGATCACCATTCCCATAGAAGATGTGACATGGGCTATCTTTAAGGATGGCTTTCGTACTGCTCATATCTCATCTGGAGTGATGAGTCTGAAAAACAAGGAGTTCCATAATCTGAAGCAGCGCCACCGCAGCGTGGCTGAATATATTGAGGAGTTCAACAATCTGGCGCGTTATGCACCGGATGAAGTTGACACCGATGCTAAGAGGAAGGAAAAGTTTCTTGAAGGGCTGAATGATGAACTGAACTTGCAGCTATGAGTAGCCTATGTTCCCACATACCAGTCTCTTTGTGATAAGGCTGCTATTTTGGAGAACAAAATGAAGCAAGTTGAGAGTAGAAAGAGAAAGCACTTGGACAAGCACAGCTCGGGATCGTCTCACAAACGTTCCCATTATGATGATAGTGGAAGCTCAGGATCCCACAAGCATGGGAAATTCAACAAGCACCACAACCACAACCGTCATCATGACAACAAGCATCACCATAGTCATGACAATGATAAGTACAAGAACCACAAGGGTGGATATAAGAGCCACCACAGTGGTAGTGGAAGTGGCAGTGGAAGCCAGCCTGTCAAGAAGGACATTAGTCAGGTTGAGTGCTTCAAGTGCAAGAAGATGGGGCATTATGCAAATGAATGCCTAGAAAAGAAAGTTGAAGGACCCAACAAGCCCAACCCTTTTCAGAAAGGGCAAGTGAACCACATCAATGTGGAGGAAATTTATGAGGAGCCTGATGCTGTTGCTGGTAAGTTCAAACTCAATTCCATTCCAGCATTTGTTCTCTTTGATACTGGTGCATCTCATTCATTCATATCAAGACCATTTGTTGAAAGAAATGAACTGCCGGTAAAAACTATTGGGTGTCCTATAAAAGTAAGTTCTCCTGGCGGAGAAATGATAGTGAATTCAGGATGTCATGATCTAGTCATAGAGTTTGGGAAGTATAAGTTTCCCGTTAACTTGATAATTCTAAATTCCCAAGGATTGGATGTCATTTTGGGAATGGACTGGATAACTAAGCACAAGGGAGTGATAGATTGTGCCAACCATACTGTCTCACTCACAACTCCAAAAAATAAAAGGATCAGATTTAAGACCAATTTTGAAGAAAAAGGAGTAAGCTAAATTCTCTTAAGGGGGTTAGCATAGACAGTGTGCCAATTGTGAGTGAATATCCGGATGTGTTTCCGGAAGAATTGCCGGGAATGCCACCAGATAGAGATGTGGAGTTCCTTATTGATTTGCTACCAGGATCTGGACCAATAGCAAAGATACCATACAAGATGTCAGTTGATGAACTGAAAGAACTCAAGAAACAACTTGGAGAACAGTTGCAGAAAGGATTTATTCAACCAAGCTCTTCATCTTGGGGAGCACCAGTTTTGTTTATGGAGAATAAAGATAGAAGTCAAAGGTTATGCATAGATTACCGTTCACTCAATGAGGTGACTATCAAGAACAAATACCCTTTGCCAAGAATCAATGACTTGTTTGATCAGCTAGAAGGAGCTTGTGTGTTCTCAAAGATTGATCTCCGGTCAGGATATTTCCAACTCAAGATAAGGGAGCAAGACATACCTAAGACAACTTTCACCACAAGGTATGGATTGTATGAGTATACCGTGATGCCATTTGGTTTGACCAATGCTCTAGCATACTTTATGAATATGATGAACAAGGTGTTCATGGAATTCCTTGATAAGTTTGTTGTCGTTTTCATCGATGACATTTTAGTCTACTCCAAGAGAAAAGAAGAGCATGAAGGACATTTGTGTTTGATACTCGAGAAGCTTAGAGAGCATAAACTGTATGCCAAATTCAGCAAGTGTGAATTTTGGCTAAATGAAGTTGGATTTCTTGGACACGTTATGTCAGGAGATGGTGTAGCAGTAGATCCTGCTAAAGTTTCAGTTGTAACTGAATGGGAATCTCCTAAGTCAGTGAAAGAAGTTCGTAGTTTCCTTGGCTTAGCAGGTTACTACAGAAGGTTCATTGAGAATTTCTCCAAGGTAGCAAAACCCATGACAGAATTGCTAAAGAAAGACAAGAAATTTGCTTGGTCTGAAGGTTGTGAACTCAGTTTTCAAGAATTTAAGAAGAGACTTGTGACAACACCAGTCTTATGTCTGCCAGATTTGGAGAAGGATTTCCAAGTGTATTGTGATGCATCTCATCATGGTTTGGGTGCAGTACTTATTCAAGGGAAAGTTGTGGCTTATGCCTCGAGACACCTCAAAACTCATGAAGTGAACTATCCTACTCATGATTTGGAGTTAGCCTCTGTTGTCCATGCACTCAAAACATGGAGACACTATCTTTTGGGAAAGCGATGTGAAGTGTTCACAGATCACAAGAGTTTGAAGTACATCTTCACCCAGAAAGAAATTAACATGAGACAAATAAGATGGCTAGAACTCATCAAGGACTATGACTTAAGTTTGCAATACCATCCCGGTAAAGCAAATGTTGTAGCGGATGCTCTAAGCCGTAAGGTTTTTGTGAATGGCCTTACTAAAGGAGAATTGCCAGATGATTTGTGTGCCCAATTTAGAGATCTCAGATTGGAGATTGTGCCTGAAGGACATCTCATGTCTTTGGATGTTCAACCCACTCTGTTGGACAAGATCAAAGAAGCCCAGAAGACTGATAATGAAATTGAAGAAATTAAGGAAAAGATTGGAAAAGGAAAAGCCAAAGGGTTCCATGAAGACGAAAAGGGTAATTTATGGCATGGGAAACGTATCTGTGTTCCACAAGATCTGGAGCTTCGGAAACTGATTTTGCAAGAAGCACACAACTCACCGTATTCCATTCATCCGGGTAACACCAAAATGTACATGGATATGAAGGAAAGATTTTGGTGGAATAATCTCAAGAAGGACATCGCCGAACATATTGCTTTATGTGATGTGTGTAGTAGAGTGAAAGCGGAACATCAGAAACCAGCAGGTTTGCTTCAGCCACTACCTATTCCTGATTGGAAGTGGGACAAGATTGGTATGGATTTCATTACCGGATTACCAAGGACCCGGTCAGGATACGATTCTATTTGGGTAGTAGTGGATCGCCTAACTAAAGTGGCTCATTTCATACCCGTGAAGACAACCTATACAAGTGCTAAGCTGGCCAAAATCTGTATGAGTAGAATTGTATGTCTACATGGGGTGCCCAAGAGTATTGTGTCTGATAGGGGAACTCAATTCACTTCCCATTTTTGGAGACAGCTACATGAGTCATTGGGAACGAGGTTGGAATTCAGCACTGCTTTTCATCCTCAAACTTATGGACAGACAGAAAGGACTAATCAGATTCTTGAAGACATGTTGAGGGCATGTGCCCTAGACTATGGAGCCAGTTGGGATGAAAGTCTGCCTTACGCAGAATTTTCTTACAACAACAGCTATCAAGCCAGCATTGGGATGGCACCATTTGAGTTTCTCTACGGGAGAAAATGTACCACCCCATTGTTATGGAATGGTGCGGGAGAAAGAAGTTTGTTCGGACCAGAACTTATCAAAGAAGCCGAAGAGAAGGTCAAGTTGGTTAAGGATAGATTGAAGATAGCACAGTCCTGACAGAAAAGCTACGTAGATCCTAAGCGTAGAGAAGTCACCTACGAAGTTGGTGACAGAGCTTATCTTAGAGTGTCACCACTTCGTGGAGTGAAGAGGTTCGGAGTCAAAGGAAAATTGGCCCCAAGATATGTTGGACCATTCAAGATTCTGAGTCATAAAGGAGAAGTTGCTTATGAAATTGAATTGCCAGAGTCTTTGTCAGCTGTTCATAATGTGTTTCATGTGAGTCAACTTAAGAAATGTCATCCAGAAATGGAAGAAACTTCTTTGAAGGATACTATACCTTTGGAAGAGGTTCAGTTGGAGAGTGACCTCACTTATGAGGAGAAACCTATCAAGATTCTTGAGACTGCAGAAAGAGTCACACGGACTAAGACTATCAAGTTTTGCAAAGTGCAGTGGAACCATCATTCCGAAGAGGAAGCAACATGGGAAAGAGAAGATGATCTTCGGAAAGACCACCCTCACCTATTTGCTATCCAATCCGAATCTCGAGGGCGAGATTCACCTTAAGGGGGTTAGATTTGTAACATCCCTAAAATCATGTTTTAAACTCATGCATATCATCCATGCATCCATGATCATATGAGTTTCATTTCAAACAAATCATTTCAAAACAGAAGCATATATGCTTATTATTTCATGTAAAGTTTGCTCTAGCCTTAGTGCTATCTTCCAATAAGAAGAGTACTTGTTTTTGTTTAGTAAGGTTTGAAATTCAAACTTAGGCACCATCAAAAGTTTGAACAAAGTTTCAAAACAAAATTAGTAAATAAAACCAATATTATGCCTATTGTATATATACATCATAAAGGCTTGGTTTTATCTTTATTTTCATTGGATCAAAGTGTTTCCAGTAAACAGTAGTGTTTGACACACATTTGAGTGCAAGGTTTTCTGAGTAAAAACCTAGAAAAGATTTGAATTCAAACTCATTGGATTTGGATTTGAAAACCATTTCAGAAAATCAAAACAGAAAAAGAAAAGGAAAAAAGAAATGGAAAAAGGCCAGCGCCACCTATCTGGCCCAACTATGAATCCAGCCCAATAAGCCCACCCGGGTTCCCCCTCTCTCTCTCTCACTCGCGGCCACACCCACTGAGTGACTGACACCAGGACCCCACCCCCCTCTATGTTTAACTCGCTGATGAGTGGACCCTGCGACCACGTCGTCGTCGTCAATCACGCGCGGCCGTGACGCTCGCTCCGTCGTTACTCGCCGCAGTCACTGCGGGCTTAATTGCCCTTGATTCCACGCTTAATCGCCGCCCTCCTTCTGCCTACATAAACCCCTCTGCACCGCGGCCATTTCCCCTCACCTAGCGCCACCTCTCCGCCACCAGGCTGCCCGCAATCGCCCTTGCGCCGCCGCAGACAGAGCAACTCTGGCGACGAATCTCGGTGAGTACAGACTGCCCCTCTACCTCTAGTTCAAACCCATGTGATCAGCATGACCTTGCACATTCGCTAATGCCCTCCGTTTGCTTTCTCATGACCCAGAGTGACGCCTTCGTTCTCACCCGCGAGCACCTGAGCCGCTGCTCGACTCCGACGTGTGATTCAGGTAAAATGAGACCGCCCCTTGCCTCCCCTTTGATACTGTCTTGATCGCCAGGTCCTTGCGCATCTCGTAAACCATCTGACTCGTGCTAGGTCGACGTAGAACCTCGGCAACGTCCTCGACATCAAGCATCTGACGCTGCCCGCAACTCCGACGAGCTCCCCCGGCCACTACAGAGCGCCCCTTGCCAAGCCGTCGCCAGGTTGAGCATCAGTGCAACACCACGATCCTGGTAAGCATCTCCGACGACCCCAGAGCCACCTGTAGCGCCGCGCCGCCGTAGGCAGAGCTCGCCGCCGCCAGTAGCCACCGACAGCGCCGCCCAGCTATGGTCGTTTGATCCAGGACCGTTGGATCTGGATCCACCGCGTGAAATTAGATCACTTATCGAAGCGTTACGAATATATCTGGGCCGTGAAGATTAAGTAGATCTAACGGCTCACAGACGCGATCCTGAGCGAACCCGTACGCGCCAATCAGAGCGTGACGCGTGGCCAGGAATTAGATTTATAAACAGAATTTGAATCTATTAGATGTTTGAAGTTGTTTTGGCTATAACTTTTGATTCCCACGTTAGAATTTGACAAATTTTATATCATAGAAATCAGGAGAACAAGCCATTTCTAATTATGCAATGTGTTTAATGTTTTGTTTCTGTTAAAATGGTTTTATTTACAGAAACATGTGTAGGGCTAATTTGAGTATATGAATTGTTTGAGAAATGTTTTAAGGTTTAAATAAATGTTGTTTGGCAAGTTTTTAAACTTGTTTATGAACCAGTACTGTACACTTTCTTCGTTGAGTTTTAAAAATCATCACATATCATATTGCATGCATTCATATATTTTTGTTTGTATATGTTTTATATGTGATTTGTCTCTATGATTTTTTGTGTAGATTTTGGTGCCAATAGTGATTGTGATTGAGGAGAGTGTAGCTACTCTCCAAACTACCAAGGCAAGTGGTGCTTCATGATATTTGTATCCCTATGTTTTCTACTAAGCATTAGAATTATTTTGTTAGTCTTGCATGTTGTATTTTGTTTATATGCCATGTTGGGAAATCCTAGTAGTTGTAGAATTGCTAGGAAATTTCTAAGTTAAGATGCTTATCTATGCCATGCTTAGCCTAGCTAGTAGCAACCAAGGGTGGTGAAATATACATGCTATGATAAAATATTTCTAAGTCTTTGGACTTGTGTTTTGCCTAATAAAACAACTAAGTTAATGAAACACCTGGGTGGAATGGAAGGAATGGTTTATGTTGAGTGGTTACACAAGGCCCATTTCTATGGTTTACCTTGTGTATCTCACTTGTGGAAAGCCACCCAGGAACAAAGAGATTTTAGAGGCCAAATGTTAAGAAGCTTATACGGCAGCCACTTGGCATTATGGGCTCTGCCAGGATCACATAGGTTGCTAGAACTTAGCCATTTGGACAGTTGGTGGTAGTGGGATGATAGGTTGGAACGCGTCCATTTGGTCTAAGGGAAGGCTTCTGAAAGGTCATGTCTTGGTGAAAATCAAGGCTTGTGGGGAAAGTGCACAACCTCTGCAGATGGAAGAATCTAAGTACTTAGCCATGTCCCTGGAAAAGGACAACTTGAGCATCAAGACATGGAAGCTATCAAGAATCTCCTCATCCCAATTTCTAAGTAAAAATTGTGGGTGAACAAGGGGTGAAGGACCTCAATGTCTATTGGTGGTTCCTTGGGAAAAGTTTTGACAAAGAAAAACTTAGTGTTTTCAACTAATAGGTAAAACCTATTTTGAGCAAAGCAAGCCAAGCTAGACTTAGCCAAATTGCATATAGTATCTAGTCCACCTAAATTATACTAAGGTATCACTTGCCAATACTATTCCAATGTATTGACCCACTGTGGCTGTAACTTGTGATGTTGCAGATTACTCTGATGAGGATTAGGAGTCATGAGTCTACACTCAACATGTTTGCCTGTGGCACATGAAGATGAAGACTTTTATTTATTTACTTATTCAAACTCTTGTACTAGGCCTGTGGCCTTGGAGTTGTAAAGACTATGTTTGTCTCTGGAATGACTGTAATAATGACCGTTGTTTCTGTGTACTTCATCTTAAATTGTGGATGCTAGCATTGATCCAGGGACTAGCATTGCAATCACAGGGATCCTTTTTCCTTTATAAAGGAGGGATCTTACATGTAAGGTCTAGGAAGTCTCACTAAAACAGGTTTTAAATCTTATTAGTAAATAGTGTGGTCAAAAGACTAATCTTTGATTTGTCATTATATGAGTTGTACTGGTAATTCTTCCAAATATTGGTTTTGAACACATTTAGTCCACACCCATTGGAATTTCTTGTTTCTTTGCCAATGACCAATTGGATGTGTTTTATTCCCTCTTAAGGATTTCTTAAGAGTTATTTCCTTTAGAATTGGTCTGTTAAGACTATTTTGTGTTATTACTTCAAGATTTCACCTTATTAAGCTTTAGACAATCTTTTATTATCACTCTAATTACTTCTTCAACTTCCTTATATTAATTTCTTTAAGGTTTGAGTACTGCTACCTTGAAGTACACTTCGATCTTTCATCCAGACATACTTCCAAAAATACTTCAATAATAATGACTCCTTTTAACCATATGAAAATAAGGCTTAAGTTGTCATAGGTTAGTATTTCTTCTCCAACCTTTACTTATAATGTTTACTCTCCCCCTTAGGGTTTACTAATAGTATTCAAACTATCTGTTTAGTATTTATTGGTTTAATAATTAGAATATTGGTCTCTATCCATCTTATACTCTACCTAGTTAGGGTCTTATGAAAGATTATACGGCGTATCCACACAATTGTGGATCTCCGAAGCGAATCTTTCAGCATTATTTGTCTTACTTACTATTCGAACATTTTCGCTTTGATGCACCTGACTTTGCGAAGTGTTTTAGAGATTCGTCGCTTAATATTTTATACTCCTTTAGGTCTTACTTAGCTTAGGCCAAGTTTTATGCTCATTATGCAACTTTTAAGATGATCTGGTTAACTATGTCAACCAATTACCAGCTGTGGACAAGATACCAACTGTGGATCAAATACCAGCTACGGATCATCCTAGGTTGTATGATTTACCCTATGGTTTCTGACATACTACTGGCATTCTCTCTGAATTGTCAGAGCTTGAATACCATTTTGGTTCCAAAACTTCTTATTTGCACTTGTTCATGATACTTCCATGAACTTTCATAATTACTCCATTGACTTCTTAGCAAAATTACCTATTTTGATTGAACCTTAAGTTCATCACTTCTTGTTGCTCCATGTATTTTCTACACTAGATTTTGTTCTTATTACTGGCTAAGGGTAACCTGATATTGATCCATCATCCAAATTGAGGTGATACTCCTTACACTTGGTTTAATTCTTCATGTAAGTCTTCATCTTGGTCTTTGAAATTCGCCACTCCCTTACACGAATTCCCTTACTCTATCTAGGTCTATAACATCAAGTAATGACTAGATGTTGCAACATGCATTTGCACACCAAGTCAAACTTCATGTACAGATCTAGTCAATCAAGAAGATCCAAGAAAAACAAATAAATCCAAATGTGCTACATATAACACACAATATTCGAAGCCCAGAATATAGTAGTTGAGTATAATATCTCTAGAATTCAGGCTTAGTTTTTTTGAGAGAAATTCAGGCTTAGTTGTGTAGTATATGACACCTCCTCATATAGGTTTATATTGTGATACTTAGCACTTAGGGTCAAAACTATATTTTGTCTCAACATTACCCAAATTGCTCAATTGCAATAGGATAATCTTCAGCAAAGTAGTCTCAACTTGGTTTTAACTAAGCTTTTGTCTCACCTATGGAATGACTAGCTATAACCATCCTTACTTTATTAATAAATTATCCTCACCTGATCTCTCTAAATGACTAATAAGTTTCTATTGAACCCCTAAAATTGAAGGTTATCACTATTTTATGACACCTTTACTTCTATCATAGCTCTAACATATTATTTCCTTAATTCTACCTCAAGATAATGTACTAGTTACTCATCATATTTATACTCTCATCATGGTTTCGGAGCTAATATCACCATGATCTTATTATGTTTTACTTGTACATCATGATTTAAGAGTTAATCTAGCCATGATGACTTTGTTTCACATTAATCTATCATTAAATCTTAACATAATTTTACTCTATCACGTAGAATTCTCAAGTGAACCCCACATGATTACTACACTTTACATCCACATTTATCCTAATGATATTCATCAGGTTGACTTTGGTTATTAACTAATACTAAGATTTTACCGTTCTTACTTAAATTCTAGGGTTAAGCTATACTATTAGAACCACTTCAATTGATGTATTACACTTTCCTATAGTATCTTGGTGGTTTATGTCTCCCTCGGAAGACACTAAAGAGCACTATACTTGAGAAAAGGTAAAATAATTACTCCTAAGAAAGAATGACTTAAGCATCTGACTTAGGTGTGACAAGATTATCCTTAAGTGGATACTCATCACAAGTCATTAGACTATTTGGTTTATATAAGATGGCTCCTATAGTCTCTATCCAACCTACAGATCTTCCTAAAAGGGTTTCAATACTAAGGTCAAAGCATATGCTCTGATAACAACTGCGCTGACCCAGCATACCACTACATGATGTAGTATACTATAGTCGTGGACATAACACCAATGAAACACCGTTCACTGGTATTACATCCCTCAAAATGGCACAACAGAAACACAGCGGGTCCAAGACATGACTATAGGTTACAACTCAACTCTTTACACAAGATCCAAAGAACACTCTAGGTTAAAGAGAGAGAAAGAAACTTCTTACAAAGAAGAATCAGAAATAAACAACTCCAAATTATAATACTATTAAGACTAATATCTTAACTAATGGTCTGGCATTGCTGCTATTGCAATACACTACTAAAATAGGTTCTATGGCTAGAGATTATATTCTTATCTAATCAACAACTTCGTCTTCACTTGAGCTGATGTATATGTTGACTTCATTGAAGAGCTTTAGCTTTTGATGATGATTCCTGGAGCATGGCTTGATGTAGTCATCGTCTGTATTGGCTTTAGAACCTAGCAAGGGTTAAGAATATACTTTGAGTACGAGCGTACTCAGCAAGTCCACTAGAAAAGGAGTGTTTGATGCACTATAGCTACAGCCACAAACCGTAGGTCGTAGGCAATGCAGGTTTTCGTAAACATTTCTTCAAAGGTTGCTTTTATTCTGAAAAGCTATGTCCGTCAGCCTTCACGGGTTTACCTGAACTTTCATGGAGTTCCCTTCCCGCCGCGTTCGCAGCTCCTTCCCGGAACAGGGAGTAACAAGTTACAGTTCTTACACTCTGCAGAGGTGCGTCACTTTACCCATGAGAGATCTTAGCTTTGTTGCACATCCGGGACGCGAACCCGTTCACACTTCCTTGGTGTGAGGCCCAGACTAAGACCCAAGCCAATCACCGCCTTCTCTGCGACCCCGCATGTCTCTTTGGTGTACGCCAGCCCACCTATTGAATTATGTCAATGGAAGTACAGACCGTTCAGATGCCGGAACTATCGTGGGACGTTGAGGGCTCCCACCCATATGTTGCATATCCTCTACGAATTACCATGTAATATGCATGCTACGAGTGATAATAGCCATGACCCGCACATCCAGCTCCATGCGAGAGGGACAAGATACAGCTGACTTCTTTGTCCCATTCCAAATTCATGGTCAACGCGTGATATACGGCACAAGAATCACTGGCGACATTGGTTGTTAAGTCCTAGATAATATGTTACTTTACCACCGAAACTCTTATAGTAGGTTATTACCTCATGGTAAATAACCTATAATCATATTATTATGAAAATAGTGTTTTCTGACCTTTTTCAAATGCAGGTGATGACAACACTGGATTTGTAAAATACTTTACAGAAAATAATCAAAGGACATGAGCAAGTGTGAACTTCCCTTTTGTGATTGCAAGATTATGCACTCACGGTCTTCGAGATAATATAAAAGATCCAACATCTGAAATCACCATCATTGGTCCGGTAAGGACTAATGTTTAAAGAAGCAAGATGCTTTTATGCATAAGTAATGTAATGCAAGTTGATAAACGCGAATCCCGAGAATAACGTTGTTCTAGGGTTTGGATACTGGAAATGGTTTCTTTGGAATGTGTTGCCCTTTTGGATTAAGTTTCACACATGTGCTTCTTATTAAGGCTTGTGAGTGTGTAGAAAACAACATGTATTTATACAACAATAAAATACACACATATGGGATGCTACATAAGGTTGCTTACATCTTAATTGTTTATCTTCAAGTTTTACTTCACAAGTAATGTCACTTATAAAGAATTTAAGTATTAACAATCTTATTATACAAGTAAAGTATAAAGTAAAGTGTTTACTATTAATTGTCATATGTTGATTGAAGTGGCAAAATGAATAACTTTTGAAGAAAATCTTACTCAACTAAGCAGAAGCATTTAATCTTTTAAGTTAACCTTATGAGGTGTTCTTTCTAGTTATAGTCTTTAACTCAGAAAGAACTGCCTTGACTGGAATAATGCAATTAGTAGTATTTGAGACTTATCTATCTTGGTTTTTGACTGGGTTGGTTTGGTATTAAGATGCTTTATAAATTAATTATAAAAAACCAAAGTTAACTATAAAGCATATAATAAAGTCTTTAGCATTATACTTAAAGCTTGGTAACTATAATTAACTTCAAGAATTTCGATAGACTTAGGGTGTATTACTTATGATACTTGTATCTTGTTTACTTTATATTGTTTCCTTAGAGTTACTTGAGAATGGTGTTACTTTTATTTGGTAGTGGTTTCTTTACATTATAAATGTATTAAGGGATTTATCTCCCAATAAGGGTGTGGTTAAGGTTTGTGAATAAATAAACAATATTATTTACTACTTATGAATTCACTTATAGTGTTTTAATTTGTTTATAATCTTGTGGTTAAAGTGAAGGAATAGGTTTTATTTCATTACAATTATTCTTGGAGATTTTATATTAAATAGGAATCCTTTTGTAAAAGAATCTACATTTATGGTTGAACGATAACTTAATAAAATTATATTTAATATGTGTTAAACCATTTTGACTTCATAAAATTAGTATTTAAGGATAATACTATTTATTAGATTTAATTGATTATTTTAAGAAATATTAACACATTTTATTTGACATTATATGATTTATTAACTAAAGAAATAGGTCTAAATTTAAGTTATTAAAGTGTTTAACTTTTTATTTAACTTTAAAAGTGGAATATTATATTTTTAACATGTAGTTATTATATTTGTGATCATTTTGGTATATAACATTTATTTTTGTGATTTAAAAATAATACGATATGATTTTAATAAGGTTTATTACTTTATAAATACTTAATAAATAATAAATATTTAATTAAGTGAAGTAATAATGTATAATTATAATTTTAAAGTATAATTCTTATTTTTCTAAGATTTTTAGTATTTTATTTATATTGTTAACATCTACTATTATTAAAATATGAATTATCAAAGTTTTATTACTTATAAAACCTTTATTAAATAATGTTTATTTAAATAATTAGCATAATTGTAGGGGTCCCAACCTTTAATAAGATTGATCCCTCCTGTGTTTACAATGCTAGTCCCTGGATCAATAGCTAGCATCCACAGTTTAGATGTAATATCAAGAAACAAGGGTCATAATATAACTTTATAACCAGGAATAACATAATTTTATTACATCAAACATAGCTCATTAGGCTATTACATTACATTGCAGCGGAATAAATATAGTCATGGGTCCTTCATCTTCAAAGTGCCATAGGCAGATGTTGGTTGTAGACTTTGTAATCCTAAACAATCAATCTTCACTAAAATCAATCAAACCTGCAACATTACAAGTTACAGCCACAAGGGTCAATACATTGGAATTGTATTGGCAAGTGATACTATGGTAGTATAGTGGAATCTATCATCTATATGCATTTGGCTAAGTGGAGTTGAGGCTTGCATTGCTCAAAATAGATTTTTCTTATCATTTTGAAAATACTAAGTTTTTGCTTGACAAAATCATTTTTCTCATTCAAAGATTTCAAGATCCTTGTACCAAGCCATCTCTCCATCAATGATTGAAGAATTCAAACAACCCTTGTTCAAACCACAAGATTTTAATTTAGAAATTTGAATGATGAGATTCTTGATTGCTTCCATGTCTTGATGCTCAAATTGTCCTTTACCAGGGACATGGATAAGTACTTAGGTTTTACACTCTGCAGAGGTGGTGCACTTTACCCACAAGACTTGGTTTCCCAAGACAAAATCTTTCAGAAGCCTTCCCTTAGACCAAAATGGACGTGTTCCAACCTATCAAACACTACCACCCACTGTCCATATGGCTAAGTTCTTGCAACCTATATGATCATGGCAGAGCCCATATTGCCAAGTGGTTGCACTTGAAGCTTCTCAACATTTGACATCTCAAATCCCTTTGTTTCCTGGGTGGCATACCACAAGTGAGATACACAACCCAAGTCCATGGCCTTGTGTAACCACTCAACATATCCCAATCTTTCCATTCCACCCAGGAGGTTCATTAACTTAGTTGTTTTATTAAACAAAACCTAAGTCCTTTAGACTTAGAATATTTTCCATAGTGTGAATATATATTCCACCCATGTTTTCTATTAGCTAGGCTAAGCTTGGTAGTAGTAGGAATCTCTAACTTAAGAAAATCCTACTAAGGATTCATCTATTAGGTTTTCCTATAGCATGATCTATACTTAGCAAAATCCATGCAAGTTTTACTTAGCAAAATTTCTAATGCATAGAAAAAGTAATGGGACCAAAAGTATGAAGCATCACTTGCCTTTTTGGTAGAGTATAGGTTCACTTCTTGATCTTTGCAACAATCACACTCTTCAAGTCACTACAAATCAATCAAGCAAGGCACAAACTCAATCTACCAATCAAGCAAAACAACACACATAAATAACAAAGTCAAAGAAATGCATGCAAGCATGCCAAGCTTTGTTTTGTTTGAAAAAGTGGTTCCTAGTGGGTCATAGACATTTGGGTACATCTAATGGTCATTTCCTAAAGTGGCCAAGTCATTTGCAAAAGGTTTCACTTTAAAACCATCTTCAAAACAAAGTGTTATTTTATGTGGTGTAGAAATATTTTTTTACTAAGGCATTAGCCTATAGGGTTCACCAAATGAGTTGCTATTGCAAAACTTGGTGTTTTTGGGTCAGTAGGTTTGGTCCAAAACATTTCCTTGAAGTTTTCTTTTCATAAACATTTTTATAACAAAACCATTCTTTTTATTTGGCTAGAAATTGGCTAAGTCAATTAATCTAACCTAAATCTTTCAAAAATCATTTTTAATACCAAGGGTTGGTTCCTAGGGTCAGTAAGGTCACAACAATCCAATTTGCAAAGGTTTTATCCTTAAATTCAATTTTAGATAATTTTTATACTCTAAACAAGTACACAAATGTTTCTGCAAATTCAAACAAGCTAACAGATACTATTTGTCAAACTAAGGCCATGGTTGGCTAGGGCTTGTTCTCCTGAATTCATTGATATAAAATTTTCCAAATTTGGACGTGTGGATCAAAAGTTATAAGGGTTTGAAGTTTGTAAATAATTCTGATTTCAAATTCTAATTTCAATCTATCTGGTGACACGCGGCGGCTTCTTATTTGTCGGTACCGTTTGGATCGCTGTGGTGTGCGTTGGATTAAGTCTAATCGGCGTACAGATCGCTGATACCCTTTCGCTTAAGTCGTTCTATCAAGCGGTGGATCTGCATCCTCACGGTTCCTATCGCCAAAAAGCAATGGCGGGCGGCGTAAGTGGCGGAGTGGTCGGTCGATGACGGTTCCGGCGATACAGGAAGTGAGAGAGAAAAAGGGCATGCTCACCGGGCTCAGGGGGTCATGGCGAAGCTCAGGGTACTGCTGGCTTGACAAGGGGCGCTCAGAGGCAGTCGCAATTCCTCGTCGGAGTTGGGAACGGCGACGGATGGCTCTGTCATGTTGAAGACGACGCTCTGTCAAGAGAAGAGCATCAAGGCGGTTAGACGCAGGAGATCATGACGGAGCTGTGAGCATGAACGAGAGGGCTCGGGGCGGTCGAGGCTTACCGGGGAACGTCGCCGGAGAAGAAGCAGACACGGCGGCGCTCTGTGCTTGACGAAGGCGAAGATTGGGGGCGCCCTAAGACAAACGGAAAGTGCTGTTAGGTTCGTCTGAGCTTGGAGATCATCATCGTGTTCTCGGGGAGGAGAGGTGTGGCGAGTCTTGGCCGGAATTGGCGAGGAGGGTCGTCGGAGTAGCAGCGGTACAGAGAGAAATTAGGGCGGCCTGGAGGCGTGCTCGGGGAGGAAACCGAGGGGAAAGGAGAAGGAGGAGCAGGCGGTTAAATGGGCATTGTCGCGACGAGGAATTAACGCGGCGTTAAGGCGTAATCAAGCCGAGAAATTAAGCCTGCAACGGCAAGGAGAGGGGGAAGAACCTAGTCCGCGGGGTGGGGAAGAAGAGCAGTAGGGTGTGGGGTCCTCTATCAGTGAGAAAAGGAGAGAAAGGGGGAGGTCCACCAGTCAGTCTCGGTGTGGGTCGGAAACAGAGTGAGGAATGTTTTCTTTCGGGTGAGGGGAAACTGGGCTGTGGGACTGTTGGGCTGGGCCTTGTTGGGTCTGTCCTTTTCCATATTTTTTTCTGTTTCTGATTCCTTTTCTTTTTCTATTCCTATTTTCCTGTTTTTGAATTTCAAACAAACAAACAATATTCACATCAATTCAAACAACTCCCAAACTTTGTAAGTTTGATTTGGTTCTTCAAGAGCTTTGAACCTAATTCTAAAATCCATAATTTTAAATAATTAAGTCCATTATTAATTAAATAAATGCCCATTGCTAATTAATCAAATTAGGATTTGATTTATTTCAAACTCAATTTAAATCCATATATTTCCCAAAACCAAAATAGTGGGTTGTATTTGAAATAAGGTATATTTAGAAAGCTTGTTTTAGAATAAATAACAATTTTGTTAAAGGTTCCATTTATAGAAATAAAAGGGACCATGGTTTATTAATCAAATAGGGTTTGGTTCATTTAATAAAATCTTTATTTGAAACTTAAATATTTTCAAAATCAAATTAGTAGGTTTAATTTGGGAAGTTTATAATATTTGGAAATTTGTTTTAAAACAAAATAACCTTTTATTTTAATGTCCATTATTAATTAATATAATAGACTTTCATTTATTAAATCCAATAGGATTTGTTTTATTGAGATATTTATTTTGAAATCTAAAATAAAGCCAAAACACTTTAGTAGGTTTTATTAGAGAATATGAAATACTTGGAAAACCTATTTAATATAATTTAATAAGTTTTGATGTTTTAATTAAAAATGGTAAAACCTTTTATTTGAATAAAATTTGGATATTAATTCCTTATTATTTTATTTAAGCAATCCTTTATTATTTTTAATTAAACCTTTGCTATTTTATTTAAAATAAAATGTTTTAATTCCCAAAGTTTGGCCAAGGTTTAATTGGCTTTATAAAATAATCTTTATTTATAAATCCACCTTTTCATTTGAAAACAAAATCTTTTATTAAAAGATCCAAAATAATAATTCCAAAACATTTTTAATTTCCTTTAATAAATGTTTATATTTTTAAATCCCTTTAGGATTTTATTTAATTCAAATGGGTTTGAAGTACCATTTAAATTCAAAAAGTTTGTTCTGGCCTTGAAAATCAACAAAGTTTTATTTTATTCATTTATTTTCACATTACAAGATTTGGAAAATCTTGGGATGTGACAGGCTACCACCCTTAAAATAAATCTCGTCCCGAGATTTGGGGAGGCAGGGTTACAAGCAGGTTCAAGACAACTAGGGTACTACCACCCTTAAAAATTTTCAAACAAAAATTACACATTGTCCTTCTTGGGATCCTGGGAAAATTTTCTCTAAGCAAACAGTTGCACTTATGTCCTTAATTTCCATGCTTGACTCATGGGCCAAGGTTGAGATCCTTCATAGACTTGTTTAACTTGTTCTCCATCCTTTCTGGACAATTGTTTGCATAGTGGCCTAGTTCCTTGCATTTGAAACATGTGACAAGGCTGAGATCCCTCATTGGCTGGTTTATCTTATGCTTCATCTTTTCAGGACAGTGGTTTGCATAATGTCCTAACTCTTTGTAGTATTTGCACATCACTTGGCTGATATCTTTCTTTTCCTTTGGTATCATTGCTTTTTGTTTGTTTCTTTGGTTCTTCTTCTTATTTGGGCATTCATTGGCATAGTGTCCCATCTCTTTGCAATTGTAACATTGCTCTTGTGTAATATCCTTCTTGCTAGTGTTGGGGAATTTCTTCTTCTTCTTGGGTCTCTCTAAAGTTAGGAGCTCTTCTAGTTCATGTTCTTCATAGGTGGGAGATCTTTCTCTCTTCTTGGGGTATTGATCTTCATGTTCCTTGGATGCATAATCTTTGTCTCTAAAACTATTGTTGGCTTGGGTTCCTTCTAGAATAGCATCATTGTCATCCTTGTTGTCATTAGCTCTTTGGAAAAAGTTTTCTCTCATGTTGATCATTTGAGTAACTAATCCTTGCAACAATTGGGATTGAAGTTTCAAAATCCTTTGTATGGCTGGGTCTAGTCCATTGTTGTTGGCTAAAAGCTGAGTTGTCTCTTGGCTCAACTGGTTTTGGGTTGCTATGAGTTCTCTCATGTTGTCTTCTTGGTTGTTGTTGTCATCAACCTTGATGTTGGAGTCTCTTGGAGTAGTCATCTGTTTTGGGTTGGGTAGGGGTTAGAATAGGCAAAATATCTCTAAGGAAATGTTTCTAATCACACACATCACAATTCACACAAGCAATTTGCAAGCAATCACAAACAACATTTCACTCAAACAAGGTTCAAACACATACTTAGGCAACAAAACATTTTTGTTACACCACATAAGTTGGTGTGTTTTTGACTTAACTAAATCTGGTAGTCCATCTATATGGTTCACTTGTGATCTTTCTTTCCTTCTTTGTTGATTCTTTTTGCATGAGATCTTGGTTTCCTTGAGAAAAACTCTTGGTCACAATACTTCAAAGTTGTTGATGGTTTCTTCTTATTTTGCATTCCCTTAGTCTCTAAATCTTGAGTAGGATTTCCTTGTTTCACTTGTAGTCCTTAGTGGTTTCCAAGTTGGAAGTCCTTGGTGAAAGATGTTGAATTCATTAGAGTTGAAGATGTTGAAGTCATTAGAGTTGAAGAAATTGAAGAAGTCCTTTGCATATGGTGTAGTCTTTGGTCATGGGGTAGGCTTTTCCATTAAGTTGAAGTAGAAGAGATGTAGAGTTGAAACCAAAATGTTGGAGGAAAGAGTTTACAAGTGTTTTTATAAATAGTTTTTGGAACAAAATACAACTCCTATTTTTCTAAGGGTTTTTGTCCAATCCTAGGGTTTACAAATCCTACAGGCAACACAATGCTCTGATACCATCTGTAGGGGTCCCAACCTTTAATAAGATTGATCCCTCCTGTGTTTACAATGCTAGTCCCTGGATCAATAGCTAGCATCCACAGTTTAGATGTAATATCAAGAAACAAGGGTCATAATATAACTTTATAACCAGGAATAACATAATTTTATTACATCAAACATAGCTCATTAGGCTATTACATTACATTGCAGCGGAATAAATATAGTCATGGGTCCTTCATCTTCAAAGTGCCACAGGCAGATGTTGGTTGTAGACTTTGTAATCCTAAACAATCAATCTTCACTAAAATCAATCAAACCTGCAACATTACAAGTTACAGCCACAAGGGTCAATACATTGGAATTGTATTGGCAAGTGATACTATGGTAGTACAGTGGAATCTATCATCTATATGCATTTGGCTAAGTGTAGTTGAGGCTTGCATTGCTCAAAATATATTTTTCTTATCATTTTGAAAATACTAAGTTTTTGCTTGACAAAATCATTTTTCTCATTCAAAGATTTCAAGATCCTTGTACCAAGCCATCTCTCCATCAATGATTGAAGAATTCAAACAACCCTTGTTCAAACCACAAGATTTTAATTTAGAAATTTGAATGATGAGATTCTTGATTGCTTCCATGTCTTGATGCTCAAATTGTCCTTTACCAGGGACATGGCTAAGTACTTAGGTTTTACACTCTGCAGAGGTGGTGCACTTTACCCACAAGACTTGGTTTCCCAAGACAAAATCTTTCAGAAGCCTTCCCTTAGACCAAAATTGACGTTCCCAACCTATCAAACACTACCACCCACTGTCCATATGGCTAAGTTCTTGCAACCTATATGATCATGGCAGAGCCCATATTGCCAAGTGGTTGCACTTGAAGCTTCTCAACATTTGACATCTCAAATCCCTTTGTATCCTGGGTGGCATACCACAAGTGAGATACACAACCCAAGTCCATGGCCTTGTGTAACCACTCAACATATCCCAATCTTTCCATTCCACCCAGGAGGTTCATTAACTTAGTTGTTTTATTAAACAAAACCTAAGTCCTTTAGACTTAGAATATTTTCCATAGTGTGAATATATATTCCACCCATGTTTTCTACTAGCTAGGCTAAGCTTGGTAGTAGTAGGAATCTCTAACTTAGGAAAATCCTACTAAGGATTCATCTATTAGGTTTTCCTATAGCATGATCTATACTTAGCAAAATCCATGCAAGTTTTACTTAGCAAAATTACTAATGCATAGAAAAAGTAATGGGACCAAAAGTATGAAGCATCACTTGCCTTTTTGGTAGAGTATAGGTTCACTTCTTGATCTTTGCAACAATCACACTCTTCAAGTCACTACAAATCAATCAAGCAAGGCACAAACTCAATCTACCAATCAAGCAAAACAACACACATAAATAACAAAGTCAAAGAAATGCATGCAAGCATGCCAAGCTTTGTTTTGTTTGAAAAAGTGGTTCCTAGTGGGTCATAGACATTTGGGTACATCTAATGGTCATTTCCTAAAGTGGCCAAGTCATTTGCAAAAGGTTTCACTTTAAAACCATCTTCAAAACAAAGTGTTATTTTATGTGGTGTAGAAATATTTTTTTACTAAGGCATTAGCCTATAGGGTTCACCAAATGAGTTGCTATTTCAAAACTTGGTGTTTTCGGGTCAGTAGGTTTGGTCCAAAACATTTCCTTGAAGTTTTCTTTTCATAAACATTTTTATAACAAAACCATTCTTTTTATTTGGCTAGAAATTGGCTAAGTCAATTAATCTAACCTAAATCTTTCAAAAATCATTTTTAATACCAAGGGTTGGTTCCTAGGGTCAGTAAGGTCACAACAATCCAATTTGCAAAGGTTTTATCCTTAAATTCAATTTTAGACAATTTTTATACTCTAAACAAGTACACAAATGTTTCTGCAAATTCAAACAAGCTAACAGATACTATTTGTCAAACTAAGGCCATGGTTGGCTAGGGCTTGTTCTCCTGAATTCATTGATACAAAATTTGCCAAATTTGGACGTGTGGATCAAAAGTTATAAGGGTTTGAAGTTTGTAAATAATTCTGATTTCAAATTCTAATTTCAATCTATCTGGTGACACGCGGCGGCTTCTTATTTGTCGGTACCGTTTCGGTTGGATCGCGGCTGTGGTGCGTTGGATTAAGTCTAATCGTGCGGCACAGATCGCTTGATACCCTTTAGCTTAAGTCGTTCTATCCAAGCCGGTGGATCTGCATCCTACGGTTCCTATCGCTTGGCCAAAAAGAAGCGGCGCTGGCGGCGGCGTCTGGTGGCGGAGCGGTCGGTCGATGACGGTTCCGGCGATACAGGAAGCGAGAGAGAAAAAGGGCATGCTCACCGGGCTCAGGGGGTCACGAAGCTTCGTGGTACCGCTGGCTTGACAAGGCGCCAGAGGCGATCGCAATTCCTCGTCGGAGTTGGGAACGGCGACGACGGCTCTGTCATGATTGAAGACGACGCCTGGTCAAGAGAAGACAGATCAAGGCGAGGTTAGACGCAGGAGATCATGACGGAGCTGTGAGCGTGAACGAGAGGGCTCGGGGCGGTCGAGGCTTACCGGGGAACGTCGCCGGAGAAGAAGCAGACACGGCGGCGCTCTGTGCTTGACGAAGGCGAAGATTGGGGGCGCCCTAAGACAAACGGAAAGTGCTGTTAGGTTCGTCTGAGCTTGGAGATCATCATCGTGTTCTCAGGGAGGAGAGGTGCGGCGAGTCTTGGCCGGAATTGGCGAGGAGGGTCGTCGGAGTAGCAGCGGTACAGAGAGAAATTAGGGCGGCCTGGAGGCGTGCTCGGGGAGGAAACTGAGGGGAAAGGAGAAGGAGGAGCAGGCGGTTAAATGGGCATTGTCGCGACGAGGAATTAACGCGGCGTTAAGGCGTAATCAAGCCGAGAAATTAAGCCTGCAACGGCAAGGAGAGGGGGAAGAACCTAGTCCGCGGGGTGGGGAAGAAGAGCAGTAGGGTGTGGGGTCCTCTATCAGTGAGAAAAGGAGAGAAAGGGGGAGGTCCACCAGTCAGTCTCGGTGTGGGTCGGAAACAGAGTGAGGAATGTTTTCTTTCGGGTGAGGGGAAACTGGGCTGTGGGACTGTTGGGCTGGGCCTTGTTGGGTCTGTCCTTTTCCATATTTTTTTCTGTTTCTGATTCCTTTTCTTTTT